>OY856186.1:233203164-233528345 GCA_963693315.1 Diogma glabrata | reverse complement strand
TCTCGTTCATTTCGTTCCATTTCGTTCCATTTCGTTCCATCTCGTTCCATCTCGTTCCATCTCGTTCCATCTCGTTCCATTTCGTTCCATTTCGTTCCATCTCGTTCCATCTCGTTCCATCTCGTTCCATCTCGTTCCATCTCGTTCCATCTCGTTCCATCTCGTTCCATCTCGTTCCATCTCGTTCCATCTCGTTGCATCTCGTTCTATCTCGTTCCATCTCGTTCCATCTCGTTCCATCTCGTTCCATCTCGTTCCATCTCGTTCCATCTCGTTCCATCTCGTTCCATCTCGTTCCATCTCGTTCCATCTCGTTCCATCTCGTTCCATCTCGTTCCATCTCGTTCCATCTCGTTCCATCTCGTTCCATCTCGTTCCATCTCGTTCCATCTCGTTCCATCTCGTTCCATCTCGTTCCATCTCGTTCCATCTCGTTGCATCTCGTTCTATCTCGTTCCATCTCGTTCCATCTCGTTCCATCTCGTTCCATCTCGTTCCATCTCGTTCATCTCGTTCCATCTCGTTCTCGTCATCTCGTTCCATCTCGTTCCATCTCGTTCCAATCTCGTTCCATCTCGTTCCATCTCGTTCCATCTCGTTCCATCTCGTTCCATCTCGTTCCATCTCGTTCCATCTCGTTCCATGACCAGTTAACCCCATTTTCGACATCCTATATCACAAAGGTCTTGGATGATGTCATCACGCCAGCGTTGTCTAGGTCTTCCTCTTCGACGAACACCAGCTGGTTGTTGTTGGGACGCTTTCTTTATCATTCTATCGATGGAGCCCTTTCTACATGACCAAACCATCTAATCCGGTTGGATTTAATGAATCCGATTACATCGCAGCCTCCAAGAAGCTGTCTGATTTCATGATTCATTCGGATTCTATACTGATTTTCAGCAACTTTACATGGACCATAAATTGTTCGTAGGACCTTCCTCTCGAAAGTTGATAAAATTCTACAATCGGAGGAAGTCAGTGACCAGCTTTCACTTCCAAATGTAAGCACAGGTCGGATTAATGCTTTGTAAATTGTGAGCTTACACGACCGCGCAAGACGTTTGCGATGAATGTTCCTACTCGTAGACACTTAAAATGAAAGTTTTTAAGCAAAAAATATGCAAATTTCCTTGTTTTGACACACTTGACGATTTTTTGATACACTTCCAGTTATCGAACACATCGTCCTTTCAGCTATTCCCATTGAGTAAGCCTATTTTTGAAATCCGTCCAGCGGTTTTCTAGATTTCGTAGGTTGTGATGTCCGGCCGGCCGGCAGACAGACATACATTTTTTTTGGTTTTTTAGAATCAGTAGGTCCTAAAACGTCGAGAAATGCCAAAAAAAGTGGAGGTAAGAATTTCACTTTTGGCTCATGAATGCAATACTTAGGTCTTTCAAACCGAAGTAACCAACTTCGAGATGTGGTTGACATTTTTTTTTGTAATAAAAAGTGTTGTGTAGTAGGAATTACAAAATGTGTCAAAATAACACAAAGATACCTTTTAAGACCTAGGTCCCACAACAACATGCGTTCTAAGGTGATGGTGAACGCTTTTTTTAAATGTTGTGGATTGAAGGCACTCGAGACTATTGATTCGAGCGATGCATTCCATTTGTACGATGCATGCACAACGAAGCACCTTTGCATTTTGTACACAACACATACTTTAATTTTTTTTCAGTGTAATGTCAATCTAACAATTTACTAACGATGATTATTATTCTATGGTTTTAATCAAATATCGAAACAAAATTTTGGTTTAAACTTGATAATAAATATATTCAATTATTAGTCCCTGGAACCACGCCGATTTCATTTGATGTTTACCACATATTTTATACTTCGTGAGGGGCCCCTGTCCTTGACGTGTCCGAATACTTTTGTTCTGCTATTTTCCACTATTCGGGCCGCTTTCCGTTCGAAGCTTCGCAAAATGCAGATTGCTCGCGATCTTGTAAATTTGCTACCACAATTGTTTTTAACTATGGGGGTGGAAATTTGTTTTAGAACACGAAGGTAACCTTGACCGACAAAAATGTGTCTACTACTGTCGAGTCCGACAATTGACATTTTGGCATGTTTGGGTTGTGGGACTCGACAATAGCAGACAAATTTTTGTCGGACAAGGTTACCCTTGTGTTCTAAAACAAATTTCCATCTCCCATGGTTAAAAAAAATGTGATAGCTAATTTACATGATCGCGGGCCATCGGCATTTTTCGGAGCTTGCCGAACGAAAAGCGGCCGAATCGAAGAAAATTGCAGAACAAAAGTTTTCGGACTCGTCAAGATAGGCGCCTCACGAAGTATAAAATATGTGGTAATCATCAAATAAAATCGGCGTGGGCCCAGGGACTATAAGATTTTATTCATTTTTTGACAGTGGTGCTATTTTATTTAAATAAGTTTCTCTTAACAGTTTAAGCCCTTCAGCATTTACATCATAAAATGGTAATTTCTCCAACTAGACCAGGGCCAATCCTGTTAAAGGAAAAAAATCTTAGCAGTATACGAATGGTGGAAAATGTAGTTAATGGTCTAAGTAATTAAGGAAAAATCGACCGAACTGAGTAAAAGTCCCGGAAAGGGGTGGGGGGGTTGTACGTTTTTAGAGGCTTGTATTAGTTTTTGCGATTTGCGACTAAACTATGCATCCTATCAAAAAAAGTTGTAGATAATAAAAAAATCTAAAACTCTCTTACTGGAACTTATTTACCATAACCACAAAATTATCGGGGAAAATGCAAAAAAACCGTTTTTTTTTTTTTAATTTATAACTATCGCAAAAGTTTTTATATTTTCGTGAAAATCGGTGAAAATGTTCTTTTTCTAAGAAAAAGAAATGCATGATTTGAAAGTAGTTTTTTCGGTTTTCGCCTTTTAAAACGAATGTTTGTACATAAACAATATTATATTTTAATTTTATATTAAATTTGGGGTTTCAACGAAAAAAATGAGCACTTGTAAAGTTTAAAAATCGAAAATTTTCTAACCAAATTTTTCGATTGAAAATTAGGTCTTTTTTTAATTTCCTTCATAAAACATCGAAATTAAATATTTTGCTTTGAAAAAATTTGAGGCTGTTTGAAACACAAAAAAGAACATTTTCACCGATTTTTATGAAAATATAAAATCTTTTGCGATAGTTATAAATTAAAAACAAAAAAATGGTTTTTTGCATTTTCCTCGATAATTTGTGGTAATGTCCAGTAAGAAAGTTTTAGATTTTTTTTATTATCTACAACTTTTGCATTTAATTTTTTCGATAGGGTGCATAGATTAGTCGCAAAAAACTAATACAAACCCCTAAAAACGAATATACTACACGCCCACCCCTTTCCGGGACTTTTGCTCAGTTCGGTCGATTTTTCCTTAATTACTTAGACCATTAACTACATTTTCCGAGAATCGTCTATTTCGATATTTATAACGGTTTGGCCCTGGTCTAAACCGTTTAATCCATCCATCTAAATTTGGATATTTTGCCGATTTATTTTTAATGACAACATCCAAAGACGCAACTGTTGATATGCAACATAATCAGTCACGATTATATTATTTCCAAACAAATAGTCATTAGACTGTAAAAATAAATCTAAGAGCTTGTATGATTGTTCAATCCCATCAATTTTACCGTCAGAAAGTTTAAGAATATCAAATAACAATATTCCTCGCAAAGCGTTACTCGTGGAAATAATATTCTAGAATCAAAATATTGTTACGATTACAGAAAAACCATAACAAAACACAACAATGAAATGAATAGTATTGTTGTTGTATTCTTAGAACTTAGGTCAACATAAAATAAAATAAATGATTTTATGAATCAAATCAACATAGCGTAAAATAATCGAATATTCTAATATTTTCTCAAGGTTTCTTAAAAGTGACATCGAGGGGTCTAGAATTATGCAGAATTGTAAATAAGGAAAACGCCGCTTGCAAAATTAATTAGTTCTATTTTAAACGTGTGACGGCAAAGTTAAAATTAAAAAAGTGATTTTTAAATTAGTTTTTGTGAATAAAGTTTTAAGTGTTATTGAGTAGAAATATTTTGTTTATTAGTTTTAACGTTGTGTTACTGGAAATTTCTACAATCAACCGTTGGAGTTTCTGAAGCTGTTGAAATAATATTCTAGTTAGGAATAATGTTTGGTGTATTGTTTCCTGTTGTTGTGGAACAATTAAAGAGTTGAAAACTTAGTAAAACCTGGTGTTTGTGCTTACTAATCAGTGATCGAGCACAGAAGAGATTGGGAATTGCGTTTATCGAATTGAGAGTAAGGCCAATTGGAAGTAAGGTTAGAAAAACGTAACAATATAATTCATGTAATTCAATTTCCAACCAAGGAAGGAAATTACTTCCCAACCGGTTGGAAATTAAAGACGATGCCCTTATTATATTTTTAATGTGATTTTGATTAAAACTTAATTAAGTCGATTTTGAATATTTATATTGATAGAAATTGTATTTCAATTTAAGTCTAAATCCAAATCATTTAGTATTAAAATTGGAATACATGTGACCCTATTTGTGAATGTTTTTATTTATAGCATTATTTCTTTTATATATCAACTTACATTTTGTATATTTAAGCTTGATTATGCCTAGTATTGTAATTCAAATATTTTATTTGCGTCAAAAGTTTGACGTGAAATTTTCATATTGTAAAATTCTAAAAGTCAGATAAAAAATTTGTATACGAATCATATAAATATATCTTTCTCTTATATATCCTTTCTCTTTGGAATATGATATGAAAGCTAATTGTTTCTTCTGGCAATATGTTAAAACAAATTGAATTAATTTTTATTTATTATTTTCTTCGTCAGGTTCAATAACATATATAATTTACAGATTTAAAATAAAAATTTGAACCGATCAAAAAATTTTGATTTCGCTGTTTAAGTACATAGATGTGTTAGAAGTATTTATAATAGCTGATTTTGACCTGAAGCATTATGTTTTAACTTTCTCTTCTGCTGCTGTAGTGTTTCCACTCGTTCACAGTTTATTTTAGCACGGGGAAAAAGTTCCAGATGGTAAAAAAAAAATTACTGTAAGCTTAAAAATATGGGCATATGAGAAACGTTGCTTTGCTTAACAAGTGTTTCGGTGTTTCGCTACGATAAAGATTCTTATCGTTAAGCGAAGTTTTACTGTATTATGAATTAACATTAACTAATTATAAAATTTTTGAAAAAATGTACGTAGTATAACAAACAATTTAACAAATATGTTAAACGTGGCAACCAACATCCATCTTTTAAGGTTCATACTAAATAAAACCGTTCAGTTTAGCTTTTATCAACTTCGTTCCGTTCGTTTTGCAAAACATAATAGAATACATCCGTTCTGTTCTGCTGGTAAAATAAGGAAATAAACATTCAACAAACCCGACAAACATTATGTGCATGGTGCACGAGTTTATGCACATTTCGTGCACTTTTTTATTTTAATAATTATGAAGTTTTTTTTATATATTCTAGCGCATATTTTAAATTTAGTTGAAGTTAAATAGTATATTGTATAATGAGTGTAGAAAGAACACTATTGCAGTACGAGTGTGAAATTTGCAGCACGAGACGCTAGTCGAGGGCTGCATTCACATGAGTACTGCAATAGTGCTTTCTACATGAGTCATACACGCTATTTTTTCTACAATTGCAAGATTCGATAGTCATATACTATACAAATATTTAATACCATAAACTAATGTAGATTTTAAAATTTTCATTTTTTATACTATATCAAGTATGTCATGATTTATTGTTGTCAAAAATTTTCCCATATCGTTTTTGATTTTGTTTGAATAACTTTCTAAAAATAAATCGGTGAAAATGAATAGTGATTTCGGTGAAAGTGATGAAGAGGTTATCATTGGAACTCCTCCAGACATAGCTGAGGCAGCTAAAAATGTTTGTTTGGAACTTCTACCTGAAAAATCTAAAACTAGATATAGAAAAGAACGAGAAGCTTTCTTGACATGGTGTGAAGAGAAAAAAGCCACGAAAATTACGGAGAATGTTCTTTTGGCTTATTTTTCAGAAAAATCAAACATTTTCAAGTCATCCACTTTATGGTCAATGTACTCTATGTTAAAGAGTACACTTATTTTAGAAGACAACGTCGATATCTCTAAATATCATAAGTTGATTGCATTGTTGAAAAGAAAATCAGTGGGCTATGTTGCTAAAAAATCTAGAACCTTTTCTAGAGAAGATATAAATAAGTTTGTGAATGAAGCACCAGACAAAGATTTTCTGATGATGAAGGTAATTATTTAATATTTATATGTATAAAATTAATATTAATATTCAAAAAATTCAAATTAAAGATTGCTCTTATAATGGGTATCGCTGGAGCCTGTCGAAAGGATGAGCTACTGAAAATGATGTTGGATCATATTGAGGATAAGGAAAATATATTAATTGTACAGGTGCCAGACACCAAAACTCACATCACTCGAACGTTTACTGTTTCTAATGGGGTTGGTGATTGGATCTCAGTTTATCGTAAATACAGAAATCTTCGCACTGCAAACACCACTCATAACAGGTTTTTTGTTAACTATCGGAATGGTAAACGTACTTCGCAAGCTATTGGAATAAATACATTTGGAAAAATTCCACTAAAAATTGCGAGCTACTTAAATCTTCCAAATTTGCATGAATATACAGGGCACTGTTTCAGACGAACATCTGCCACGTTACTCGCAGATGCGGGTGGAGACATTTTAACACTCAAGAGGCATGGCGGATGGAAATCCTCTGCTGTTGCGGAAAGCTATGTCGGAAAGCTACAACTCCATTCAAAATAAAATATCTGTGTGTGAGAAAATAACTGGAGCCCCTGCAAGTGACAATGTCGCAATGGATAATGAAAATATAGGTCGCGGTAGTAGCTCCATTGTTGGAAGTGCAGCGGAGTCAGTTATGGGATTCAATAGAACAATTGTTAAGGCAATTGTTAACAATTGTTAAAAATTAGGCTGAGGGGATAAATATTAGTGCATGTACTTCATGCAACATCACAATAAATATTAATAAATAAATTTCAATTAAAACTATAATTTATTGTTAATGTTTAATCTATAATTATGAATAATTTGATTTATAATAAAATTCGATTCACTTTAAATATTGCATTGAATGTGTTTTTTGTAGATTTATTTTCTAGTTATTTTTTCAATGTAAACACAAATGTGCAGAAAGTACTTTCTACACGGCAAATTCGTGCAGAAAGTACTTTCTACACGTCATTTGGGAAGATTAATTTTCAATGCCTACTTTTTATCAAATTCATCGCAGAAAATTTGACTTTCACAACAATTGTAGAAAAATATTTTTTTTCTAAATGCTCGAGGGCCGTTGTTTTAATTGGTGCCTTATACTCTTAAATAAGTCATATCAAAAATTCAGCTTGATATGTCAATTTCTGACTGTGCCACAAGTCTTTTAATGTTGTTCATATTCGTAATTTATTTTCTAAATAAATACTTTAGCGAATTATACACATAAAAATGTTAATTGTCTGATTGGTTTTGTTTTATGGCTCTTAATTTTAATTATTGCAACACTCAAAAACTTTTAATGTTTCCAAAGAATGATAGACTGGTACAATAGAAACATCTAGCCGTTCATCACTCTTTTAATCTTGACCGTTACCTTTGTTATTATGCGTGGCAGCGACAAGTTATTAAATACTTGATAAAAAATGACTATTTTTGTATCTTTACGTATTTTATGGGATCTGATAATAATATATAATAAAAATATAACAACATAGTTATGTCTACTAATAATCTATGTCCACACCAAAGTGATGAACTGCATAAACATTTTACGCGTTTAAACACGCACAAAATTGCAGTAGATCAATACAACGCGCAACGTTCAAGTTAATATCTAGTGTAAAAAGTATTTTACGTATGACTTCAGTGGCGTTTAAGTTATTTTTATAGTAAAAGTGTTTAATATGGACTGTAATAAAAAGGATTCTTCAAAATATAGAAAAAAATGTCTACGACAAAATATTTAAGGAGAAACAATGTCGTGATGATTACAAAGAGTTATTGGAGCTCACATTTGTCTTTCTTTGAGGAATTTCCCCCAGGTGAATCAAATTTTACAAACCCGGAGCTATTAGCGAAGCTCGTTTCATGTCACGAGCCATTCACAGTCTGAAGATATTCATGTTTAGAAATCGGTTTAAAAATTGGTTTAATTCAACCAATGCAATCAACGCTCCTAAGAACGATTTTTAACTTATGAATGATTTAATCTTATACAAAAACATCAATAAAATAGTTTCCGATGTGGCAATTAAAAAATTTAAAGGTCATCTATGGTATTTGACAAAAGAATTGGCTGGTTTGGCAATTTTAGATAATAATGTGACAATATCATAAAAGAAAAAAATGGTTGAAAAAATTATTTTAAAAAGAAACTCAGTTTTTTCGTTTAAAGGTTGACAAGGTTCTGGTCTTCAACGATTGTCTCTAACAGCAAATGATATCAATAATTGGCCTCAACAAACATTAGGTAGCTTTGTATCACCTAATACAATAAAACTTTTTGATAGGTTCGGACTGAAACATAATTTTCTAAATGTTGATCCAACATTTGGAATGAACAGGAAGACTATCAAACAACAATTATTTTCTTGTTTACAAGTTACAAATGATGTTGCTGAGAGAGGTGTGGCTTTAACCCAGGAGTACTTAGGAAGAGTAAAATCAGATGAAAATTTACAAAACTTATTGCTTGTAGCACAAATCACACGTAAACAGTGTGGAAAATTCACTAAAGAAAGCTTAGCCGAGTAGTTTTGTAAAATTTCGATTTTCACTTTTAATTAACAAACAAATATGATTAACAAGTTTAGTAAAAACTATTTCCTTGAAACAGAAACGTTTTTGTAAGATTTATATTTTAATTTGCATTTTAAATTTGCTTATTAAACTGTTTTATTAAGATTAAATTTTTTTTTAAGATAAATAGTTATTTAACAAAAGAAAATGTTTACAATTTTTTTATTTAATTTTTGCAAGTCTTGTGGCACAGTGAAATATTGTCCGATTGAGCTCAAATTTTACATAATAACTTCTTTTTATTAATAGCACAAATTAAAATAACGGCCCAAAAGATAAATAAAAAATTAGAAATTACACCTATATAAGGGACACCCTAGTGTATTTTGTAAAATGCACAATTAGTGCACATTTCAAGAACTTTTTTCAAAATTGTTTTACGGGTAAAAAATTAGTAAATATTTAATTTGTCCTATACAGTAAAGAATATACAAATACATATATTAAGCTCTTGAGGGACTGATTAAGCTCTTTAATTTATACATAGTAAATAAAAAATTGGCTAAACGTAAAAGGTGGTTCAGGCCAAATATTTTGCTAGATATGTATATATTCCGAAGCATTTTTCATAGAAACAAGAATGTCCAAAAAATCTTTTGATTTATTATTGAGTTTAGTAGCAGATGCCTTAACCGTATACTCTGTTCGAAAACCGATTAATGCAGAATGTCGCCTCACATTAACACTATCGTACGTAATATAAAAACAAACAAAAATAAATAAACATATTATATTAAGCGCTTTCCAATGGAGTGAATTACTGAATGATTCACTTAAACTGAATTGTATTCCGGAATTTGTATGTTCCACTGGTAATATTCACTTCACACTGAACGTAAACTGAGCTACTACAGAACTGAATTGAATTGAATAAAGTGAAGGAAAAAATAGGTTAATCAGTGCAACATATTCATATTTTTTTTTTACGGTTTGTAGTCAAACGTTAAAAATAATAAAAAAAATAAATCGGAACATATTTGTTTGTGTCTAAATTTTCGATTTTGGTTATATATTTTTAAATGTCAAAAAATTACAGTTTTTTGTTGTTTTGGCTCTATTTCTGATGGTTTACTGAATATTAGACCAATTGGCTACAATCAATTCCTTCAGCAATTCACTCGATTGGAAAGCGGCTATTATATTATAACATAACAAGTCACTCAATTATCATCAATATCAACCTCAGTGCTTATTTGCTGCCAAATATTTTCTTTCCTAAATTTAAACATATGTACATATAATATATATGCTCTATTTTTTATCGTAAATTTCGGGATATATGATTTGACGGTTTCTAATTCTATAAATTCTTCAATGTTGAACATTTTTGTAGTTTCCTTTACAAAAATGTATGCATTTTAATTTTGGTTATTTATGTTTTTTATATATATTTGAATTTTTTAAAGATTTATTATATCAAATTTATATTTTATAAAGTATATTTGGGTAGTTCTACACACGAAGAAAGAAAATGGAGTCAATTACGGCACGACATGTTTTTTGCGTATAAGTTCTGGCAAGTAGTTTTAGTTAAAGCTGATGACGTTCTTTCAACTTTCTGTATGTGGCCAGTAAAAAAAAAATACATGAGCCAGAATAAAAAAATATCCTTCTTTCTTACATTAACTCAAAATTATCTCAATATTATCTCAAAATACGAAATAAACATTTATCTAAGTCAAATCCCGCTTTTAAAACTTCCAGGGGACTGATAATTCAGTATTTCGCTTAAAAATGACAAAATTACGTCTAAAACAAAATAAACGGATTCTATACCAAGGCAATATATATTCACGACGTATAAAAAATAAGACTATAAAATTACCTGTAATTAAAATACATTTTACGAAAATACTTACCAGAGGACTGATAATGTGACTGGACAAAACACGATCTTGCTAGCAATGATGACTGTTTTGATTGATAAAACCTCAGACTAAGTAAAACACTTGCAATAATATATTTATTGTACTTGTAATTAATTCCTGTGACGAGCGATAACTTGATCGAAATATGAATTTCCGATATTTTCAATTTGTTTGGATTGGGCAGGAGAATGATAAAAAAGTCGGGGGAAAAACTTTAATAGGATATATATTATATGAAATATAGAGTAATTTTATGATCATTTACACATTGCTAACGCATTATTATTAAAAATTAATACTGCAGTGTAAATTTATCTCTACACACTTAGAATCATTGATTATTTAGTTTACCAGCTTTGACTTTCAAAGAGGGTCACGCCAGAGGACTGATAATTTTACGTTTTGAATCATATTTTTTGTAAGAAATATATTTCGAAACGGGTTTATTTTGGGTGTCCTGGTAGACATAGTTAAGGTTTACAAATTTCATTAGAAAATTTTTTTTTTATATTAATATACGAAATAAGCGAAGTCGTCCAAAATTCTCATGTTTGTAGAACTACCCATTTACACATGTCAATTCAAACAATATTCGAAGTTATGCTTTTCGTTAAAAATTGAATTTGTGTTAACGTTAAGTGTCCGTGTTTCATTGTGTGTCAATTTTCGTTAGGACATATTTTTTTTGAATCAACATGTTTAGAATTGAAGACTTGACTAAACAGCTTTGAATATTCCCAGATACGTTGTTGACCGTTTTCTTTTACTATACATTCAGAATGATTAATTAACGACCAGATATGCAAATACACATTACGAATAATGTATAGAAAAAGATACCTCGTCGGGAATCCAAATGCCGTCTTTGACTCCCGGCGAGGCCACTTTTTCTATAGTTCCTTTTCTTTGAGTTACAAGGCTAACGCTTTAACAATTGAACTAGAACGGAAACAACTTAAAAGATTTTTTAAATGATTTCTAACGTTATTGCCAAACTGGCCTTGCTGGTTTTAATTTGTCTGAAACAATAATCGAGGGCATGTGTAGATTTATTCTTTTTCTTTTGCTAGGCGACCATGTAGTCATAGTCTGAGATGTAGACTGCCAAGTCCTTTATGCCATCCTCATATTCAAGAGCTGAAGACCTTTTTGAAAAAAACCAACAGCCTTGAATGGTATGCTTTGCAGAAATCTTCTATGCTTAGATAGTTTGATCCTAACATGACGCTTCGGAGCTATGAGAGAGCCAAACATTCTCCCACAATGGGAGGAACTGTTTCATCCTCTTCAAGACAAAAGCGGCATGTTGGATCATTTTCTACTGGAAGATGTACCATGTGTTTGTTCACATGATGGTGACCTGTTAGTAGTCCCACCATTAGCTTGCAGTATGACCGAGTCAGATTTAACAGGAATTTGGTGGTTTGCTGGCTCAACTTTGGAGTGAACATCTTAAAGACCTTGCAGCCTTCTGCACTCCTCCTTGAGAGTTACTGGACCGAAAGAGAACTTTTTCGACTAGCGATCTTATTCTACCTTTCGATATACCAATTGATGGTTCAGAGCCTATGATCCTCCCTGCAGAGCTCTTTGCTAAATCATTAGCTTTTTTGCTCCCGAGATTTCCACTATCCCCTAGTGTCCAGATCAGTGATATGCTGTTCTTGAGATCGAGATAATTCAAGGACCTAGTACATTCTTGCACTATTTTTGACTTAATAGTATAATTTCCCAGAGCTTTTAGAGCAGCTTGACCATCAGTAAAAATATTAATGATCTTACCAGACCACTTAAGCTCCGTCGCTCACCTCGATGCTGCATTTATGGCGAATGATTGACTGATTGACTTGATGATTTTTCCTACAGCCCCTGGTGTTTCCCAGGAGTTCGAGCCTTATTGTAGCCTTAAAAGCCTCCATTCTTACAAATATATGCAAAGGAGGAAGCCCTAATAAGACCTGCAGACTCGCGTGGGCGTTTTCATGAAAGCACTAGTGATATATAAGCAAGCAAGCCTTTGTACCACCTCCAGTTTTTTATCGCACTCCCAACAAAAGTTCTTGAGAGCCATGCAAGGGACCCATAGTTGACAATGGGTCTGACAACTACTTTATACAGCCAGTAGACCATTTTCGGAGTCAGCCCCCATTTGCCACCGAAAGCCCTCCTGCATTGCTACAGAACTCGAGTTGCATTTGCGCATTTAGTCTCAACATGAACAGCCCAATTGAGCCGTTTATCGAGAGTAACACCAAGATGCTTCACATTATCTTGGAGTGTTAATGTGTCATTACCGATTGAAGGAAGAGTGAAGTTATTTAGTTTCCTCCTGTTGGTAAACGCAACGAGCTGTGTCTTAGAAGCATTGATCGAGAGACCATTATTCCTACACCAGCTGTTGGTAATGTCCAGGGCGTTCTGCATTTTTCGGCAGAGATGGCCCATGTTGTCTCCTTTCAAAAGAATGCTAATATCATCGGCATAGCCGTATGTGTTTAGCCCTTTACCATTTAATTCAATTAGGAGCTGTTCTTGGGGACATCCACGCTTCCCACCTACCTTTATTGTGGTGTTGTGCTTCGTGTGAATAAACAGACATCGATATTCCAGAGCCCATCGTGTCCACCTTAGAAGTGTTTTATTCACACCGTACCTTTCCGCTCTATTAAGGAGTGACTCAAAAGTGGGTTTGTCAAAGGCCCCTTCTATGTCAAGAAAAGCGCAAAGAGTGATAGCCTTTTTAGAGATAGTCTCTTCAATATCAGAGATCACTTCTGAAAGGATTGTGTCCGTAGACTTTCCCGCTTGATAAACGTGTTGCCTATTGCTTAGCGGGGTTTTCCTCAGACAGACGTTTCTGATGTAACGGTCGATCAACCTTTCCATTTGAAGAACTACCTGCTGAATGGAAAACAGCTCTCATTGTTCCGCTACATAAGAAAGGTGACCGTCTAAAGTGTGCAAATTATGGACACTGACTTCCTCCGATTGTAGAATTTTATCAACATTCAACAGGAAGGTCATACGAACAATTTATGGTCCATGTAAAGTTGCTGAAAATCAGTATAGAATCCGAATGAATCATGAAATCAGACAGCTTCTTGGAGACTGCGATGTAATCGGATTCATTAAATCCAACCGGATTAGATGGTTTGGTCATGTAGAAAGGGCTCCATTGGATAGAATGATAAAAAAAGCGTCCCAACAACAACCAGCTGGTGTTCGTCGAAGAGGAATACCTAGACGACGCTGGCGTGATGACATCATCCAAGACCTTCGTGATATAGGATGTCGAAACTGGGGTCAACTGGTCATGGAACGAGATGATTTTAAGCTGGTGGCACAGACGGCAAAATCCCTCCGAGGGATGTAAACGCCAGAGAGAGAGAGAGAGATTCTGCATGCTATTGGAAATTCCAAAAAAATAATAATTTCAACTGATTTTAATTCTTCTACAACTCAGATTAAATCATCAAACGTATAATTCACTAGCAATCACTAAAACTAATTCCAACAAATTATGTCACGTTCGCTGGAAAACTTTTTCGATTCTTTATAACGATTCAAAATTGTATTACTATTTTGTATCAGGAACAAATATTTAAATGGCATATTTTATAATCGATTTATTCTAAGCTTATAAATTTCAACGACTAATGTGAGATATGTAAATCAAAACTTAGTGATTACATGTTTCAATTTATCACGTATCTAGTTTAAATTTTAAAAATGTTTGTAGTGTGTTTATAAACGATTATCTTTTATGAATTTTAAAAAGTATTTAATAGTTGATAACAGAAAAAAAAATCTTACCTTGCACTAAATATCGAAGCTAAGGATAAAAAACATGCATCAGCCTGTCGAGTGTTTGCTGTATAGCAGCGATCAATTACCCATTCAAGTAATTGACCGATATCAGGATTACTTTCCAACAACAAAACAACCGTATCACGAGCAAGTTGATAGATCTGCAAAAAAAATAAGATAAATTTTCATTAATCTAAATATAATCTAAGTTAAGTTTAATTATAATGCATCGCCATTTTGTTTATATTCAATACAAACAGCATAAAGATACACATGTGTTACTAAACAAAATAAAATCCAACGATATTTAAATTATAATATAATTCCTTTTTCTTGTAACAAAACTACAGTATATACTACAACAACTGTCCGTTAAAATCTACGTATTGTATTTGCTTTTGTTTTCTGTTTTTCTTAACAATTTCTTATATTTCTATTGTATTTTTTTCTATTTTAATCAAAGCAAGTTTTTTTAAATTTAATTTATTTGATGAAATGAAATGAAAACGAATTGTAAGGATATTGTATTTGCTCAAGGATAACGAATGCATAACGAAGGAAATCAATGTTGCAAAAGCTTAAATTTTCAGAATTCAGGAAACTTGCAAATATTTGTGTCTACTGGATGAAATGTTTTTTATATTACATTGGTTTAATATATATTACCATGGCATAAAAAGCACCAAACTTACACATGATTTCTATTTGTTAATTAGAAAATGTTTTAACAAATTACATCTTTACATTAAAAAGGATTAAGGAAATAGTTTTTTTTTATTGAAAATAAGATAAGTTTAGTGTATCAACGTGAAAGTTGTTTTTAAAATTCACGAAATTACAATTGTCAGGACAAACCCATGCAGGTAAGACATTCCAGAGGTCCGAGACTCTGTTAAAAACATCACGCTGAACAGCGACAGCTCGAAACCTTGTCACTCAAACTTCAACCATAAAAAGATGGAATGCTTCGGTTGATCTGATGTGACGTGTGAGATTTGCTAGTTCAGGTAAAATCAAATTGATCTCTGCGGCAGTTCGTTTATCCAAACTGTATTTGTAGAAAATGTTTCTTTCATGTTGCGTAGAACCAAACTCATAGATAAGAGTACAATTTTGCCAACGAGTTTAATACATCCTGCTGTAGAGAATAAAGGCATTTCCTATTAGTGAAAACAGTATTCCATGCATTATTACTTTCAACCTTAACACCTTCAAGTTTTGTAGACTCTTTCTTCGTAAGATCCAAGGAATCAAACTTTAATGGAAAAGGACTATGTGTTGATGATCTTGAAAAATGACAAACCTGTATTTTGCTTGTATTGAGTTCAACATTATTAACAAATCCCCAATTCATGATGGTTTTAGATCAGCGTTTAAGACATCTATAAAAATTTGATCTACCAAAAAATCTTATAAAAATTTGATCTGGCTGTATGAGACGCATGAATCGCATCCTATTATCTACAAAACTATGTATATTATAATGAACCGTTGAATTTAGCAAGTCATTCATACAAATAAGAAACAGAGTTCGTGACAATTAAGCAGAAAATTGAGGAGCTACGCCATTATTTAAATACATTCGATGAGACATGAGACACCGTCAACATTGACGATATCCAAGGTATAACTTGCTCGTCTAAATCATAAGCTAGAAACACAACACGGGCGAAATCGTCCGACGACGACGTTAGTAACATTAGAATACACAGGATACATACATGTCAAACACAACTACAGCGATAAACGAAAAAGTTTTTTTCGTCGGAGAAAATTTAGATTCTATTTCTAATTTATCGTCGACGATGATTATTGCCAGATATCAATTTTATTTTTATTTTGCTGCAAGGGTAATTTTTAATGTTATTGTGACAGTGCCGCCAACAGAAAAATATGATTTTCTGATATTTTTCGCGTTTCTGAGGTTGTAATCGTTTTGTTTTGAGTTGTCAACTGAATTTTCAGTTTATGTTCAAAGTTCGGTTTTATTCATTTATATATTTTCATAATTTGTATTTTGTATTTTATTTTTAAAATAAGTTATTAGTAGAAAAATTATTATTATTTATTTATTAGTAAAAATTAGTTATTTTTAAAATTGAAATTTGTGAAATTAATTTTGACAAAGAACAAAGTATTTTAGTTTTTGCAATTTTATTTTTGACAGCTTTTTACGCTGACGCCTTTGTAGTGGTTACAACAGCGAAATTGTAGACGTTTTTTTTTATCGTCCGACGTTATCGTCCGTGTTGTGTTTCTACCTATATAGTTACGTTTCTACATAATCGCAATGCAATACAAAACAAAATTGTGTTCAACTTCAATTTCTCCTATACAATATTTCAAAACTAAAATCAACGTCACATTGTTTCCAAAAAAAGGGACAAAGCAAACAAAATAAAATAACAAAAACAAAACATGAAATAAAATATATGTATCCAAAATAATGACGTAAATTTTATCCGAATATCTGAAGCTTTGAGGATTTACCAAAATGAGGATTTACCAAGGATTTACCAAGAATATTTGAAAAATGAAGAAAAATTGTATATAAGGAATTCCCGTGGCAGTACGAGAATTAGTTTTAAATTGGACGGCGATAATGTAAAGTTAGTTTAAATTAGACTACGATAGTATAAATATAAGTTTGAATTAGACAGGGATAGTGTAAACAGTTTAAGTGTCATGCGATTATGTTTAGTGAAATTGAATTGTGAAAAATGTTTTACACTGGACTCTGTTTTTATACTGGACATTTCTACAATCAACCGATACAATTTCCGAAGCTATTGGAAAAATATTCTAGACAGGAATATAGTTTGCTGTATGTGGCGTCAGTTTTTGAACATGACTGAAAATGACCCTTCTTTGAAAATGATTGAACACTTTGTCAATATTTCTTAAAAATTTATTTTAGGATTTTACACACATAGTATTTTGGGTATTTTTAATAATAGCGTTTTTTCATGTTTTTTTGCCCGCTTAGTTCCTAGCCTATTAGATCGCACAACTTAAAAACTGTTTGGCATAATAGAAAAATTAGTAAATTTTTACTCTGAAAAATATAGCGAGGTGGCAAATACGAGGAATTATATTTATTAAGGATGTGAAAAAGAGACGGTGTAAAAACACCATTGAAAAATCAATCAAGTGGAATCTCATTGGCAATAGTACTTAATTTAAGAAACATTATTTATTTTTTTACAATTTTGAATTACGTATTGTCTAAAATATGCAGTTTTTGTCTTTGGTTTCGATCTTGCTTTACAGTGAAATTTGAAAAATGTCACAAAGAGAGGAAGTTTTGTTTTCATGACAACCGATTAAAAAAACGTTTAATTCCTTATCAGGAACTTGGGCTTTAGTGTGCTCAAACAAGACGAGGATAAGATTAATTCTGTGAAGATCGAATTAAGAGCTGATCCACCTTAAGACTCTGATATTTTAAAATGTACCAAGTATGAATAACACATTTTCCAAAAACAAGTCAAGCAAGTTACTCCTTTGTCCACGAATATCAGAAACTCTGGTAGGCTAGTCTATTATCTGAGTAAAACTATGATAAGGAGCAAACAACCCAGCCTCTTTACCTAGGGCTTGCGTTTTAGAGCTGTGTGTAAGTCATTCTTTCCTAAAGTTAACATTAAAGTCTTGACAACTATAAATTTGGCATTGGGGTACTCAACCAACCTATCTATCTTTTCAGATACGTCGTTAAATAAATTGATGTATTCAAACAAATTAGATGAACGATATAGTCTAATGAAAAAGTGTTTGATTAAAGCAACAAAATTTTTAGTGACCACATATTAAATTGGTAGTTAACTCAAAATGATTTTTTTTTAACATATGGTATAGTATATTTAATAAACGCACATACACCATTCTAAATCAGTCAAATGCCGCAGGAGGGATCGATTTTGATCGATTATGATCAATGTTGATCTACGGGTCTGACTACCCTGCGTACTCCAGTCCCTGCCATTGACATATGAGTTAGCGTGAGATATCACATACCACTGGCAATGGCAGGAGATGTCATTAGCCAAGATGATATCTTAGGGTGCTGGCGGACGAACTTTAATTAGTCAACGGCAGCACTTCCAGTCTTAGCTGGGCAGCGTTCCGTAGCGGTACCGCTCATTAGCTCTTCCGAGGAATCGAACCAACACGTAGTTATGTGTGGGCTTTGTGCCTCGATTGAAGTGGTGGGCGGTGCGTCTGGGGTGCGCTGCATCAGCTGGATTATTGGCATTTAGTTTTGTTTTGTTTTCTGCAAATTTCTCACAATTTGTTTTTCACTTATTATTTTGTTATTATTTCTTCATCTTATCATGAAATATTGGCATATGTCATATTTTGTAGTATGATAGGATTTTTTACTTAGTTATGCATTTTAAAATAAAACACAAAAAAATAAAATAAACATTTTGATATATATATGGCAGTACAACCGAAAAAAAATAAGTCTGCAAGTGGTAAAGCAAATTTGCGCAATCCACCCGCCCATAAAGCGGCATGTCCACGGAATTTGCAGGGACAAAACATATATGAATCAATAAAAAATTTTAAAATACATGTTCAAAACATCTGCGGATTGAACGCTAACCATGACCACGTGCAACATCATCTTGAGCACGACAAACCGAACATTCTATTCCTTACAGAAACACAAGTTTCTGAAAATTTTCTCTTTATAGAATCGCTTAATTCCAAATATAGGCTCGAATCAGCTTTCAAACTCCATCAGGGCGTATGCGCATTCATTCATGAGAGTGTTGCGTACACGCGCTTTCCAAATTTTGAACTACACGGTGACGGCTTCAATACAATGGTTTTAAAGATTTGTCTTCCAGAAATGACTTTTTTTACAATAGCTTTATACCGGTCCCCCAACAAACGTAACCCAAACTTTTTTAATATACTGACAAAAATTATGGACGAGATTAGAGCAAAGTCCCCTAATTGTGAAGTTATCGTTACCGGTGACTTCAACGTCCACAACAAATCATGGTTGGAATTCTCCAAATCGACCGACGATGTTGACAATAGTGGAAAACTGGCAGAAATTTTTGCCGCGTCTCAGGGCCTATTCCAAATTGTAAAAAGCCCGACTTTCACTCCCCGTAATGGCGGTGATAATAGTTTTCTACTAGATCTCTATCTTACCACAATGCCAGATATTACGAGTGTCGATGTTGCGAAAGGTAGTATTGGAAATTCTGATCATTATTTAATCTCATCAGTTATCAAAACTGATTTACTTAAAACTACAGCTCCCAAACCCCGTAAAATATTTCACTACTCAAAAATGGATAAGAGTGGTCTTCAAAATTTTTTCCATGGTTTCCCTTCCGACCGTCATTGTTTTTACACTGACAATGTAAATGTTTCTGCTCAAAACTTTACAGAAACCATCCAATTTGCTATAAATAAATTTGTCCCTTTCTCCATAGTAAAACCCAAACAAAAATACTTGTATTCGAAAGCTGCCAAAACGGCACTTAGAAACAAACGTAGATCATTTAATATTTGGATTCATAACAAAACTCCCACTAATCGATCCCAATATCTAAAGGCCAACAAAATATCTAATCAGATTATCTCAAACGAAAAGTCCGAAATTGACAGAGCGAAAGCCTCAAAACTTACGTCTATGTCTGTTTCTGACAAAAGTTTCTACAGTGCCATTAATTCTTTAAATTCTGGTACAAAATTTTCTATTCCCCCTATTATTGATGGTGATTTAATCGTCAATGATCCCGCAAGAAAAGCTAACTTGTTCGCTGAACGCTTTGCTCTGAACTCCACTGTTTTGGAAACTCCTAAAGAAATACCCCAAATCCAGTCTTCAGGAGTTAATATTGTTACGTTTTTCCAAACTTCCTTCGAATTGGCCTTACTCTCAATTCGATAAACGCAATTCCCAATCTCTTCTGAGTTCGATCACTGATTAGTAAGTATAAACACCAGGTTTTATTAAGTATTCAACAACTTAATTGTTCCACAACAATAGAAAAACAATATTCCTAACTAGAATATTCTTTCAACAGCTTCAGAAACTCCAACGGTTGATTGTAGAAATTTCCAGTTCACAACGTTGAAAATAATACACAAAATATTTCTACTCAATAAAACTTATAACTTTATTACACTTATAACTTTACACAAAGACTAATTTTAAATATCACTTTTATAATTTTAACTTCACTGTCACACGTTTTAAATAAAACTAATTAAAAACTACAAGAAACAATTTCCTTATATACCTTTTCTTAATCTCTAGAAATTTCGCGGTCACTTTTTAGAAACCTTGAGAAAATATTAGAATATTCGATTATTTTACGTTACGTTGATTTGATTCATAAAATCATAAAACAAATAGACCTTAATTCTAAGAATATGTACAACAACAACAATGTTCATTTCATTAATCTGTTGTAGTATTTTGTTGATTTGATTTTCCTAGAAGTGACCGTAATCGTCTAGATTTTTCTGTAATCGTCTAGATTTTTCTGCAATCGTAACAATACCCTCCACTTAAGCCTGTTCGTCCCGAACAGGATCTAGCTCTCCTTTGTATAAGGCCAACCTTTCCAAATGTACTACTTTCGCTTTGCCTCGATGGCCTTTCTTAATTCTATAAACCACGTCATTTAACTTCGTTATAATGTTGTAAGGTCCTTCCCATGCAGGTTGCAGTTTTGGTGATAACCCTCGTTTTCGTTGTGGGTTGTGTAGCCATACTAATTGTCCTTCTTCGAAACCTTTATTATTAGATCGTATATCATATCGGGCTTTCATTCTATCACTGGTCAGTTGTATCTTCTGCCGAACAAGCTTGTGAATATCCTCAAGGTTCTCCCGGATTTGGTTGACGTATGCTTGCGCAGACAATGATGTTGATGGTACCGCTCCAAATTTGAGGTCACCAGGAAGTCTTAAATCACTTCCAAAAATAGTTTGAGCTGGTGTCATGGTCGTGGTGTCATGAACTGCTGATCTGTATGCCATCAAAAATAAAGGAATGTGTTGATCCCAGTTACGTTGATTCTTACTGACCACTTTAGCTAGAAATTCCTCCAAAGTAGCATTGAATCTCTCAACCATCCCATCTGACTGTGGGTGTGAAGCTGTCGTCCTCGTTTTGTTAATCCCCAGCATTTGACAAATTTCCTGGAATACAGCTGACTCGAAGTTCCGTCCCTGATCGGTGTGGATCTCCATAGGAACTCCATAGCGGCTGATCCAATTATTTATCACAGCTTCAGCGATTGTGGTTGCTTCCTGGCTGGGAATCGCACACACTTCCGGCCACTTACTGAAGTAGTCCATGATCACAAGCACATATTTATTCTGATTTTCAGTTGTTGGAAATGGTCCCGCTACATCCATTGCGATCCTTTCAAATGGAGCACCTACATTGTATTGCTTCATTTTTCCATGACTTCTTCGTGCGGGTCCTTTTACCGCCGCACATTTGTCGCATTTTTGACACCATTCCACAATTGATTGCCGAGTCCCTGACCAGTAAAACCGTTGTCGTATTTTTGCAAGAGTTTTATTGATCCCAAGATGACCTCCACTCGTTCCTTCGTGATACTCCCTTAGTACTGCTTCTATTTTCCTTTTTGGTACCACTGTAAGGGATTGCTTTATCTTGCCATCTGAGCTATCCCATACTCTCTTTAAACATCCATCCTCTAACTGGAGACTGTCCCATTGCGCCCAGTACGCCTTCAAAGTTGGAGTTTTATCAGAAATTTCTCCCCATACTGGTTTGCAGCCCTTTTCCTTGAACTCGATGATGGGTGCAAGATCCGGATCTTCTAATTGATCTTTTCTTATGGCTTCAGCAGTCCATTCATCGTCAGGTAGCACTTGTAGTAATCGTACATCGATGATGTTCTCCTTATTTTCTTGACGACTGCAATGCTTGCATTCAACTTGACAGGGTCGTCTCGATAATGCATCAGCGTTCCCATGTGCAGTACCCTTTCGATGTTCAATGTCCAAATCGTACGCCTGCAACCGTTCGATCCAACGTGCTACTTGTCCCTCTGGATTTTTGAACTGGAGTAACCACCTTAACGCACCATGGTCAGTTCTGAGATGAAATTTCTGACCATACAAGTATTTATGGAAATGTTTGACGGATTCCACAATAGCCAATAATTCCTTTCGAGTTACACAATAATTCCGCTCCGGCTTGGATAGCATTTTCGAGAAATAAGCTATCACCTTTTCCTGACCATCTATATTCTGCGACAAGACTCCTCCTATACCTTCATTACTGGCATCAGTATCCAAAATAAACTGAACATTTGGTATAGGATAGGACAGAATTGGAGCCGTACATAATCTCTTTCGGAGCTCCACAAATGCTTGTTCTTGAGGTTCATTCCATTCAAATGCCTTATCTTTTCTGGTTAACTCATGCAGACTTTTGGCAACGTTGGCGAATCCTGGCACAAACCGTCTGTAATATGTGCACAATCCAAGGAAGCTTCGTAGTTCATGTAGGTTTTTCGGTCTTGGCCAGTTCATAACTGCTGCAATCTTGTCAGAATCGGTATGAATTCCTTTTGCCGTAACCTTGTGTCCTAAATATTTTACTTCTTCCTTGAAAAGTGAGCACTTTTTGGGACTTAACTTTAAACCTGCTGCTTGCAACCTTTCCAGTACCTCCGCCAAGTTCCTCAAGTGATCATCAAAGTCTTTGCCCATGACGATGATGTCATCCAAATATACAAGGCATGTTTTCCAGTGCAAGCCTTTAAGTACCCGTTCCATTAATCTTTCGAAAGTTGCGGGAGCGTTGCATAACCCAAATGGCATGACATTAAATTGCCATAGTCCATTTCCTACACTGAACGCTGTTTTCTCCCGATCTTCATCCGCAACTTCAACCTGCCAGTAACCACTCTGCAGATCCAGTGTTGAAAACAATCTTGAACCCGATAATGTATCCAGTGTATCATCAATCCTAGGCAATGGGTAGCTATCCTTCTTCGTAACTATGTTTAGTTTCCTGTAGTCAACACAAAATCTCAAGCTCCCATCTTTCTTGCCAACTAACACCACAGGTGAGCTCCAGGGACTGTCTGAAGGCTCAATCACACCAGCTTCTTTCATATCTCTCACCATTTTATCAGCTTCCTCTCTTTTAGCTAATGGTAATCGTCTTGGTGCCTGGCGTATCGGCTTTTCTGCTCCGGTGTCAATACGATGTTTTACCATATTGGTTCTGCCATTCCCTTCAGGTGTACTACAGAATACAGACTTGTGCCGCTCCAACAATTGACGTGCTGCTTTCTTCTGTTCTTCTGAAAGCCCTTCTGTCCATTTCTGCACAAGTTGCTCCATTTCTGCCTTTTGTTGTTTTGTGTTGACCGAGCAATTGATGTTTTTCTGCTCGCACTTTATTATTTTAGCTACCTCTTCACATTGTCCTATGATTGATCCTTTTTTCATTGTTTTCTGCGTATCTGACAGATTTAAAACTCTTACTGGTATTTTGTAATCAGCATCCGATCTAACTAAAGTTTTCCCTATAACGACTTCTTTAAAATTTTGATGTTCTTTGTTGGCTTCTACAACCCACAACCTGGGTGACCCAGAACCTCCTTCCAATTTTCCCCAAATGATTGTTTCTGATTGGGGTGGCAGCTTTTCCCTGTGATCTAATATTATTCGACGAACACAATTTGAATCTTCACCATTAAATTGGAGTGGCAACTCAACATTTCCGTACGTGAGTACTCCTTTGCCAGCATCAATAACGAATCCATTTGGCCTCATGAAGTCCATTCCCAGGATTACTTCATCCACAATGTCAGCTACAACCACTTCATGTTGAAAGTGAGTATTCCCAATTTCAAAGTTGACCACTTTTTTTCCTTTGATACTTGCGCTTTCACCAGTAGCTGTCTGCATTCGGTATCTTCCTGCTGGTTTTAGTTTCCCTTTCACAACATCAGTGCGGACAATTGTATTTGTTGCTCCCGTATCTAACGTGATGACACAACTTTTTCCATCAATATTAGCCCTAACAGTTAGGCTGTCACCTCTCCTTGTTAATCTCGAAACATGGATGAAGGTTATGGGGCAATCGGTTGTGGGAGCCAGCTTACGCCCCTTTAGGCTGACTCGTTGTAGTTTAACTGATGCGCTGCTGCTCCATCTTCTTCCCTAGCTTGCTGCACACGTTCTTCTGCTGGACGTCTCTGCATAGGCGATGCTGATCTTGCTCGTTTCCTTCTAACATCTCGACATTCTCTCGAAATATGGCCCAACTTGCCACATAACCAGCATCGTATTCTGTCACTTCGAATACTTTCTCGTGCTCTGGGCTTGTAATTGTTATCATCAGCCAACTCTACCCGGCGTATTTTAATTGATGGTTTAATAATTGCTTGTGCAGTTTCATTTGTTAAGGCATAAGCAATAGTTTCTGCGAATGTTGCTTTTGGCGACAACATTACTGCTTTTCGTGTTTCTGGATCACGAATACCATCAGTAAACGCCTCGATCTTCATTTTCTCCATAAAATTCGGTGGAGTATTCGAGTGTGCCAAATGTACAAGGCGTTCTACTGCCGAAGAATAGTCCTGAATGCTTTCTCCATTCCGTTGCAAGCGACCCTTTAACTCGATCCGGTATAGCTCCTTTTTGTGGTCGCTGCCATATTTTCGTTCCAACGCATTCATCACTTCAGCATAACTTTTGCGATCGTTTTCTGGTACTGCTTGTAATGCTTCAGCTGCTTCCCCTTTAAGGGCAACTATCAATGCAGCAAGACGATTTTCAGCGTTCCAAACATTTTGATCAGCTGCGGTCTCGAACTGGAACTTGAAGATGCCGAAAGATGTGGTACCGTCATACGATGGTGGCTTTAGTTTAATATTTGCTATTTGTTGTACCACATGTGAAGTGACTTTATTCGTTTCAACATCTTGCAACCGTTTCTCGAAATCATCTACTTTTGCAAGTACCTTTTTGTTTTCATCAAGTACTTTCTGCTCTAGCTCTTTCACCTCTTGATGAACTCTGCCTACTTCCTCCCGTAACGTAGTAGATATTTCGAGAAGTTTCTCGTCCATTATTTGCTTGACGTTCAAACTGATTTCTTCTTTATTTGCAGCCAATTGTTGATTGATGTTGCAGCTAATTTCTTCCTTAGTAGCAGCCAAGCTTTGATTCGTATTGGCATTTACGGCATCCATATTAGCATTTACAACATCCAGTTTTTCATTCAAGTTCAAATTTATCTGTTGCATCATAGCCATTAACTGCGTAAAATCACAATTTGCAGGTGGCAATGAGGTTGTTGTTTCCGCAACAGAACTTTTCTCCTCATCAGCTGCCACTAGATCATTATTTGGACTAATCACTCCAAACTGGTAACTTTCCACAACTACTCCACTAGCTTCCATAGCTTCTCGAAGCCGTATCGTTAATTCAGTTTTGTTGCCGGTTGTTGCCAATCCACGTTGTTCTAGTTCTTTCTTTAACTCAAGAACCTTCAAATCACTTAATAAAACCATTATTAACAGCTTACTAATCCGCCGATGTCACCAATGTTACGTTTTTCCAAACTTCCTTCGAATTGGCCTTACTCTCAATTCGATAAACGCAATTCCCAATCTCTTCTGAGTTCGATCACTGATTAGTAAGTATAAACACCAGGTTTTATTAAGTATTCAACAACTTAATTGTTCCACAACAATAGAAAAACAATATTCCTAACTAGAATATTCTTTCAACAGCTTCAGAAACTCCAACGGTTGATTGTAGAAATTTCCAGTTCACAACGTTGAAAATAATACACAAAATATTTCTACTCAATAAAACTTATAACTTTATTACACTTATAACTTTACACAAAGACTAATTTTAAATATCACTTTTATAATTTTAACTTCACTGTCACACGTTTTAAATAAAACTAATTAAAAACTACAAGAAACAATTTCCTTATATACCTTTTCTTAATCTCTAGAAATTTCGCGGTCACTTTTTAGAAACCTTGAGAAAATATTAGAATATTCGATTATTTTACGTTACGTTGATTTGATTCATAAAATCATAAAACAAATAGACCTTAATTCTAAGAATATGTACAACAACAACAATGTTCATTTCATTAATCTGTTGTAGTATTTTGTTGATTTGATTTTCCTAGAAGTGACCGTAATCGTCTAGATTTTTCTGTAATCGTCTAGATTTTTCTGCAATCGTAACAATATGAATGAACTTCACTTCAAACCCAAAATAGTCGCTAAACTTTTAAAGGGGTTAAACATCAACAAAGCATCAGGAATGGACAATATTCCACCCATTATTTTAAAAACCTTTTCCAAAGAACTTGCACCAACTTTAACTAAAATATTCTACCAATCCTACAAATCTGGTATATTTCCCTCGTGCTGGAAGTTGGCAAATGTCCAGCCCGTCCCCAAAAAGGGACCAAGATCCGATATCTCAAATTATAGGCCAATAGCTTTACTATCGGTCCTATCCAAAGTCTATGAGCATTATATTAATACACATATTTCAAAATTTCTGGAAGAAAATCATTTAATATCCGACAGCCAATACGGTTTTCGAAACAAAAGATCAACTACCGATCTATTAAACTATGTAGCGCATTGTTGGAACAGCATACTTGATAAAGGTGGTGAAACATACGTTATCGCTTTAGACATCTCCAAGGCATTCGATCGAGTCTGGCATGCCAACTTAATCAACAAGCTCGTTGCGTACGGTTTTCATCCCAATGTTGTGAAGCTGATTCAAAATTTTCTATCCGACCGATACATTTCGGTAACCTTAGACGGATATTCTTCTGAGTCTAAACTAATTAACGCTGGTGTACCCCAAGGCTCAGTATTGTCCCCAACCCTATTTTTGATTTATATCAACGAATTGTTGAAAATCACCAGCAACCCAATAAATAGTTTTGCAGATGATAGTACTCTGCACAAGTCGTTCGAGCCCCTTCCTTCAAAAGGTAAAATGCACGAACGAATTAATCCTGCCCGGAGAGACGCTGCCATAAACGTGAACAAAGACCTGAATAAAGTCGCCGACTGGGGTGACCAAAACCTTGTCAATTTCAACTCCACCAAAACACAGCTGTTGATTGTTTCCAGATTAAAGACCGAGTTCCCCAAAGATATTTTATTTAGTATGTGTGATGAACCAATAGGTGAATGTAAAAACATTCGTTTATTGGGTGTCACAGTTTCAAATGACCTACTCTGGAACGATCATGTAATGGCGATGGCAAAAAGCGCGTCTAAAAAACTCGGCCTCCTAAATAGATGCAAAAAATTTTTCACTCCATACCAATTGCTCCATGTTTATAAGTCCTATATTCGTCCCTGTATGGAGTACTGCTGTCAAGTTTGGGGTGCTGCCTCTGTTTCCATCTTGGCCCTCTTGGACTCTGTTCAAAAGCGAGCTATACGAATTGTAGGTGATCGAACTTTGACATCACAACTTGATTCCCTACAACATCGTCGCACTGTTGCTGACCTCGTTGTTTTTTACAAATATCGTCATCAGCAGTGCTCAGATGAAATCAGCGGCATCATGCCTCAAACTTATTCTTACCCCCGTTCCACTCGGCAATCGGCTGCCGCAACCAGTGAAACGGTAAAGATCCCGCGCTGTCATACTGGCAGATCGCAGAGAGACTTCTTTGTCCGAACTGCGTACAAATGGAATAGTTTGCCGGAACACTTAGTCTCAGGTGGCTTCAACCCACAGATGTTTAAAAAAAGCGTTAATCTACACCTCAGAACGCCAGTTGTTGTGGGACCCAGGTCTAGACCTAGGTCTTAAAAGGTATTTATGTGTTGTTGTGACACATATTCTAAACCCTATTACACAACACATTTTATTAAAAAAAAAAAAAAAAAATCAATCAAGAATTGACCAAATCCGAATAGAATTTTTTTTTTTTAAATAAAAAGTGTTGTGTTATTATAGGGTTTAGAATATGTGTCACAACAACACCTTTTAAGACCTAGGTCCCACAACAACTTGCGTTCTAAGGTGTTGATGAACCCTTTTTTTAAACCTCTGCGGATTGAAGCCACCTGAGACTATGGATTCCGGCAAACTATTCCATTTCTGGAATCGTTTGCCTAAAGTCTACAAGCATTATATTAATACACATTTCAAAATTTCTGGAGGCAAATCATTTAATAGCCGCAGCCAATACGGTTTTCGACACAAAAGATCAACTACCGATCTATTAAACTATGTAGCACATTGTTGGAACAGCATACTTGATAAAGATGGTGAAACATACGTTATCGCTTTAGACATTTCCAAGACATTCGATCGAGTCTGGCATGCCAACATAATCAACAAGCTCGTTGCGTATGGTTTTCATCCCAATGTTGTGAAGCTGATTCAAAATTTTCTATCCAACCGATACATTTCAGTTTCCTTAGACGGATTTTCTTCTGAGTCTAAACTAATTAATGCTGGTGTACCTCAAGGCTTAGTATTGTCCCCAACCCTATTTTTGATTTATATCAACGAATTGTTGAAAATCACCAGCAACCCAATAAATAGTTTTGCAGATGATAGTACTCTGCATAAGTCGTTCGAGCCCCTTCCTTCAAAAGGTAAAATGCACGAACGAATTAATCCCGCCCGGAGAGACGCTGCCATAAACGTGAATAAAGACCTAAAAAAGTCGCCGATTGGGGTGACCAAAACCTGGTCAATTTTAACTCTACCAAAACACAGCTGTTGATTGTTTCCAGATCAAAGACCGAGTTCCCCAAAGATATTTTATTCAGTATGTGTGATAAACCAGTGGGTGAATGTAAAAACACTCGTTTATTGGGTGTCACAGTTTCAAATGCCCTACTCTGGAACGATCATGTAATGGCGATGGCAAAAAGCGCGTCTAAAAAACTCGGCCTCCTAAAAAAATGTTCACTAAATACCAATTGCAAATGTGATCGAAATTTAACATCAAATCTTGATTTCCTACAACATCGTCGCACTTTTGCTGATCTCGTTGTTTTTTATAAATATCGTCACCAGCAGTGCTCGGATGAAATCACCATATTCAACCATATTCTTTTCCGCGTTTTACAATGCTTTATCCGAATCAATAGAAATGTTTAAAAAAAAGTGTTCATCAACACCTCAGAGCGCATGTTGTTGTGGGACCTAGGTCTTAAAAGGTTTCTATGTGTTTTTGTACCCGAATGAATAAAACGCACCTAATGATATACACGATATGAGCTAAATTCCAAGGCGATAAGAAAAATGTGTGACGTGATTTATGGCAGGGTTGCATAAAAATCTGTTTTTTTTTTTTTTTAAATCCGTTTATTTGATTTAAATCAGTTTTTTTGATTTAAGTCGGATTTTTTGATTTTTAAAAAAATTTGCTTTAATTTGTATAATTTTGGAAGAAATGGTCCTAGATTCACTCTTTTGAAGCAGTGGTCCTAACTTCTTTATATAAATCATTAGGTTTGATTGTATTCTTTTGAGAGGCAAGGAAAGATAAAAGTAAAGTAACAGTTTTTAGTTACTAAATTTTTACACTGTTCTAGCGATATGAAAATCGTGTCTTGTCGAACGCGCGCCGTTGCTAAGCTGAGATACTTTGTTGCTGCTTTAGATTGATTTCATCCGTCATGATTGGTGAGCGCAACTCTCATTTCGTCAATCCTTGCCTGAGTACTTTAAAGTTTGAAGAAAACTCAAAGAAGATTTAATAGTGCCTGTGGTAGCTGTATAACCATGACTTGAAAATATCCGGAATTCTGATATATGGGACAATGACAAAAAGTAGCTTAGCACATTCAATGTTTTCTGTACTATTCAAAACTTATGTTGGATCACTGAGAGTTAACGATCTCGAGAGCCCTGGTAGCAGATTTGAAAATACTTTTGTATTAAATTTAATTTTTTATTTATTTTGAATTTTCCCAAATTTTCTGAACCCCACATGGAGGGATCAGTACGTGATCTATTACATACCTCTGTCAATAGAAGTAACCAAGGTGATATCTTACGGGGACTGACGGTTTAGCTGTAATCAATCAACGGCAGTGTTGTCAATGTTAGTTATGGAAGATTCCTTCAAGATGGCACGGTATTGCTTGCTCGAAAAAACGAGCCTATATAGAACTCTATATCTATCTATTTTTTTATTATTAAGAGAGGCAGCGCGTCAAATGATCATGGAGTATGCCAATGCCACTTACTGGCTTATTGGATTTTTACCCTTTTTATTTTCTTTATCCTTTCAAGTTTCATGAAATATTAGCATAAGTCATATTTTATTATGTGATAGGATTTATTGTTAAAAACAAAACTTAAAAAAAACAAAAAAAAATGCGTCTATCATCACCTTATCACGCATGTTATAATGGGACCTTGCTCTTAAAAGGTTTCTGAATGCTGTTGTGAAACATATTAAAATTCCTACCACATTTTTTTTAATTTGCTTAAAAATTTTAGAAATTTCTTCAATTGTTTTAAATCGATGATTTTTTTAAAAAAATCAAATTGATTTAAATCTGATTTAAATCACTGATTTAAATTAAATGATTTAAATCAATGCAACCCTGATTTATGGTTTGTTGAAATGACTAAAAACTAAATTAAATAAACTCTTAAAGCTTCTCCTATTGTTTTATATGAGATGACAGAAAAATTTATTTACGAGGTTACTTTTTCATAATTTTTCATTATATTGTTAATTGTGTGATGTACTATTAAAACAAAAAAAATCTCATTAATAATCTCAAGATAATTTCATTAATTTAATCAATTATAGTATTTTTATCCATCAGTGTGTAATGAAATAGTTTATTCTCAAGCAAAATGTAGAGATACTACTGCATCTACTCACTAATATAAATAAATCATAAGGAATTCCCAATGACAAAACTATTTTTCATTTTATGATAAAAACCAAAACAAATTGATTCAATTGCATTGATGGTCTGGATCAACAAGAAAAACATGATTATTTTTGGGCGACATTAACCTTAGTGACACAAGGGTCTCACAAATATATATGTACTTTTTAACATGTTTTTAAGTTTACCGACACAACCGATTTTGATGAAATTTTTTTAAAATGCCAGTTTTTATTTGATGTCGATCTTTTTAAGCTTTAGACTGACCTAAAACTAACACAAAGATAGCAGCTGCAAACACGAGCAATTTACTTCTGTAGTAAGGTAAACCAAATATCTGCGAATATCTGCGAAACCCGATATTAAATTTTTACCAACCCATCAAATTTTCTAACAGATTGAATAATAAAAAATATATAATCAACAACTTTTATTACATTTTAATGAGATTGAAATATCTCTCTGTAATAAAAGTTTGATACCTATTTCAAAGCAAAAAATATAAGGATAAATCAATAAAAAATGTAATTAAAAAAAACACTTACCTTTTCCTCTTTAGAACACAGCAATAAATCTAACCATGGATAAATTAATTCATCTTCAGATAAATACAAAGAATCAAAACAAGCTCCACAGCACAATAATGCAGACATAGCCTGTAACATAAAATAATATTTATCATAATTTAAACTTTAATACTTTAAAATGATGTCACAATTACTTGCAAAGCACCAAATTGTAATTTTTCTTCTTCAGCATTTCCAATTCCAACAATATGATAAGCAATGCTAAATGGTTTTGAAAATGGTCCACTCCATGATGCAAATAAATTAAATAAATTTCGTTTCAACTCTCGTGATAATAATGTTGAACACGTTTCAACTGTCAACCCCCAAAAAAATTAATCAGATTTACGATGAAGAAAAAAATCGTGAAAGAAAAGAAAAAACTTACGTGAGAAATTTTTTATCAATTTTTTAATAAATTGACAGAAATGAATTTTAACTTCACGAATACTTGAATTATCTTTATCAGTTTCGGTTTCCAAATATAAACGTGCTCCATCCATATATTCAACAAACGTTGGATGTAATGACATTGTTTCGCGTTCTAATACACATGCACTACAACCAAATGTTCCATGTTCTGCAATTTTTTCTAATACTTTAACTAACTGTAACCGTAATGCATCACGACGTCTTCGTCTTCTCACATTTTCTTGCTTACGATCAACTGCTTCACGCATATATAAAACCAATTCATCCATCAAATCTTTTAATGCTTCATGATTTATGGTTCCCATTGCATTAACAGCTGCATCTCGTACATCTGGTACTTCACATCGCAAAAGTGGTACAACAATTTTGTAAAGATTTTGTGGTGATGCTAATGTTGCAGATGACTTATCACTTCGGTCAACTGTTAAAGAATCGGGTGATGAACTGAAAATTTTGATTTGGAAAATTTTAGTTGCAAATCGATACATATTATATTTATAAATTTAAGTAAACTTGAATTTTGGTTGGAATCATTTTGTGATCTTGTACATTCCAACAAAAATTGATCCCAAAATGTTCATGCTTTTTTCTCATATATTTATTAAGTTTTAAACCGCTTAATTTTTAATTATTTGTTGGTTTAGTTTAGTTTAGAACTTCATCAATTTTTAAATTCATGCAAACTATTAATAATTTATACAGAATTAAAATCCTAATTTGTATTAAAATTTTCTACTTGTCAATTAATTTCAATAACTTTGTTGCAACTTATTTTATATCTATTATTAGAGAAAAATACTATTGAAAAAAAAAATTTGCATTCAATTCATTATTATGAATGTGTCAACATTATGCTTTTTACTATGTTTATCATTTTAATTTTAATTTAACATTAATTCAAAATTTTCATTCAATCGAGATAAAAGAATAAATTCGAATGTACAAAATATTTACAAACAAATCTCAAATAAAAATAACTAAAATTAAAATTTATGGAACTGTAACAAAAACTCATAATTATTTTTATGATTTCCCAAAACTTGTAACCAATTTTAAACGAAATATACAAAACAAAACGTTCCCTATATATAAATAAAATTTTAATAATATAAATGCAAAACTATAGAAAATACCATTCAAAGTACAACATCCAGTCAGAAAACAAAGAAAATTTATTAATTTCTATATAAATAAATCATAAATGAAATAATAATAACAATAAAATTTACCCTTGTCGTTTGTGTCGTACATCTTTACGTCCATAAGATAGTGGTAATGTAAAACGTGTTACAATTCCTTCTGGTCCAAACACATTCGATGGAATATTATCCAAAGAATCAGATAATGACCGAGATTCCGATTGCTCATGCAGACTATTATGTTTTGTTATTTGTTTTTAAATATTGTTAGAGATCAAAATAAATCATTAAAAATTTCTAATCGAACACTATTTATGGTTATAACAGAAAAACCAAAAAAACCACAAAATGTTTAATGATGATAATGACTAATGAGTTGTTGTGGTTAGATGTAAAATAATGGAATTTAATTACATCTTAGTTTAGTGTATCACAATAACAAGCTTACAAAGAATAATAATTAGTTATAGATACTATGTATATTTTATGTAAAGTTACGTACAGACATACATTCTACTCTATCTAAAACAATGTTCATTTAATTAATAATAGAATCAATCAAATAAAATTTTAAAAGTTCATCGAAATAAAGTAATAACATTGCTACGACACTATTGTTTATTTAGTCGACATTTAACCACATTGAAATCATAACAAAACTTGTCTTTCTTAAAAGTTTGCTATATTTCCTAGTAAATAACACACCCCACCTCGGTCTGCGTATATACTTTAACTAATAAACTGAATCAATTCATGCAACTACAGTGGCGAAATTTATGGAACAACACGAATCCACAGAAGTTTCGGTTTAATGAGCTTTTTCGGCACTGTAGTTGCATGAACGATATGTAAACAAAAATGCATAGGTTTAACAATTCTTTAGAAAAAAATTGATCGAGATTGAATAATTGGAGGAGTCTAGAGATATGGATGAAATTTGTGTTCTGCATCACACAATAGTCGATTTTTGAACCGGACCATTTTTTATCAGCATCATACTTGCCATACAAGGAGTATGGGTCAAACAAAAATTGCATTTTTATTTAGAAAAATGTTTAAGTGTTTTACTGTAGAACAGGGGGAGTCTGAAAAATTTTTGGAAATTCAAACTTATTTATGGTGACTTTGAAATATTAACAATTTGTTGTGTGTCTTTTAGAGGCAAAGTTTCCACTATTGATTTTACGGTTTCCGTAAAATCAATAGTGGAACCTTTGCCTCTAAAAGAAAAACAACAAATTGTTATATAGTGATTTTACCGCACTCCGAAAATAAAAATTGAAATTTTGAAATATTAAGAAATAAATTTTTTAAAGTTGGCGCTGATATCGTACGTCATGAAATTTTTGGAATTTTTCTTCCACAATATAAAAGTTCTAACCTTACATTAAAACATGCCAAAATTTAAAAATATCGTTAGTTATATAGATATTAATTTTTGGAGATGTGCATGTCAGGTCAAAAACTTTTAGTTTTAGATGGAATCCGTGATCTGGACGATCGACGCTGAACCCAACAATTTTTGACCGACTTAATACTTGTCAAGTTTAGATAAAATATAAAATGCTTGGGTTTTAGAAAAAATTTAAAGTGGTTTGAGAACAGGATGGTCCGAATGATTCTTGGAAATTAAAATTCAGTGTAACTTAGAAATCAAATTGCAAGCCTAGTAATTAAAGTAGTCTAGCCTAGCCTAGTAATTAAAGTAAAGTAATTAATTTACTGGCCTATTGAGAAAAAAATTTCATAGTAAATTTTTGATCTGCGCTGTTAAATATATTATGAAAAAAGATGACGTTGATGCAGTACGTAATCAATTTTTTGATTTTTGACCTGAGATGTTCATTTTAAAAAACTGATATCTTTAGAATAAAACTTTCTTTAAATCTTCTCTTTATTTAAATTTTGACGTGTTTTAGAGTAAGGTTGGAACTTTTATATTTCGAAAAAAGTCTTGACCTACGAGATATGACCTACGACATCAGCGTCATTTTTAAACATTTTATTTCATAGTGTTTTATACAGAGTGAGCAAAAATAGTTTCCAGTGTATTTTTTATTTAAGCTTCTAAATCCAGCCAATCAACTACCTTTTCAACGCACATAAAACAGTTTAATGGGGTGAGCCGTTTTCTAGCAATTTGATTTCAAAGTTACCTTAAGTTTGAAATTCCACAAATCTTTTGAAACCACCCTGTTCTCAAATTAAACACTATAAAGTTTCTCTAACAAAACACATATTTTTAAGTTACCTACACTTCTTGTTTGTCAAGTATGAAGTCGATAGGTTGTCCGTCGGTTGTCCAGATCCCGAATTTCACCTAAAACTAAAAGTTGTGGACCTGGATACATATCTTCAAAAATTACTATCTGTGAAACGAAAAAAACGCTATCTTTAAATTATTTGTATGTTTTAGGATAATCATAAGGTTAGACCTTTTATATTGTGGAAGAAAAAATCAAAAATTGTGGACCTAAGACATCAGCACCATCTTTAAAAAAAATATATCATATTTTTTCTAACAGTGTAAGCTAATATATTACAGTGTATTTCATTCTGAATAGGACAGTAAATAACCTTTCTAACGTACATAGAACCGTTTATATCGGATGAGCCGTTCACTTGCAATTTTATTGCAAAGTTATTCTGAATTTGGATTTCCAGAAATCTTTCGGACTATCCTGTTCTCAAACTTTAAACTTTACTTTAAAATTTGTCTAAAACAACAGGTATGTTTTATTTCATATGTACTATTCGTATTCCAAGCGTATAAAGTCGATCAAAAATAGTCGTGGCTATTTTTTAGAGAAGAAATTTGTCTAGAATAGATTTCAAAGTTGTGAATTTTTCGTTTTTATCATAGATGAAATTCTTGATGCAGATAATCGACGCGGAGGTTATCTGTTTTATTAATTTAAGTTTTTATTCATCATCGCTTAATAAGACACAAGAAATACACTGGTAAACGACAGCAGAACTTCGAGTTTTATTAGAAACTAAGAGTGTTGTGCGCTTTACTATCTGTAAACCGAAAAGGAATTAAAACCATTTCCCTGCGACATTTATTTGCAAAGAAATTTGGTTTGCTCAACTCTAAGCCGATATTTCCTAAATGGTGATATAACGCAAAAGTGAATTTCAACTAACAAAGTTAAGCTAACTAGCTTCTTTTACAATCTTTTGACATTATCGTAAATGAGTTCCTTTTTTTAGGCGAAGTTTCATTCCTTTTTACTTATAAGTTGATAAGGTTGTTAAACTCAGCACCCAAAGTATCGATTATAAATTATTTTATGCTATGTAACAGTAGCAAGAAATCTCGATGTCAACACAAAATCACCGCTCATCTTTCAAAATCACATTACTGCTTAATTTTTTATTAAATATAAATCAATATTTTTTGTTGATTTACGAACAAAGATCTTAAAAAAGGTTGGGTCTTCATTCATAATCATTTATTTTTTAGACCCCTCCAGTCTTCATTTTCAGAATTTCCTATTAAAAATGAATTCAACAGTTACAGATAGTTTTAATTATATCATTTAACAACGGAGCGACCGGGCTATCATAAGCTACTGGAATTCTGTTCAGACTGTCGAGACTGCTAACACCTTATAGTAGTGCGAGAAATAAATAACGATATCAAATTTGCCGGTGCATCATGGTTCGAACATATTATAACAATTATTGAGTAAATTAATATAGAACGCCTGAATAATAAATATCTTAAAAAAGTTGAAACAAAATACCAAACAATAGGATAGTTTTATCTAATAGAAAAATCAAAAAAATTCTACACAGTCTATGGTAGAGTAGGTAAATAAACAAATTAAAGAGAATAAATTTCACACACCAATCTTTGAAGATGTTTTATTAGTTGTTTTTATTATTTAAGATAAATTTCAATTCGAGCATATTGAAAAGTAATTGCTTTAGGTCATGCAGGAGATAGTTTTTTAGTTCTAATATTTTGGTTAATAAAATAAGTTTAACACTAAAGTAGTTCAAAAAATTTAATGAATTCTATTCATAGAAAAAAATAGAAAAACATTTTAAAAGTATTAAGTTCGAATAAAGTATAAAACGTATTATTAGAAAGTTGGTATTAATGTCAATTCTAATATCCATTATTTTGTTATATTGGTACAATTTATTTTATATATGTAATAGTTATGAAGTTTGTTTTATATTATATAATGTTGTTCAGTCTGCTAAAACCTGTTGAAGTGTATGAAGTGTATATTCAATAAAGTTATAATTGAATTTGAGTTTAAAGACTCTGTTAATAAAACTGTGTGTTTTATTTAATAGGTTATGGGCCCAGGCATCAAAATAGTTAATGTGTATTATTTTCTTTAAGTGAAATAGTAGCATTTATAGTTTTTGAAAATGGCGTCAATATAGATTTTGGTTTAATGGCGAAATTTAATGGAAAAAACTACCAGCAATGGCGGTTTCAATTAAAATGTGCCTTAACAGCAAAAGGTATTTATGGTTTGGTTGATGGATCTATTGAAAAACCAAAAAACGACAAAAAGGATGAATATGAAAAATGGCTGAAAGATGACGCAATAGCGTTATACATTTTATCATCATGTTTAGATTTTAATCAAGTTCGATTTATTGAAAATTGTGTGACATCAAAAGATGCGATAGAAAAGTTGGATTCGATTTATAAAAATAAATCTGAATTTAGTAAAATGATTTTGTTAGATAAGTTTCATCAAATGCAAATGCAAAAAGAAGATAGTATTATTCAATATATTACTAAAATAGAAAATTTGGTTCAAGAAATTAAAGAAGCTGGTGAAATAATTAGTGAGGCTGCTGTAATTACAAAAATTATTGGTACACTTCCTATAAAATATAGAAACTTTAGACAAGCCTGGTTGTCTATGGATGTGGTACGTCAGACATTAACAAATTTAACCTCAAGATTATTAGATGAAGAATCAAATTTAACAGTGTCGGAAACATATGATAATGCATTAACTGTAAGTAAAAATAAAACCAACAAAAATTTTACTTGTTATTCATGTGGACAAAAGGGACATATTAGTCGATTTTGTAAAAACAGACAAAATAATTTCAATGGTCAAAACAGTTGGAAAAATACAAAAGGTAATAATAAAAATAATAAGTATGTTCAAAAATCAGCATTTATTGTTGATGATGATAACGAAAACTTTGATCAGTGGATAATGGATAGTGGTACATCGTATCATATGACGTATAAAAAAGAATTTTTACATAATTATAAAGAATGTGATGGTGAAACAGTTTCTTTGGGTAATGATACAATTTTACAGATTGTTGGTACAGGTGATGTTAATGTTTTTCTATTGGTTGATGGTGAATGGAGTGATGCAACAATATATAATGTCAAATATATTCCTGAATTAAAAAGAAATTTGTTTTCTGAGGGTGTTGTTACTAAAAATGATATGAAAATTATAAAAGAATCAAAGTATGCTTCAATTTATGATAAAAATGATCAAAAAGTTGCAGTTGCAGTAAAAGGTTGTAATAATATTTATTATATGCAAATTAAAACAGTAATTGATGAATTAAATAGTACAGGAAGTTTAGAATTATGGCACAAAAGATTGGGTCATATTAATTTGAATTATTCCAGAAATGGTAAATAATGTGAAGTTTTCAAATAATAAACAATATTTTTGTGAGGGATGTGTATTTGGAAAACAACATAAAGCATCGTTTAATTTATGTGACAAAAAGGCAACGGAGCTTGGTGAAATGATACATTGTGATTTGGGTGGTCCTATGCCGGAGCCTTCAGTAAGTGGTTTTAATTATTTTTTATTATTAAAAGATCATTTTTCAGGATATAGAATGGTTAGGTTTATTAAACATAAGTCAGATTCAGCATATGAAATCGAAAATTTTATAAAATTATTAAAAAACCAGAATAGGAAGGTAATGAAATTTAGAACAGACAATGGACTTGAATTTTGCAACAATTATATCAAAAGTTTATTTACTAAGAATGGTATTATTCATAAAACAACGGCACCATATACCCCTGAACAAAATAGGCGAGTGGAAAGAGAAATGAGAACTATAGTTTTAAGTGCTAGATCAATGTTATTTGAAAAGAAACTTCCACAGTATTTATGGGCTGAAGCTATAAATACTGCTGTATATATATTGAACAGAACTCCAAATAGCAAAGGTAATTGTACTCCTTATGAATTATGGTTTGGAACTAAGCCTTCATTGGGTCATATAAAAATATTTGGTTCAACAGCATATGCATTAATACCATCTCAGTTCAGAAACAAATTATCAAAAAAGAGTAATAAGTTAATTTTGGTCGGTTATGATGGTGAAAGAAATTACAGATTATTTGATATTATAACACAAAAAATCACAATATCTAGAAATGTTATTTTTCAAGAAGAAGATGAAACAATTGAAAATATAAAAATATATTTAAAAAGTGACAATATAGAACATCAAATGGAACAAGATTGTAATGAAGAGGGTGATGACTTTGAAAATAAAAGTTCAACAAGTGAAGAAGAAGATGGAAATAATAATATTGAAGAAAATGAATTACATACAAATGAAAGTGAAAATATAAGAAAAAGTGGTAGAGTGACACAATTACCTAACAAATTTAAAGATTATATAGTAAATGTTCCAGAATTATTGTTAAATGAAACTATTATTAATAAAATTCCAAAATCATTTGATGAAGCAATTAAAAATGATTGGGGTGATTCAATTGAAGAAGAGTTGACTGCATTAGAAGAAAACGAAACTTGGGAGATAGTTGATAAATCACCTGATCAAGAGATTATTGACAGTAGATGGGTATTCACAGAAAAAGAAATTGATGGAAAGATAATAAAGAAATCACGTTTAGTAGCAAGAGGATTTATGCAAGAAAATATAGAAGATCAATTTGCACCTGTTGCTAGAATGTTAACAGTTCGCTTGATGTTTGCTATGGCATTAGAAAAGGATTATGAAGTAGAGTATTTAGATGTAAAATCAGCATTTTTAAATGGAGAACTTGAAGAAGAAGTATATATGTACATACCCCATGGGGTTAATGTAAATAAAAATAAAAAAATGTGTAGGTTAAAGAAATCTTTATATGGTTTAAAACAATCATCTAAATGTTGGAATACAAAATTAAATGAATTTTTAATTGAATTAGGATTTAATAGAAGTAAAGTTGATTCATGTTTATATTTTAAAAATGAAATTTATTTATTGATTTATGTTGATGATATTTTAGTATTTTCGAAATTTGCTATATGACATTAAATCAAAACTAATGAATAAATTTAAAATGAAATGTAATAAAAATAATGATAAAATTAGATTTTTAGGTATTGATATTATAAAGAAAAAAGATGCAATAATTTTTAGTCAAAAATCACTTATTGATAAAATATTGTTAAATTTCAATATGATAGACTGTAAAAGTGTATTATTGCCAATAGAACCGAATTTACAGTTAAGTCATGAAAATAAAGATATAAATAATAATTAACCTTATAGAGAATTGTTGGGAAGTTTAATGTATCTAATGATCGGTACTCGACCGGACATAAGTTTTGCTATTAATTATTTTTCAAGATTTCAAAATTGTTATGATGTAACTCATTGGAAACACTTGAAGAATGTGGTTAGATATCTTAAAGGTACGAATCAATATTGTTTGATTTATAAAAAACAAAATAAAGTAAATGAATTAGAGGCTTTTGTGGACTCAGATTTTGCAAATGATAAAATTGATAGAAAAAGCATAAGCGGATTTATGATAAATCTTTTTGGCAATAATATATTTTGGAAATCTAAAAAACAAACAAATGTATCTTTATCAAGTTGTGAAGCTGAATATGTAGCTATGAGCGAATGTATAAAGGAAGTAAAATTTGTAAAACAATTGTTAATTGAATGCTTTAATCTTGATTTTAAATCTATTGTATATGAAGATAATCAGTCAAGTATCTATTTAGCTAAAAATTTAGAAACAAAGAGAAGTAAACATATTGATATAAAATATCATTTTATTAGAGATGAAATTATTAATAATAATGTAGAAATTAAGTATGTTCAAACTAATAATCAAATTGCTGATTTATATACAAAAGGTTTAAAACGTGATAAGTTTATGAAGTTTATGAAGTTAATTGGAATATGTAGAATTGAGGAGGAGTATTAGAAAGTTGGTATTAATGTCAATTCTAATATCCATTATTTTGTTATATTGGTACAATTTATTTTATATATGTAATAGTTATGAAGTTTGTTTTATATTATATAATGTTGTTCAGTCTGCTAAAACCTGTTGAAGTGTATGAAGTGTATATTCAATAAAGTTATAATTGAATTTGAGTTTAAAGACTCTGTTAATAAAACTGTGTGTTTTATTTAATACGTATAATAAATTTAATTGTTTTAATTTCCTGAATAACTGGAACTCAAGTAATCCGAACAAGTCATTTCAGTATTCTTGTTCCTGTTTTACTCGTCAGTCGAAACAGTCAAACTGTCGAGTTACCATGCTGTCACTATGACAGAATGCAAAAGAGCATCTTTGTGCGAACTGCATATAATTTAAATAATTTGAAGAATCAATAATATTCATAGCGCTATGGACTTAAAAGGTATATGGTATGTGACACATTGCTATCCCTGTTTATTACACCCTTTTGTTGGAAACGAACTGCAAAGCCCAAAAATGTCTAATTTTAGATAGGAATTGTTTCTTATAAAATTATAACCTTTATTTTTACTCTCCTCCAGATTGAATACATAAGCTCACACAACTCCATTTTTCATTTAAAATTAATTAAAACAAATACAGGCAAACAAATTGACGATCAAGATATCTACTCTATATATTTTGTTTAAGTTTAAAGATAGATAGATATACATTTTTTTTTTTTTTTTTTTAATAAAATGTGTTGTGTAATAGGGTTTAGAATATGTGTCACAACAACACATAAATACCTTTTAAGACCTAGGTCTAGACCGGCCTAGACTGGCGTTCTGAGGTGTAGATTAACGCTTTTTTTAAACATCTGTGGGTTGAAGCCACCTGAGACTAAGTGTTCCGGCAAACTATTCCATTTGTACGCAGTTCGGACAAAGAAGTCTCTCTGCGATCTGCCAGTATGACAGCGCGGGATCTTTACCGTTTCACTGGTTGCGGCAGCCGATTGCCGAGTGGAACGGGGGTAAGAATAAGTTTGAGGCATGATGCCGCTGATTTCATCTGAGCACTGCTGATGACGATATTTGTAAAAAACAACGAGGTCAGCAACAGTGCGACGATGTTGTAGGGAATCAAGTTGTGATGTCAAAGTTCGATCACCTACAATTCGTATAGCTCGCTTTTGAACAGAGTCCAAGAGGGCCAAGATGGAAACAGAGGCAGCACCCCAAACTTGACAGCAGTACTCCATACAGGGACGAATATAGGACTTATAAACATGGAGCAATTGGTATGGAGTGAAAAATTTTTTGCATCTATTTAGGAGGCCGAGTTTTTTAGACGCGCTTTTTGCCATCGCCATTACATGATCGTTCCAGAGTAGGTCATTTGAAACTGTGACACCCAATAAACGAATGTTTTTACATTCACCTATTGGTTCATCACACATACTAAATAAAATATCTTTGGGGAACTCGGTCTTTAATCTGGAAACAATCAACAGCTGTGTTTTGGTGGAGTTGAAATTGACAAGGTTTTGGTCACCCCAGTCGGCGACTTTATTCAGGTCTTTGTTCACGTTTATGGCAGCGTCTCTCCGGGCAGGATTAATTCGTTCGTGCATTTTACCTTTTGAAGGAAGGGGCTCGAACGACTTGTGCAGAGTACTATCATCTGCAAAACTATTTATTGGGTTGCTGGTGATTTTCAACAATTCGTTGATATAAATCAAAAATAGGGTTGGGGACAATACTGAGCCTTGGGGTACACCAGCGTTAATTAGTTTAGACTCAGAAGAATATCCGTCTAAGGTTACCGAAATGTATCGGTCGGATAGAAAATTTTGAATCAGCTTCACAACATTGGGATGAAAACCGTACGCAACGAGCTTGTTGATTAAGTTGGCATGCCAGACTCGATCGAATGCCTTGGAGATGTCTAAAGCGATAACGTATGTTTCACCACCTTTATCAAGTATGCTGCTCCAACAATGCGCTACATAGTTTAATAGATCGGTAGTTGATCTTTTGTTTCGAAAACCGTATTGGCTGTCGGATATTAAATGATTTTCTTCCAGAAATTTTGAAATATGTGTATTAATATAATGCTCATAGACTTTGGATAGGACCGATAGTAAAGCTATTGGCCTATAATTTGAGATATCGGATTTTGGTCCCTTTTTGGGGACGGGCTGGACATTTGCCAACTTCCAGCACGAGGGAAATATACCAGATTTGTAGGATTGGTAGAATATTTTAGTTAAAGTTGGTGCAAGTTCTTTGGAAAAGGTTTTTAAAATAATGGGTGGAATATTGTCCATTCCTGATGCTTTGTTGATGTTTAACCCCTTTAAAAGTTTAGCGACTATTTTGGGTTTGAAGTGAAGTTCATTCATATTAACTCCTGAAGACTGGATTTGGGGTATTTCTTTAGGAGTTTCCAAAACAGTGGAGTTCAGAGCAAAGCGTTTAGCGAACAAGTTAGCTTTTCTTGCGGGATCATTGACGATTAAATCACCATCAATAATAGGGGGAATAGAAAATTTTGTACCAGAATTTAAAGAATTAATGGCACTGTAGAAACTCTTGTCAGAAACAGACATAGACGTAAGTTTTGAGGCTTTCGCTCTGTCAATTTCGGACTTTTCGTTTGAGATAATCTGATTAGATATTTTGTTGGCCTTTAGATATTGGGATCGATTAGTGGGAGTTTTGTTATGAATCCAAATATTAAATGATCTACGTTTGTTTCTAAGTGCCGTTTTGGCAGCTTTCGAATACAAGTATTTTTGTTTGGGTTTTACTATGGAGAAAGGGACAAATTTATTTATAGCAAATTGGATGGTTTCTGTAAAGTTTTGAGCAGAAACATTTACATTGTCAGTGTAAAAACAATGACGGTCGAAAGGGAAACCATGGAAAAAATTTTGAAGACCACTCTTATCCATTTTTGAGTAGTGAAATATTTTACGGGGTTTGGGAGCTGTAGTTTTAAGTAAATCAGTTTTGATAACTGATGAGATTAAATAATGATCAGAATTTCCAATACTACCTTTCGCAACATCGACACTCGTAATATCTGGCATTGTGGTAAGATAGAGATCTAGTAGAAAACTATTATCACCGCCATTACGGGGAGTGAAAGTCGGGCTTTTTACAATTTGGAATAGGCCCTGAGACGCGGCAAAAATTTCTGCCAGTTTTCCACTATTGTCAACATCGTCGGTCGATTTGGAGAATTCCAACCATGATTTGTTGTGGACGTTGAAGTCACCGGTAACGATAACTTCACAATTAGGGGACTTTGCTCTAATCTCGTCCATAATTTTTGTCAGTATATTAAAAAAGTTTGGGTTACGTTTGTTGGGGGACCGGTATAAAGCTATTGTAAAAAAAGTCATTTCTGGAAGACAAATCTTTAAAACCAATGTATTGAAGCCGTCACCGTGTAGTTCAAAATTTGGAAAGCGCGTGTACGCAACACTCTCATGAATGAATGCGCATACGCCCTGATGGAGTTTGAAAGCTGATTCGAGCCTATATTTGGAATTAAGCGATTCTATAAAGAGAAAATTTTCAGAAACTTGTGTTTCTGTAAGGAATAGAATGTTCGGTTTGTCGTGCTCAAGATGATGTTGCACGTGGTCATGGTTAGCGTTCAATCCGCAGATGTTTTGAACATGTATTTTAAAATTTTTTATTGATTCATATATGTTTTGTCCCTGCAAATTCCGTGGACATGCCGCTTTATGGGCGGGTGGATTGCGCAAGTTTGCTTTACCACTTGCAGACTTATTTTTTTTCGGTTGTACTGCCATATATATATCAAAATGTTTATTTTATTTTTTTGTGTTTTATTTTAAAATGCATAACTAAGTAAAAAATCCTATCATACTACAAAATATGACATATGCCAATATTTCATGATAAGATGAAGAAATAATAACAAAATAATAAGTGAAAAACAAATTGTGAGAAATTTGCAGAAAACAAAACAAAACTAAATGCCAATAATCCAGCTGATGCAGCGCACCCCAGACGCACCGCCCACCACTTCAATCGAGGCACAAAGCCCACACATAACTACGTGTTGGTTCGATTCCTCGGAAGAGCTAATGAGCGGTACCGCTACGGAACGCTGCCCAGCTAAGACTGGAAGTGCTGCCGTTGACTAATTAAAGTTCGTCCGCCAGCACCCTAAGATATCATCTTGGCTAATGACATCTCCTGCCATTGCCAGTGGTATGTGATATCTCACGCTAACTCATATGTCAATGGCAGGGACTGGAGTACGCAGGGTAGTCAGACCCGTAGATCAACATTGATCATAATCGATCAAAATCGATCCCTCCTGCGGCAGATAAGATATTCCTAAACGGTATATAGATAAGATATTCCTAAACAGAAACAGAAGTCACACCAAAAAGCGAAATTCATTCCTTTAAACTAAAAAGAAACAACAGGAGAAGGAAAAGTTATAGAAACATTGAAAATTCATAATAGAACTCAAACTTTCGAGCAAAGAATGAGACTCTTCTGAGAGAACCCAATCAATTACAAGTCAAATTACTTAAATAACAAACTTTTGTATATTTAAATGTAATATAATTAGCAACGTTTCGGCAGCACAAAGCCAACAGGCTAATCACACAGCTGGTGGGCGCGCACGTTTAATAAAAAAACCCAGATAGTTAAATCAAGTTTTATGACTCAAAACAAAACAATTCCAAATTAATTTATATTATCTTTAATTCGACAATTGTTTATGGGAGCAACTATAAAATTTCTAATTCTAAACGGAAAAACAATCATGTAATCTAAAATACCACATATCTGCCTAAATGATTCTAAAATCAATATAATGATAAATTAAATTACACAAATTAAAATCTAAATCACACAAACATAATCAAACCAACATTTAAAATTAAAACTGAAAAATTTACCATAAATCCCTTTATGTCAATATAAATCAAACTAATTAAAAAAAAACTTTGCACCACATATACGACACAACATAATAATTAGTTTAGTTTGTATACAAAAAACAAACAATTTTGTCGACAAAAAAACTAAATGAATTGAAACCAAAAAAGCATAAATGGTTTTATAATGACATGAAAAAAAAATAATTAACAAAAAAAAATTTTTTCGAAATAATATTGTATGCTTCTCCTACCTTAAACTAAGATCTGGAGAGGCACAACGAACAGCAACACTTGGAATTTGTGGAACAATTCTCATAGCCAAAGCAACTAAATTTTTCCAAAGATGCAAAAGAGTGTCACGTTGTCCCTCTGATGGTGGTTTTTTTGGTGGTGCTGAACTACGTAACAAGGATGCTCTATTATCACTAACCGGTCTGGAATAATAAAAAATTTATTAGTTATAAATAAATAAATTAGTTACCAAATACCTACGTTGGGTCTATAACACTGAATAAACTATTTACACGCTGATAACAAATTGGCCAAGTCTGAGCGATTGTCGATGGACATAACTGTAAAACTCGATTTCTTTCTAAAAATCCAAACAAGCAAACAGCCCAAGGATCAACAGATGGTCCTGTAAATCCGGCGGATAAATTTAATGTTGTTGTTGATGCCTTAAACGAACTTTCATCAACATGTCCTGTTGTCCATATACCACCTGGACGCTCAACAATCCATTGCAAATCAATTGTATTAGCATTTATCATAGCAGTTTTATCCGCTTGTGATAACATATGAAAACATTTCTCCAAAACTTGAGGACTAAATTTATCCATAACATCAATTAATGCTGGTTCTGTATCCGGAATTCCACAAGATTTTTTTAAATTCTTCACTTCTTTCAATATGTGAACGGCAAGCTTTCTTGGAACTGCACGACAGTTACATAACATAACCAGAGCAAATCCTTCAACTAAATGTAATGTTGTAGATAAGGGAATTTCATTTTTCTTATTCGAATCGATCACATTCAAAGTTGTTATTTGTGAAACTGTAATTGAAGTACCAACAGAGTTTAAACTGGAACTGCCGCTGGATGTTGAATTCGTTGTTGTTTGAATATTAAGAGATACTTGTGTTAGCTGCTGACTAACCAATGGATCTTTTGGTGATAGGATTGTAGTTTTTGTTAACACATTTCCAATCGGATTACATAACCCATTCCTCCATGTATTCAAAAACATTAATAACATCCTTAAACCATTATCAACGAATTGTGAAAATGTATCTGCAACATCTCGTGCTAAAAACTGAGTAAACCCATGAATAACATCTTGTCGCCATTCTGGAAAATCCATAACCAAGGTTTGCAGAGATTGAACAGCCAGCCCTCGTAATTCTTCATCCATATGAACAGTTAAACGAGATAACATATCAACTAACTCATGCCCCGTCATCGTGTCGGGAATTAAACGAGGAACAGCAGCAACACAAGTTCGAAATAAATCGATTCTTGGTTTCCGTTCACCTGTTAACATCTCATCGGGTTCTTTATTCAAATTTTGAGTATTTGTCATCATCAACGGTCGTCCGATTTGTACATCTAACGCACGTAATATTTCAACAAAAACACGACGAACATGAGGAAAATAATTTGACATTCCAATACTTTTTGCAGTGTCATCTGTTAATAATTTATTTAAAAATGTCTTTTTAACCCTTAATGTATTTCCGGAGGGTAAAACACCCATTGTACGAGGCATTGGTGGTTCACCATCTTTTTGTTGCAATGAATCTGCTACAACTAAAAACGCACGTAATCCTATACTCATACGTTCTGGGGTCATGATTATTTTTATTGGACGTCCTACCCATAGAAGTTCAAACACAATTTCTTTCATAGCAAAATCAAGACGTTCTTGTGCAATAAATTGAATAATTTTTACAAAAATATTCAACGGTGTATCTCGAGGAACTACCGCCTTAGAGCCTCTGTAATAAAAATATGGTTAAAATAATCTAATATTTCCGTCAAGTAATAAAAGTTACTTACTTTGGAAACAATGAATTAACAATACTTTGCAGTCTTGAATGTGTAGCTTGATTCGATTCACATTTTATTCGTATCATATAAACCCATAACAATCTGTATAACGATTCTAATGCACATCGACTCATTTTTGAATCACGATTTTTTAAATTACTTAAGCACATCGCTAAGAAATAATGCCAGTTTGATAAGAAAAATGATTTTTGAGAAACACATAACAAACATGTAACTAATGGAAATAATGCAAGACGATGTTTTGATTTTGTACAAGCATCCTGGGTTTGCCCATACAATAAATCGACGAAATTCTTGACACATGGAACATTTACTTCATTTTTAACAGCCTGTAAATAAAAATATAGAGGAAATATAGTGGTCATTGTGTAGTTAATTTGTGGACATATAAGCAATATTAAAATCATGGCATACTATAATTTGTATTCCTTAAACATGAAATTAAAATTAAAAATGAAATTAAAAACATAACTTTGGTGAACAAAATGAAAAAACCACAGAACATTTTAGTTCCTCAGAATGCAATTATAGTCCTGTGGCTGAGGGTGGTTGTGTAAGAATAGTTATGTATAGAGGGTTACCCAGCAGAATATTTTAATATACTATCAGGACATTAAAAAAAAATTGGGTAGACATCTGGGGTCCTGGCCGGATTTCAGAAAATGACGTCATAAGTTATGCGTATTACCGGTTCATGGATATAATAGGCTCTTCCAAAAGTTGTGCTAAACCATTGCAATATGGGTATCAAATGAAAGCTACTGATTAGGAGAACATGTTTTTAGCATCAAAAAATTAATTTAAAATAAAAGTTAAGATGCATAAGAAAGGAAACTTAAAATAATTTCTTTTAAATCGTTCCCTATGAATGAATTTCATTTTTAATTTTACGAAAAAAAGAAAGTTAAAAATGAATTTAAACACAAATATTTTTTTAAGCCTGAAATAAATTAAATACAAAAAAATACATCTATCCACTCCGGAATCAAATTATTAAAATTGAAAATACTAAAATATACTAAATTGAAACTATTGAAATTTAAATTTCTTATTTTGTTCGTTTGTTGTTTCGTTTATTTTTTTAATCGTTTAATTTTTTTATATTCTCTTGACTCTTTTTCCTTTTCCGCATTTTCTCCGCACCGCGTTTTTTCTAACATATGGCTACCCTACTTGTGTAATATATATATATATAGATATCTCAATAAGAAAACTCTAATCCTGTGTCAACTTGCATTTATTGAACTACACGAACATAAATAATCCACAGTCCTACGCTCTAAGTAAGAACAAATTTGTTTTGTAATTAATGGAGGGGGCTCTTGTGAACACAAAAATAAACATTACTTTAATGCAGTAACTACTTGTATACTTCAACTGCCAAATACAATTAACTACTTGTATACTTCACCTGCCAAATATAGCTAAACGGACTGTATGTGAAGAAAGTCATATTGGAATACGGTAGTGAAGTGGTGTGTTGAAAAGACTAAATCGAGTACATAATGGAAGGAGTACCATTAGTAAGAAATAGACTAATTGAAAAAGTAGATGAACTAAAGTGCATAGTTTGCCAACAAGATAAAGGTAACCTCAAAACATCGACTACAGAAAATGGAAGAAAGCGAATTTTGGAGGCAGCAGAATCCCGAAGAGATGAAGTCTTTGAACGATTACAAGCAGTAGACCAGAGTGCATTCGTTTATCACGTGGATAATACTCGCTACAAGCGGTACACATTACGTAAGTCAGTGGAACAGGTAAAGAGGAAGCAGATGATGGCAATGATATTGAAATGGCCATTGCAAGTTCCACAAGAATCGGAACACGCTCATCTGCTGTGCCACGTAATCGTCCAGCCATCAATGTAGATGTACATCGCCATTGCAGTTGCATTATATGCTCTCATCAAAAACATGGTTCCATTTATACACAGAATATCTGAATGTGAAAGAGCCACAAAATTCTTGAAGGCTGCATTGTTTTTTCAAGACGAGGTGTACTTGCGTATTTATGATTTAGAAGATACCTGTAGTGTGTTTAGTGCCGATCTCTATTATCATTCCAATTGCATGTCAGCGTATCTTCTGAAATACGATAGGGCTATTACAGGAAGCTCTCATACCAAACCGCCATCAAATAAGAGATTTGAGTTCTGTGAAATTATGAAACAGATTGAACCTGGCCTCAAAAGAGGGGAAGGATTCCCACTCAGTGCTATCAGGGATAAGGCTAATAAACTGGTAACTTCGGCACAGTTCACAAATAAGGAAATAAAAATATTATTGATGGAACATTATGAAGACAGATTACGGGTTGCTGTAGCAAAGGAAGTCAACAAGTCAGCAATGGCGTGTCTAGATGTTCCTGTGGAAGATGTTGCTGATACTGTCCGCTCTTTTGACGCTATTAAATCTGCTGCTAAATCAATTAGAGAAGAATTATTGAAGATGAACTTCAATTTGCAAGACAATTTTGGTGATGCCAAAGACTGTGAGAAGTCATGGAAAGATATTACTATTCCAGAACCAGTTCTGTCATTTCTCTCTGAATTATTCAAGTTTCAATCTGCGTGTTTCAATGAAGTCTGCAATGACGAAGATGAAAATGATGGAAAACATGTATCAGATTCAAAAAGATTGAAAATGCTGTCTTTGGTACAGATAATGTATTACATGTTGCATAATGGCAGAAAAAGAACCCCATTGCATGTGATAACTGGATTAACAGTGCATAAAATTTGTATGAGTACCACACTCGTCAAGAGTTTAAACCATTTTGGCTTAAGCATTAGCTACGATGAAATATTGAGACATCACAATGACTTGGCCTCATTTGTTGTTGAAACCAGTCAAGGTAATGTGCCATTGCCAAATCACTTTGATCCAGCGGTATTCACAATGGCAGCTTTTGATAACTTCGACCATAACGAAGCTACCTTGTCTGGAATAAGTGGATGCCACGATACCGTATCGGTGCTATTCCAAGATAAAGGAAATGGACATAATAGCAAGCAACTTATATCTGAAACTAATGTTACACACGGAGGTAAAACTTTCAAATCGGAATTGCCCTGTCAGGAATTAAGAAAATTCTTTAAGCCAACCAAAAAACCAAATCTACCAGACAGTTAAAAAGTTGAAAAAAATGCTGTGCTTGTAACAGCAGAAGATTACAAGGTTATGCAGAGAAAGGACTTGGTTTGGTCTTTGAGCGAATTGGTATGGCCGAACACAATACAGTTCCCACAGCAGATAATCTGAAATAGTCATAAATAAAAAAATAAAATAAATAAAAAGATTAAAAAATTTCGTCATATAAATAGAAATCAATTTTTTGATGCTAAAAACATGTTCTCCTAATCAGTAGCTTTCATTTGATACCCATATTGCAATGGTTTAGCACAACTTTTGGAAGAGCCTATTATATCCATGAACCGGCAATACGCATAACTTATGACGTCATTTTCTGAAATCCGGCCAGGACCCCAGATGTCTACCCAATTTTTTTTTAATGTCCTGATAGTATATTAAAATATTCCGCAGGGTAACCCTCTATACATAACTATCCTTACACAACCACCCTCAGCCACTGTATTATTATTAAAACATGAATTATAGGAATTTTTAGGAGTAATAGATTAATGGATAGCGTTTACTGAATTGAGATGTATGCTATGAATCAGGAAGTAATTTCGACGCCTCAGTGACGGAGGTGAAATAACAAGTTTTAAAAATGATTTCAATAAGTATTGAGACATTTGTTTTTTTCAACTAATATTATCAAATAAGTTATTAACTCAAATTTTAAAAAATGACTCACCGCTGCAACAGGAACTAAAATTTCAACAAATAATCCAGCTAATGCATGTTTTATATCCTTGTCCTTTACTTCTAAAAAATACTGCGCACATTCATGCATAAACTGAAATGATGCTTCAAACTCTTCTATTGGTACCATTTTCACACGAAAAAATTTCATTCCCATTAAAAGACTTATAATACTTTGTGTTGTATGTGGATTTAGTTCTTTTCCTTTTAACTCCTTTAATTCAATCATAAAACGTTTTCGTACCGAAGCAAAACGACTTTGAGCTAAAACACCGATAACTTCTGCATATAAATCTGCGATTAAATGCATATCTTGTGCTGAACTTGTGTTTTGTGGTCTGAAAATATTATTAAAATAAATATAATGAAGAAAATTTAAAAAAAACAATAATCGGACTTACATATCCCGATATTTAAAATGTTTAAACGCTAAATTTTCAATTTCTTTAATAATTCCATCATGACCAGGATGAAAATTTAATTGTTTTAATACTTCAATCAAAACCAAACAAAATATAAACTCAACAGCAAATTCTCGTCTTTGTAGTTGTAATTCCAGATCTCCATAGCCAATTTTCTCTACACGTTTGATATCATTTTTAATTTCTGCATCGGATAACTGTCTTTTATGCCATGCTAGAAGCGTATTTAAAATTGATGGTAGACAATGTTCTGCAACCGTTCCAAATGCTGTCAATAATTGATCAAATTGTGAATTTTCACCACGTTGTAATAGTTTTGCTAAACTTTTTTCACGACTTTCGAGTAAAACATTTTCAATTTTTTTCTCAGCTTGCTGTGTAAAATCAGCGAATAATGCTCGCATCACAACTTCACCGGGACGTAAACTACCATCCCCTGATGTAGATATATCAATACATCCAGTCATATTCGATGCTGCTATTGATGAACGATTATGGGAACCCCAAGGTAATAACGATGATCGTGTTGATGTTACAATTGTTGTATTTGAGTTTCTTATTAACTCATTAGTTGATACATTCTGTCCATCTCCATAAATATCATTTAAATTTGTTAACGATTGTCCAATCGTATCACAATTACTACCGCTATTGTTTAAAGCATTACTACTTTGAGAAGGGGAATGGTTTGGTGGTGATACATTATTTTTTAATGAATTTCGATCTCCGATCGATGATGACTTTGGTGTACTTGCATTACTTTGTAATATTGAATTACGTTTGTTTGGTGAAATGTTTTGATTTTCATTATTCAAAATTGTTGTACTAGTTGATTGAAAATTCTCTAATGATGAATGTTGATTTGTATTGGAATGTAAATTTTGTGATACGTTTTCGTTTAATGAATGTCGTGGATCTATAAATAACACAAAAAATATATAAAGGTGAGATATTACTTTAAACAAAAGTTTAAAAAAGTTTGGCAAAACGCCTTTATACGGTTAACTAATTAATATCTACCAAATATGTACAATAATATTTAATCTCAAGATTTTTTGTTGTTTTTGCTAATTGACTCAAAAATCTTAAGATTTTTACGTTTTACTACAAATATTAATCAAACAAAAAACTAAACGTATTACTCCAATCTTACTTTTAATAAAAAATACATTCAAATAATTCATTTAGATATTCTGGTTGACTAACACATTTTTTGTAATGTTTTTCGTTTAATATTATTTTTGTTTTTATTTTATTCAATCGTTTGGAAAAAAAATAAAATTACATAACTCACGTGTTGAAAAAATTGCAAAACTATGTCCGAGACGAAAGAAAAAACCAAATAATTTTCGTGACAAACTATTATTACGCTCATACATAAAATTATTTTCGTGTTTTATTTTTTTGCTATGAATTTTCTTATAATTTTCTTTTATATTTATTTAAATTTCTTTTTATCTTCTACTTTATTTATTTGATTTGTAATTTCCTATGGTACGAAAGAAAGAGAGGATAGAAGTTGCACGAAACTAAAAATTATAAACATGTTACGATGCAATTAATTTTTAAATAAATATCAAATGATAAATGGAAATTAAATATACTCAATTCCAAGAAAATCGTTAGCTATTACTTGCTAGCTATCCCATCGATACTCAAGAAAATTCTGTTTGTGCGGTTGATGCATCATAAAGGAAGTATGTTATCAATTTAATCAATGTCTTGGTTAGAACTTTTAAAACTAAATTTTCTTTTCTGGTCTTAATTTTAAACCGAAGCGTTGATGCCTTGATGGTTTTATTAAAAATTTGATTTGACTGGATGTGGCATTTAGAATGGTGAATTGAACCTCGAACTTGCAACTAAAAATCGAAATCCGAAAGGCTAAAATGTCTATCTAGAGGATCACAAACATAGAACCTTACATTTAAAGATAGAATAATATATCTGCAACCTAGAACCTAGAATCCAGAACGATAAAGTTTAAACTTTTCATCAAAACTGAGAAAAAAACAGATCTACAACCTTAAACTTAGCAAACAAAATATCATAAACTATAAAGCCTGACTCCTAGAACTAGACTATCCCGAGAATTTCTCCCAGAGCTTTCGTGAGCTCCGCTCCCACCGCCTTACTATTTATAAAAATCTTCAGAACAAAGTCCTTTTATCTTTGGCGATTAAAAAAAGTAAAGTTAAAGTAAACAATGGTCAGTAAGGACTATGCTGCAACTGATAATGAAGACTTTCGTAATGATGGATTGAATTTGGTTTTATAATAAATCAGACTGAATCTGTCTAGCGGGACTTTTTTCATTACTCTACGATTATCATTTTTGCTTCACCACAGTTGTGTGAAGTAATGCAATATATCGAAAAAAAATATTGCAACGCTGATACATATAGGCTAACTTTACCTCAGATCTGGAAATATTATGTTCTCTACATATGGGTCAAAATCAAAGAGGTGACAATTTTAGATTTTCAAAAGATTGAGAAATTAAGTTTTGTGAAACAAACTAACAAGAGGAGTCTTTCTTTTCTGTAAAGAGTCTAGCACAAAAATATATAATTTAGAAATCATACCTGTTTATATGAATTATGACAGAGTCGTGCAACAGACGAGTTTGAACATCAGTCAACAAATGGCTGCAACTAAGGAAGAGATCAGCAGTAATATCAATCAACAGGTGGTAATAGTCAACAATAAGATGGCTGTTAAAAAAGAAGAGATTACTGCAACACTTGCTGCAAATAAAGATGAGATGAACCAGCAAATAAATAAGTTGAAAATTGGAATACACCAACATTTGGATGAGAAACATCTACAAATGTCAACGGCATTCAATGGAAAAGTCGAGAAAATTCAAAGCGAAATCCAAGAATTGAAACAAAAAGTGCTTGACGAAAACAAAAAGGTACTTTCCAAAGTTGATGATTTTGAAAAACGGTTGCAGGATGTTGAGACGACTAAAGTTACTTCCCAGGTGGTACATCAAGTAGCAAATATTAAACTAAAGCCACCATCGTATGACTGTACCACATCCTTCGGCATTTTCAAGTTCCAGTTCGAGACCGCAGCTAATCAAAACGTTTGGAACGCTGAAAATCGTCTAGCTGCATTGATAGTTGCTCTTAAGGGGGAAGCAGCTGAAGCATTACAGGCAGTACCAGAAAACGACCGCAATAGCTTTGCAGAGGTGATACATGCATTGGAACGCAAATACGGCAGCGATCATAAAAGGGAGCTATACAGGATCGAGCTAAATGGTCGCTTGCAACGAAATGGGGAATCTCTACAAAAATATTCCTCGGCAGTGGAACGGCTGGTTTATTTGGCACACTCGTGGAGTATTTGAGTTTATGGAGAAAATGAAGATCGAGGCCTTCTTTGATGAAGGCCAGAGTAGGTAAGTACGCAAGGCCCAGAAACCAGGATAAAAGTAATGACTACACCTTAGGCGACTTTCCATGAAACAGTCGCATACGCAATGCAATATGAGATGGTACAGAGGATGTGTATGCCATCTGGTGGATGCAGAAAAAGGAATGTAGAGGGGAACATCAAAGGAGAAGTATTGGCACACAGAAGTGGAAGCGACATCAAACCCTGGGTATGTGATGAAGAGGGTCACATGGCACGGGAGTGCAAGAAAAATGGGGAAGCAGAGAGATTCGCGTCTTCTGTGAAGAACAGAGGAGCCGAAGAAACGGAGCACGTAGGGTTCAGGAACAGCAGAAGGAAACTCCTGTGCTGGATATGTAAGAAATCGGGCCATATCTAACAGGACTGCTGGAACAGGAAACGGGAAAGATCTTCGTCTCCTATTCAACGGAAACCCATTGAAGATAGAACTGTAAGGCCAAGTAGTGAGTAGAATGTTGCCTACATCCCAATTTCGAGACTCGCAAAATATGATGAAAGCTTGGGTATCGTAGTACGAATTGAAGGTAAAAGTTGCTTCATGACACTGGATACAGGATCAGCTCGAACATTCGTTCGCAAAGGTTTGATTGGCGGCATTTTGGAATCATCAGATGGATTAAAACTGCAAACGGTAACTGGAGAATGGGCTAATATAGCTGGAAAAAGGATTGCTGAAATACAATTAAGGAACAAGTGCTATCAACAAGAGGTGCTAGTGGCAAACATTATGGATGAAGTCGTTTTGGGGATGGATTTCTTGAAGACGAACGGATTTGTCATCGATTTTGGACGTGGAATCCTAAAGGTTAATAATGTTGAGATGGCACTACTTGTGAATGAAGCAAAATCCACAGATATCGACAGCGAAGAGAAACTATGCAGTGCAGAGAAAAATCCAGAACCATCATTCAAACAGACGAGGGAAATAAACGTCAACCGACGCAGACGCATAAACAAACGCCAAAAGTTTAAAAGGAAACAAGTTCAGGTCCATAACGAAGTGAGGAACGTAAATTAAGTGGTTCAAATAGCTTCAAACGGGGACAAATTACAGCTAACAAAGCAAATAGGAATAGTTCGGAGATACACAGGAATGAAAAACTTAAGGAGCAAAGAAAATGAGAACGCCCAAAGTAGTAAAAATCGAAATTCAACAAGGTGTACCAACATAAAAAAAAGTTATGGTCAAGGCCTTACAAAAGGAACAAAAGGACCGGAAGTGATTCTCAATAGCCTGGAAAATAGAAAAAAAATATTTGGATTCAACAATTGGAGGAGATCTAGATCCTGTTCGGGACGAACAGGCTTAAGTGGAGGGTATTGTTACGATTACAGAAAAATCCAGACGATTACAGTCACTTACAGTCGATTACAGTCACAACAACAAATTAATGAAACGAATAGTGTTGTTGTATTCTTAGAATTTGGGTCAACATAAAATCACTTTATGAATCAAATCATGATAACGTAAAATAATCGAATATTCTAGTGTTTTCTCAAGGTTTCTAAAAAGTGACCTCGAATTATCTAGAAGTTGCGCAGAATCGTATATAAGCAATTTATTATTTACTTCTTGTGGAATGAGTTTAGTTTTATTTTAAACCTGTGACGGTAAAGTTAAAATTATAAAAGTGATTTTTAAAGTTTTTGTGAATAAAGTTTAAAGTGTTATTGAGAAGAAATATTTTGTGTATTTATTTTGAACGTTGTGAATTGGAAATTTCTACAATAAACCGTTGGAGTTTCGAAGCTGTTGAAAGAATATTCTAGTTAGGAATATTGTTCGCTGTATTGTTTTCCTGTTGTTGTAGAACAAATAAGGAGTTGAATACTTAATAAAACCTGGTGTTTGTGCTTACTAATCAGTGATCGAACTCAGAAAGTGATTGGGAATTACGTTTACCGAGTAAGGCTAATTCGAAGTAAGATTGGAAAAACGTAACACTTGTTTTCAATTGGTGCAATTATAAGCAAAAATGTCTTTGGCTGAATTAAGGGTCCAAATTCTCTTTATCTTGCTCGTAAGATGTACCAGCACCTATATCGTCATTCTTGCAGTCATTCATTCTTCATTCAATTTCTCTGTTGAAAAATAGAGGGTTTTGAAACTCTTTATACATTTCTATGTCTGAATCATATGTTTTTAATTCCAGTTTTTAATTCCAGTATGTTTTTAATTCCAACTACCATTACCGAAATGACTATCATGACAAACGTTTTCGTCACGCTTGACGCCAACATCTTAGATGTCAGTTGTAACGGTTATTAACAAGTGAGCTGTAATATTAATAAGAAATATGCAAAAGGACATGATTCCGAAAAACTAACCATAAAACACCGTTACCGAAGCGACAGGGAATTAAAGTACGCTGTACATGTATCAAATGAAAAGGTACTTTCCAAATAAATTCAATTATTTATTTCCATAAATACGTTAAACACCGTTTACTCTGATGAATGAACACCACACTATTGATGGTGCTAGAGTTTCTTGTTCTCTATCTTTGACCAGAATTACATGCAATTGATACAATAATATGGACACATCTGCAGCTTTCTGTCAGACAATCTTAGTTACGTTAATGATCCCGGCGATAGCGTCTACTTTTCAGGTAGTATGTTTTTAATTCCAACTACCATTACCGAAATGACTATCATGACAAACGTTTTCGTCACGCTTGACGCCAACATCTTAGATGTCAGTTGTAACGGTTATTAACAAGTGAGCTGTAATATTAATCAGAAATATGCAAAAGGACATGATTCCGAAAAACTAACCATAAAACACCGTTACCGAAGCGACAGGGAATTAAAGTACGCTGTACATGTATCAAATGAAAAGGTACTTTCCAAATAAATTCAATTATTTATTTCCATAAATACGTTAAACACCGTTTACTCTGATGAATGAACACCACACTATTGCTCCCTAACGCCATCTATGATATGTTTTTCTAGTTATACGAAATGAATTAATAAATGTCGGACAACATTTGCGTAGCCAAAATATGAAAAATTAATATGACATGATTTTAATTTATAGATATATTCTTAATTTAATGAAATTCAAAGCTTATACTACAATATGACATTTTTATTTTTTATTTTTAAACAGGTTAAACTTATTTTAACTGTGAAATATGGTTTAAGGACGCGGTCCCAAAATGACTATTTAAGTCTTGTTTTGTTAGAAAATCAAACAAAGAATTATTATTAAAAATAAATATGTAAAGGGCATATACTTATGCGCCACATAAATATATTTAAATCCATATTGTAGTAATATCATGTTATTATTTAAACAAAAACAGAAGCAAAATGACCACCTCCCTGATTTTGACTTAAATAGTGAACTAATATCTATCAAATTTTTCAATTAATGGCTAACCAATATTATAGATTTCGCGTAGTTTTAATTATAAAAACATTCAAGAAAGCTGTAGTATCCCAACAAACACAAATTCAGTTGTACGTGTAGAAAAAGTAAAAAAAAATTTACCGGAAGTGACAAACCGGAAGTAGGGATGCAGAACTGTTACAAATCATACTCTAAGCATATATACCAAGTTTAATCAAAATCAATTATCGGGAACTCATATTATTGAAGTTTCAAATAAACAGGTGCTCGGGAGGCTCCCTACCACTTATCCCAATATCGTTCAAAAACTAAAAACTTATCAGTTTTTTGTCATTCAAATCTCCATATTTTGTCAAAGTGTCATCATTGCATCAACGTAGATATAAAAATAGCAATAAAAAATACAAAAAATTGCAAACAAAATGATTGCCGGAAGTCAAAATTGGTAGTTGGGACGTAGAGCTGTACTAAGTGCTTATGTACCAAGTTTTATCCAATTCAATTATCAGGTACAGGTATTATTGAGCTTTCTAAAAAGCAGTTGCTCGATGGACCCCCACCCCTACCACTTTGTTAAATATCGCTCAAAAACTAATCAGCACTTTGTCATACATATTTGCATTTTTATTTAAAGTGTCATCAAAATTCATTCATGAACGAATGTTGTTTACTCTCAACAAACGTAAAAACATAGTGAGAAAAATCACCTGTTGTATGGTGGACCCCAACCTTTTGTTCAACGTACCCCGAAAATCTTTTTCATATTGATTGAAACCTTTATCCGAAGTGTCATGGAAATTGATTTGTGCAACTCAAGGCTACATTAGGGATAAACACTGTAAAAAAACTTTTATTTACGCAGAAATATTGGAAACAGTACTAAAATCTTATATATCAAGTTTCAATACGATTGAAATCCAGGGTTAGAAGATATTGAAAATTCAAACTTAAGAGTGTTCGGGAGACCCCCGCCACTTCCTCCAATTTTGAAATGAATCCATATCTGCCGTTTTCAAGTTAACTATCATATACCAAAGTTTCATCAAGATCCCATGCATTTTTGTCACGAACCCATCCACACACCCACTCTTTTTTCGATAGTTAATAATAATTTGGTAATAATTGGAAATTATATAATAATAAACCAACATACTACTCTTTGATAACATGCAAACTAGTAATATATTATGCTAAAACAAAGATTCGATAGGTAACATAAAATTCCTTAGATTGACCCAAACACAAGAAATAGAGTTGAATGGTCAAGGTTAAGCAATAGGAAACGAAAAAGAAAGCAACATGTGTGCTTCACCAGCCTGGTTCTTTAAACCAAACTCAGGTTTTGAAAATTATTATGTACCGCGTATCTCGTGATGTAGTTTGTATAAACAAATGACATTTAACATAGCTCTTTAACTCCAACCAACGAATAAATTTTATAAGTTCTTCCCTTCAACCTGTTGGCTGAACCTGTACACTTGCGGTAATAAGATTTCCTTTCTACATTTCACATTTATCAATTACCAACCAAGTTAGCTGGTGTGATATGTATAAATTTAAAACATTATTTTATGCTGAAATGTGACTTAGAAAACCACAATTATACTTAAATAAATATAAAATATATATTATATATGTACATACAAAGTAATAAAAATACCTAACATAACTTTTTCACATCAACTGTTTTGTGAGAAATTATCAATGAGGAAGTTGAATATGGTGTAAGATTTGATTTATGAAATATGATTCAGATAATATTTTTGCAACCCATCAGTTGTTGTTTTGTTGTTTGCCCTGCAACTTTGAGACTTTAAAGCTTTAAGTACTCTTATTGTTCTTTTAGCATTAATTAAATTTCTTTTATGAGTAATAGTAATAGGAAAATTCTGTAATTAAATTTAATATAAATTCATATCATGATTTCAAATTAATATAGCAAAGCGTCTAAAGACAATGCATTTAACGCATTTTTGTTTATCAATTAAGTTACATATTAGACGAATTGAAATATGCGAAGTTCGTTTAACGATGTGAAATTAATTAACTATTAACTTCATCAGACTCCCTATTGTCAACATATAAATAATCAAACCATATCAATTACTCATTGATTTTGTTTTAGTCTATAAAATAAAGTTAATATTTTCTTTGTCAACATATACAATTTTCACAACAAAATTTTCTTTGAAAAACTATTACTTATTTCACTTCGGTTCTCAATCATTTCGACGATGATGTAACTTAATATTTGTTTTGACAAAAAATATATTGCAAAATTATTTGCATTGATTTTTTGTTTTAATTTAATTATGATTTGATATAGTTTCTTTGATTAATATACATTTTTAATTTAACTCGATTAAAATAATTAATAGTGGCGCGACGGAGAAAATGTTATAAGATTTTTTTTAAACGGAATGAATTACTAGATAGAAAGATATTATTTTGAATGTTACAAATGAAAAGAATAAAGCAAGATTAAATTCGAATAGAATTTCAAAGAAAGCAGGAGATGTCTTGATAAGTCGCTATGTGGCCATTGTTGGTCAGTTGAAATATCAAAGCGCTGAGGTGTCAAGACTACGGTCTATATAAAGGATTTTATATAGTTTTCGGCAGAAGGCTTTTATGATGACATTGTTTTTAGTTTAGAGCAGAGATTTTATTAAACATAAGCATAAAATTCTTTCTTTGGAAAGCACAAGCATTTTATTTCTGTTTAGAAATGTATTACTAAACAAACATGAAACATTAAAGCGGTGTCGGAATATTGTAAAATAAAAAATAACAATAAAATAAAAAAAGGATTTTATATAAATATATAGAATAAAAAATAAAAATACTGATAATTTAGCATTATACTAATGAAAACAACGGTATATCAAATGTTCAATAATTTTGGCCTTATCATGTTTTTAAAAACTCTTCTGGATATATTAAATTAAAATCGAAAACGTCCGAAAAGAAATTGAAATTCCGAATTATATTGAACAATGGATCACTTAGACCAAAATTAGTTCGTCTATAAGGGGGCTTAATAAAACTCAATATTGTGCGTAAAGATCGTCCAGGAGCATAGATAATTAGTTGTTGTAATATATTTGGGTAGCGAAAATCCGAAATTCGACGTCCACGCCGTGCTGCCTGGGTAATGCTGACAGAATTAGGTTGGTGTATCGGAGACAGGCAGAGTAAAATCTGCTTAGCCAATGATGGTACATCACGGCGAATTGGCGCTTTAAAACCAATGCGACTCAAACGTCTGTTCTCCATGTTGTTGTTACTCAAACGTCTGTTCTGCTACTGATGCTCTTATAAGTCTAGAAACAGAGGCTGAGAGGTATGGGATGGATATCATAGCTCTGCAAGAAATTAGACAGCCAATAATAGGAAAACAAGATTTGGGATAGTCACTCTCTATACTGTAGTGGTAACAGATATTTTCTGTTAGTCCAAAAAACATCCCAAAAATATTTTTCAATTAGGTAAACGCTTATTTTCACGCTTATTTTAAGGCATGATTCATGTAAAAGAATTAATAATATTCGATCTGAAGGGCGGTAACAATTTTTTATTATACGATAATATTTATGATCGCACGACAAAAATTATCTTCTGGGCATTGTTTTATTTTCATATACAATTGGTGTGCAACATCTTAAACAACATATTTTCTTAAACAACATTAATAACATATTTTTGGTACTATGTTTATGGTCAGGTGAAGGAGGTTTCAATGAAGGGGCTAAGCCGTCGTTCGCAAATGAATATTGATTAGTGTGCCTGTGCATTATTGAAACTGTTTTTGTTATAATCGCTCTTTTCGGGTGCCGAAAAAAGTTAGTTAAAAATACTGTCAACACTTTATGGTTCAATATTTACATGTTTCATTTTGGCATAAGTATTTCTTTTATACGATTGAGGCACTGGATTGCAGGTTAAGGAGCTATAGCAGATCAATTTCAAGTTGTCCTAAGCTAGCCATAAAAAATTTTTATGTATGCGTTGGTGAAAAACAAGGTTTATTATTTTTTCTCTTTTTTGAAGTAGAACACCAGCTAGACAATTATCTTTGACTACCCATATGTTCATTTAGAACTTGAGTGCTCTACCAGGAAGGTCTGGTGTCCTGGAAAATAACCAGGCAAGCATATTTGAGCAACTTCTTGTTTTTATTACCATCTCCATCATTCAATTCTGCCTTGTGGAAGTACAGTATAAGAACCATAATCACTACAATTGGCGCTCGTTTTTTTACACACTATATAAACGAACTAGCTATATAAACCACTGGGTGTGTAAAAACGTTGCTTTCGAACTAGCTTTAAAAATTAGTTTTCAGCTATCCCAATTTACATTACCTTTGCTTATTACTTTTTACTAACTTGGAGTAGTTATCCTCAGTATAAAGCGATTTACTAATATTTAGAAATATCCCGGGTAGGAACTGCCAATGTTAAACAACGAACCAATCTCGGACCAGTATAGGCGAGCCAAGCCATGGCTAGTTAGCTTTGGGTCAGGTCTGGGCTAGTTGTAAATGCCTAGACTGAACCAAGATTCAGTTTATTATATTACGCGTTATTAACCAGTCTAATGTATTGTAAACATGTGCAGGCCATATTATGTTTATCTTTATTTTCATATGTGTTACTCATTCGACAACCTCTTTCCACACATTTAAAGGAGGTCTGAAAAAAATTGGTTTGGTAGACCTGGCCAAGTCTTATTTGCCAGACTTGGTTCAAGTCTGGTTTGCATTCTGGTTTGCCAGGACATCAGTCCAAGCTTGGGCTGTTTGAAAAAGTTAAGCCTGGTCCAACCCCAAAAGGTATGGCGCCGTCTTGGTCCAGGCTTGGCCCTTAACTTTTTCTTACCCGGGATGCGTCTGCATAAAAAAAACATCCAGTCTGTTTTTAAGTATTCCACTGTTTTTATGTTTCATAAAGTATTGTATTGTTTTTCTGTATTGTTTAAAATTTAGATACATAATGTTATTGTTTTTACATTTTGTTTTTGTTTATTTATGAGTAGTCGAAATATGATTTTTGTTTTATGGGGAGATACACTTTTTATTTAATTATGCAACTTTTGTTTATCTTTTTTGCATTTAAGCTTTGCAAACAATACGTAATTTTTAATTATAGTAATTCCAAAATTATACCTAGCAAAATAATTTAACATCAGTATTAAGTTATGGATCAAATATACAAAATAATGAAATTATTTAATTATTAAATCAACATTAATAGTTCAATCAGATTTATTTATTATTTATTTGCATTTACTATGGTTGGAGTCACACATGTTTTGTGGGGTCTAGAGGTTAGTCATCAGGACTTAAACTCAAAGGTTGAAAATTTAAGTGGAACACCGGCTAGACAGAATAAAAGAAGAAGCTAATATAAAATTCGTCTTCAAAAATCAAGCTTACAAAAATAATATGTTGTAGTAAATACTGTTAAATATGAGCACCAATTAGGAAGGTGGTCAATAATATTAACATTGGAATCCTCATTGGAATAATACCTGGATTCACTTCGGATCACCTTTAATTTATTTCCTTATCTAACAGTTTTTATGCTGTTACTAATTTTTAACAGTTTTTGCTTTTTAAAAAGGTATCTGCACTGGTCTAAAAATCAATTCAGTGTTTTTTAACCCATGTTAAAAAAATAAATATTAAAATAAAGTAACAGTCCACAAAATAATTTAATTTGATCAGAAGGCGTAGTCCAACAATCAATACGTATATTCTTTATTAAAATACCTGAATCGCGAACGTTCGAATCACATCCGTTAACTCTTTCAAAACCACTGTACTGAAACTTTATTATTTAACGTTCAGTATCAGCTATATTTAACCATAAAAACCGAAACTAATCAGGAAAAATAATTAAAGTCTTTTCATTTAAAAGCCGGGAAATTAAGATAAGTTTTCAGATGATATCAAAACGATCGGCCGTGCCAGCAATATTATTAAAAGTAAAAAATCTAGCACGCGTACCTCATACTTGCGAATTGCGAAAGCCGATAAATTAAAAAAAAAATATTATTTTCAACGGTGAAATTGAAGCTACTGTGAATTGAAAAATATAGATTATACTAGCGGGACCCGGCGTGCTTTGCTACACCTATAAATAAAGTTTGTAGTGTATACATTTTGTTGACGTAGTAGCAATAATTTCAAAGATCAGTAATGAGAAATGATTTTCTACTTTTTTTTTTAAATATGAATGTAAAAGGATCAGCACTCTAGTTGATCAGCAAAATATAAAAAATTAGAATTATATATAAAACAAAGGATATATAAAAATAAGCGATCAAATAAGTTTTCAGATGTGTAAGGTTTCAGGTGTGTCTCTATATTGAACATTATACGGAACAAATATAAATTCAAAAATATTCACAGTGTTCATGCCGTTTAATATACGCTTTCTTTACTGGTAGGTTATTAAAAAAGTTACAAAAAAATTGTAATCGTGATGTCATTCAATGGTCAGCAAGGGCAGTTAGAATAGTGACAATACATTCGATGAAGGTGAATTCAAACACATTTACAAATTTTAAACATACACACATTAATTTTTATAAATAGAAGATAATGATGCAAAAAGAATTAAAATTTTATTTTGGAGTTTTGTATTAAACTTCTAGGCAGTACTACGTGTGAATTCATAGGATGAGAAATATTTCTATTTAGTCAACATTCTGAGTCATTGTAGTCATTATTCGTTGTTGCAAATCAATGCGAAACTAATATCTGACACATGGTCAATATATTGCCATATATAGACAACATTATGGGAATATTAATTTTTTGGAGTTTTGTGAGTGATTAAGCTTAAAGTAATTGTTGAAAGTAATATGCCCGACAATAAGTAATTATTGTCGGGTGGGGATTGAACTTATACTTATCAGAGACATCATTCCGACAGACGTTGTCCTGCATGATATTTCAAGCGATTAGGATATTAAACAAAGTATGAAACGAAAGACAAATAATATAATAATTTCATTATTCTTTATTTTGAAATAACATCAATTTTTCTAAATACAATTCGTTATAATCAATTTTGTTTGTTTAATTTTATCTTAATGCAAGTTAATGAACAATATTTTTAGTCAATTCCTGAGGAGTATAAATTTGATGGTTTTCCAACGCGAGAACACGCCACATATAATTGGCCATGTAAAAAGACCGGATTTTCTAGATCTAACCCACAAATCGACATTGTTTGACCTTGTGACTTATTAATAGTCATGGCAAATTCCAAGCGAATTGGAAATTGCAGACGTCTGAACGGAATGGGTGAGTCTGAAGGGATCATTTGGATTCGTGGCAGAAGAACAACTCCACCTTCAAATTAGCAGTTCAAAATTGTAGCTTCAAGAACATTGCCCAAAGTTTTTTTTATGACTAATCTTGTACCGTTGCATAGCTTAGGTGGATTTAAATTCCGAAGCAAAATTATTGGTGAGCCAATTTTTAATCGCAAGTTATGTGGTGGCATTCCTGGTAAATCCAGCGAATTAAAAAGTTCAACAGGATAGTTTAATGCTTCGTCAGGATCGGTAACACTGTCTATCGATTTGAACAATATCTCATTGCCGGGTAATGACTGTTGTATTTTGAAGATAATAGCGTCAACATCGATATTTTTTGCGGCTAAAATAGCTCGTTCACGAAGCCACACATGATTAATATAATTAGCAGCGCCATCTGCCGGGTTGATTTGTGAATCTAAATCATTCAGGGCGTCACCCAAACACATACAAAAAAATTCATTAAAATCGGTCCAGCCGTTTATGAGGAGTTCAGTGACAATACCGATTGCAGCGCCTCTGCCGGGCTGATTTGTAAATTTTAACCATCCAGTGCGCTAGCCAAACGCATACAAAAAAAACTCATTCAAATCGGTTCAGAAGTTTAGGAGGAGTTCAGTGACAATACCGATTGCAGCGCCTCTGCCGGGCTGATTTATAAATTTAAACCATTCGGGGCGCCACCCAAACGCACACAAAAAAATTCATTCAAATCGGTCCAGCCGTTTAGGAGGAGTTCAGTGACAATACCGACTGCAGCGCCTCTGCCGGGCTGATTTGTAAATTTTAACCATCCAGTGCGCTAGCCAAACGCATACAAAAAAAAACTCATTCAAATCGGTTCAGCCGTTTAGGAGGAGTTCAGTGACAATACCGACTGCAGCGCCTCTGCCGGGCTGATTTATAAATTTAAACCATTCGGGGCGCCATCCAAACGCACACAAAAAAATTCATTAAAATCGGTCCAGCCGTTTAGGAGAAGTTCAGTGACATTACCGACTGCAGCGCCTCTGCCGGGCTGATTTATAAATTTAAACCATTCGGGGTGTTATCCAAACGCACACAAAAAAATTCATTCAAATCGGTCCAGCCGGTTAGGAGTTCAGTGACAATACCGACTGCAGCGCCTCTGCCGGGCTGATTTATGAATCTAAACCATTCGGGGCGCCTCCCAAACGCACACAAAAAAATTCATTCAAATCGGTCCAGCCGTTTAGAAGGAGTTCACAGCCATACACACGTACAGTAGAATTATATATATAAAGATAAAAATATTAATTTATTAACAAATTATAATTGAATTGTAATTACATTTTAAGGTAATTCAAATCTAATAGTAATGCCCGATTTATAGTCGGTAACGTTAACTTAACGTTAACTTTAACTTAACCGTAACTTAAGATACTGCAAAATTTTGATTTATAGCCGGTAAGAAATTACGTATTCTTTGACGTTTGATTTGTTAATTTTGGTTATGTAATCAATTTTATAAATCAATCAATTCTTTAAAAGTAACAAACTGATTTTAAAATCAAAATTTAAATTAATAAAATTCGAAATAAACATTTGATACAAAATTTAAAATTAAAAAATTTCATTACTTCGGTCTGAAAGACCTAAGTATTACATTCATGAGCTAAAAGTGAAATTCTTCACTTTTTTTCTTCCACTTTTTTTGGCATTTCTCGACGTTTTAGGACCTACTGATTCTAAAAAAACAAAAAAAAATGTATGTCTGTCTGTCCGCCGGACGTCACAACCTATGAAATCTAGTTTTTTGATTTTATTCTAATTTTGGAATATTTTTAGAATTTTGAAAGAATAAATAGAATTTTTGAATTTTATATATTTTTTTAGAATTTTGAAAAAAGTTTCAACTTTTGATTTTGTAAGAATTTTTGGAATATTTTTGGAATTTTGAAAAATTTTAAATTTGTGATTTTATTATAATTTTATAATTTTGGAAAAAGTTACAGTTTTTGATTTTGTTATAGTTTTGTAATATATTTAGAATTTTTGAAAAATGTTTTAATTTGTGATTTTGTAATAATTTTTGAAATATTTTTAGAATTTTGTTTGAAAAAAGTTTGAATTTATTATATTTAATTTTTACAATATTTTTGGAATTTTAAAAGAAATATGAATTGGTGATTTTGAAATATTTTCTCGAAACGCTAAATGGAGAGGTTTTTGAGTAGTTTGCTGATTGTATAATCGTTTCACTAAATTATGTTAATTTATGATCTGTTATAATTTTACGGCAACGTATTGATGTTTCGTGTTAGTTTTGTAATAAAATTCTAAACAGAGATAAAAACACTACATGTCCTTTAACAAAGAGTTTTACGTTTGATATACATCGCTGCCCAAAACTAAAAACCATGTCCTCATAAAAGTTTTTTGCCGAAAACTAAATCAAAATCCTTAACCCAGACCGAAGTCTTGATATCTCAGAGCTGTGAGATTTCAGCCCCTCTATATTTTTATATTAATTTCATACTGATAATTGGCTATAAAGTCGCTCTTTTTACGTTAAGTTAAAGTTACCGACTGTAATTCGGATATAATGGGTAGTTAAAATTGGGTTAGCTTTTTATTTTTTTCACTGGAAGTTTTTTGAATCTAATGTTAATTTCGGTTTATAGAATAGTTCAGTTTATCGACATTTTTTTGCTACAGAATGTAAAAATAGTTTATACTTCTTTTTTGAATTTATTAAATTTACTCTTTTTTTAATAAAATTTTTTCTTCTTTCATCAATTTCGTTATTCATTTAAAAAAAGGGACACAGCACTCCCTAGATTTTTTACTAAGAATTTTAATAACTTTTTATTTTTATGAATTAGTTGGACATGTTTAGCGCAAAAAATATGAAATATTCTTTACATAAACTCTTCTTTTAAAATAATCGTTCTAAAAAGAAATTGTTCTACAAAGGAATATGTGAACGTCATATGGGTGTGACATTGTTGAAGCTTATCGTTTATCTTAGTAGGAAAATTTGTATGTCGCTCCATCCGCGAAAAACGACATGATTGTTTTTGGTTGGATTGACAAGACTAAACAAGGCTACCCTCCCCCATTATACGGTCTAGTTCTTTATTAATAAAATTAATGAACAACTGTCCATCGTTGGTAGCTGCTGCAAGTGATCGAAGCTTAGGAAAAGCAATGGGAGGCAATGCGATGTCATCAGCATAACGGTGGATTAGGTATTAATGTGGGTAAGGGTGTAAGGTGTCATTGCATGTAAAACTGAATGTGGGGCCAAAAATTTAGAGAAGAATAGGATAGAAATTTCGTGTATTTATTAAAAGTATCAATTTAAATACTTTAATGTCAAACGCCATATAATTATTTACTAATATGTTAAATAAATGAAATGTTTCATCGGTATCGGTACAATAGGTATTTGTAATTTAATTATATAATTTGATACCATACATTATTCGTCATTCCATGTGCTATTTACAAATAATTCCAATAAAAAAGTGTTTTGCTAAAAATAAATTCGTCGTTTTCAAGAAAACTAAATTTTTTTGAACATTAGTTAGATTTTTCATCTTATATAAAAAAGATACATTGAATTAATCCAATTTATCTTAAGTTACACAAATTTTTATTCCTTCTTCATACATTCATAATTTTTCTAAACCGTTGATGGCAAATTGCAAAGTATTGGTTTAATTTAAACGGTAAGAATTGTCTATTCACGTTTACATTTGTCCAAAATTGATCTATGCAAAAAAAATTATTTTTTATCATAATTTAAATTGACCAAATTTGAATTAAGGAACATCGAAATTAACTGACCACTTTCGATAATTTTTTTGTATTTTTAATTTTATTTTAATAAATGTGTTGTGTAGTGAAGAAAAAAGTGTTCTAAACCGAGTTGTGAAAACTTTTTTTAATTTTTCTAAAACTTGGCATATTACTTATATTACAAAAATTATCAACAAAAAATTTTAACCACTGAAATTCGAAAAAATGATGAAAATTTCGAATTTTTGTCGGACTAAAAATCTTTAAAATTAAATAGCTCATGAACACGAATTAATGCCTCTTTGTAAATTTGATATATTTTAAAGTAAGGATAGAACCATTTTTTAAAAAAAGTTAAAATTTAATTGAAGTTAAAATTTTTTGTTAATGGAAATTGTTTTCGTTGTTGTTGTTGTTGTTGTCTGAAATTCGAAAAAATTATGAAAAATTTGAATTTTTAGTCGGACTAAAATATTTAAAATTAAATATCTCAAGAACACGAATTAACTCCTCTTTGTAAATTCGAAATATTTAAGAGTAAGGATAAAACTGTTTTAAGAAAAAAATAAATTAAATTCCCATCTTTAAAAAAGTTTTTTTAATATTTTAATTTTAAAATTAATTACAAAAACAATTAATTAATTTGTTTTCAAACGATTAACTAATCATCTATCGAACAAAAAAAGTTTGATGAAATCGGTATAGCCGTTCTTGAGCAATTTAATTTCAAAGTAAGAAATAAAATATTGAACGAATAAAAATTATGACCTTTAGAAAATCCATTGTTTTAATTGCCTGCTTCAGTGATCGAAAAAAATATCTGCAACTCGGCCAAGAAACGCTACAATATGTATCTTTCATGTATTAAAAATAAAAAATTTTAAAATACGCAATTTCAGAAAATCGATTTTGAATTTGTTTCCGTTGTTTCTAAAAGCAAATGTTCAAGGTCATGGATTACAACGCGAATTACTATTTTTGTTAGCTCTTTTCAATACTTACATTTTCACTTATACAAACATTGAAATCGGTTCAGTCAATCAATCAGTTTTTGCTGTAGAGTCATTTCAATACCCCAAAGTCGAGCAATTGTTTGATTTTTCATCCAATTCCAACACCTTGATGAACAAAATGCCAACCAACGTTTATCACACATAATGATTTTTTTGACACACTTTCGGTACAGTTATCGAAATCATCGTCTTTACCGCTCTTACCATTCATGAAACTTATTTTTAGAAGTAAAAACTTTTGAAATCGTTTCTTTCAGCAGTATCCTAGTTTTCGTGGTTTGCGTCGGCCGGTAGATAGACAAATTTTTTTCTTTTGCATTTGTTACAATCTTTATGACCTAAAACGACGAGAAATGCCTAAAAAAGACTAAAATTTTGACATTTGGGTCGAGATTATACTACTTAGGTTTTTCCAAACCACAAACAATAATCATACAAATTTCTGAATCAACTTATACCTACTAGCAACAACAACACAAAACAAAACTTTAATTTAGTTCTAATTATTAGGGATTGCCTGGTTATACATTTCTATAAATAAAACCCGATTGTAAAATTACGTAAATTAAACTAATTTGTAGGAAATAGTGTACGATTTGGTAAAGTTTTTTCCTTTATGTTTAAGTAATTATATGGTTTGATTTTGGTAAAATTAATTTGTACAAAATTAAAAGACTATTAACATATCTTAGATGTAAATAAAACCAGATGAAACAAAACATTTATACTTCTATTAAATGAATCTCAACTAATTGAAACGTGACTTGATGTCAAATATTCATATCTGGTAAAACTGTGTTAGATAAATTTAAAAAATTTGGATGGGTTTTAAAATCCTACCAAATACCAATCAACACTTTATTTAAATTTTTGTTTGGATTAGTGATTATAACAAAATACAGTCAAACTTCCATAAATCGAACTTCTATTATTCGAATTTCTCTATAAATCGTATTTATATTTCGAATTCAAATTTTAAATTTCTTTATATGTAAATCGTTTCTGTATTTCGAAATTTCCCTAATTCGAACTAAAATTGATGGCATTTGGTGGTTCGAATTATGGAAGTTTCACTGTATAACAAACGTATAAATACTAATAAAACCAATGTTTAATCGAAACTACAGGAAAAGGATCAAACACGTATTACGAAATTACACGAAAAATAATTAATCTAAACCAAAAATTGTTTTTGTTTATATAATAATTTTAACGATTATATTATGATAAAAATTATTAAAATTATAATATAAAAATACAATGAAAAACTAAGTACAACGGACCTGTATGTGTTTGAATTAGATATATAAAATAGATTGAAATCAAACAAGTTAATAATGCGAATGCCCTATGAGATTGAAGCCTGGATCTTAAACAACACCACATAGAGTATAATTACAGCTATGTCTCAAAGTAATTGACTCATGGCTTCTAGAATAATCTAATCCCATGCTGTGTTACATTTTTCTAAGAACTATCATAGGTTGTGTAACTAATGCAATATATTGTTATTGCTTAAGCAGATATTTAGACAGATAACAAGACCAAGAAACAACGAAAACTACATTTTCGAATAAATTTGACCCTCAAAACAATGATTGACCTACCAAATTATTTATGCTAGTATATTTAGTATCAAGGAGTATCCAAGAAATATACTTGATTTGATACCTAGCATCTGTATTTTTAAAAAATGGTCATGGGTCACATCGTGGCTTTAGACGTAGAACGATATATTCATGATCTTGAGCTTTAATCTTTGACCTTTGGTTTAAGAGGTGGCAAACTTCACTTTTTCTTATCACAGTACTACTAAGTTACTAACATATCCTAAAAGTTTTAGGAAAATTGAAGATAGGTACTATCACAAGTTGTTAAACTTTAAAAAAATATAACTTTTGTCAAAAGAATGATTAAAATACATTTTGCTACTCGACAAACATAATATATACGATAAAGTTGTGTAAAAAGACCCAATCTGTATTATTTTATTCTAAGACCAATCTCCTTTTGTTTACCTTCTCACAACAAGTAAAAAGGCCAAAACTACCTAGGGTCTATCTGCAACAACTTATTATGTTGTTGCAGATAGACCTTCGGCAGTTTGGCCCTTTTGACTTGTTGTGAGAAGGTAAAAAAAAAGAAGATCATGCATACATGTTTTTTTTAATAAAACGTGTTGTGTAGTAGGAATTAAAATACGTGTCACAACTGCACATAAAACTTTTTAGGACCAAGGTCCCACAACAACATGGGTCTAAGGGTGTTAATGGACGCAAATCTTTTGTTTTTGTTTTTTTTTATAATTTTTGTTCAATAATGGATAACTAAACAATAAACCCTATCACATATAAAATATGACATGGCCAATATTTCATGATAGGGTAGAGAATATAAAAATAAAATAAGAGATAAAAAGCAAATTTGTTGTATACATTTGCAGAAACAAAACTAAAATGAGGTTGCCAATAATATGCTAGTGGCATAATCCTTGATTATGTGACGCACTATCTTCCTCAATGATTGAAGCCCAGATATAGAGTTATATGAAGACTCGTTTCTTCAAGCAAGCAACAGCGTGCCACCATCAAGGATTATTCCATAGCAAAAGATTGAGGGTGCTACCGTTGACTGAATACAGTTCATCCGGCAGCACCCCTAAGATTCCCAGTGGTCTGCAATATATCATGTTAACTCATATGATAATAGCAGGAACTGGAGAACGCGGGGTTGTGAACCACGGGGTCACACCCGTGGATCAAAAATTAAGAAAACTAACAAATCAATAAAAACTAATCCCTCCATTCTGTATATAATGTAAAATCATTTCCATCCTCTGTATAATGTAAAAACATTTCCATAATATGGAGTCTAATGAAAGTGGAAAAAATTCAGCTTAAGTAAATAAAAAAAAGTGATGATGAAGTTTCAACTTCGAAATAGTAATCGCCTCTGTGGAGGAATTGATAGCATGTCTATCAACGGATTCGAACATGGTACAGAAAAGAAAGGTTTGAATTCATCTAAAACGTGTAAAATGAGAAATGGAGTTTTATCTGAGAAATTTCCAACCATACCTTTGAATTGAAAAAATTCCTATTACATACTTTCTTACTTGCTTGGTGTTAATTGCTCTCACAAATTGCCAAATTATCAATATCTATTTAAATTTCGAATTAATTTTATACGTGTCGCTCATATGTGATTTTTTGTTTGATAAATCAACATAAATGATTAGAATGGTTAACCTAAAAATATCAAAACTTGTTATTTCCGTTTTTTGTGATAAAAATTTTTTGGTTTTCCAAGATTGCATAGCCTATCAATAATAGTTAAAGCTGTAGATAGAATCTCTAGTCTGTTTTGGTGTGGAATAACATAGATTAAATATTCGGGATTTTTGTGAGCAATTAAACTCAAGTAACTAAGGATTATATATGTTTTTTGCATTGACCTTCGAAACACATAGAACAAAGTGCCAACCAACCATTCAACTCCAGTAATCAATCTTCACTCAAAATTAAGTTCATTTAAAACTGCGTCAAATTACGACGAAAGCCAGATAGTCAGGTCCTCAGACTATTCGAAATGGAATGGCGACCATCAACATCTTGTATTTAATAAAACGTTAATTTGAAGACCACTTGGCGTTTTGCTTTAACATTTTCCGTTAAAACAGCTACCGAATTACAATAATATCTTGTCCAAAAATTGAGCTCTTTTAGCTTGCAAAAATGAATTACAGCTAACCTTGGTTGAATTGAAACCGAGTTTGAAAGATATCAGCAGAGTGTAACTCACAACAAAGTTGTTGTAAAATTATCGACTAAACAACTATAACTGTTCAGTAAATCTTAAAGATGCCATAGCAAAAATATATCTGATTTATGCGAAACGATTGGTCACAAAAATAAGGGTAATAATTGATATACATTAAAAAGATTTTTCGATTAAACTCAGCTAGGACTAAAAAGCGTAACCACAAGGCTCATCATTCGTTTCAGACCCAGCATAATAAATAAATAATTAACCACAACAATTCATAAATATTCTGAGACTATATCGGTAAAATTTAGAAGCAACGAAAGGAACCGCATGTTAGTTTCAGTAATCATGAACTAAATATGAAAAAGTTATTTAGCGTCTCTAGGTCCTTTAATAACTTCTGACTTCCGGTTATTGCAATTAGTGACAGCCGTTAGATTATGGTGATCAGGGGTTTGGTTTTAGGTGATCTTAAATCTTTAAAATAACAAAATTATTTATCCATATAAGGATAGGTACACCAGTGGAACGAGAAATAAATAGAATGATGATAAAAAATAAAAAAATTCTAGCCATCAGATGATTACCACCTTACCAAAACTAAATACCTAACATTTACATCTGCTCTGCATTTAAAAGATATTTTAAACTAAAAATAGTTTAATTTATTCACCTTAATAGGTAAAATTCTAAACAAACAAAATTCTAATCATATTCCATTTGATTAAATTACTTTTACCAATCGATTTTAGTAAATTTTCATAATATATCCAAAAAGTTTTTCTAATTTATTTTCATCAATTTTCAAAAAAAAAATCACTTAAACTAATTTCATATAAATTTCCCTAATTTAAAATATTTGTTTTGCACAAACTAAAAAATGACTCGCTATTTCTATATTTTTCTCTTAATTTTTATGCCTCTCTTTCTCTATCTATATTTTAATTTATAAAATAAAAACAAAAACAAAAGAAAACAGAGAAAATTAAAACACAATCATAATCGTCCCACGTGCACCTTGAAATATTTTCACTTAAAAAAACTAATTTTCCACAAAAAATTATTGAAAAATAAAATCGCGATTTATTTTATTTATTTGATAATATGTTAATTCTTTTATTTCCACAATTTTTTTAAATTTTTTTCTTTATAAAATACTTGAACTTGAATTTTATTTGATAAGCTAACGAATAATAATAACAACAAAATAATATAAAACTTAATTAAATAAACTAGAAATTTATTTTCAATATAAACACTTTTTTTTCGTTTTGGTTTAAATCGATTTTGATTTTTTTTTCTTTAATTAAATTAAACAACACAAACGGTTTTCTTTTATAATCAAAATTAAAATAATAACAACAAAAATTTGAATTTGAAATAGTCAAAACTTAAAACTATTCAAATTTATCCGTTTAGTTTAGTTATAGCGAATTATAACGAAAGTGAACTTATTTTTAAGAAAGAAAATATTAAACTGATCATCATTTTTCTTGATACTAAAAAGTATTTTTGTGTTTACATTAAAATGGTATAAAGTAGTTTTTTTCGCTTTTTTTGTGCAAATAATTAGTAGTTTGTTTGTTGATCGTAAGTTTATTTATAAAATTGACGCAAATTTATAAAAGATTGGAGTTAAATGCTGACGTTACACGGTAATGAATGTATATTTACTAGAGATTTTAAGTTCTTTTATTTTTCGTCTATGCTCCATGTCTAGCTCCATGCGTTGACGAGCTAACCAGCTAAAATTACTATGACAGACGAATTTTTTACCTCCGTGTCCCATTGAAGTTGCGGTTAAGTTAAAATAAGTCAGATCAGTTATAAAATAAGAGAGTTCAGATATAAGCGTGTGAGCGTTCAGTTATAATAAAATAAAAATTTATTAACAATATAAAATATTATAAACTTTTAAAAGAAATAAAAATTAAAAGATTAAATAACAAATCGAAAAGTGTGTTTGTGTTTAAAATTCAATCCTATTAGAGCGGATACATTCTATTATATCAGGACCATTGACACTAGAACAGACCATAGAGTCTCTCGTTCGAGAAGTCGTTGGGCTGCCTGAAATCAACGAAAAGTTCGTACACAGGTATATTGAACTCTCGACACTTTTCCAAAATCATCCTTACCAAGAAAAGTGCATCGGTGGTACCTCGGCCTTGCCAACATCCACACTAGCAAAATGTATGATAGAATAAGGACGTAGAGGTCCAGTTACCTCGCAGCACCAGATCCATCCTAGCCCAACTAAGATGCAGTTGGTCACGTATCCTAAACAACTACATGAGTAGAGTTGTTCCCGAAACTATTGACAAATGTACCACATGTGTAGGCACGCCGCACGATGTTAATCACCTATTCAATTGTCCTGAAAATTTAACCAACCTAACGAAGGAAGATTTGTGGTACCGTCCAAGGGCAATAACAGAGTTCCTGAACCTGAACATGGAGCCGGAGGATTAGCACCTCAACCCACGCTACAACAACAACATGGTGGGCGATTACCTTTTTTATGGATTTTTTTTTTATATTTCGAGTTAATCACTTAGGTTATAAACCTCTAATGCTTTATGCACGTGTTAACGATAGGAAAGGAAAGTTGAAGGTTGGTAATTAAGGGCTTAGAATAGGACTGGAGCGATAGTGTTGGTGTATTGCGGATTTAAAAGCTTGGGGATTGTATGAAACGGGGAAAACCGTTTTTGGTAATCGGTTCCACCAGTAAACGGAACGTGAAAGGAAGGAGTTATTATAGCTGGACGTTCTCACATATGAGACCTCCAAGGTATGTTTATGGAATACAATGATTGTCTTGTGGCTCGTGAAGATCTTCGTAATGGAGGTATTAAGTTATTAATTTCCTTAGAGCATTTACCATAGTAATAGCTGTAAAACAGTGTAAGAGCTCCAACCACTCTTCTATGACACAGCGAATCCATACCCGATGTTAACATTGGATCATCAATTAATCTCAAAGCACGCCTGTGAACTCTGTCGACAAAATCTAAAGAGGTTTCTGGTGCTGCAAATGTGAGTCGAGCTCGAGGATCGATCGTATATATGCTTTATAGATCGTAGTAATTTCCGATGGAGAGAAAAAGCTTTTACAGCCAAGTCGTTGGGATCCCAATTTTGCCACGGAAAGAATATGATTCTGCCATTTCAGTTTGTGATTGATATTAGTACCCAATAGTTTAAGTGTAGATGAGTTTAATAATGGTTGTCTGGAAAACATTACATTGCCGTTATATAGTGAGGTTTTATGGGACAAAACGCACGACTTCGTCTTCATAGAATTAAATATCACAAGATTCCGTTTACCCCTGTCCAGGATTAATTCAAGATGTAAATCCAAGGTTTCAACCATTTTTCTACGTTGACAATTAGAAGATAAACTAGATGACTGTTTTTTAAAAGAATAGGAGTGAAAGATAGTATTGTCGTCGTCAAAGCTATTTATTGGATTTGTGGTGATAGATAACAAATCGCTGATAAAGATCAGAAAAAGGGTTGGTGATAGGACCGAACCCTGAGGAACACCGGCTTGAATCGGGAATTTAGACGACATAGCTCCATCCAGCTCTACTCTGATAGATCTCTGGGATAAAAAATCTTCTAACCAACATATGAAGGTCTTACAGACTCCAAATGAAATTAATTTGTTGTTAAGGGCCCGATGCCAAACTCTGTCAAACACTTTTGATATGTCCAGAGAAATGATATGAGACTCACCAAAGTCATGAATTGCTTTACCCCATTTCTCCGTGAGGACTGACATGATGTCACCAGTAGACCGTGTTTTACGAAAGCCATATTAGCGGTCATGGAGAAGATTGTTGTTATCAAGGTATGCCATTAGTTTGTAATTGATAAGTTTTTCCATGATTTTAGCAAGTATCGAGTTTATTCCAATGGGACGATAGTTTGATGCGTCAGACTTGTTGCCCTTTTTCGGGACTGGTTGAACATTAGTCAGTTTCCACATTGATGGATAGACACCAGAGCTTATGGATAAATGAAAGAGACTAATTAGTGGATACAGCAGGGTACCAGCGCAACGTTTTAGTACAATAGGTGGTATACCGTCCGGACCAGCAGATTTGCTAAGATCTAGAATAAACAGTGTTGACCGCACAATTCTTGGACGAAAGTAAATTTTGTTCATTGATGATTGGACAGGTGGAATGATCGGCGGATTTATACCCGCATCATCAACGACAGAGTTTGGAAGTAGATCTGCCTTCGCTATGGTTTCGATTACAGGGTTGTCATGCCTATCAATCAATGGTGGAATAGAAGATTTGATAAAATTATTGCCAACCTCTCGGATAAAATTCCAGTATGACCGGCTGCCTTTAGTGGCACGTAAAATTTTTCGCTTAGCTACTATTACTTAGCTACTATACTATGACAGTTGTTTCTAGCCCTGATATAAAGAGATCTACTACTGGGAGATTTATCGCTCTGGTATTTGTCAAACGCTAACATTTTGTTAATTTTAGCTATATAACATTCGTCAGAAAACACAATACTGGTAACTAAAAACGTTCATTCCCAGTAAAATAATGAATGTGATCAATGCAGTAGCTTGGTTAACATTTTTATCCTGCAAAAATAGCCGCCAGTCGATTTCATTGTAGAATTTATTGAGGTTCTGCCAATTACATCTATTGTAATGCCAGACCTTACGAGGAGGAGACAATTTTGGACTTGAAGCTTGAGAACTTCTTTCAAAATAGACCGAAACTACACAATGATCTGATCTGCCAAGAGCATCGACTGAGCAGGCATATTTATCAGAATGAGTTGTCATGAAAAGATAAAGTAGGTTAGAAGATTGCTTGCAATATTTGGAATATGGGTGGGCCTATCTACTAACTGAGTAAGCTGATTGGAATCAGCAAGAATTTTAGCATATTGACCTTCCAAAGATGTTTTGGTTGAGAAACGTGGCCAATCTTTGTGGTGGACGTTGAAATCACCACGTAGATAATTTCTGCATTAGGCGCGGTGATGAAAATGTCATCGATTGTGTCTATAATAGAATTAAATGCTTCCAAGGTTTGGTTATGGTGGTAGTTAGGACTGCGGTATAAATAGCACAAATAAATATCATGTTTATTTACGACGACTTTAAGCCAGATAAAGCAGGATTCAGAAATACTACTTGTTTCATACTGAAGGAGCCTTGTAAATATTTAACATCATTGCGTATATATAACATTACACCACGGTGTTATAAAAATGCAAATTCTGGAGAATAATTGCTACAGTTAAATCGTGCATTATCGATATTTGAAACTTGTGTTTCACCTAGCGCAAGTAAATGTGGTTTTGGTTGAGATGGTATTGAACGCAAAGAAAGTTTTTGAAAAACCCTGAATGTTAGTGGAATCGATTACGAGATTTGGAAAAGAAGTAGGCATTATGTATTGAAAATTAATGATTAATGGTAAAATTAAAAGTTTAAAACCAAAGCCAGAAGGAACAGATAGAATAACACAATAATTGGGAATGGGATTGGGATTTTGTGAATTTTCATGGAAATTCCAATCCTGTGGCATGGTTTCAGTCCTCCAAATCATTTGAACAAGTTCAAATAGTCTAGCTGATACTTTCATAGCCATGTGTTATATGATATATCGTCGATACCAGGTGCTTTATTACGTTGTAATTTTGACAGCACCGCATCGAATTTCACTTGGGTGGATTTGTCTATGTTCATGTACCTTTGATGAACGAACCAACTTTACTAGTCGTCTGGCTCGCTGTTGGTCAATCATATTAAGAAGATTCTCAAATAAGTGGGCCAATTGTCTACACAATTTTTTGGGATTACTATTTACTAGTAGCACCCCATCTTCGTTTTGAATAACTGTCGATACGATTTGAGGTCCCTTCTTTAAGGGACAGGGTTAAAACCTGGTGAAAGAAGTTACGTTATTGATGTTCTTTATTGAATATTTTCCTCACACTCCTCACACATTTTCTTGCTCCATTCACTCTTTGTTCATTTACATAGCTTTGTAACGGCATGTTTTGCCGTTGTTTTGTTTATTGTTCTCCTTTGTGAGCCTGGTGTTGCGTCCTTGTAGACATTTCAGATAGCAATCTCTTTTGTATTGAATAGGATTAAGACATGCTTGATCCATCCATGGATTCTGGGAGTGCTTTTCTGGTCATCCAAGTATTCCCTCAGCAGCGCTTAAAACAGCATCTATGAGTAAACACCAGGACGTATCGAAGTCTCCATAAATAGTTTCTGATTTCTCCAATGTTTCGGCAATATGGTTTTGATATCTTCGAGAATAATATGTTACAACGTTCCCATTGATTGAGCTTAGAAATGTCTTGGTTTGGAAAAAGGAACCTTAGTTTACCACTAACAAGGAAGTGGTCACTTAGAATATATACACATCTAAAGGATCGCACATCCAGAACGGTCGAGAAGAAACGAGCTGTAACTAGCATATGATCAATTAAATTTTGAGTGTTTCCTTTTGGTGAGATCCTAGTCTCCTTATGAATCGATCGATGCGGAAATAAAGTACTGACAATTCTCAAATTATTTAATAATGCAAACTCAGTCAATCTCTCGCCATTATCATTTAAATTCAAATACAGGATGTTGGAACCCACCTCTTGCCCATTAAAGTCACCAAGAACCATAATGAAGTCGTGTGTTGATGTTTGTTTCATAATCTCTATGTAGAAAGTATCCTTTTCGTCGATGGTCTTAGCATTAGTGGGTGCATGCACGGCAACGATAGCAATATCGTTGTATATGTTCCGCTTTCTCGTAGGTAGCAGATCCTCTTATTGACCGGGAAGAATTTCTTCAGGGTTTCTTATATGCATATGCATACATCAGTCGTCACTAAAGTACGGAGAGTGGCTATTCAAATCTTGTTTTCCAATTATTGGATGTCTATTTTCATGCAGAGCAATGTCATCCATTCTATAACTTTCAGCCTATGTTTCTAGACTCATTAGAGCATCAGGGGCGTGTCTTAAAGTTTTCAGAAAACACGTGTAACACGTTTCTATAGCGAGCCGCTTGATCCAAGACACACGCTGCCCTTAACCAAGCTGCCCTTAACATGGAGAAAAATCGCTTGAGTTTCATTGGTTTTAATGACCAATGGCTCGCCGTGATGTAGCTTCATTGAACAAGCTACCTGTCTCCGATACACCACCCTAATTCTGTCAGCGTTACCTAAGTATAGCACAACGTGGACGATTAAATTCTAATTCCAATTCCAATGTTATGATTTTACGCAGACAAACAAGAGTAAAACAAAATATTCGGGTGGATAATATTACCATATGCTTGCCTGAAATAAACTGTAAGCTGGTGAATGGTGATTTTGTACTCCCAACATGTTTTTTAGTATTAAAGGTAATCTTTAAAACATTGATCTGGATTGGACGATTGGGAGAGAAACCTCACTGATTTTTACCAATGGATTCAAGGAATCTGAAAAGGATAAGTAAAACGTTTGCATACTTTATAATTTGTTATATTTTATTTAAAGTGTCTGGAACACCAATTCCAAGATAATTCGCTTTCACATTTTGAATATATTGAAACAATGAAAGTTGTTTTTTAATTCTTGCGATGTAGGAAAAATTTTGTCAAATCAGGAAAAATTTTGTGAACATAGGGTGAAATCAGGGGTAATTAATTTATATTTTTTACATCTAAGACATTTCCTAATTTTCAACGAAAGTTTTCTATTCAATTTCAAAAATTATTGACACATATGAAATATTTAGATGAATGCATGACGTTTGGTCCCAAGTTTCTGGCAAGAAGAAACTGAGTCATAAAAATTTACTAGTATCCTAACAACTAACCTCAAGGAATCAATGACACGACTCACTATAAAAATTATCAGAGCAAGATTGGTCTTTGAAGGAACGGCGCGAAAACTGTCACAAATATAAGGTTACAAAGATTGACTCAGTAAATAAAATGAATATTGTTTTCAGTGGATGCATAAACTTCGACGAGATGTCTGAATGCTTTAATGGACATTTATAAATGTGCTAAACGGCTTGGTTTGTATAAGTTTTAAGAGATTGTCTTATCTGCAAAAGTTTAATACGTTCCATGTTCTAATTTTTATTTCGTATTCGGGGTACAATTTTTGAGGTCTTTGTTGTTATCAATCTCAGATAGCCCATCCGAGTTTGTAGATTTGATGATGATTATAGAGTTTAATTTTAAGATTTTTGTGCATTAATAAATAACAATTCCATAAAAATGATGTCTATAATGACGATTGAGAGATTCAATTTAAGTACGGTACTGATGATGAAGTTTCAACATCGCCTTGGTGGTGTAGTGGATAGCGTGTCTACCGTAAGATTCGAACATTGACACTGATGAAGTTATAAGTTCGAATCCCAACCGAAACATGGATTAAGAACAAAATGGAGTTTTAAGAGTATAAACTGTAAGGTTTATTCAGAGAAATCCAAAACTGATTTTGAATTGAAAAAATTCAAAGAGTTCACAAAGTTACTTGAGTTTAAATGCTCACAAATCCCGAATAATTTAATTTAAGTTTTAAGAAAAAACATTACACCAAGTTTTAGGAAAAAACTTTCACCAGCAATAACCTCTGTTAAGAAACAAGTCTACCAATGTTTGAACTGCAATAATTTATTACCACAGAAATTACTTCTCTTTGTTAATCTACACTTACTAATTTTCAATTGTATATAATGGCATTGAACCGCTCAAAAATAAAAATGTTTGTGAAAAGTATAAATAACTAAAATGAAATTTTTGATAATTCATTGTTATAAATTCCTAAATACGTTCGTATTGGGAAGTTATTTATCAGTTTTTTTATACTCGAATGACATTACGTTAATCAATTTCGTCAAAGATATCTCGAGTATCGTAAGCATTAGATAAACAAATAATCTTAGTTTACATATAAATGTTAATTGACTTATAAGAAATGATAATTTACTACTTCTAGCACAATATATTTTGAAACTCATACACCCAAAACTGAATCATTTTTCAATCTTAAACATATTACTAAGATGATCTGTTCAGAATAAAATTATTTTGTCAGCATAAATTCATGAATGACATAATTCAATGACATAGTAAAACAAAATAAAAACAATAACAAAAGTAAACAATCGATTATGTAATTTAATACTATTTTTCGATTTTTCGACATTCGATTGTTTTCATTTTCAATTTATTCGATTATTATTTAAGAATTCTTCTGAAAATCCCGCAGTGCTTCCCTTCCAAAATAAAACAATGACAAAACTGTGATGCAAAACAATAACAAACAAAAAAATTTTTTTTGGCAATTTTACAAGAAAAAAGTAAAAGAAAATTATATTCTGGTTTTTCTTTCACTTTTTCGATACATAAAAAAAATTCAGAGTAGTAATTTATTTATAATTATTAGTATCTAATAAAATGGTGTAAATTAAATTAATTTAAAAATTTAGCATTGATTTAAAAAAAAAAGAAAGAAAACATTCTTCAAGTTTTAAGGAAAACATAGAAAAATAAATGTTTATATGGAATTATATTTTGAATTCAGATAAGTGCAGATAAAACGATGTTTGTATTGTAAAATTGTTAATAGTAATTCATCTAAACTAAAGTGACCAATCCAATCGATCATGAAACTACATATTTGTATACGTTACGGTGTTAAAAAATCCAAAAGTAGATCAGATTATAGACTAGTTAATAGGAGATATATCAAGCTCAATCTCTAACAGAGCTCGTCTCAAAGTGAAATATTTGCCTCATCATGGCATACGCAACTTTGATATAGAGGACCACCGTGAAATGAAACAGTAATAATACTGACATATTTATTCGTTGAAGGATTCACTTCGGAGAATTTCAAGTAGAGGACGGAAAAGAAAAATCACTTCTCCTAGATTTGAGACGAGATAAAGAAACCACAACTCTGAAAGAAAACGGTACCAATAATTGTAAAACTCTAGAGATATCTACACAATTGTTGGTGGTAATCCTGGTGAATGACAAACTTCAATAAGTTCAACTTTTGTAAAAAAAAAGACATATAATCTGCAACCACCTGATATTTTCCAACTGTTCCTACCAGTCGAAAATAGATTAAACTGGATTCACTCAGAAAATACTCTTCAATTATATTTCATGTCATCTAAATAATTACTTTTATGTGTCAAATGTTTCTAGACAAAAAAAATCTCCAATATATATTTATCAAAAAATCTCGGTAACAAAATCAATACTCTCTTTTGACACACTTAACGAGTTTTTAGAAACTCTTACATTTCAGTAATCGATCTCTTGGTATTGGATATAGCTTGAAACTAATCATCACTCAAACTAGACGATTAATAAGCAAAAAGGAGCTACACGATTTTTTGACATACCTACAACTTAGTGATGAAGCTCAACGTTCTTTTGATTTCTTGCGTTAATGTTTTACGATGCAGGTTGAAAGATTTAAAAATTGAGTATACAAATAAAATATTGACCCGTTAAAATTTATGTAAAAAAAATTCCGTCAATACTAAAAAGGTTAGGAACTAAAAGAAAGTTTATGGAAAAAAGGAAATGGAAGAATCAAATCTTAGCATAATATTATATTCAACGTTATATACAGTTTAATGATGTTTGGATTTATAATTCGAGGGTCTAGGATCAAACTAATCTAACTCAAGATAGAATATTTTGACTTTAATATTGCATTTTATCAACGAAACTATGGCTCATGAATAAGTTTTAAAATGATCAGACGAAAAGCAAACAAAATAATCTATTTTTTTAACTCTCCAAACCTATATTTATTTTAAAATTTGTCTTTTTTTCTCCTGCAGAAAAATTGTCTTTTTTAGCTAGCGCTGTTTGGTAATCTGGATCTAATACCGATCAAATTACAATAGCGCTAATTTGCATAAATGCAAGACGAAACAACAACGCCATTTCCGAAATTATGAGAAACTCTTTCCTCAATTTTATCAAACGATTTTGGAGAAATGCAACTGAGATATCAAGTTTTCCACAGTCAAAATGAGGTTTCAATGACGCGTGTGGCAAAATAAATAATGACATATGAACGTATCAACTGAGAAATCAACAGCGACCCATTGGAATCGAGAAATATTTATAGTATTACATGTCAGAAAATCTGCAACCTAAATTTGGACAAGCAAAAATTCTAGATGTGGAATTTGACAATGTGTCGACGTTCGCTATCCATCCAAAACAAATCTGCAGTAAAATCTTCAGAATCGCAAAAACGTTTTGAATCATTTGCCATAGAAACTAGCTGCGGAAACGATAAGAAAACCATCGCCACAACTAACACCAGCCGCTCCATTATAAATTATTCGACACCAGTTTGTTCTTTACAGTTGCACAAAACCTAATAGAAGCAGCAAACAATCAAAAATACTGCATTATGCGTTCCAACATCGTTGTCACTTTATAGCACACAAATATCATATTGACGGCTACAAATCTGTTACGGTATTTGGACTTTTATAAACACAAATGTATAATCAAAATCAATTATAATATTATATATTTTGTAACGACGGACTATTTTCAATTTTTACTCAAAAATAATAGTTTTCAAATTCAATAATAATTTTATTAATTTCAATTGTAATTTTATGTGTACCACTGTACATTGTTTTTTGATGATTTAAATAAGTTCAAGTAAATTAAAAATTGCAAGTTTTGATAAATGACGGAAAATGAAACAGAAGATCGAGGATAAAATGATATAAAAACGATCAAATTGTTTGGATCGAGTCAGTTAGTATAAATTTACGATCAGTAAATTATGTAAATTGAAATAAGATTAAACTCAGTCATGTGTGGCATGACTGAATTGTCATACAGCTTACTTTTGAGTAGTTTTAGTATTGTTAATTATTTCAAAAATGTTGTTTTAAAACTAAAAAGAAAATAAATTTGCTTTTCATTTCAATTATTGTGTTAATGTGGTAAAGTTTTTTTGTGGTTGTGAATTTAATGAAATGTCAAAACCTCAATTGCATCTATTAAAATATGTAAACGAAATATGTTTTACATTCAAGAAATAAAATTTATTCATTAAACAAGTGTTATGTTATCAGTTTTGAAAATCAATTTAAAAAGGTACATATACTTTGATGATGACGAAAAACAAAAATTAATTGAAGAAGTTCATGCTGTTGTTACCGTACGAGATGCTAAACACAAAATTGTATAATGCTATTTTTAAAATGAATCGTCAAGTCCGTTTATGAAATTTTCGTGCAGTGACTTTATTATGTATTGCTTTTTGTGGAGGAACGGATTACCTTCTGCTTGATATAATAAAACCTTTAATTAACCATCAAGATAAACGAAGATGTGAAATAAAACATGAAGAAGACAACATTGAAGAAATAAATTAATGTAAGGTTTTTGCTTGATTTTAATTTATATAATTTTTGATTTGTTTTTTTAAATAAATTATTTTTCATGTTAGCCAATTAATAGTTTTGTTAAATTATTCATTCTGTGATTCATAATATAAGAGATCTCCAAGTGTAATCAGTTTGTTTGTTATAAATTCAGTGCACCGGTGTAATATTACAGTATACATATATTTTTTTGAGCTTTCCGGTATAGTGTAATATAATTATATTCGTGATAAAGTCCAAATTCCGTAACAATTTTACGCCGGAACAAAATTTACACAAACAGAATATCTTGTACTTGGAAATCTCCCATCAAAAAAACTTTTAAAATATATTTTTGAAAATAATTTAACGGAACACAAAAACTAAATAAATTAATGAAAACTATACAAATAAAATCAAAGCTTACATTAATAGCTGGTGTTGAATGTTGTCTTGAATGTTGTCATTCGTTATTTTGCCCATTCAATAGAAACAAATTTCCTTTATATTTCAATGATTTTCTTCAACCGGCGTCATTATCTTGCGACGGCAAGTTTTATTTAAAATAAATGTTATTAATATATAAATAAATCCGATGCCCTGATAAAAATCCCAAAGCTCAATTTATGGATGTCATAGTTATCAATAGAGGTTCATAATGATAACGTAAGCAGGGCAATCACATCGATTAAATTCAATAAAACAGCACAATTTGCAACATTTCGAAGACGTCGTTTTATTAATTGAAAACTCATACAAACAATTTTTGGTATCCAATGGAGTACAAAAAGTGGGTTGAACGGTTTCGTCAACTTCACTTAAATAAATACTTTCACAGCTTGTATATTTGTATTTTAGATTCATTTTTTTCACTTTCCGTTCATTTTCAATGATTCATTAAACAATTTTTTTTTCTAAACTCATCACATTAAAAATAAATAAATAAAAAAAACACTTCGATATCACAATCAAAATAAATTATTTAATTTTACATGATAAACATTTACATTTTACAAATTTTTGCTTGAATTTTTAATAGATGCAAAATCTTTGATTTAAAAAAAATTTGATGACCTATCGAATTTTTAAATTTACTAACTCACTCGATCCAAACAATTTGATCGTTTATATATCATATTCTTCCAGATCTTCTGTTTCATTTTCCATCATGTAACAGCAATTTCCACTAATACAACCAATCATTTATACAAAACTTGTATTTTTAATTGAAATTGAGTTTATTTACTATATATCATCAAAAAAATGTTTAAATGTACAGTGGTACACATAAATGTCTACCTTTAGTACAATTGGAGAAAATTAATAAAATTATTATTGAATTTGAAAATCATTATTTTCAGAGTAAAAATTGAAAATAGTCCGTCGTTACAAATCATTTACGTGTAACTAAATTTTCGAAAACTTGGGAGGAAGCGAAGAAAACGTTTAATTGCAATTCTAAACAACCATGAAAATAAAATTTATTATCAATAAATCCCAAAAAAATAAGTTGTTTTTAGATGTGTTAATAACAAATTTTATTTTCATGGTTCTTTTAATGGCAATGAAACGTTTTCTTCGCTTCCTCCCAAATTTTCGAAAATGTAGTTACACGTAAATGTTTTGTAGCTGTCGATATTCATACATACGACATAAGCTAGAAACACAACACGGGCGAATTCGTCCGACGACGACGTTAGTAACATTAGAATACACAGGATACATACATTTCAAACACAACTACAGCGATAAACGAAAAAGTTTTTTTCGTCGGAGAAAATTTAGATTCCATTTCTAATTTATCGTCGGCGATGATTATTGCCAGATATCAATTTTAATTTTATTTGGCTGCAAGGGTAATTTTTAATGTTATTGTGACAGAGCCGCCAACTGATAAATATGATTTTCTGATGTTTTTCGCGTTTCTGAGGTTGTAATCGTTTTGTTTTGAGTTGTCAACTGAATTTTCAGTTTATGTTCAAAGCTCGGTTTTATTCATTTATATATTTTCATAATTTGTATTTTGTATTTTATTTTTAAAATTAGTTATTAGTAGAAAAATTATTATTATTTATTTATTAGTAAAAATTAGTTATTTTTAAAATTGAAATTTGTGAAATTCATTTTGACAAAGAACACAGTATTTAAGTTTATGCAATTTTATTTTTGACAGCTTTTCACGCTGACGCCTTTGTTGTGGTTACAACAGCGAAATTGTATTGTGTTTCTACCTATACGTAGACATCAAAATTCTACAAATGAAACCGAATAACGATATCTTTGCTCGTCAATACTTACTAAGCTGTCATAAGGGTGACCAGCCATGCAAATAACTGGTATATACTCCATATCCGAGACAAATAAGAAACTGACAGGTTCTCCTGTCGAGAAATTAGTACCACCGTGAGTGCCGCAAAATTTTTTAATATCTCATATCGTTTTTGTTCTATTCGTCTCCGGCTAAATTATATCTTGGAGAAGTTCATATATATGGAGTGGTTTAAGAGAGCCTTAAAAGTCAAATCCTTCAAAGCTTTACAACAACCGTTTGGATCATACTATTTATCAAATGACGACCTCGGCGGTTAAGGTTCCTGAGATAGCCGCTGTTAAGAAATTTTCGAAAATTTTGCGAATTTTCTATAGATGAAAATGACCAAGCTCACAATTGAAAATTTTCACACACGTACATCCAAAATAAATCTATACAAAATTTAAAAAATATAACTTCAAGCTTTTAGGGGTTAAAACCCTATGCCTTTTGAAACAAAACAAATTGAAACGAAGGCATTCAAAGAAGATAGAAAAGTGTGACAATATATTTCTTTAAAAAATGCAATTTTGATGTTTTTATAATTTTAAATTTTGCAATTTTGTTATGCGTTCCAATTGATGCTAAATTGTACTAAACGTGTTAAATCAATTTATAGTGCAGTAACCAAACGTTTTCGGTTCTGAATTCTTTGAACCTTGACCAATTAACTTGAAATTTGCTGAACAGTTAAAGGATGACTAAAAAATCAAAGGTGTCTTATCGATGATTTGCGCTTTTTCCCTGGGGGTAGATGCCACCCCTTCTCGGGGGTGGAATTTTTTCACTCAAAATAATTCCGAAAATAGATAAAGCGACACATTTTAAGTCAAAATATTCTTAACCGTTTTTTTCCATAGAGCTATATTTTTCGAGTTATTCGCAATTAAAAACTTGCATTTTTCGATCAACTAAGCATGTTTTTTGACGGTTTTTCACACATAACTCAAAAACTAATGTGGAGTTCTTTCAGACCAAAAAAAGTGATGTACATCAAAAAAAATTGATGTAAATCAATTGGTCGTGTTCTTTTAGACCAAATTTTTGATGTTTTTTCTGATGTACATCAATTTTATGAAATTGAGATTTTTTGATAAATTCGTCTTCCAGCAAAAACTAATACAAACACACACGTATAAAAACAATAACAAACGTGACGCCATTTTTTGAATTTACTATTTGTGGATAGTTTTTTGTGATTATTAGGTGAAATTTATAAAATTAAACATAAATTCTGCGTAAAGTGAATAAATATTTTATGTTTACACAATTATTTTAATGTAAATTTAAATCGAAAATATTTTGTTTTGTTACCAATACAACAATAATGAAAATCATGTGGTTTGTCCGTTCTTTCAGACATGTTAAAAATTGATGTACATCAAAAACATCTTTCAGACTCCACATTAGTGTTCCATCAAAGAAGTTAAAATGAACAAAAATCAAGTTAAAATGAACAAAAATCAAGTTTAAAACGAAAAAGAGATTGGTTTTGGTATGAGTTTTGTAAGTCCAAAGCGAAGGAAGTTATAGCTCATTGAAGAGAATTATGTTTTTTTAACAACTTGGCTCGAAGTATTCAACGTTAAAAAATGGAAAGCGTTGAATTTTTCGGACAAAACTTCTAAAATATTTTTATAATGCTTAGCCATACCTTTAAAATAAGTGCTAGTTTAATTCGTGTCCTTTAAAACTAAGCGAGTTATGATACAAAAACGGTGAGCAACTCGAATTTAAAAAAAAATCAGCGTTAAAATCTCAGATATTCCCAACAAAATCCATATTCTTCGTTATCCTTTTACAGATAGCTGTATTTTAGTATTAGTCATTCATGAGATCCAGAAGTTAAGCTGCATTAGAATACGTAGTTTTTGAAAAAAATATGATGATAATGAAAAATGTATATTTCAAATTTCTTAAAAACGTACCTTCTCTTCAAAATAACTCTAAAACTAAATAAGATACGTAACAAGTATTTAGCACGAAAATGTTTGTTTTAAAAAAAAAAAATTGGTTGTATTTTGTTTTCTGTGGGATAAAAAATACCGAAGATGTAACTGTTTCAAGTTTGCATTATAGTGCTCCGACCATTCAACCCGAGCCTCTCAACCCGTATCAAGTTAAAGGTGAAAGGTTTGAATAAGTTGAAATTAATACCATATTATGACTTTTGAAAGTACCTATATATTGGTTTTTAATGGACGTTGTAACTTAAATTGAGAGTGATATGTTACAAAAACAATTTGCATTTTTTGGGTGCAAAAACACTGGTTTTTTCGACATCATTTGTGTGAGTGTGTGTCAGTGTTTGTGTGCGTGTATACACAAACAAATCTATTTGAAATAGTGTGTGACTGTATAGTCAGCATATTTTCGAAATCAAAGCAGGAAGTACGTGATGTGCACCAGAAGAGCTACTTAAAATAATATTTTGTAACTGTAAAAAACGATGCGGTGCCTCTTGTGGTTGCCGAAGACTTGGTTTATTTTGTAACTCAACATGTAGGATATGCTGCGGTGACAACTGTCAGAATTGTCCTCCAATTGACCCATCAGAAGAAAATAATAGTGATTGTAGCTCTGATGATTAAATTTTCTAAAAAACCGTGTTTGAAAAATCGCGGTTTTCTGTTTTTATTTTTGAGTTCAAATTCAGTTTATTTCAAAATAAATTATTAAAATTAGGAAAGGAAAAAAAATTCTATAAATATTTCAAATTAAAACTTTCATGTTTAAAATTAATAAAGATCTAAGTTCAGTTTTACTTCATTGCCATGGTGCCATAAGGAAAAACAGTATTAAATATATTGTAAACTTGAGAACCTTTGAAAATTTTAAAACGTATTTACGAGTTATTATTATTAATTCGGTGGAATTTCAAAAATACCAAACTATTTAACCGAGTTCTAACTTTTCGACTAAAATTAGATACAACCGGAAAATACCCGCTTAGGTTCGGATGATGGTGGGCGAATCATTAGAATTGCATCATACAGCTTCTGCAAAATTATAGTTCTTTGACTAGTTTTTTTAAATAATAACAATTTTTTTCAAAGCGCCAATCACACAAATCCTCAATTAATTTGAAATTTATTCCAGTAAGCAGATGTGTTCAAATGTCTCAAAGCCCTCTATTGGTTTTTACGTAAACGTAACAAATTTTTGTAGCTTTGGGTACATTGAATTGCATCGACGTCTCACATCCAAATTCAAACTACCTTCATTACCAACTTCTGTACGCACGTTTTGTTGTAAGATATTATTTCAGATTGTAAATCATTTAAAATACTTTACTATAGCATGCTCGTTATCTAAAATCTATACTATTGTATTATTTTTTTCCTTCTAAAATTGTTTCATCCCTGATATCTTCCAAAAAAGAAAAGTCTTCGTGGTTATTGGCAGTATTAATTAAAATATTAATAAAAGTAATATTTTTTTGTTTTCGAAAAAAATTTTCAAAACCGCAAAACCGCGGTTTGGTAAGTCTGTTTTCGGTTATGGTTTTTTTTGTTTCAAACCCTTCCGTTTTAGGTTTCGGTTAACCGAACCGTGAAACTTTACTAGTGATGTCTAGCTTTGAAACAAATGTTATTTTCTCATAGTAATATTTTTAGAATATTATCGTTTACTTTTTTTATTTCTCTAAGGCATAGGGGTGGTTTTTAAAAGGTAAAAAGTTAGAATACATACTAAACTATGTTCGAGAATATAAAAGAAGATTTATTCTACATAGCTAAATAAGAAGGGAACCGAAAAAATGAGTAAATCTACATTTTTTCTATATTTTCACGTAGGGGTGGTTTTCACCCCTTAAACACAAAAAGCGCAAGTCAAGCTTACGTCACCTTTGAAGTTAAGAGTAAGATGAGTTTAATTCCCAATTTTCATGAAAATCGATGGAGGTTCAAAGAATTCAGAAGTTTGTGTCTTTTTTCATGTTCAGTTACTGTACTAGGTCATTCAATAAGTCCGTAGGATGACACATAGATGGCGTTACTAGAATTTTTTCCATATGATTTTTATTTAGTACTAACCTTCAAACGATACGTGTATAAATTTGACAGCAATCTGACTATTTTTTCGTGAGTTATAGCATTTTGTGTGAAGCAACTTTTGTTTTTGGAAAAAAATGAATTTCGAATTTTAATAAAGCATTGCTTTTTGATGAAAAAAAATACAGTGGAAACCAAACAATGGCTTGATAAACATTATCCAAACTCTGCTCCATCGAGACAAATGGTAGAGAAGTGGATGACTGAATTTAAATGTGGTCGTACCAGCACAAAAGATGCAGAGCGCAGTGGACGCCAAAATGAGGCTGTTATTCCAGAAAACATAAAAAAAATCCACAAATTGGTTATGAACGATCGCAAATTGAAGGTGCACGAAATAGTTGACATTGTAAAGGTAGCAGATGGTAGTGTTTTTACCATTTTACATGAACATTTGGGTATGCGAAAGCTCTGTGCAAATTGGGTGCTGCGTGAGCTCACAGTCGACCAAAAACAACAACGAATCGATGCTTCGGAGGAGTCTTTGGCACTGTTAAACCGCAATAAAAGGGAATTCTATCGTAGATATGTGACAATGGATGAGACATGGCTTCACAATTACACACCAGAATCCAAAAGACAGTCAGCTGAGTGGACAGCAGTCGACGAACCGAATCCAAAGCGAGCAAAGACGCAACAGTCGGCCGGTAAGGTGATGGCGTCTGTATTTTGGGATACGAACGGAATAATATTCATCGACTATCTCCAAAAAGGAACCACCATCAACAGCGAGTATTACTGTGAACTTTTGGATCGATTGAAGGCTGAAATCGCAAAGAAACGGCCACATTTGCAAAAGAAAAAAGTGTTGTTTCACCAAGATAATGCACCGTGTCACAGATCGATGAAAACGATGGCAAAATTGAATGAATTGGGCTTTGAATTGCTTACCCACCCACCATATTCTCCAGATTTAGCCCCCAGCGACTTTTTCCTGTTTTCAGATCTCAAGAGAATGCTTGCTGGAAAGAAATTTAAGTCCAATGATGAAGTAATCGCTGAAACTGAGGCCTATTTTGACGAGAAAGGGAAATCGTACTATAAAAGTGGTATAGAAAAGTTGGAAAATCGCTATACTCGTTGTATTGCCCTCGAAGGCAACTATGTTGAATAAAAAAATCGAGTTTTGTCAAAATGTTGTTTTTTTCTTACTTATCCTACGGACTTATTGAACGACCTGTTACTATTAGTCAATTTTTTATTTGCCTCAATCAATATTTTTTTTCTAAATGATTGTAAAGAAATCGATGTTTTTATTAATATCGAACAGCTTAAACACATAAATAAAAATTAAAATTGGGTGATTTTGTTAAATCAAATTTAGATTTAGTAGTTTAGTACAATTTAGTAGCTAATTGGAACGCAGTTTAAAAATTAATTTTAACTAAAATCTATACTAAAGCATAACTTTTATTATTTCATAAATTCATCTTATAATAGAAGGAATTTAAAGCCCAACTGCTTACTTTACTCCAATCTGAAAATTCCAAGATATATTTTTATTGCACTTGGCCATCATACGATCTTGGTTTTGTTAGTTTAATTCCACAGTCAAACAAATTTAATAATTTTGTGAATTGCAAGAACAGATGTTGATTGTTTTTCTGTTCTAATCAAACAATTCAAATAAACAAAGACGAAGTTTTTGTATACATTCATCACACACACGAACACTATCATTAGTTAAGTGATACTGAATTTTCGCAAAAACATTTACAACTCCCACAATCAATCACGTAGTCACGAAAGGGGTGACGACCCACAATATCAAATATCGATGGACTAAACATACAAAAACTAGTTTGAACTGGCCAAATCTTGAATTGTGGTGCTATGGGATGCGGTTTTATGAGCACGAACAATTAAATTCGAAGATATAAAATAATAATTATAAATAATTTCAATTATTCTTTAAACCAAACTTTTCATTCTTAATATAGAGAGAAAGACATGAACTTTTAAACTCTATTTTAATAGTCATACGTTCAAAATTTGTAGACATTACGGTAACAAAAAAAATCACGTCACGCCCGACATACCCGCCTCCCATTGTTGAATAAATCAATTATGACAAAATAATACAAAGATTGGAAACAAATGATATTATTATAAATAAAATGTATATAACATTGTTTTTCCACTATTTTATTTACATATATGGTTTATATAAATATAATGTAAAAATACATGAAATTACTATCACTAAAATCAATATTTCTTTACTTTTAATTTGTATTAACATACCGATACTTATTTCATCTGCGTTGTTATCCGTTTGTGTTTCATACATTTCATCTAAATTTTCCGCATCCTCAGATACGGAATTAAACATTATTTTTATAATAACAAAATTTTTATACCGATTTAAAATATTTAACTTTTAATTGTTTTGTTTGTAAATCAAAAAAAAAAAATTTGTGTGACAGAATTATTTTGACATATGTCATAATTTGTTTTTACCCTTACGTTTTGATTTATTTGGTTCGTAGGGTTGCATTATTTTGATTTTTAGAAAATTTTATATGAAAATTGTTGCATGTATAAAAGGAATGGAATGAAGAGGTAATATATTGATTAATCAAATTTTCTTCAATAATCGTTAGTTTTTTGTTTAGTTAAGTTTTGATTTACGTTAGAAAAAATTGTTTTTGTTAGAAATCGGCTGATTTGGTAAACAAAAAAAAACAAGGTGCCTCAAAGCGGCTGCTGCCTTTCATTTAAACACTGAGGATAACAGTATATCGCATATTTGACATTTAGTAATATTTTATTGTATTAGTCACAAAAAATAGTTTTAAAAATATAACAATGAAAATTGATATTCATGAATTAACAAACGATCCAACAAAAGCATGGGCCGAAATATCAAAAACACAACGTGTTATAAAAATTGCAATGAAACCACCAAATCCTGAAATTCCAGAAAATAAGGTTAGAATCGTATGTATGAGTGATACACATTCGTTGACGTCGAATATAAAATTTGATATACCAGAAGGTGATATATTTATTCATGCCGGTGATTTTTCACGTTGTGGGCAATTAGCCGAAGTTATTAATTTCAATGATTGGATTGGTGAATTGCCCCACAAACATAAAATTGTAATTGCTGGTAATCATGAATTAAGTTTTGATAAGTCATTTACAAATCCATTTCAAAGTAAAGGAGCACGGCATCATGGTAGGTTTAAAAATTTTTTAAGAACACAATTTACTGTGATTCATTAGCAATGATTTATGATAAGTTTATGTAGTTATAAGATACGGTAATTGTATTATTTACTAATTTTAGTTTTTATGACATTGACTTCTGTTGTTCAGCAAGGTGAATCTCAAAAATTTAGAGTTGAAAACATTGGGGGAGAGTACAGTTAGCGTGGTTTACTCTAAAAACCCTATGTTATATCCTTTCTATTATTAAAAATGAGATTAATTTTTTTACGGAATATTCAGTAAATCTGTTATCGATACCGAGCTTTATTTAACAATTAAAATTTAAATAGGTAGATTTTTATATGAAATCTACCTAAAAACAAAAATTTAAAGAAAAAATAGTATATTTTCATACAAGCGATGAAAACATTGTTTTTATCTCGCGTAGGAAATGCATTTTTTTATATGATATTATATATATAATCGATATTTACTACAAATTATAAAACAAGATATCAACAACATCACATTAAAATTCATATTCTATTTTTTCATGGAGCATTGTTTTAAAAACTTTGTAAAATTATATGAGAAACCATAGCAACTACAATTTGTTATTCTTTTTACACTGTATTGGAAAAAGAACCCATTTTCACAGGGCATTAAGCGTGATGAAAATAGTCTTTTCATATGCTATCATAGAAAACCAGCCACGCTAACCGCACTTTAGCCAAAACATCTTTTTTTATAAACATTGGAGTCGATGCTACTAAGTACTAACTCTATTCCAAATCAAACCTCACATAAACGTCCACGTCTTCCTCGACCAAACTTGTATCTGCCGCATGTACTATCAGTACAATCACACGCTTCTGCTTCCTGTTTGCAGAATCTGCATCTATTGGAAACAAAAAGTCATGGTTTGTAGAAATATTAGTTTATTGGAGTTGGTCACGTGTAGCACAATTAATGAGATCTGAAGATTCTTTATCTGTAAATCAATTGCTTTTAGCGGCGAACGAAAAAGATTCCCTAGAAAATTCTCGGAGTGTTGTTTCAGTTCCATCCGATTTTAGTAAAGGTTAGTAGATTTGTTTGTTCCAATTTAGGGCCCCATTTTTGCAAACGTTTGGTCGTTCGGCCACGGATCTTATTAAATGAATTCAGTTTCACCTTATTTCGATTAAAAACTGCTATTGCATTTGGTAAACATGGATGTTATGAGGCGGTCACAAAAGTGTGACACAGTTTCACCATATTTTGCGCACTAGGCTCTGCTTTAGTGTACAGGTGATCGTCAATGTCTATCAAACTATATATTGATCGCGAACATCCATTAGATTGCTGGGTTTAATATCTTCTACGATTTGAATTAAAATGTGAACATTCACCCCTACTGTTGATTTTTGTATGTAGACGGAAGGGAGAAATTTATAAAACTATCACATTACTTATGATTTTATGGGTCTAAAATCACTTAAGTCTCTACTTTTACATGGATAGTTGTTATGTTTGAGGCCTCGAATCTAGGACTACTTGTGTCAGCATGGGAATTTGATGCAACCAGAGTATTATTCCGGCATTTGTCTGCAATGGTTTCGATTTACTTTGTCCAAGAAGTGTTTCAAGTGTAAAGGTCAGGTAAGCTTACTATTTAAAATCACATGTAATCACGTTTTTGAATCCTTTCAGCGCGAGATTTAGAACTACCTTCGTCAAGTTTTTTTCTTATTCTTAACAACAGCTAAATCTTAAACGCAGTCTACACTTATAAAGCCGAAGTCTTGCAGCCTTGTACCCTGCGATGATTCGGATTGAACCCTGTTGATTTCTATGTGTGTTACTATTATTCTTTGACTATTGCAGTTGGAATAGCAACTTAAAGTACCGAAGTACACCCTCTGGTTGAGGATTGTTCAATTCGGCAGGGTTGGAGATGTGGATATTGGTGATGTGAATAAGAATTGACTTTCTTTTGTATCCGAGGGCATAACATTAAGCTTTCTCCGTTACTGCATTTATGTTTCTGTAGTCGACATAGAATCTCAGTTTCACAATTCTTAGCTTCATTGGCTGAACGACTACTATATCTTTTAACATTATGTATATCTGTTTCCTTTAGTTTCGCGTATGTCATCGTAACTTGATATATTTTACCGAACTTTTGTTTATCTGGCATCCAGTCCACTGTTTCTAAGACTTATTTTAATTTTTATTTTCTATTGATTTTTAACATACTCCTTATGATCTTAATTCTGACACCAATTATTGTGACCGGAAGCAATCATACGACAACACAGTTGATGTGATAAACTTATATTTAATCTTAGTTTTTAAACAAAATTGGCCATTGATAGCATTTGCATTTATCGATAGTTCGTGTAAAAGTTTTAATAATTCTAGAATATTATGGAAAATTATGCTATTTAATATCAAAATAAAATGCTAGTCCCCAAACTTCTTGATTTATGTATCCAAAAGCTTAATAGAAAATTATTGATAATATAGATTTTTAAAAAATAATTTTTAATGCGAAATCACCACATTGTAAATATTTTATTAAGCAATTGTATTTTTAGGAAAACGTAAAAAACAAGGATTCTTTCAAAGATTTGCTTCATATACTAGAGGTAAATACCTTGCTTCGTTTGAAATATCTTTCGAAACTGCTAATTGTTGTAATGTTTTTCACTGTTCTGTATTCTTCGTACTACTAGTTTGTCAACGTTTAGGCGCGCTATACACTTGAGCTAAGCAATGCGAACTATGCGAAAAATGTTTTTTGTATATAACGTAATCAAATGGATGACTATACACTTGAGCTAAGATATAAGCTTAGCTCAAGTGTATAGTCATCCATTTGATTACGTTATATACAAAAAACATAGTACGCATAGCTTAGTTCAAGTGTATAGCGCGCCTTATAGAATAAATCTTAAATGAATATATTTCTCTTTCATTCGTATTCAATTTTTGTGTCGTTTTTCAGGACTAATAATATAATATTTATCTTTGGTTTCATTTTCAGGACAATCATTTATAGAAGAGATACCAACCTTAGGAAATGCAAAAGAAAATTTGAAAGATGCTGTTAAAACACAAAATATAAAGGAATGTTTAACAAATTGTATTTATCTTGAAGATGAAGGATTAGAATTATATGGATTAAAAATATATGGTACACCATGGCAACCGGAATTTTGTGGTTGGGCATTTAACTTACCACGCGGACAAAAATGTTTAGATGAATGGGATAAGATACCATCAGATACTGATATTCTTATCACACATTCACCTCCATTAGGTCATGGTGATCTATGTTGCTCTGGTGTTCGAGCTGGTTGTGTTGAATTACTTTCGTCAGTTCAACAACGAATTCATCCAAAATATCATATATTTGGACATATCCACGAAGGTTATGGAATAACATCCGATGGTAAAATTATATTTGTTAATGCATCGACTTGTGATATAAATTATTTGCCGAATAATCCTCCAATTGTTTTTGATATTTCATTGCCTAAAGGGAAAACGAAGGACTAAAAGTATTTATTCGGCAAATAAATTATAATGTGCCATTTTTGTTGGGTTAACTGTTTTTATTTTATTTTATGTGTATATATATTTATTATTATTAGTGAAAGGCTTCAATTATTTTTATTATTTATGATAATATTATATGGAATTCAAAAACGTAGGATAACGCTAATCAAACAAAAGGATATAAATTTGACTGTTAATTATGTTCCTTTTTATTAATTTTCTAGTTTTTTAAGTAAATAAATTCAAACAAAAAAAACCTTATTATATCACCCACACTATATAAGAATCATTATCTAGACTATTTATTTTCGTTTTGTAAAGCCCATTACATAAATCATATGAAAAACTGAAATAAGGCCAACACCACAGAGAGCTACAGTGACTCCAAATAATCCTTTATCTAATGGTCCTCCTTTTAAAAAAACAGGCACTCCATTAGGTGCCTGGAAATATATATACATATATTTTGTTCAATAATTATAATTTTTACATAACAATTATTTTTTTTGTTAATTGATATTACCTGAAATTTTTTATAGTTTTTGACTAAGGATTCTGGAAGTGCCATTATTTGATTCTGTAACATATATTTATAAGGTAGTTTTAGTATTTAAATAATGAAAATGCTACTTACATTTTTTGTCTGACTGTTGCAAGTGGATCGCAGAAAAATTTAATTACTATTGCAGTTTTATTAGTTTTTGGCATCAACTATTAATTTTATTTTTAGATAAGTTATAAACTGTTATTTATATGCAAGTTTAAAATAATTTGTTCATCCCTTAATTTATACTTTTAAGTTCATCCTAAATGTTTAACGCTTAATTATTATTATGGTGAAGCTCTACAAATGTTTATATTGCGTACGGAATTTATACTGATTTAAGATTTTTTTGAAAGAAGTCAGTTCCACAGTCCATACAGTTACCGGACCGATAACCAAATATGGAAGCCGCGTAAACCTCTGAAGATATGTTTGAGAACAACATAAGTTGAGAACACAAAAGCCATCACCCCGATTACTGAAGTCGTGTCATGTCACGTCGCTTAAAAATTGGTATTATTGAAGTTGTTGTTGTTGTAGCGACAGTTTTGGTGCTAATCCTCCGGCTCCATGTCCAGGTTCAGGAACTCTGCTACTGCCCTTGGGCGGTACCACAAATCTTCCTTCGTCAAGTTTGTTTCATTTTCAGGACAATTAAATAGGTGGTCTACATCGTGTGGCGTGCCCTCACATGCGGGACACTTGTCTTCTCTTCTCTTCGGCAGCGACTTTTGGTGGCTTTCGGTTAAGAACACGATTTGGAATATAGTTCTTTATTGCGTTTTCGACCGTTTTGGTGTGGAGTGTTTTTAAGCCGGTTCTATATGTAGATTCGTCGATGTTACCAGAAACCTGGCTCTCTCTGATATCTTGCAGAAAGCATCTCGCTGTCTTCCTTATGTCTCTGGGTGGTTCTATTGTAGTTAAAATGTCATTGCAAGGATGTTGCTCTTTGTGACAGGCCAACAGATCTTGTTTGGTTAGCATTTCATTATGTTCACGGACCGGCAATATGTTACTTTCCTCGTGATTGCGGTGGGCCATCAGGTGACATCCGGTTGTTGTTCGCAAGGCACCATTTTGTGTTGTTTGTAACTTATTCCAGTGAGTGTTGGCAACTTGAGGGGTCCATATGAGTGCAGCATAATTTATAATGGATCTTCCTATTGCTTTGTACGTTGTTAAGATCGTGTTTTTATTTTTGCCCCATGAACTACTCGCTAGTGTTTTCAATGCGTTATTCCTGTTTTTCAAACTTGAGTTTATTAGTTGTGCATGAGCATTAAATTAAAGCAGTGGGTCGAATGTTACACCCAGCAGTCTCGGATTTTTTACTGTAGGAATAAGTATGTTGTCTATGCAGATGTTTAGTGTTGAATTTACCTCCTTCGTCCATGTGGTGAAAAGTGTAGAGGTGGTCTTTTCAGTGGAAAGTTTTAGTTTTCTGGTTTTAAACCAATCATTCAGAGTATTAAGGTAGGTATTCAGGATATTTGTGAGTTGCTGCAGGTTATTTCCCGTTGTAAGCACTGTGCAGTCGTCTGCATATGACGTGATAGTTATTCCTTCTAGTGGAGTAGGCAAACTGCTTAGGTAGAGATTGAACAATGACGGTGAGAGAACTCCGCCTTGAGGAACTCCTTGTCTTAGCACTCTCATTTTGGACTTGCTGTTACGGAACTCAACATATGTTTGGCGACCTCTGAGGTAATTGCACAACCAGCGCTTCATTAAACCTGGCAAGTTAGTATTGAAGATATCATCCAATAGAGCAGCGTGCGACACTATGTCGAATGCTTTTGACAGGTCAAGTGCGACTAAAATTGTTCTAGCGCATGGTTGTTTTTGATTCAGACCATCACTGATCTGGTTTTGTATTCTGTGTAGCGCGGTGGTTGTACTGTGTGCTCGCCGGAAGCCATGTTGGTGTGGCGCCAAATTACAGGATCTTGTCAGCTGAGGGAGCAGAAGTGCTTCAAAGAGTTTTGCGACCGATGAAAGAATGGATATTGGTCTGTAGGACTCTCACTTTTCTTCCGGTTTTCCTGGTTTCAAAATGGGGCTGATTCTTGCAGTTTTCCAGATATTTGGTATCTGTAGTGTATTTAGAGATGTATTAAGTGTAGTAGTGAGGAAGTTCAAACCTTTGGGTCCGATGTGTTTGTGTGAACATGATGGCTGAGATGCCGTCGGGTCCTATAGCTTTTGATGGCTTAATTTTCATTGCATTCCCCACCTCTTCTTCGGAAAATATAATATCCTCCAAGTTGTCAGTGTTAAGTTTGCGCATGTGTCTCAACTCTGATCTGGTTTCTTTTTCGTGTTTACGCTGCTTTTCTGTAAACTGAATGTTAAATTTGTTTGCGCATTTCCTGTGGTTGTCAATGGGGATATCGTCGAAGGAGATCATGCAATTATTTTGTGGTTGTCGAGGATGAGTTAGGCCCTTAAAGACCTTCCAAAGACTTTTACTAGTACCCAGGTTTGATTCTCTCACTAACTCTCTCCATTTGTTTCTTTTATGGTCCGTGACCAATTTGTTAATTTGTTTGTTTAGGTCCGGAATTCTGGAGTCGGCTGGATCTGCTTTACGGATGTCATCCCTTTTATTAGAAAGCACACACGCTTCATGTGGCAAGTTTGGTTTTATTTTTTGGATTCTGCCAGCTGATATGTAGTGAGCTCTTGCCTTATTAAAAATTTCTCTGAATTGTTTTTCCCCAGAGAGGGTGTCAAATAGTAAAAATTGCTTACTTAATTCAAGTTCGGTAAAATTTGTAACGTTTTCCCAGTCAGCTTTGTTAAAATTAATATATGTCTTTTTCTCGGAATTTATTTGATTTATGGAACGGCTTAAGGTGATTATGATCGGCACGTGGTCTGAACCCAATGCAATTTCAGTTCTCCATTCTGCAACAGGCATTAGTGACATACTGGCAAGGGAGATATCTGGAGAAGAGTATGAGTTGTTTGTTACCCTTGTCGGTTGTGGTTCGTTGAGGACTCCAAAATTGGAGCCGTCAATTTGACCAGCAATGCTTTCACCTCGTGGATCAGTGTTTAGATGTGAGTGCCATAGATCATGGTGCGCGTTCACATCTTCCAGAATTAGACAGTCTTTGGTATAAAATAAATGTCCTATGGACGGTTCATAACCTATATCACAGCTGCTTACTGGTGGAATATAAATATTGACTAGTATTATTGAAGTCGATAAAAACGGTCACGACTATAACTAAAAATTCTGAAACGAAAAAACTCCAAAACTAAAAAAAAACTTACATTTTAGGTTCTTCAATTTCACAATAGTTATTTGTGTAATTAGTGCAAAAAGAGCATATTTGTTGCACGATGCATAAAGTTTGACGCTCGAGACGAAGTCGAGAACTGCAAGCATGCTGAGTGCAACAAACATGCTGTTTGCACGTGTTGCACACAACGATTTTTTCTACGATCTTAAGGTACTTTTTGCACTAGTAAGGTACTTTTTGCACGAGTGCAAAAAATTAAACTTTTGGCACAGAGTACATAGTGCACAAAAAAGTCACTTTTTGCACGATCGTATAAAAAAAACAATTAAAGCCATTTGAAAAAATTATTGCCACAAAAAATTGACTCGTCTAAAATGTCATAAAAGTGACATCTGTCGTATAAAATGACTTGAGACGTAAAAAAACAATACGAAAATTGATGCGATGTGACTTTAGTCATTTAGAGGGACATGACTCAATCAATCAATTGAAAACGAAAATAAACGAAATAAAATTTAGGGGATTTTTACACTAAATTTTATTTCGTTTATTTTCGTTTAAGAATTGATTGACAAATTGATTGTAGGTCTGTAGCTTTCGTTAGGTCGAAAAATACAACGAATTCAGATTGCCGATGTAACGGGATTAACTGTAAAGATTTCAAACTTTTGATTAAATAGGATTACGTTCTTATAACTGTGGCCCAAAGTTTAAAAACATATTATTGTTGTAATCATTAAATTTGTATATTAATACAAAATGTTTTAGGCAAAACGAAACTTAACATTTTAACTTAACTCCCGAAAGATAGATTTGAAGATTTTGTTAGTGGAACGAACTTCTGAAATTTATTATAGTCGGGTATTGATGAACTCTTAAGCTGACTGGCCGGCAGTAAACAGTTCTGTTTTTAGTTCAAAACTTTACTAAAAGATAATTCCAGTTGGACATAAATCTATAAGCATCTACTTCATTTACACAGTAGCGCCTGGTATCAAATTCCGCTCCACTGTTTTCGTGGAGGCGAAACATTGTTGAGTGCAAGTACCTCGATTTTATCTGTCGACTAAGCTGTCTGAATGCTCTCTTAGCCAAGCTGTTCTAAATTTCTTTTAAATATATATTTGACACTTTTTAGTCTTAATTTGCATGACATGTAGAAACCTTTTGACACAAATATTTTTATTAGTATTCACAAATTTGAAATGGGAAAAAATGAATTTAGTGATTATTCCAATGGAGCAATTGAAATTATCTTAAAATACAACACTGAAAATATTAAAACACATTTTTACCTTCTGTATTACTTATTTTCAATGTACCAAAGATGTTATTTACATTTTTTCATAATCAAAATTCTTAATTACGTCTATTAAAATTTTGTGTTGGTTGTGTAAGTTGGAGTCCAGGAATGTTATTGAAATCCAACATTTTTAACATCTCTTTAGTTTCTGGATCAATTTCAATAATATCCTCTTGTTCTAATGCAGAAACATCGGGTACATAATTATCCCTACGTTCTCTTTCTTCTTCTTGTAATTTAATTGAAATTCCACGAACTTGAGAATGACGAAGACGTCCCATTAAATGTGTAACATAACTAAAACAAAACATTAAAAAATATAAATCAACTTCAACATGATATTTAAGAAAAACTCACCCAGCAATTTTATTTCTAAGTGGTTTAGTTGGAATTATTGCAACTTCTTCACATATTCTTTTATTGGTATGAAAATCTGAAGTTAATCTGGTGTAATATTTTTCAATAATGACTTTAGCAGCCTTTTTGATGGTTTTTGTTCTTACACGACCCTATAATATTTAAATTCACAAATTTATTTATTTCACTGACATTAGTTTACTATCAAATTTCCAATGAAACAGCATCATATCTCAATATAATTAACACAAACATCGTTACAACTACACCCAATTAATCGATTTAACCATTATTTCATTTAAAATTTGGATAGATGATCTACATTTTATTAAATTTTTTGATCAATTTCATATTAAAAACACTCACCATGTTGAAAGTTTAAGCGGAAAAGGTCATAGAAGTTGATTTTCATATGGAAGAATTTCTTTATATCACTTATACCAACTAATAAAATAAAAAAAGTGCGCTCGTTATGTTATAATTATAACAAATTTATTTATTTGAATTTCGTTCAATAAACTTTTTAATTTAATTTATTATTATAAATTAAATAAATAATAATATAAATATAAATTTTATAATCTTCTTTTACAGTAATAAGTTGAATTTTTTTTAAAGCAATTTCATGGTTGCCATAGAAGCATGTAAGATTGTTTGTAACAAAATTTATCAAGTAAGCAATTTTATTTTTTAATAATCAAACGTTTACGTGAAAAATTTATTCTGAAATTATTGTGTTTTATAAATAATAATATTAAATATTAATATTTATTAACAGCATAAAAAAATAATTTATTTAATTTTTGAATTCCAAATATATAAAACCAATCAATGAAATAACGATAAAATTATCATCCAAATTATCAAGTTCAATAAAAATGCCATCAGACGATATTACTGATTTTGGTATAATATCGATGCCAGAATTTTTGGAATTTTTAAAGCTAACACTTCAACTAAATGAATCAATAACAGGAGGAACAAATAATTCGAATTCAATACCAATCGATTATAATCAGCTTTCCAAAAATGTACTCGTAAATAATTTATTATTAAAAAATCCTCAATTTATGACGGCAAAAACTTCAGAAATAAATGAAAATGATAATGAGTTAAATGATTTAACAAACTTAATGGTGGCAAAGGATAAGGCTGGTGATAAATACGGAAGAAAACGTTCGGTACAGAATGGTAAATCACAAAAATTAAAATCTGACAACACAGCGGAGCCGCAAACTTTATTGAATCCAGCTTTGAGCGAAAAGCTTAGTGAATTTATCGATGAAGGAATTTTAGATTCAGTTTTACCATTTATATGCCCAATAAACTCAAATGCAGAAATTTTACACATAAATCAGAATAATAATTTAAATAAATCAGTAAAAACCGGTAATCAAAATGGCCGAATACAAGCTCAACAAATTTTTGATTTTAAGCCACCACAACAGTCATCTGCATCATCGGGTTCAGGTTTAGGAGAAACAAACCATAATATGGAAGGATCTAGCCTTCGAATTAATCCAAAACAGAGCAATAATGGTAATAACATTCATGATGGCACAAATAATTTAAGTTTACCACAAAGTCGTTCACGTCGAAAATCAATAAGTCCGATGAATATGGATAATCGTAATGATAATGAAGTTGTCATACATGTATGTGATGAAGTTAAAGGAGCTTCCCGTGATTTTACCTGTCCTCAAAAATTGTTGGTATCAAAAATGGGATATTTTGCTGACGTAACAATGGGATCGAGTAATGTTTTGTTTTACTTATCATAAAAAACAGTTTAATAATATTATTTAAATTTTAGAACAAAAACTCGAAGATATGGACATATCGGTTCATTGTGATCTTCAAATATTTGAGTGGTTGATGAAATGGGTGAAACGAGAGTCTTTATCATCCGACGATATACCATCACTTGATCCATCAAATGTTGTTCCGATATTAGTGTCAGCCAGTTTTTTACAAATGGAGCCACTTCTCATAGATTGCCTTTCATTTTGTCATTCACGACTTAACGATGTGGTAAAAGCGTCAGCTAATCTATCTTGTTTGAACGATGGTATTGTAACACGATTAGCGGCAATGTTCACAAATCTTGAATTAGAATTAGTAAAAGATAAAAAAGATCGAGTTGTTCCAAGGTTATGGACGAAAATGATACAAAGCTTATGTGAACCGGAAACACAATCGTTACGGGGACATTTTGCTAGTTTAGCTGGATTATTTAAATGTAATCGTTGCGGAAAATTCTTAACTTCAGCCGTAAGTACATACATTTACTGTTTACCACAAAATATGAGAATAAATCGTTGGGGACAAGTAATAAGTCAGCATACTCGTGATACAAATTGGAATATAACAAATTATGTTTCAACGATTTATAAAGAATTGAAATCGTGGAGAAAAGTTTATTGGAAATTATGGGGTCATTGTCATTTTTTGTACTGTTCGGTTTGTGAAACTCATTTTCCAGTTTATCAAATGTTATGGTGTCAGTATCATCCGGATCAAGCACAATTTTTAGGACCTGTGTCAGAAGGTCGAACAGCGGGTCCTGGAGGGCGTTATCCATGTTGTAACCAACAGGCTTTTCGTTATGAAACGTTAACGATACCTAATGGTTGCATATCACGTGAGCACACTGTACAAATAGATAATGATCGGGACAGAGCCATCTATCAACTAGTTCAAGTAGCTGGAGAAGGTGGATGTTTATTTGAAATGCCAACCGCAAAAACGACACCATCGAACGGTGAGCCATGGTGGTCGGGAATAGCAATTCTTCCGTATCGATCAAGACAAGGACTTCTTCCCACAATTCACATTGATGAAAATTGTGGAAAAAATGGGAAAATCAAAATGAATCATCGACCAAATTCCGTTTTATACGAAAGTAGCAGTGATACCGATTCTAGTGGTGATAAAGCTGCGCCTACTCCAAAACGATATTCATCGAGTAGTGATGGTGGAGAATCAGATGAAGATCGCCCAACACGATATAGACATAAACGCAACAAACGTCGTATTAAATTATCATGTGGACGCTACTGGTCCGGAGAAATGTCCGCACGGAGCAATCAAGATAATCAACGAGAATTTGAGGAACGTGCGATGAAACAAGTTATAGCAATGGTTGAAAAACGTACAGGTAGTGATGTAAATATTCAATATCAAAATTATAGTAATGGTGGCAGTTATATGAAATTAGAATCAGAATGGCGTGAAAATTTAAAACAAAGAAATTCAAAAACAAAAATTCAAAACAACGGAAAATAGTTTTAAATGTAAACTAGGGTGTAGCATTTTTCTCTCCCAGAATACTTGTAGTGAGCTCAAAGCTTATTTTGACGTCGTTTAATACGGTTAAAATAGTCAAATATAGATGTCGTCACCAGCCGCTTATATTAAACTACTAACACATCCCACATATTCAAGAACAAAACCTTTTTTTCCTTAATTTCCTTAATTTATTTCTAATAATTCATTTTTAATTCATACAAAAAAATGTCTTTTCAATTATATTGCTTAATTCATATTAGTTAATAAATCAAGTTCACATTTATTAACATTTTTCTTTTTTAATTTATTATATCAAAAAACAATTTACAACAAATTTATCTCATAATTACAAAAAAATATTAAACAAAATAAACTTTTTCTTTTTTATTTATTTAAAATTTAATAAAAAGTAATTTTTTATTTTCTTTTGTTTATTTTATTACTAAAACTTATTGAATTTTTAAATGCAATTAAATTTTTGTAACAGAAACATCTTGGAAAACGAAAGAAAAAAATCTTTACAGTTTTATTTATATATAAATAATTAATTCTTATTTTTTTTATTAAACAATTGAATGAAAACCGAAAATATTATTTATTTAAGCATAATTTTAAAACAGAAAAAAATTATTAAGGAATGATATTGAGAATTTCTGTTTTTTTTTTTTGTTAAATTTATCATAAAAATAAAAAACCATGGAAAGAACATGAAAAAAAATTAAAGAAAAAAAAAGTTTAAAATTAACAAATAGTAATAAATAGAAAAATAGACGAAAATTTGAAATTAGTTCTTAAACAAATTCAATTTTGTTTCCTGTTACTGTTTTTGTTGTTCTTTTTATTTAAATATATATAAATTTTAAAACTAACTAAATAAATGTTCTGTTGCTTTTTCTAAATTCCAGTTATATCTAGAGAGAACAGCTCGAGCTGTGTGTTCTTCAATACCCATATCTATTAAACGTTGGATTTGTGTATCACATTCGGAAAATTTATGAGGACCACCAGCATATACATTGGTCCAATGTTTTGCTGTTAATAAAAACATTTCATGATTCTGTTTGTACTGTGTTGCAACAACTGCATCTTGTGGATCATCAGGTTCGGCGGCTGATAAAAGAGCTTGTAGAGATAGAAGGACGGTTCGCAGGGTCATTGCAGCAGCCCTGTAATTTAGAAGTCTTTTTTGTTTAATTCTTACAACCCCTATGTTAAGCATACTTTAAACTTCCAGACCAGCAGATTTGCTAAGATCTAGATTAAGCAGTGTTGACCCACAATTCTTGGACGGAATTAAATTTTGTTTATTGATGATTGGGTAGGTGGAATGATCGGCGGATATACACCGAAATCATCGACGACAGAGTTAGCAGCAACATAGCCGCAAATCTGCCGTCGTTTGGGTTCTGGTTACAGGGTTACCTTCGTTATCCATTAATGGTGGAATAGAACATTTGATAAAGTTATTACCAACCTCTCGGATAAAGTTATTACCAACCTCTCGGATCTATTGCTGGGGGATTTTGTAGCGTTTTGGTGAGACCATTTTAGAAATGTAACTTTTTGACTATGACCTACTACTTCTATTACCATTGTAGAAAGAACGTTACTTTAAAATTATGACAAATGTAACTTTTTGATATGAATAGAAAAAGAGGTCTTAGAGATATTATTTATTTTAAAAGAAAAACTTAAATTCTAAGAGCACATTCTTCTTCGCAACAATCACAAATTTCCACAAGCTGATCAGTTTGGAACTGTTCAATTCCAGGAGTTGGTCGCTCTCCGTCCAACAGCGTTATAAGGAATTCTAAGTCTACAAAATCTCTCCATGTCTCACCATACTGTTTCACCAGTAAATTAGTTATATATCTCTTTTTCTCGTTTGAAACTGTATTCCCTAAGGCAATTGTGCGATCAACGTTATTTTTTTACAATTTGTTTTGCGAATTACTCGTTATGAAAGCTCTTCGTTAAGCGAGATTGTACTGTGTGTTTTCGGAAAAGTTATTAACTACAAAGTTAATAATATTAAAAAAAAGAGTATTTAAAAAATAATTATTTATGGGCCTAAAACTAAAATTAAAATATTTCCGTGTTTTTGTTACAGATAATGGCAAAGTATGTAAAAATATGGTAGAAAATATTACGATTTGTTGTGACTAAGAGCATGTAATATTAGCTAGTAAAAATGTTACCTTTTGGTGCAACTCGTCGACGTCGTAGCGGTATGTTACGAAATTTAACACATTTTGTTGCAATTTCAGTCGTATTTTCGATCTAATTCAGATTTGGAACCGATCTACATTCATAACTTTTTTTCTAAGAAAATTGGAAATGTTACGTTTTGGTGTGGACCTCCACAGTTGCTCTGGTGTAACGCGATTGATTTGCTTGTTCAGGTAAAATTGATTTGATCTCTGTGGAAGTACCTTCATCCATAATGTATTTGTAGAAAATTGTTAGATCAGCAATATTTTGGTTTTGTTCTTTAGCCAGCATAAAAAAACAATAAACAATCATTTTATTCATCGAAAGCAATAAAATGGATTGCGTTTGAGACACATAAAATGCACTGTCAATATCTCTATTCATATTTGCACTGTCAATATCTCTATTCATATTTGGTAGCACCTGGCTACGGTTTCGCATTTTGACTGCACATCAACTTCACAGAAAATTAGTAGATGATCAACGAAGAGGTGGCAATTTGAGTTACTAAATACTTTCCTAACATCATTAATGTACAAAGTAAATATCATTGGCCTCAAAATCTAACCCTGGAGCCTCAGACGTTAGCGTTAATTTAGACGATCTTCTCCTGTTCACCTCAACAAATTGAAATCGATCGGAGAAACACGTCAAAAGATCAGCGGCGCTACTAGAGACTATAAATTGGATAACTTCATTAGCTTAGAATAGTTTTAGGAACGAAATGCGGTTAACAGTCTTTCTAGTTCTTATAGACCCTAAAACGTCACTAAAGATCGTTGCCATGCTATGTAGCTCCGCTAAACCCCGATTGAAATATGGATAGTAATTTATTAGTTTGAAGATAATGTTTGCGATAATCCGTTCGAAAAACTTAGGATAAGCATCTGGGAGATGTCTTATATCGACCGGCGCGGCTGGGTGTTTGACTTGTGGATGGTCTATAACTTTACTGACTCCATATTTTTGGCTACATTTTACACCAATACCATGTTAAAAGAATAAAAAAAAAAATACTGTAACATTGCAGGAGACACAAGTTTAATAAATTAAAGTGGTAGAATAACAGCTCCAAGAACATAAAATTAATAATAATAATAAAAATTAATATCTTTGAACACCAATCTGCAATCTTCTGCAAAAAGAAATTTGGAACCGCAACTGATACTTTTTTGCTCTAACGAATCATGTTCACGTTTAACAAACTAATAGCTCAGATTATTATAAGAGAATTCCCCATCTTCGATAGGGTGTTTAGGTTTAACAACATACTATAACAACATCCATACAAGGGTTCAGATGCCGATACATATAGTGACGTTTGTTGGTTTTGATCATTGACCGCATTATTTGAACAAAAATAGTATTTTTAATCCATATTTTTTTGTGTGGAAGGACGAAGATCAAAATCCTAAAAATTTGTGACATCCTTTATTAATATCTTTTATTATTTATTTTTACTCACCAGTTATCTTTCAATATATCTAAACAAATGGCACCCGTTACAGATGATATATTCGGATGCCATATTTTTGTTATATATCGTACCTAAAATTATAAATAACATAAATACACGTTTGACCACACACTTAACAATTATATTAACTTTAGGCGGATTAAACGGATACGTTTCGGGTACTTTTATTTCAAGTTGAAATTTTCCACCTTCATATGGCGTGTCAGGCGGGCCAGCTATTTCACCACGTAACTCTGTCCAACTATCTTGTACTAACTCTATTTTAATAGCACATTGAACTATCTACAAATTGGTAAACAAAATAAATATTCTTGAATAAAATATATACATAAAATTGGTTCAAGAGAATTTGTGATAAGAGAACAATCAATTAAAAATTTGTTTTGACTATTTTTGTAAAAGGCTAACAGATAAATCGAAAAGCAGCCAGGTCAATTCGGAAAAACTTTAAGCTTAAAATTGATTACATATATAAAAAATATTTTAATATAAATAACCGTCATCTCAAATTTGTTTAAATAAAAATAAACAAAACCAACGAAGAAAATATGAAGCAGTTGGTAGTGTTCTTTATATAAAATTTTTCAAAACTAATATTTTGTTTAAAAAATTGATTTATTTTGTTGAAACGGAATGTACAATAAAGATATCGATTTAAATGTTGAAACGGAAGGTAGGCAATATTTTGATAAAATGTTAGCATAAATTTTATTATCTATGAATTAATTTAAAATGTTAAATTTTTATTTTTAAATCGATTTTTTCAAAGGTCCTGATCAAAAATATTCTATGGTTGGTAGCACTTAAATTTTCTGTCAAAAATTTACATTATGCAATAAAAATATATCCACTTATATTATTGAGCATTTTTCTTTTTTATATTTTCATCTTATGATTAGAAAACCATCATACCTCATCACTTTTTATAACTTCTTTAAATTCTCGTTTAATACGAGAAACTGCCATATTTACCGTACACATATTGTTTTATTTTTGTTATCCAAACAATGGCTTGCTTTACTTTATTTCAATATTGCCCAAAATCTAATATTATTTAATATTTTAACGAAAACAAATTATAAATATTTATAGATAATCAAAAATAGAAATGTTTAGTTAAGAAACTATACTTTAATATTTTTGAATTTTGGAAGTCACGAAGAACAATAAAATAAAACATAAACGAACAGTAATACAACTAAGATGACATGTAGAAGCGAAATTACGGCGAAATAGATGATAAAAAAGTTTTAGATATTAATATGTAAAAGTTGGTAGTTATATCAAACAATAACATCAATTGCCTCTATCTTAACTACAAACCTACCATGCGTATGCGTCTTGTTTATTTCTTTAATTAAAACATTTTAAATTAATAAATAGCCGAACCGAACCATTGTGCAAAACGTTGATTATAGACCTAACTAAACCAAACAGACAAGTAATGGTAATAGAGTATATGACTTTGAAATTCGTTGAATCAGCAATTTTTTAAGGTGATGCTATATCGTTAAATAGTATTATCGATGCTATATAGTTAAATAGTATTATAATATACTATAATCTTATCATGCTTTCTCGATTAAAGTATTATTCATTAATTCAAAAATAAAAACTTCAATTTTGGTATAAATTTTGTATGTGTGGTGGAACTATTGCCAACTAAAAAGTTACAAAAAATTATTTCAATTTATATAACCATCTCTCTTTTTCACTAACACATGCATACTGTTTTTTAAAAGCAAGTATTTTTTAATTCCACAGCTTGTGTGATGCCAGTACTATCATCAAATCCAATACGCGCTAAAAGTTTAGTCCGGCATAATATTGAGAAGGCTAGTCCATTATTACAATCAAGGATGCCAAACATTAAAGTCTTCTCGGGATCATCCCATCCGGATTTAGCACAAAGAATTGTTGATCGTTTGGGAATTGATTTAGGAAAAGTTGTTACGAAAAAATTCAGCAATCTTGAAACATGGTTAGTGGTTTTTTTTGGTTATACATATTTTTCTAATTACATTTAAATGAAAAATTTTAATTAAGTTATTTGATAAGATTTATAAGTGAAGTGAAAAGAGAATAAAATTTTGTGACTTTTTGATAAAAGTGAGAAATATTCTTTGGTTAATGTTTTTTTTTATATATTAGTTCATGGAATTAAGATGATGTCGGAAAAAGTTTTACATTAGTTAAGTTATATAATCATTTTCTCTAGAAAATCTGTGAAAAATGCGTCTTAAAAAAATAATATTTTAAGGACTTGTCAAAATAAATGTGTTTGACTTCAATCATTGTTTTCTGTGTTATAATTTAGTGTGAAATAGTAATTATAAATAATTTAAATTAAACACAAAATCACATCTTGTGTTAAAATAGTTGATAAAAACAAATGTCGATCCCGAAAGTTTTATAATACAATTTATTTGGATTTGGACAATTGGATTTAATATTTAATATAATTTTGTACAAATCTTTTGTCATGCAGAAAAGTTTTAAATGAAACAAAATATAAATCAAATCAATTTATAACTTGATTTTTGTATGAGAAAAAAGGATAGATATATCTTTCATTGACAGTATTTTCTATCATATTTAATGCAAATATGCTTCTACATAAAAACCACGTGAAAATTAGAAGAAAAATTATAGATTTTTTTCTTTGTTGTTTTTTTTTTTGCCTGAAAAAGTTACCTTTTATGGAGAAAAAAAAAGATGGATTATTTTTAATTTTTTAAGGTCATTTGAATTAAAGGAATTAAATAATTTTGAGAATTTTTTTGTTTACTTTGTAAGGGTATTGAAATTATTTACAACCTTTTTATTTAATAAAAAATGTATGATATACGTCAAAACATCGTTTTATAGGAAATATAGCTTAGCTTCGAGCCATTTTAAAGGGAACATTTATCTACATAGTTTAAAATTGTTGGGCAAACGGCTGAAAATTTAACTTTACTGCCACTACATAGGGAGAAAGTTGTCACTTTGTTGACATATAATCAAAGCGGCTGTAAAGTAGGGCTTTTTTTTTTTAATCTTAGATCGGCCGTAATGTGGAGTTCTTTCAGGTTTTTGATTTTCAATTAAAGGCAGTAATTACATCCGCATGATGTTTATTATCGTTGTATTGGTAACAAAAAAAAAATTCGATTTAAATTTACATTAAAATAATTGTGTTTTTGTGTAAACACAAAATATTTATACACTTAACACAGAATTTATGTTTAATTTAATAAAACTACCCCTGTGCTTTTGCACAAAATATTTTTTCGTAATTTAATAACATTAAATTAAACTAATTAAAAAAAAACCTGTTTGCAACGTCTAGTTCAAGCAAAGCATAAACTGAAATTAAATTTCGTTTGTTCGTTTATTTCTGTGTTAATAAGTCATAAGCATGCTGCTACAGACCTACAATCAATTTGTCAATCAATTGAGAATGAAAATTAACGAAATAAAATTTAGGGGATTTTTGCCCTAAATTTTATTTCGTTTATTTTCGTTTTCGATTGATTGACAAATTGATTGTATGGTTTGTAGCATGATTTAAGGGGATAACTCATTTTACTAACTTTTCAGGAGGGCGATTTTAAGATTACAACTCTTTTATGATAAAATTGTATATGTGTAGATTGAAATAAATACCGGGATATGACGCGAAATTTTTAGCTTTAGGTAGAAACACAACACGGACGATAACGTCGGACGTTAAAAAAAACGTCTTCAATTATAGTAGAATTTTTTTGCCAGCGAATTTTTGACAGCTAGGAACGCAGCAAGAGATAAAAGATGAGACAAAAAGTAAAACAGAGATGTATTATTTATTTTGGGATAAATTTGTTTTCAAAACAATTATATTAGTTAAATTTCTACTTCTAGTTCGTACCTTTTGTTTGTTGTGATATTTGTTTCCATAGGCGTCGTTATTTTTATTATAATTATTTTTAATTATCAAAATTTTGTTACATTGCCTACAAAATCATTAATATTTTTACTAGTTTTTGGTTTTCTATTATAATTGGTTGAATTTCAATAGTAATTTATTAATTTTTATGAGTTTTTTTTGTCCATTTCCATGGGACCCCAATAGTTTTTTTTAATATTTTAATCGAGACACTGAATGTGCAAACAATATGCGCATGTGCATGCGCATGTGCAAACAATATGCGCATAACAAACAAATTTTGTGTTCGCTGGCAAAAAAATTCTACTATACTTCGGTCTGAAAGACCTAAGTATTACATTCATGAGCTCAAAGTGAAATACCCCCACTTTTTTTTGGCATTTCTCGACGTTTTAGGACCTACTGATTCTAAAAAAGCAAAAAAAAAATTGTATGTCTGTCGGCCGGCCGTCACAACCTACGAAATCTAGAAAACCGCTGGACGGATTTGAAAAATTTTTGTTTTCTAAAAATAGTTTTACTCAATGGGAAGAGCCGAAAGGACGCTGTGTTCGATAACTGTACCGGAAGTGTGTCAAAAAAATCGTCAAGTGTGTCAAAACAAGGAAATTTGCATATTTTTTGCTTAAAAAACGTTCATTTTAAGTGATTACGAGTAGGAACATTGAATTTGGAGAAATCTTGATGGTCGTGATTGGTATAGGAGACTAAAATCTAGATTATTGCATTATAAGTTTGTCAAAAAAATGTTGTCAAGTGTGTCAAAAGAAAGATTTGTATTTATTTTTTTACCAAATTTGTTGGAAAAAAATTAAATTAAAATTTTGTTTGAAATGAAATTTTATTATTACTATTGAGAATTGTGGCATTATAAGTTTGTCAAAAAAATGTTGTCAAGTGTGTCAAAAGTTGTCAAGTGTGTCAAAAAAATGTAGCTGTTTTTGTGACGTAATTGTAATTGAAAATGAAATTGGACATGGAAATTTTTGAATTTGTTATAGTTTTTGAAATATTTTTGGAATTTTGAAAGTTTGTATTTTTGATTTTGTAATATATTTTGCAAAATTTTTAGAATTTTGGAAAAAGTTTGAATTTTTGATTTTGTAAGAATTTTTGGAATATTTTTAGAAATTTGAAAAATTTAAAATTTTTGATTTTATTATAATTTTTGGAATTTTGAAAAAAGTTTCAATTTTTGATTTTGTAATAATTTTTGGAATATTTTTCGAATTTTGAAAAAAGATTGATTTTATTTAATTTTTACAATATTTTTGGAGTTGTGAAAGAAATATGAATTTGTGATTTTGTAATATTTCATCAACCGGAGTGTGAAGAATAAGGTTGTGCATTTTAAAGAGAAAAAAAAATAATCGAAGAAAAAAGAATAAAGCGTATTTTGTTTTATTTTATTTTTATTTACATGTATTCTTTATAAATACAAAGTAGAGACAAAATAAGACAAAATACATTGAGTGTGTATTAGTGTTTATTAAAATAAAAGTGAAGTGAGGATAGAAGACGTACAATTATATAATTGGTGAGATTGTTCTTTATTAAAAAGTTATTTGGTATTTTATATTTACTGTTACCTGGTAGACAGGTAAAAATTTTACCTTATTTTGCTTTGATGTTATTCCTTTGTTTTATTGCTTTGTTATTATTTTAAAGCATAAATTTGTTTTGTATTGGTAACAAGAAATGTAAAATTCCGTTTTAATTATTAATAAGAATTTTGTTTGTTTTGTGTTGGTGACAAGAAATGTAAAATTCCGTTTTAGTTATTAGTAAGAATTTTCAATTTAACACTTTATGTGTACACTTCAATTTTGCTAGTGTCTTTTGTGTTCCCATTTTTTTTTGCTTTTCCCTTGTCGTGGAACTGTTGCACGAAACCTGCTATCGTGTTTTTGAGACAGATACCCAGTTTTTTTTGTACTGTTTAGCGCTGAAATTTAGGCCTGGCCGAATTTCAGTATCTATACCTGCAATGTCAAAGGGTAAGTCTATGTCTCAACAAAATGGCAGCAGTGTGAACCAACAGCTTAGCATTGACTTCACCAACATAAGAAGTCTCAATTCGAATCTAAACGAGGTTCATCACTACACCGAAAAAAATAAACCTGACACATTGTTTCTTACCGAAACAATTGTCAGTGGCAAAGCATCGAAATTGGATCTCGATAAATACCGGATGCCTAGTTACGAATTGGAACATTTTATAACAAGCATGATGTCTGTGTATTTGTTCGAAGTTCACTTTCATGCATGAGAATTAAGGCCTACGAGTTGAACTCTAAGCACCATAATTCTGTAGCACTGAAGATCTCAGGTGATGATGGAACTATGTTTATAATAGGATTATACAGATCCCCAAATTCGCCCCCAGGATGTCCATTTTTCGATCAAATATCGGCTAATCTAGACAAGATTACCACGGACTACCCCAAAGCAAGACTGGCCATTCTTGGAGACTTTAATATTCATAATAAAGAATGGCTTAAGTATTCATACTCGCAGATTATCACGACTTGACGCAAATGATAATGTCCCACTAGAATCACAGACAATTCACATCATAACATAAGTTGCTGGATCTGTTTTTGACAAACGAGCCAGATACTACGAAGACAAAAGTTGAACAACCCCTCGGAACATGGACCATTTACTAATATCAGCAATAGTGCAATTTACATTACCGACACAAATTAAAGCAAATCCTCGTCGCGTTTGGAATTATAAACTGGGTGGGACTGAGAAACTTTTATGATGAAACACCTTGGAAAACTATTTGTTGTGTTGATCAAGATCCTAGCACATCGGCAATAAGAATTTCTGAAATCATAAAAGACGGAATGCGGCGGTTTATTTCAAATCGATTAATCACTCCTAAAACTGAGCCTTGGTTCACCCGGGATGTTGATGAGGCAGTGAGAAATAAACGCAAAGCATTTAAGACGTATAACTCAAATAAAACACCTGAAACCCATAGCGCCTATAATAAAGCCAGAAATATTAGTAAATACAAAATAGACTTGGACAAAGACGCGTTTATCCAGAAGAAAGCAAAGAAATTCGCCGAGCACCCATCTGGCTCACGTTGTTTCTTTCAGGCAGTTAAATCAGTCCAAAGCAATTTTACTCGATCCTCTATTCCAACCTTAGTTCTAAATGACATTCCCGTGAGCGGCTCAAAAGAAAAGGCGGATCTTTTGGGTCGTATTTTCGCAAAAAACTCAAACATAGTTGAACCCATAGATGAACCCATTCTCCCACGCTCATTTCCCCAGTTGTAACGAAAATGAAACCAATTATTTTTCGTTGCAATATTGTACGGAAAATGCTTCTTTCTATCAATATCAACAAATCTGCTGGCCCCGACGGTATTCCACCCCTCATTCTTAAAAACTTTGCTAGGCAACTAGCTCCAATTTTAACAAAACTTTTCTACTTATCTTATAAAACCGGAATATTTCCCGATTCTTGGAAACTGGCCAGCGTTCAACCCATATCAAAGAAAGGCAGTAAGATAGACCCTAACAATTATAGACCAATTGCAATTCTGTCGGTTTTGGCTAAAATATTTGAAAAATATGTTAACTACAATCTAATAGATTATTTGAAAATGTCGCGAATTATTGATGATAAGCAGTATGGTTTTCGTAGAAGTCATGCAACAGGTGTTCTGTTAGCCTACGTATTCCATCTCTGGAACAAATCACTGGAAAACCATGGTGAGACATTCAGTATTTCACTTGACATTTCTAAAGCATTTGATAAAGTGTGGCATAAAAATCTCATAGCTAAATTAAAATCTTATGGCATAGACCATCTTACTGTCTCATGGATTCACAGTTTTCTTACTGGTCGCCAATTTCATGTTAATTTAGATGGTATCACATCCAATATTTTCACAACCAATGCTGGGGTACCCCAAGGTTCTGCACTCTCACCAACCTTGTTTCTTCTATACATTAATGACTTACTTATTTCCACAGTGCACCCAATAAATAGTATTGCTGATGACAGCACATTGCATGCATCACATGCATCTCCCAAATTTCGATCTCATACTGCAGTTACCACTGATAGAGAGCTGCTGATTGATTCTATCAACAAAGACCCGGATCGTATAATGGATTGGGTGATCGTAATCTTGTTTCATTTAATCCAACCAAAACCAAACTGCCGTCTTTCACGAATAGAGCGACATAAAAATTTCCCTATTAAGATAAACCATAAGGAACTGCGTGAGGTTGAATCAGTTCGACTTCTTGGAGTCAATTCAAAATAATCTGAAATGGAATAAACATGTGTTCAACCTCGCTAAATCGGCTATGCAAAAATTAGGATTCTTGAGTCGATGTAAAAAATATTTCAATCCCGAGCAAATTTTGCTAATCTTCAAGTCCTTTATTCGCCCATGTATGTAATACTGCTGTCATGTTTGGGGAGGTGCTTGTCAATCAACAATAAAATGTCTAGACTCTGTACAGAGAAAAGCAATACGGTTGATTGGTAATACCGAACTAACGGACCAGCTTGATTCGCTCCAGCACAGAAGAAATGTGGCTGAATTGTCAATATACTATAAATATAACTTTAGCGAGTTCTCCTCTAAAGAAATCCAAAACATCCTTCCACCATGTGCGCAGTATAATCGACAAACAAGAGCTGCGGAGTCATCTCATCCATTTGTTGTACAAATACCTCGTTGTAGAAGTGTGTCCTTCCAGAATGACTATTTTAATAGAGTGGCCAAATTATGGAACTCAATGCCTTCCTCTGTATTTCCCGATGAATTTTCCCCTCAATCATTTAAAGAGAATGTACATCATCATTTAAAACAATTAGTATAGTTGTCCCTATATCCTACTTCCTTCCATTTTCATCATTTCCTTCCTTTATAGTTGACATGGTATCTTCGGATATTCAAAGAGTCTGAATAATGAAAATTTCATATTTAGTGTGCTAAACATGTCTAACTAATTAATAAAAAAAAAAAAAAAATTTCTCGAAACGCTAAATGGAGAGGTTTTTCAGTAGTTTGCTGAGTGTATCATCTTTTCACTAAATTATGTTTATTTATGATCTGTTATAATTTTCCGGCAACGTATTGATAATTCGTGTTAGTTTTGTAATACATATCTAAACAGAGATAAAAAATATTTGTACTTTAACAAAGAGTTATGTTTGATATACATCGCTGCCCAAAACTAAAAACCATGTCCTCATAAAAGTTTTTTGCCGAAAACTATATCAAATTCTTAACCCAGACCGAAGTTTTGATATCTCAGAGCTGTGAGATTTCAGCCCCTCTATATTTTCGCTGTTGTAACCACAACACAGGCGTCAGCGTAAAAAACTGTCAAAAATAAAATCACATAAGCTAAAATACTTTGTTCTTTGTCAAAATGAATTTTACAAATTTAAATTTTCAATTTCACTAATTTTTGCTAATAAATAAATAATAATAATTTTTCTACTAATAACTAATTTTAAAAATAAAACACAAAATACAAATTATGAAAATATATAAATGAATAAAACCGAATTTTGAACATAAACTGATAATTCAGTTGACAACTCAAAACAAAACGATTACAACCTCAGAAACGCGAAAAACATCAGAAAATCATATTTTTCAGTTGGCGGCACTGTCACAATAATATATTAAAAAATACCCTTGCAGCCAAATAAAAATAAAATCGATATCTGGCAATAATCATCGCCGACGATAAATTAGAAATAAGGTAGAAACACAACACGGACGATAAAAAAAACGTCTAAAATTTCGCTGTTGTAACCACAACAAAGGCGTCAGCGTGAAAAGCTGTCAAAAATAAAATTGCATAAATTAAAATACTTTGTTCTTTGTCAAAATGAATTTCACAAATTTCAATTTTAAAAATAACTAATTTTTACTAATAAATAAATAATAATAATTTTTCTACTAATAACTAATTTTAAAAATAAAATACAAAATACAAATTATTAGAAATTTCTAATTTATCGTCGGCAATGATTATTGCCAGATATCAATTTTATTTTTATTTGGCTGCAAGGGTAATTTTTAATATTCTTATGACAGTGCTGCCAACTGAAAAATATGATTTTCTGATGTTTTTCGCGTTTCTGAGGTTGTAATCGTTTTGTTTTGAGAATTGTCAACTGAATTTCCAGTTTATGTTCAAAATTCGGTTTTATTCATTTACATATTTTCATAATTTGTATTTTGTATTTTATTTTTAAAATTAGTTATTCGTAGAAAAATTATTATTATTCATTTATTAGTAAAAATTAATGAAATTGAAAATTGAAATTTGTGAAATTCATTTTGACAAAGAACAAAGTATAGTAGAATTTTTTTGCCAGCGAACACGAAATTTGTTTGTTATGCGCATATTGTTTGCACATACGCATATTGTTTGCACATTCAATGTCTCGATTAAAATATTAAAAAAAACTATTGTGGTCCCATGGAAATGGACAAAAAAACGCATAAAATTAATAAATTACTATTGAAATTCAACCAATTATAATATAAAACCAAAAACTAGTAAAAATATTTCTGATTTTTTAAGCAATGTAACAAAATTTTGATAATTTAAAATAATTATAATAAAAATAACGACGCCTATGGAAACAAATATCACAACAAACAAATGGTACGAACTAGAAGTAGAAATTTAACTAATATAATTGTTTTGAAAACAAATTTATCCCAAAATAAATAATACATCTTTATTTTACTTTTTGTCTTATCTTTTATTTCTTGCTGCGTCCTATCTGTCAAAAATTCGCTGGCAAAATAATTCTACTATATTTTAGTTTATGCAATTTAATTTTTGACAGTTTTTTACGCTGACGCCTGTGTTGTGGTTACAACAGCGAAATTGTAGACGTTTTTTTTTTTTAACGTCCGACGTTATCATCCGTGTTGTGTTTCTACCTTATAGAATCTAAATTTTCTCCGACGAAAAAAACTTTTTCGTTTATCGCTGTAGTTGTGTTTGAAATGTATGTTTTCTAATGTTACTAACGTCGTCGTCGGACGATTTCGCCCGTGTTGTGTTTCTAGCTTTTGTTATATTTATTGATTGTTTTCTATCCCAGATTTATATTTAAGGAGTTATCGTGGATTTAACGACTTATGACCTTTTGTCAAATCAAATTTTCTGGTGCATCAAATAATAAGATGAGTTATTTCTATTTGTCAGAATAAAAATATTAATTTTAAATAAATATCTAGCCTTATCCCTTTATAGGCACCACCTATTATTTGACAAAAGGAAATAACTTATTTTATACTTAACGAGTTTTAAATTTCTCGTTTAACAAAAAGTAATATCTTCAGATATTTATTATTTTTATATCAAATTTTTGAGTTATTCCCTTTTGACAAATGCAAAATAAAATGCTTGAGTTATTCCCTTTTGCACATTATTTTAAATTTCACATTAAAAGTCGTAGGTGAAAACGGTAAAGAGTAAAATGTACTACTAACAATGGCGAAACCGAAAAAAGCGGAAAGGCATAATGTCATAACTCGAGTTATCCCCACCCCATATGACTTATTGAGACAGGTTTTAATCGTTAAATTTTTTATATAGTTTTTTGTATTCTCTTCTTTCCCTTCCGTATTCGTTTCTTTTCTATGATATGGCTACGCTTTTTCGTGCTTCTGTATTATAATATATATGATTCACCTAATAATCGCAAAAAACTATCCACAAATAATAAATTCAAAAAATGGCGTCAAGCTTGTGATTGTTTTTATACGAGTGTGTTAGAATTTGATGGAAGAAGAATTTATCAAATAATAATTTCCATAAAAAAAAAAAAAAAATTTTTGGCTGAAAGAACGCTCACAATTGATTTACATCAAATATTTTTGATGTACAGTAGGGGCAGAAAGTATGAGGCATGTTAAATAAATCAAAATAACTTTTGAAGTTGTATACATATCGCAACTATTTTAGATATTTAAATTTGTCTTAACAACCACAATTTGTTGAACATATAACTATATTTCAGGAGTGATTTAAAAAAATTAAAAAAATATATACAGACATTTATGGAAAATAGGCAAAAAATTCCTTAAAGTAAATATCTTGATAAAGTGATTAATGTACCTGCATTTAAAATTATTGTATTTTTTTAATAAAACAGGTTCCTTAGCGTACACACATATTTATATTAAGAAATAACGGTAAATCTATATTTTTTTTTAAATCTTACTCTATAAAGGACTTTTTTTTACAATGTTCAGCGATAAAATGATTAAAAGATAAGAATTATCAATAATTCAACGTGAGAGAATATTTGTTTATCACGAAGAAGAATATTCTCAAGTTTAAATTGCTTAAAAATGAAGATTTCGCGTTGAGCTGTCCAAAGTACGTTTGCGCGCTATCGTGCTCCAGACACTCACGACTCAAAAAAACGTTCTCGCTGCCCAAAAAATACATCAAAACATCAAGAAATTGACATAGCGAATATCTCTCTATTAAATAGACGTCTATCCAGCGAAGTTACTCTGAAGTACAATCAATTCCATGATCCGAAAGCTAGTGTGTCTACAATAATAAGTAGTATTCGAGAAAAACGTCGTAATGAACGAGTTGCCGCACGGAAATCATTACTGCAACCAGAAAATAGGGACATGATGGAAATCCATATGAACCGATGAATCGCAGTTTCTAATGTTTGGAACCAAGCGAAGAATTTCCGTACTACGCAGAGATGGAGAATGATTTAGATGACTGCACAAGATAAGACTACTGATTGACTAAAGATTGACTACTGTGAAACATGGTGGAGGATCCGTTATGGTATGGAGATGCGTTGGCGGCAAGTAGCTCGCACAGAATTGTGGTGATTATTAATAAGGAAATGTATAGAAACATTCTAGAAACCCAAGTTGTGCCATCTGCTAAGAAACTATTTCGGAATCAATAAGTCTTTATACAGGATAATTAGCCCAAACATAAAAGAAAGATATGCACGCAATTTTTAAAGAATTTGGAAAAGAAAAGAGTGCTCACAGTATTGGAGTGGCCACCACAAACTCCTGATTGCAGCCCCATCGAATTACTATGGAAAGAAATGGATCGACAGGTTCGAAGAACATATTGGATCTATTATTAATCTCTGGGAGATACTCCAGTCAGTGTGGGGTAATTTGGATGTAGAATGTCTTGTCAAATTAGTCGCTAGAATGCCAAGAATTTATGCAGCAATTATTAAAAAAATGGGTGGTTATTTCGATAAGTCCAATATTGGGCTAAATAGACGTGAATGTGGGCTAAATTACTTTTAATTCGGTGTTAAAAAGTTAAAGTCTTATATTTCAATATTATTATAACAATAAAATGAAGTGCATATTTAATTTTTGCTTTTTCACTAAAAATTAAAGGGTGCCTCATACTTTCTGCCTCTACTGTACATCATTTTTTTTGGCTGAAAAAACTTCACTTTCGTATTTGTACGGCGGCAGTAAAGTGACCATTTTCTTTTCATATTTTTACGACAGCAGTAAAGTAAGATGTTGTTTTGAAAACAATTTGATGTATTGATTAAAGTGACTTTTTTATGTTACTTTACTACATAAAAAATGAATAAATGACGACACTTTGCTGCCGCCGTCAAAATATGAAAGTTGCTTTACTGCCGCCGTAAAAAAAAGGTGTTATTTTACAGTCGCTTTGAATATATGTCAAAAAAGTTAGGCTTTAGGCGCGCTATACACCTGAGCTAAACTATGCGAACTATGTTTTTAAAAAAATAATGTTTTTTAAAAAATGTAATGTTTTCGTTTTTATTTTATTTTTTAAATGTTTTGAATCCGTAATGTTTTTTCCTTAAAAACGTTATATACATTATTTTTTTAAAAACATAGTTCGCATAGTTTAGCTCAGGTGTATAGCGCGCCTTATCCTTCTCCCAAGTAGCAGTAAGGTCAACTTTTACAGCCGGTTACCCAAAAACGATATTTATTATAAATTATTAAATTAGAAATCGACAGAGCATAACTTGCAAAAGTTATATTCTATTCTTTCATGATTGCTTTGTTTTAAAAACTTAAAATTACATGAAAATACCATAGCAACCACAATTTGTTATTTAGCGAAAATCATTTTACACTAGTGGGAAAAACATTTTTTTACAAGGAATTAAGCCTGCATGAAAATAGATTTTTCATCTACTATAGTAGAAAAAAATCGGTTTTCATGTTTGCTTAATCAAATGTGAAAATGGTTTCTTTCCGCTAGTGTAATAGTAGGTTGTACACCAAGGGAGAGAAGTGCATGTGTTTAACCCGGGGTGTGTTTGGTTGTAGGCTACATTTATGTGACGCGGGAGTTAGCATAACAATTTTAATTTTCATCATAGTAGGCGAATTTTGTATTTATTTGTTTGAAACTATCGTAAATATACTGTTTTCATGAAAAAACTAGCATTGTTGTCATGGTTTGTTATCTTTTATTTAGGGAGTTAAAGATACAATCCGCTTCTGCAAATGAGGAAGCGAATATGCACTTTACAACTTCTATAAAATAGTAAGATTATACACCAAGGCAGAGAAGTGCTACAATATAATTACGGCTACAATATAATCATATTAAAAACTAAATCTAATCGTTTAAAAAAAACGAAAATAAAAATTTTTATTTTCGTCATAGTAGGCGGTTTTGATACAAATATTTATGTAGCATTTTTTAGCAATGAGTTTTTGACAAATATCACACAGCAGAGACAAAAAGTAGAACCGGAAATGTATTATGTATTTTTGGTCGAATTTGTTTTCATTTTTTTTTTAACGGCGTTCACGCTCCATGTAGGAGCGTTGCCAGGCTATTTAGCTTTGAATATTCACCACGGTCATTCGCAACAGCGGCATAATTACCATGGCAGCCGATTTTTTTAAGGTCGTTTATTACGTCAGTCTCCCATTGCAGTCGTGGTCTACCGTGGTACTAACGTACATTTTTCTAATCATTTCAGACTGTGAATCGGCTCGTAGAACATGCCCAAACCAAGCAATCCTATTAGAACGGATACAACCTATTATATCAGGACCCTCCAGAAGGTCTCTGATCTCAAAGTTATATCGGGTTCTATACTCTTCATCGTCTGTCTTAAATGGACCAAAAATGTAGCGTAGGATCTTACTCTCAAATACAGATAAATGCGATTCGTCTTTTTGAGTAAGGGTCCACGTTTGTGACACATACATCACAACCGGTCTAATCACGTCTTGTATAACTTGAGCTTGGTGTTAGTTGATACCTACGGTGATCCAAGGAGAGGTTTAATTGAGTAGAAAGTTCGATTACCTGTGGCGATTCGAGCTTTTATATATGTAAGTATGCTGTTGTTTGAGTCAAGCATTGATTCCAAATATTTAAAAGATTCAACTCCCTCAATTCGTTCATCGCCGCACATCAAATCTTTCTTCTCAGCCTCCCTTGAAACATTCATATGTTTGGTTTTACTGTAGTTAATATGAAGACCAATTTTTCTAGCACCACTCTCAAGCGACTTGAAAGTCTCACTCATAACAGCTTCACTTCGGCCGAGGATGGCAATATCATCAGCGTATGCGATCATCTGTACTGAGTTTATTGACAAGATATTGTTGTTAGTCGGTAGTTTCTTTTGACGGCACACATATTCCAAGGCTAAATTAAAAAGTATCGGAGAGATAGTATCACCTTGTCTTAAACCGGAGTCGACTTTAAAAAACTTTGATATTTCGTTTTCTACTCGTACAGAGCATTGAGAGTTCTGTACTTTCATTTTGCATAGTGATACCAGTTTACCAGGGATTCCCATTGACACCAGAGCAGACCAAAGGGGGGACCAAGGTAAAATTGAAAGTTTGATCCTTTATAACTTTTGACCCCCTCATTTCTGCAAATTTTTTTTTTTCATAATTAGGATGCAGAGGACCTTATCTTTCTATTTATCTAAAAAAAAAAAACGCAAATTTATTTTGGGGGGATAAACTAGGATTGTACCATTTTTTGTTGTAATTTTTAAATCTGTCATTTTGAAAAGGAAGACAATTTTTTTGGAGTATTTATTAAGTCGTCTCTATTACTCCCCGGTGGTTGAGAACACTAACATTCGACGAATTCGCAATGGCTTAAAAGCGTCATACAGTTGGCAATCGCTATCCTCGTCTGACAAATGATGTTACGCGCTAACTCTCTTTCACTCTACCTTAAATATTTATCATCTTTAACAGCCAGCAACCCTTATTTGCGGCCGGATCTAATTAGGCAACCATATATGATAATAAATAGAAAAAAATTAGCTTCAATTTGATATAGAATTAATCAATGTACGTTATGAACGTATAAATGTATCGAAATCATACCGATAAAAATTTGGTTTTAGCAAAAAATCGATGAGCGGCACTAGTCCTGCAGCCGGATCTTAGACTATATAGAATTGATCCCTTATAAAACTAATCGATTAAATTAACACTCTAATTACTGTAGTCGTGTTAAATTAGGTGATATGACTCATGTCAAGTCGCATAAAAATTGGTATTGCTGAAGTCGTTAAATAAGAAACCAATCCGTTTTTAATGTTAATAATAATTGTCACATGAAAAATTGATGTGATTACAATGCCATTTATAGTGACATACATCTTTAGCATAAAATGACTTAGGGAAAAAATACAAAATACAAATTTGAATTTTTTTAAATAAATCAAAAAAAAAATCAGATTTATTTTATTTAAATCGATTTCTTTTATTTAAATGATCGGATATATATTTTTGATTTAAAAATAAATTTATTTTAATTTAAATAATTTCTACAATACTTACTTAGTAATTTCTACAATACAATAATATTTCTAGAATAATTTCTACTTTCTAAATAATTTCTTTAAAAAATATCTTCAGAATTGTATTAAAGCTCCTAAAGTTACGTTCACTGCTATATATAAATCATTAGACTTCGTTATTTTAATTTGAGGGACAAGATAACACATAAATAAAATAAGAGTTCCTACATAGATAAATTTATGTCTGGTTTCTAGTTCCTAGATTTTTACACCGAAATACTGATTTTTGTTCTAGTGACGTAAGAAATGTTAAGATCTGAGAAACCTGAAGAGGAAATGGATAACTCTGAAGTCAATGTTAGGCAGTAACAAAGTACATATCTTAATTTGGAAACGGAGTTTGACAAGGAACGTTTTTTTCTCGTAAAGTTTCTAGAACATGTAAATTTTTGATAATGATTTATGATACTATATAATATATATGATAAATGATTTATTGTAATCGCTTACTTAGATTAGATTGGCATTTTCTATTGTATTTTTGTATTGGTATTGGTGCAATAAAACTTAGATTTCACGATAAAACATCACTTTGAATTTTGATTGAAAGTCTGTGCATTATTTTTAAACATTCAGCATTTACGCCATTTGTATTTTCACTTTTTTGAATTTGTTTAAATTTTTTAGAGATTTCTAAAATTGATTTAAATCAATAACGTTTTTTTTTTTTAAATCAAGTTGATTTAAATTGGATTTAAATTTTTAAATCAATGCAACCATGCTTAAGGCGTAACAAACGACTTAACCAATAGGATCATTGGTGCGATGTGACTTTAGTCATTTAAAGTGCCATGATACGACTTCGGTAATTGGGGTGTAAGTCCTTTAGTGAAACTAATACAGGTGAGTGACACTTGTTACCAGCTTTATTAACTTTCTTCTAAGTTCTATGGAACGGCAAAAAATAACACAACTGCCCTTTTTTTTTTATTAAAACCATGTTTTGTTTAACAATTTAAACAAATCGGTGATTATAATATATCGCTATAATGATCTGTTTAAGATATAAAATGGAACTATTCATAAAATTATATGACTAAAAATATGTGATAAAGCACTTAAAGCAAGTAAAATGCAATATTTAAAAAATATACATTTTACTGTTTATTTTTTTTTTTTTAAATTTATTTTATTAATAATAATAATATAAACTTCCTTATAGTAACAATTTGAATTAAAAATAAAAACAAACCGTGAATAATATGGAAAACCATAATAACACATATACACTCAAAGCACTAAAGCACTCGACACTGAAATGAAACTCTTAACTAGCTCTTTGATTTCAAATAAAATGTCGATTTATAATCAAATTGAAGTTTTAATAGTAATATTTCAAAATCTACAGTTTCGCATTTTTGTCATTAGTGATGAAAGTTATCTATGTGTGTTGCCTTAGGTTTTGGTTGCTTTATTGTTATTTGCATCTGCTTATGTATTAGCTCAAAATATAAATTTAGCTTATGACAATGTTATTAGTTAAATATAAGTTGCCGACTTTTCCTCTTAACCTATATGCCGCTAGTTGCAACTCCGTTGAAACTACCGCTAGTTGCAACTCCGTTTGGACAAAAATAAGTCAAAAATGAAAGAAGCTTTTCCTATTTTTTTGTTATTGTCATTTTTCGGTTCGTGTCAGTATCAGAATATTGAATATCAGACATTTTGCTTTTAAATTGTTTAGTATAGGGATTGCAATCCCGTGGTGTTTTATGAATCCCGGGACTACGGGATTCATAAATTTTAAATCCCGGGATTCCCGGGATTCCGGGATTAAAAATTTGTATAGAAAACCTTAAATAATTAAGAAAAAACACAATTTTCAAACAAAAAACACATTATTCATTTTTTGGTGTCGAAAAGAATAAACATATAAAACATTAACTTACTAATTCAACTTCTTAAATAAATAAAAATTGAAGAACCAAAATAAAACTTTAATAATATTATACATAAAGAAAAACCAGTACCAGTCATTAATCCCGGGATTGCGGGATTATAAAAATTGGTCGAGATCCCGGGATTGCAATCCCTAGTTTAGTACAAGAGTAGGTGCTCTATATACATCTGCATCATACGAAATGTATTCTAGTTTCAATGCAATTCAGCTAAACGTTTCATGGCATTGTTCTTAAGTTGTATGTTGTATAATATAGAGTCACTAACAGTTACACCTCCAGTTGCACTTCTGGATACCTATAATACAATAACAAAAGTCGATTTTAAAATTCGTATGCCTTTTATTGAAGAAATTTTCTGTCAGATCACTGGAATATGTCAGTGTTAGGCGTTAGCAAGATGAGTATTACTGAAATGAATCTTTTGATTTAAACATTTAATCTTGCCTAGTATTTACGGTTATTGTGCTGTACCAACTGTACTAACGCTTGCTGGTAACGCTTTGTTATGATTTTATGATGTTTTTAGGACCACGCAATTGTGTTTTGTGTTAGTTTTGCTATATTTCTTTGACTAGAAATAAAAACACTTCAAGTATACTTCCAAAGAATTTTATTTTTGCTATTCGTCTCTAGCCACTACAATTGCTACCATTTTGATATTGGGTTTGTATACATCTAATAGTCAATATCAAAACAGAATTATAAATCGTGTTAGTATTTTATGGTAACTGGTGTAACTTATGTTCCCACCTTCGTCTATTCATAGAATCATAACCATACCGGATTTGTTATCATCTCAAATTATATTTACAATAATTAAATTGTTAGTCACAACAACGTAATTTCGAATCAAATTATTGTTTAAATTAAAATCAGGGTTATCTGTACCCGAAAACGTAAATCCGAAAATTATTTCATTTAATTTTTTTATTGAATTTTTTTTATCTGAGTATAAATTAAACAATAAAGAAAACATTGTTTGTTCAATAATATATTTGGCAACAAAAAATAAACAATAAATATATATATATATATGTATAACAGAATAGAAAACTAAAGAAAATTGAATAACAATATTAGTTATTATTACTTTATAATAGTAGTTTAATCAATGAGTGAATAATGAAGTAGTTTATTCTCAAGCAAAAGTTTAAAATTCGAGCGAGAATTTTAATTTGCGAGAGAATAAAATTCATTATTCACGTATCGATTACAATACTTTATTCTCTGACAAAGAATTGTGTATTATAAAAAATAAAAACATTTTCTTCAATTAAAACAAATCTTATTGTTTTAATTGATAAATCAAATTTCTTAATAAAAAAACCCTGATGATAAAAAACGCGCTTCTCATACAATCAACCAAGTTCAACTGACCGAAATAAGAGAATTTAAATTAAAATTTGATTTTTGAACAAAACTTATCAAAGCAATTGTGATTATAATTTGAAAATAATTTTAATGAAATCAAAACAATTTGACCAATTGGAATCATACCAATTGAATTTTTTTATAGGAAAATTTTTATTAGGCAATAGGTTAAGTTCATTAGGCTATAGGTTAGAAAACAATACAATAATACCTACTATTATTATCGAAAAAACATACAAATGCTGATATAATTAAATGGAAGAGAATAAAAGTATATTATCGTATCGAACTTTTGGTAGTTGGTTGTTATGTAAACATGGTTTTTTAAATTTATTATTTGTGTTCTTAAGAGAATTTAAGTTTATATAATATTAACTTATTAAATTTTGTTTAATTTCCGTAACCAAATCTAAAACCAATATAATTACAGTGCAACATTTTTTAGGTCATCGAATGTAACAAAAATTCTGACTTCTGTTTCTAGAAGTATCTACCCAAACTAGCAAAACCCTATTTGGGTTTTGATAGTTTGTATCGATTTTCTGTTGACGTCATCAATTTTTGTGCTCGAAATTTCTCAATGCAATCTTCAGACGAAATGTTCTTCATGCAAAAATTCACCACTTTTGTGAACATGTCAAGGTCAGATTTTTACTCTTTCGGGGTGTTTTTAGAGCAGAAAGCCCTAAAAATGTCATTTTCTCAGGTTTACGACCATAACTCACAAACCGTGTATATTTTAGGATAACTGTCTTCGACAAAAATAATCTCCGCATTCACACGAGTAACTTTGCTGCACATTGCAATAACCTACAATCGATCCTTAATTTGTTCTGGCCGTTGTGAGTAATTTCGCAACCAAATAGTACATTTCACACCAAAATTTCAGCTTTCATAAAAAAATATGTCTTTTTCTATGTGAAAAGTAAACTCACTAGTGAAAAAGAACAACAAATTATAGTTGTATGGTTTTTCATATAATTTTACAAAGTATTTTAAACAACGTAACCATGAAAAAATAGAATATGAATTTTGAATGTTTTGTTGTCGATTTCTAACTTTATAATTTATAGTAAATATCGATTATATATTACTATCATAGAAAAAATTGCATTTCCTACGCGAGATAAAAACGTTTTTCGTTCGTAAACATGTCTCACTCGACGCTAGCGCGTCTCGTAAAAAAATGTTTACTCACGAAAAAAACAATGCTTTCATCTCTTGTAGGAAAATATACTATTTTTTGTGTTAAAGTTTATTTTGCAAATTCGTATATGTACATTTTATAGAGCTATGGAAAATTCAAGATTTAAAAAAGGCAAAAAGCGTTTTAATCGATAAATTTAAAATTTTATTTTAATTTTAAATTAAAATTTTAATTTAAAATTTAATTTTAAATTTAATTTTTAATTTTAGATTTAATTTTCAATTTTAAATTTAATTTTGATTTAAAATTAAAAACCAAATTTAAATTTTAATTTTAAATTTGGTTTTTAATTTTAAATTTAATTTAATTTGAATTTTTTTAAATCAAATTTAAAATTAAACATTAAATCTAAAATTAAAAATCAAATTTGAAATTAAAAATTAAATTTAAAATTCAAATTTTAATTTAAAATTAAAAATCAAATATAAATAAATTTCAAATGAAAAATCAAATTTAAAATTAAAAATTTAAAATTAAATTTAAAATTCAAATTCAAATTTAAAATTAAGAATTAAATTTAAAATTAAATTAAAAATTAAATCTAAAATTAAAAATCTAATTAAAAATTAAATTAAATTAAAAATCAAATTTAAATTTCAAATTAAATCAAATTTAAAATTAAATTTGAAATTAAAATTCAAATTTAAAATTAAGAATTAAATTTAAAATTTAAAATTAAAAATTAAATCTAAAATTAAAAATCAAATTTAAAATTAAAAATTAAATTTAAAATTAAAAATTAAATTTAAAATTAAAATCAAATTTAAAATGTAATTTTTAATTTCTAATTATGAATTTGATTTTTAATTTTAAAACAAAATTAAATTTAAAATTAAAAATTAAATCTAAAATTAAAAATAAAATTTAAAATTAAATTTAAAATTAAAATTTCAATTTAAAAATCAAATTTAAATTTAAAATTAAAAATCAAAATTAAAATTAATCGATTAAAAATGCTTTTTGCCTTTTCTTAAATACGAATATATATAGACTAAGAGCCTGCGACGGCCAGACCTTCGTTATTTTATAAAAGCTGAAAGTTTCTCTGCGCATACCCCCTACTCAGGTAGGAACGATTAGCGACATATGAAGTTTGGGTCATAGTGGCTTTGGCAGGAAGCAGGTTCCAAAGGGGCCTCCAAAGTTTTGTGAAAGTATAAAAGCTAATTTTTTTTATATATTCTTCGGGATATTATTAGAAGTCACGTCACCCATTGCCAGACACTTACTATCGTGGAAGCCCGCTGCCAGACACCCTTAAACCTTAAAGTTTAAGGGTGTCTGGCAGGGGATATCCACGATAGCAAGTGTCATATTTTTTTATGAAAAGGCATATTTTTTTATGAAAGCTGAAATTTCGGTGTGAAATGTACTATTTGGTTAATTTCGCATGACGATGGGGAGTGTATCACTCCAATTGGTAGTATTACCATGATATTCAAGTGAAGATTTGAGCTGTCGATGGAATCTTTCTACGATTCCATTGGCTTTTGGATTGTAAGCAGTCGTCCTTATTTTATGAGAACCCATGATATTCATAAGTTCCTGAAATAACTTTGATTCGAAATTCGCTCCGCGATCAGAAGTTATGTTTAACGGCATACCAAATCTTGAAATATGATTGGTTAAGAAAGCTTTTGCTACAGTCTCAGCTGTTCCATCCACCAAAGGTATTGTTTCCGGCCACCGAGTGAAACGATCGATTGTAGTCATGATATACCGATATTCATGAGATGGACGTAAAGGACCTACCAAATCGACGTGAATATGCTCCAATCTGGCCGACGGTACAGGTATCTGACCGTATTCTGAATGAGTGTGTCGTTGAATCTTACATCTTTGACATGATAAGCATGTCTTAGACCAAAATCCAACATCAACACTCATTGAAGGCCAGAAATAACGTTTAGAGAGCATCTTCCGGGATGCTCTTATACCGGGGTGGGAAACACCATGTAAAGAATCGAATGTTGATCTTCTTAGGGACTCAGGTAAGTATGGACAAAATATTTGTCGAGGTCTCACACCAAATTGATTTCCTGTGCATTTTTGTTGTGATGGGTTCTAACTTCCATTTAGAACCTACGACCTGTGGATTTTTAACGAGTAACGAGTTTATCGACATCTATCGAGATCTAATCCAGTAGTTTATCGACATCTAATCCAGTAAAATTGATAGCCATTTCCTCAGTTCGTGAAAGAGCATCTGCCACTACATTATTCGTGCCAGTGATGTGTCGAATATCAGTTGTAAACTGGGAAATGAAATCAAGATGACGAGCCTGACGGGGACTTCTGTCTGTTTTTGAGGCGATTGATGTTACAAGAGGTTTATGGTCTGTGAACACAGTGAACATGTGTTTAATAGCTAGAAAAATAGCCAATAATTCGCGATCAAAAGTAGAGTAGTTTTTCTTTTCTCTGCAGGCGAGAGTTTTCGGGAGAAAAATCCTAATGGTTGCCAACTTCCTTTGTTTAATTGTTCTAATACTGCTCCTGTTGCAGTACATGAAGCATCCGTTTTGATACAAAAGCTTGCATTTTGTAACGGATGAGCCAAGAGTGTGCAGTTTACAAGCGCCAGTTTGACATTGTCAATGGCTGTACTGCATTGGAGGGGCCTGAGAAATGCTGTCTTCTTTTTTATCTTGGCTAGTTCAGCGAGATAGCCATGTAGAGGAGCAATTAACTCGGCTAAGTGGGGTATAAATCTATGGTAATAGTTTACCATTCCCACAAATCGCTGAACTTGGCAAACTGAAGTTGGCAAAATCTTGTATGGCCATGATTCGATTTGGGGATGGCTTTATGCCATCCTTTGTGATTTCATGGCTCAAGAAATCAAGAGAAGGAACGCCAAATACGCATTTAGAAATTTTAATTTTAATATCGAAATCAGATAATCTTTTGAAAAGAATGCGTAAGTGATTTTGGTGTTCCTGTTGAGAATTACTTGCCACCAAAACATCGTCGATATATACAAATACAAAGTCTAGTCCCTTGAGCACTTCGTCCATAAAACGCTGGAAAGTCTGAGCTGCGTTTCTCAGACCATAAGGCATTCTAAGGAATTCAAAGAGACCAAACGGAACAGTTATCGCAGTTTTATGGATATCTTCCGCAGCGACTGGTATTTGGTGGTAAGCCCGGACAAGATCGATTTTGGAGAATATAGTGCATCCGTGAAGATGCATGGAAAATCCTGTATATGTGGTATGGGGTATCGATCTGGGATTGTAACATCATCGTTCACAACGGCCATGAACAAACTAAGGATCGATTTTAGGTTATTGCAATGTGCAGTAAAGTTACTCGTGTGGATGCGGAAAATATTTTTGTCGAAGTTATCCTAAAACATACACGGCTTGTGAGTTATGGTCGCAAATCTGAGAAAATGACATTTTTAGGGTTTTCTGCACTAAAAACACCCCGAAAGAGTAAAAATCTGACCTCGACATGTTCACAAAAGTGGTGTATTTTGGTATGAAGAACATTTCGTCTGAAGATTGCATTGAGAAATTCCCAATACTTTACGATATATAGCTGTGCAAAACCAAAGCTCGGGCACAAAAATTGATGACGTCATAAAACAGAAAATCGAACAAACTATCAAAACCAAAATAGGGTTTTGCTAGTTTGGGTAGATACTTCTAGAAACGAAAGTCAGAATTTGTATTACATTTTATGTGTTGCACTGTGTTATATAAATAGTTGGCAAATTTTATACGTTACTAAATCAAATTCAATTGAAACACTTGTTGTTGTTTTGCAAATAGTATTTGTTAAGTTTAACATAAAATATAAATAACTAAAAATAATTATAACATTTAAATTAACCTTAACGGTAACCGCTCAATCGATTTCGGTTGTTACACCATCTACATCTACGGGTGGCTTACGAACTTAACTACTATAGTGGTGTAACAACCGAAATCGATTGAGCGGTTAAGGTTAATTTAAATGTTATAATTATTTTTAGTTATTTATATTTTATATTAAACTTAACAAATACTATTTGCAAAACAAGAAGTGTTTTTTTTTTCAATTAAATTATTAATCATGTTTTGCCAAGTGCCGCACAATGGTTCAAAACGCATTAAAACACGCGCATAAGTGAAAAAAAAATTTGGTTTTCTTATAACTGACCATTTGTTTTGTTTTCTAAAGGAGCCCATCCACTTTGAAACATGTTTCAAAACTTGGTTTGTGTTTATAGAATGTTTTATAGTGAAGTTTGCAAACCAATTTGACGGTTTGCGAATTGGTTTTGTATGGAAGAGTTTAATAAGATAACAATAGAAATTGACATCTATAATAGTAAGTTTATCAACCAAGTTTACAAACACGTTTCATAATGTATGGCAAACATGCCAACAAGTTTTGAAACATGTTTCAATGTTGATGGGCTGCATTACATATTGAGGATGTCAAAAAACAGTTTTACCAAAAAAAAAAAATTAAATACATCACTATTATGAACACAAATTAAAAGAAAAGATAATTGTTATTAATTGCATATATTTTTAATTATTTTTATTGAAAGTTTATGTCAGCAGTACAATAAACACACATACATGAGACTTATTAATATTACTCTTTAAAAATGTTTATGCACATTAGGTACTAGAACCTTTTAAAGTCACCAATTCATGTATATAGTTTGTATGTATATATATTTGTTAAATTTAAAGCATGATATGTTTTTCCTTTAATATAATTGTTCGACTAATTTGCAAACATCAAGCACTTGAAGGGCTTACGCTGGCTTACGATCAAGTTTTTTGGATCTTTACTAGTGATGTTTGTACTAAGAGAGGCACTTAAATTTATCTGCCTATTTTTGCCTATTCTAGAGATATTTCATTATTATTGCAAAGAATGCCCGAAAAAACCGAAAAATTTACATTCTTTTGGAAAACGTCTTTAAATCGTTAATTTTTTTAATAAAATATGTAGGGGCTGATATCAATTCTATTTTTTTCAAATTTCTAAAAATTTAAAACTTTTCAAAATTCTAAAAACATTCCAAAAATTCTAACAAAATCAAAAATTAAAACATTGTCCAAAATTCTAAAAATATATTTACTTCAACAAACAGCTAAATTTTTTTTACAAAAAATTATCTAAAAAAATAAATGAAAATCTTTCTTTTGACACACTAGACAACATTTTTTTGACAAACTTATAATGCAATAAAATTCTCAATAATAATAATTTCATGTTCATTATATATTTCATTTCATTTCGTACAAATAACTAATTTTACTTTTTTCTAAAAAAATAAATTAAAATCTGTCTTTTGACACACTTGACAACATTTTTTTGACAAACTTGTAATACCATATTCTCAATAATAATAAAATTTCATGTCATACAAATAATTAATTTTATTTTTTTCCAAAAAATTGGGTAAAATAATAAATAAAAATCTTTTTTTGACACACTTGATAACATTTTTTTGACAAACCTATAATGCTATAATTATCAATAATAATAATAAAATTTTATGTCATACACTTCAAAATACTTCAAGAATTAGTATTTACACGAAAAAATTCTAAACATCCACGTAGAATTATTTAAAAAGGAGCAAAATAAGTATGCGCGTGTTTTTAATAGGTTTTGAAGCATTGTGTGCCGTCAGTGACTACAGTAAAGTATAAATCAAATTCTTTCACATCGACTTTTATTCGCATAAGCATGGATATTAACTACACGATAGAATTTTTCTTCACTAATCACTAAAATACCTTTAAAAAATAGGAATATTAAATTAAAATAAGGAGATTTCTTCAATGTCAATCGAACCGATAGCTAATTCTTTTCATCAGGCATATGCTAGTTTTAGTTTTTATAAAGTTACTCGAAATATTTATTATTTACAAAATAAATTGATTTGAAAGAATATGTACCAGCAACAAGGCCATACAAATTATTACTATCCAGCTGATATTTTTACTGTAGCTTAATTAATCTTTGCATAATTAAATGACTACCTACATTATCATTCAAAGTGAATATTCGTTTTGCCCAGATCTCGGCAATTATCAGTTGCATGGTCACCGTTTTTTATTATTAATTGTAGAACGATAATAGAACATCACATGTTAGCTAAGTGTATTTTCCGGCCAAATAAGTTAGTTTCCTACCAAAAAATGGAGACCTTCCACTTATTCCAATATCGTCCAAAAACTTCTATTTTTTGCGGAGTTTAAAAAGATCGTTATATCACTACTTTGCTCTGTTTTTTTCAGAGCGAGTAACATAAAAAAAATAACATTCCCAAATACAGAAGCGAAAATAAAAAAATATCGTTCTTGCTCCTAAATCGAAATAAATTTTTTCTTTCAAATACTCACAAATTTAATTTTTGCTTCAAATTTAATAGGAAAGCATCGTATAAAAAATAAAAATAAATTATTTTTCTGATTGTGCTGTTCAATTATGCAAGTATTGTTATTTAAGTAAATAAAAAGGATGATGAAAAATGACTAACTTGCTTTTACTGTATGTGCAATTAAATAAAATAAAATCGACTCTAGGGGTGAAATCAAAAAATAAACATTTTACTCTTATTATAGTTAGGCTGTATTCGAAACGACGACTAATTTTCTAATTATTTGTGGAAACCAAAAAGGATTTAAATAAGTAACCTAAAGAGGTGCTATGTTTTTGTTTATCGAAAAATCCAATTTCCTTTCTAAATGTCAAATATTTTAACGTTATAAATTTACTAAATGATTTAAAAGAATAAAACTTCTTTTTCCATCTGTAATAAGTTAATCAAAAACAATGAAAAAAATAGTTTTGAAAACTCGTTAATTGATCGAATTAAATTAATTTTTTTTTCGAATTAGTTTTATATATTATATTGATAAAACTGCCAAATTAAGTATATTAAATCGTTTCGAATAGGTTTCAAATTCTTATTTTAAATTTCGGTGAATACCGAACCCACCATCAGATGTAGACGGGAGCTTACGAACTACTGTAGTGGTGTAACAACCGAAATCGATTGAGCGGTTAAGGTTAATTTGAATATTATAATTATTTTTAGTTATTTATATTTTATATTAAACTTAACAAATACTATTTGCAAAACAACAACAAGTGTTTTATTTCAATTAAATTATTAATCATGTTTTGCCAAGTGCCGTCAGTGACTACAGTAAAGTATAAATCAAATTCTTTCACATCGACTTTTATTCGCATGAGCATGGATATTAACTAGTCATACACGATAGAATTTTTCTTCACTAATCACTAAAATACCTTTAAAAAATAAGAATATTAAATTAAAATAGGGAGATTTCTTCAATGTCAATCGAACCGATAGCTAATTCTTTTCATCAGGCATTTGCTCGTTTTAGTTTTAAAAAGTTACTCGTAATATCTATTATTTACAAAATAAATTGATTTGAAAGAATATGTACCAGCAACAAGGTCATAAAAATTATTACTATCCGGCTGACATTTTTACTGTAGCTTAATTAATCTTTGCATAATTAAATGACTACCTACATTATCATTCAAAGTGAATATTTGTTTTGCCCAGATCTTCGCTCGGCAATTATCAGTTGCACGGTCACCGTTTTTTATTATTAATTGTAGAACGATAATAGAACATCACATGTTAGCTAAGTGTATTTTCTAGCCAAATAAACTAGTTTCCTACTAAAAAATGGAGTCCTTCGCCTCTTATTCCAATATCGTCCAAAAACTGAAGCGAGAATAAAAAAATATCGTTCTTTCTCCTAAATCGAAATAAATGTTTTCTTTCAAATACTCACAAATTTAATTTCGAATTAAATTAATTTTTTTTTCGAAGTGGTTTTATATGTTATTTATCTGTCAAATTAAGTATATTAAATTGTTTCGAATATGTTTCAAATTTTTATTTTAAATTTCGGTGAATAAGTCGGTCTTCACAAATAAGTATAAAACTAGTGGGAGGGGGTCTAACTTTAAGGGTCACGCTAAGGACTGTCCGTAAAATTAAAAATAACCAGTTGTAAAGAGTGGTGGATAAACGTATACTGACACCCCAAACTTATTTTACGGCGGCCTATTTTGAAGTTGTAAAGTTAAACAACATGATTTAATTGCATTGCATCGCCCAAAATATAAATTTTTTGGGCCAAGGTTCTGTAAAATTTAACTTTACTGACGTTAGGTTAGAAGGTTAAAGTCTTACTTTTTCTACATATATGTAGGAATTGTCTATTTTCTTCATTTCTCTCACTCTCTCCTGATATCAATTCTCTTTCAATATATACAATTGTAACGTTTAATCAATGTAAAAATAATTTGTGATGACGGTCTAAAATAGGGCTGCGTTGATTAATCGGTTTTGGACAAAATCGATTAACCGATTAATCTGTTCAATTTTACACTGATTAACCGATTAATCGAGTTTTAAAAAATATATATAATTTTATATAAAAGAATATGCAATTATTCATCCATATAGATAGATTTTTAATATGTATTTCTAGATTTTATTGAGTGTATATCTGTATATAAGAAAGCAATGAAGTGGTTACCACTATTTTTATAGACTAAAATTTAATAAACTAAAAAAATAAGTAAGGATTATTATGAGCAATTAAAGTTATTAAGCAGAAGTAACTGGATCAGCTTTTATTGATTTACTAATTTTTTTTATTTTTGATTCCCGGGTGTTTTATGATTATTCAGAGATTTTGCAGTCGTAGATTAAGAATAAATAATTAACTCGAAATAAACAATTCAACAGTTTAAAACGTTATAATAATAATTCGCATTTATAGAACACTTTATATAGAAGAAAAGTTTTCTATTTCACAGCTTGCTATAAATATTAGAATATACAACAGTGTTGCCAATTTAACAATGTAATTTTAACAGGATGTGACAACCCCGCGTACTCCAGTCCCTGCTATTGGCATATGAGTTAACGTGAGATATCACATACCTCTGGCAATAGTAGTGAGATATCACTAGCCAAGGAAATATCTTAAGGGTGCTGGCGGATGAACTGTCTTCAGTCAACTGTAGCACCCTCAATCTTAGCAATGGCATACTCCTTGATGGTGGCACGCTGTTGCTTTCTCGAAACCTCGAAACAGCTTGCTATAAATATTAGAATATATAACAGTGTTGCCAATTTAACAATGTAATTTTAACACTCCCCCTCATTGTTATAATTTTAAATTAACGTTATTTGTTTAAATATAAACTTGATAAACAAAAAAAACTGTAATTTAATTCAAACCTATTAAATTGCATAAGTATTTATGGTGTTTTCCAATCAATGCCTTGGTAAGTATATCGGCGTATTTACATATTCAAATTTAAATTCATCGTCTTGAAATTTCTCTCGGATGAAGTGGTCTTGAACATCAATATGCTTGGTTCTCTTGTGGAATACTGGATTCTTGACCAATCTAATTGCACTTTGGTTGTCCATATAGACTTTTACAACGATTGATTGATTTGGTTTTAATTCAGCAATGAGATGTTTAAGCCAAATTAACTCTTTAACTGCTTGACATGTGCCAACATACTTGGACTCAGTTGTTGAAGTTGATACCGACTGCTGTCTTGTCGATGCCCAACTGATAAAACCTGAACCCAAATGGAACATATATCAACTTGTTGACCGTCTCGTTTCATTATCACCACCATAGTCGGCAACACTATAGCCAACAAAATCAAAAACATCATCATTTTTGAAAAGGATACCAATGTTTGATGTGCCTTTGCTTTATTTAAAAATTCTTTTCACAGCTTGTACATGAGCTATACTTGGACTGTCCAAATAGTGGCTGACAACACCAACAGCGTAGCACCAACGGACAAATACATTAAACTGCCAACTGCTTCACGATAGGGAAAACTTGTGTCTTTTTTCATTTACAAAATCGCCCAAATTTTGATTACAATTAGCTGGTGTACATTGTACATACAATCTTGCATTCGCTCATATTGAATCGATTCAATATTTTTTTTGATGTATGCTTCTTGATGAATCTTGATTGAACCTTGAGGCGACCGTTCGATTTGTAGACCCAAATAACAATTTGCATGAAAATCTTTAACTTCAAAATTTTCTTTTAATTATGAAACCACTTTCTTTATTTCTTTAACATCGTTTGACGCAATTAATCCATCATCAACGTAAATAGCAATAATCGTAATTTTGCTATCTTTAATTCGAACGAATACACACGGATCGGATTCACATTCTTTGAAATCAAACTCACAAAATATGGAGGGGCTGAAATTTCAAACTCTGAGATATCAAGACTTCGGTTTTGGTTAAGGATTTTGATATAGTTTTCGGCATAAAACCTTTATAAGAACATTGTTTTTAGTTTTGGGCAGCGATGTATATCAAACATAACTCTTGTTAAAGTACATGTATTTTTTTTATCTCTGTTTAGAAATTTATTACAAAACTAACACCAAACGTTGCCGGAAAATCATAACAGATCATAAATTAACATAATTTAGTGAAAAGATGATACACTCAGCGAACTACTGAAAAACCTCTCCATTTAGCGTTTCGAGAAAATATTACAAAATCACAAATTCATATTTCTTTCAAAATTCCATAAATATTGTAAAAATTAAATAAAATCAAACTTTTTCAAAATTCTAAAAATATTGCAAAAATTATAACAAAATCAAAAATTGAAACTTTTTTCAAAATTCCAAAAATTAGAATAAAATCAAATATTTAAAATTTTTCAAAATTCTAAAAATATTTCAAAAATTCTTACAAAATCAAAAATTGAAACTCTTTTTAAAATTCTAAAAATATATAAAATTCACAAATTCTATTTTTTTTTTTCAAAATTCTAAAAATATTGCAAAAATTATAACAAATCAAAAATTTCCATGTCATTACGTCATACAACAGCTAAATTTTTTTTTCCAAAAAATTGTCTAAAAAAATAAATGAAATCATTTTTTTGACATACTTCACAATATTTTTTTGACAAACTTAAAATGCAATAAAATTCTCAATAATACTATCATTTTCATTTCATACAAATAACTAATTTTATTATTTTCTAAAAAAATAAATGAAAATCATTCTTTTGACACACTTGACATTATTTTTTTGACAAACTTATATTCTGTATATTAATAATAAAATTTCATGTCATACAAATAACTTATTTTATTTTGTCCAAAAAATTGAGTAAGAAATAAATAAACCGAAATAAAATCTTTCTTTTGACACACTTGACAACATTTTTTTGACAAACTTATAATGCCATAATTCTCAATAATAATAATAAAATTTCATGTCATACAAATAATTTATTTTATTTTTTCTTCACAAAAATTGGGTAAAAAAATAAATTAAAATCTTTATTTTGACACACTTGACAACATTTTTTGACAAACTTATAATGCAATAATCTAGATTTTGGTCTCACATGCCAATCCCGTCATGTTCAATTACATTTAACATTTCATATAAATAATTCATTATATTTTTTTCCAAAAAAAATAAATGAAAATTATTCTTTTGACACACTTGACATTTTTTTGACAAACTTATTATGCCATAATTCTCAATAATAATAATAAAATTTCATGTCATACAAATAATTAATTTCATTTTTTCCCAAAAAATTGTGTAAAAAAAATGAAAATCATTCGATAATGCAATAATCTAGATTTTGGTCTCACATATCAATCCCGACCATTAAGATTTCTCCAAATTCAATGTTCCTACTCGTAATCACTTAAAATGAACGTTTTTTAAGCAAAAAATATGCAAATTTCCTTGTTTTGACACACTTCCGAGACATCTATCGAACACATCGTCCTTTCGGCTCTTCCCATTGAGTATACCATACCTGTTTTTAGAAACAAAAATTTTTGAAATCCCTCCAGCCGTTTTCTAGATTTCGTCGGCTGTGACGGCCGGCCGGTAGACAGACATACATTTTTTTTGGTTTTTAGAATCAGTAGGTCCTAAAACGCCGAGAAATGCCAAAATAAGTGGGGGTAAGAATTTCACTTTTTGCTCATAAATGCAATACTTAGGTTTTTTCAAAACCGAAGTAATTTCAAAACCGAAGGAATAAATGATGTGAATTTTTGATTCCAGCATCTGGAAGCTTGTTTCAAGCCGTATAAACTTTTGACCAATTTACAGACTTTTCCGCTGTAGTCGTTATAGCCAATTGGCTGCTTCATATAAACGTCTTCTTTTAAGTCTCCATTTAAAAAGGCTGTTTTTATGTCGAATTGTTTTTACTGCATTTTGTTCATAGCGGCAATAGATAAAATTGCATGAACTGAAGTGAATTTTACGACGGGGCTAAATGTTTCCTCGTAATCGATACCATATTGCTGTGTGAAACCACGTATGACAAGGCGAGCATTAAATCGAATAACCGAACCATCAGTGTTGTATTTGTGTGTTGAATACCCAACGGCTATCGAATATCTTTTGATTTTCCGGTGGCTCCACCAATTTCCATGTATTGTTTTGGATCAAGGAACCAAATTCGTCATCCATCGCACTTGTCCATTTTTTATTTTCTTTTGATGCCATAGCTTCATCAAATGTATTTGGCTCAGTAATCACGACCATAAAACCACTTTCAACTAAACGATCTGGTGGGCTTACTTTTTGACGTAAATTATATCGTTGATTTGTACGCTGTTCTGTCTGATCAATGTCTTCGTTAGGATTTTTATCATCTATACTTTCATTTATTATTTCATTTTCATTGACAATTGTTGTGTCACCATTGTTAGCATCTTCATAAAGAGATGACACGTTGCTTTCATCCAAAACATTTTCTTTTTCTTGACTTTCAACGGCTGGATCAACGCTATCTGCTTCCATGACGAAAAAATCATCAATATTTTTGAGAACATATAAGATTTTGATTCCAATTCAATAAAACGAACATCACAGCTTATGAATATCTTATGATTGACTGGATCATACAATCGAAAATTCTTGATGGTGGGCTCGTATGCAACTTTTCTTGCCTTTGGATCCAACTTCTTGCGTTGTTGTTTTTGGAATATTAACAAAACAATCAGTACCAAAAATTTTAACATGGCCCAAAAATGGTTTATGATCAAACCATTTCTCATATGGAGTGCTGCCAACACATGTAGAATTTGTTGAACGATTTAATACGTACACTGCTGTTTTGACTGCTTCCGACCATAAACATTTTGGTAATATACTTTCGATTAGCATTGTTCTGGCACATTCAATAACTGTACGATTTTCACGTTCTATTCTCCATTTTGTTCCGGTGCATATGCGACAGTATTTTCTTGTTGAATACCATATTTTGACAATATACCGTTAACCTGCTTATTAACGAATTCTGTAAGATTGTCATAACGAAAATACTTAATACAGGAACATTTCATATTCTTGATCATTGGAATAAATGATGACAAGCGATCAAAGACTTCATCCTTTGATTTTAATAAGTATATAAAACGAAAACTTGCTGCCTCGTCTTTGATTAAGATGAAGAACTGATATCCACCAATTCCTACTTCTTCCATCGGACCACATAAATCAACGTGCATGTATTCTCTCGATCATCAGTAATTTCATTTTTCATGTTTGATAAATAGTCAATTATTTTCTCGTCCTCTTTCATTTTTAATGCAAAGTAGTCTTCATATAGCGTCATCACACGAATATCAGAGTTCTTTTCATATATCGTTGCAAATTTTTCCACATTTTCTTTAGCCGATTTACATAATACAACCATGTTTGCATGTCGACTATCAATCGATTGGAAAAACGCGAACATAGCTTTTCCATCGTTTCGATCATATTGTGATTTTATTTCACAACTTGCATTTGTAGCAGGAACTTTACCATCCAAATTATCCAGTAAACCACGGCCTTTACAATACATAAATATTTGCTGCTTCCATACTATGTAATTTGTACCGTTTAACTTTTGAGAAAATGAGTTAAATCCATCCTCCTTGTCCATTTTGGATAATTTTAATTCACGGTCACACAATTCTTCTGGATTGCGTATTTCACTGTTTATTGAATATCTATAACTGTTTATTGAATACTGACGATTCGACAACCGGCTTGACTGATATTCAATGAAAACACGTATCACTTTCCTTAATTGTGTTTTATTAAATATTTACGATGGCATCGGCTTCTTACAATATTTAATATTGATTCTTAAATCTTAACTATCAAATTTAACGATTCGACGATCGGCTTCTATATTTGATGCAATATAATTTTCAGTACACTTCGACGAGCTGGCTATGAAAATTATTTTAATTATTTTTTAATTATTTATTCTATGCAATTAATCTATCCAGAGCTCTGGGCTCATAATCTTTATGATTATTCAGAGATCTTGCAGTCGTAGTTTAAGAATAAATAATTAACTCGAAATAAACAATTCAACAGTTTAAAACGTTATAATAATAATTCGCTTTTACAGAACACTTTATATAGAAGAAAAGTTTTCTATTTCACAGCTTGCTATAAATATTAGAATATATAACAGTGTTGCCAATTTAACAATGTAATTGTAACAGGGTGTAACAACGCCGCGTACTCCAGTCCCTGCTATTGGCATATGAGTTAACGTGAGATATCACATACCACTGGCAATAGTAGTGAGATATCACTAGCCAAGGAAATATCTTAAGGGTGCTGGCGGATGAACTATCTACAGTCAACTGTAGCATTCTCAATCTTAGCAATGGCATACTCCTTGATGATGGCACGCTGTTGCTTTCTCGAAGAAACGAGCCTTCATATAACTCTATATCTATATCTGTTCCGCCTTCATATAACTCTATATCTCTTCATCTAACTCTATATCATAATCAAGGATTATATACTACTAGCTGGATGATTGGCAACCCCATTTTAGTTTTTTTCCTGCAAATTTTAAAATAAATTTGCTTTCTATCTCTTATTTTATTTTTATTTTCTCTATCCTATCATTTAATATTGGCCTATGTCATATTTTATATTGTCGATTTATCGTTTAGTTATCCATTATTTAACAAAAAATATAAAAAAAAAGAAAAAAGGAAGATTTGCGTCCATTAACATCCTTAGAACGCATGTTGTTGTGGGACCTTGGTCTTAAAAGGTGTTTATGTGTTGTTGTAATGCCTACAAGGTAGACCACTTAAAAGGTGTTTATGTGTTGTTGTAATGCCTACAACACCCTACAGGTGTTTATGTGTTACATATTGTAATGCCTACTACATAACACATTTATTTAAAAAAAATCTATTCAATTTTAGTCTAGGTAGTGAAATATAATTCACAATATTATAAGAACTTTTTCACTAAAATATGTGCATAAAACATTCGAAGCAACTTAGAATTTATTTCTATTATGTACTTATGAAGCACGCATTGAATCTATAGTAATCCCAATTAAAGGCATTCTCAATTTTCGCAACAAAAAACTTTCAATATCTGTTAATTTATTTAGAAAAATAGTAATAGGAATAATACAAGAATTACAAGAAAAAGAGAATAATTTTTATTTTTTGTAAACTTAAAATTGTAGTTTCCTGGATTTCCTGGGTTGTTGGCCATTTAGAGTGTTTTTTTGTTTTTCGCGTCACTGATATTAATTTTTATAAAATACAAATATTAAATTTTTCGTCAAGTGACGTATTTATTTATAATTTTTATTATTATTGTATAAAATAAAAACAATAATAATAAAAATTATAAATAAATACGTCACTTGACGAAAAATTTAATATTTGTATTTTATAAAAATGTAAACTTAAGTTTATATATCTTTCGCGTACCAAATGTTTGTTCAAAAAAATCTTTATTAAAACAATGATGATTAATCAGATTAACTTTTCGATTAATCGATGAATTGTTTACTTCAAATAAGAAAATGATTAATCGATTAATCAGCCCACCCCTAGTCTACAATAAACATTCAATTAAAGCGCATCTTTAAATAAAAGTTTTCTTCAAAATAATTTACTTTTTTCTTTTAATAGTTTAAATATTTATTACAAAAGCTAACTTTTTCTCTACATATATAATCAAAGCGGCTGTAAAGTAATGCCATGTTTTCCATTTTATGCGGTGGCAGTACCGTAACGCTATTTCTTTTCCATTTTTGTTACTTCCGAGTGACGCCATTTCCTTTCTATTTTTTTCACTTTTTGGTGCCTCTTTTGTTATTTTTAGTGTAGGATCGTGTACTATATACATATTTTTATAGTAGTTAATGTGGGTGAAGATAGATTTTGAAAAACGTCTATATTTTCTGATATTAAAAATTATATAGGACCGCCTCGGTATCTATCGCAATAGAATGTATGGGAACAGAAACTTGCGTATTTTCATATAATATTTTGTTGTATATATACAATTTTTTTTGGCTTAATGGAAGTATATTGTGTTCTGCAAGTCAATTTATCTTGTTAATTTCAATTAGTATTAGGTTTAATTTTTTATATAGTCTATGAATTATTAACATACTCTAATTGTATAAGGCAAATTTCCTTTAATTTATTGGAGACCTTTTTTATACAGCTATAAAATTCAAAGTGCAAAAAATTTTTCCAATTTAATGACGGTATGTTGAACCCCCTCAACAGTTTTTCAAAATCATCCTTATCAAGAAATGCGCATCGGTGTTACATCACGCTGGCCAGAAAACGAAATGATAATCTTCAAACAGCTGTGCAACAAAAGGGTTGATTTTGAAGGGTGAGTGCATGATCGAACAGTCAAGAATATAGAGTTTCAGAACCATTTGCAATCATTTTAAATGTTATCTCGTCGATACTAGTTTTGAAAGCGCCGCATGGAATTCCTCTTTTGTGGATTGTTCTACCTGTGCCTTAGCACAAATAAGCTTTGCTCATCACCAAACTCGCTGCTGGTCACTTATGTTAAGATGATTTTTTCGTCTTTGTTTTAAATGGTCACTGATACAGTTTGAGGTCCCTTTTTTAAGGTTCTAACCTGTTAAACGAAGTTACGTGATTGATATTCTTAATGAAGTTTTCAATCTCTTCACAATTTTTCTGCATGATTCTCCTTTCTTCCGTTTACATAACTTTGTAACAGCTTGTTCTGGATAGAATCTAGGCAATGACTTGATCCAGGATTTCTTGAAGTTCGAGTATTTGTTCGAATGCGCCGAAAATAGCGTTTTTGAGTAAATATCAAGACGTATCAATTCACGTTTTCATAGACAGTTTCTGATTTCCCCAATGTTTCGACAATATGGTTTTGGTATCTTTCTTCAGTTTCAACTTTCAACATTCTGTAGCAATTAGATGTTAAAACGTATTCGTTGATTAAATTTTTAAATGCTCCCACAAACAAGAACTTGGTATACACCCCTAAATGATCGCGCATCCAGAATGCTTGAAAAGAACCGTGCTGTTACTAGCATGTGCCCAATTTGAATTCGAGTGTTTCCACTCTGTGAGACCAAAGTATGCTTATGAATCGATGGGTGCAGCAAGAACTTACTGGCAAGTCTCAAATTATTTGATAATGCAATCTCAGCATTCTCTCGCTAACCGCTATTATCATTTGAATTTAAATGCAGACTGTTGGAAACCGGCTTATTTCCATAAGATATATCTTTACCAACTTGCCCATTAAAGTCACCAAGAATCACAATGATGTCATATGTTGGTGTTGATTCCAGAACTCATTCCAGTGTTATGTAGAAAGTGTCTTTCTCGTCAACGGTCTTAGCTTCAGTAGGTGCATGAACCATAAAGAGATATTAATAAAAGTGAGGGTATCCGATGGTACCAGATCCGACTACCGGGATGAATTTCATCACGGTTTCTTGAATGTGTTCCATACACAACAAAACCAATGCCAAATTCTCTTCAAGAAGAAAGGCCACTACAGTATAGAGAATGATTATTATCTAACAATGCGCTGTTGAACGAACGTAGGAATGGAAAACACGCCATATTTTAGCTAAACGCGTACCAACCACCTTGGCCGCCTAAAGCGAGTATTTAAAACAAACAAACTATTAAAATTAATAAGAAAATAAATTATCACTTGTACTTCAAACTTTTTTGACAGACTCGTGATCCGCCAATCAGTGAAATTCGTTCCGTTTAATGTATGTCGAACCGAACTTGAAGAAATACCTCCGATTTAAAGCCGGTTTTATACACTAAAACGGATCTCCCTTCGACGGACTTGGTCGGAGGACAACGATCAACTTTAGGTTAATAAAGAATATCAACTCTGACTAAATTCGCAACAAAGTCCAACCGTGTGTGGATATTTAATTAGAATGTTTTTGTTCGATAAACTCTACACATAATTGTAGGTCTACCTACATGAATCAACTAATAATAATTGAAGCATTTATAACAAAACCAAAATTCAAATTTTTTAACAAAAACATATTTTAATTTTTGTTGCTGGACTTTTCTTCTAAAAGACTTAAGCCGCAATTAGACTATTGAACTCTGCAATATTTCTGCAATAGTCGTGCAATGGTAGTGTGTAAAATATTCATTGCAGAAAAGTTTGGCAATGAACTCATTGCAAAACATTGCAATGAGTCATTGCAATGTTTTGCAATGAGTTCATTGCCAAACTTTTCTGCAATGAATATTTTACACACTACCATTGCAGAAATATTGCAGAGTTCTACAATAGTCTAATGCGGCTTTAGTATAGAGATAGTTGTGTACGAATAAAAAAATTGAATTAGTGATGATGTCTCTTTACCAAATTAATGTTATAACCAGTTAAGTTTGATAAGGTTCCATTTTATGTATGCTTACAAATCAGCGACAAACACTGATTGTTTTGTCACAACAATATAATCTAATCAATTTTTTTGTAAAAAAACAACGACTATCCATTAATTGTTTTGATCTTATTTTATATTAAACGCTTACTTAATTTATAACATATAATATTTAATTTTGACAATATAATGATAAATGCGATAATCTATTCCTACTTTTTTCAAGATATTTGGTGTGTTTGAACTGCGAATATGTTTCTTTTTTAATACTTAAAATAAAATGTGATATATCCGCATCTAATCTGTCTATAAAGTCTGAAGTCAACACATTTCATTTCAAACTATTTAAGAATAACTACGATTTGTCGTTTTATTACAAAAAGCAACAAACAGAAGTCGTTCATACAAATTTAATGGAAACTCTTCTAACTGATCTAGAAGTGTCAATCGGTTGTTTTTATTATTAAACAAACAACAATAATTTTATCAACAAAGGGTTATCAAAGGAGTTCAAACAATGTTCTTTATATGGAAACAGAGGGTCCTATCAACAGTTTTTATGTTGATACTTAGATTTATCAGTAAGGAAAATTATTTTTTGGAATAGAATTCGTTTGATAAATGATTTAATGAAATTATTTTGTTGATCTTTGGTCACGAAAAAAGATCACATGTTTTTATGAAAAACGACTTGAGCTAAAAAACAAAAAATATCTTGACGAAAGTAAGGAAAATAAATGGTAAACAGATTTATTTATAAATGTATATGTTTATATATATAAATATAGATACATATTTTTTTTGTCTAATAACAATAAATAATAATTGAATTCAACGATTCTTCACAATTTGCGTTTAATGTCAAGATGACGATGATTAATTGATATTTTCGCGTATGACGTAACACAACCATGCCTTTTTCTAATTTGAACTTATAAACGAGCGTAGTACATAGTTGTTTGTGATGTTTGTTATTTTTAAATAAATTTATTCATGAATTATTATTATATATAAACGAAATTTCGAACAACATAGTTAATACTACCATGTGATTATTGTTTAGAATGCATACGTGATTTGTGGAATGTTGTCATGCATTCTTGTTTAATTGTGTTCGATCGATCATTTTATTTTAAGAGTAGATACTTTAAAAAAGGGACCGTAAGTTAGCAAAGGGCATGGAAAAGATCTGATTATTTCCTCTTGATAACATTCCGTTCCACAATTTAACCACTATTAAAATAATCGTTCTGGAAGGATATAGTTCTACAACGAGGTATTTGGACGGTTCTGAAGGTTCTGATAGTTCTGAAGTTCTTGTTTGTCGAAGGTCGCATACGATGGGAGGATATTTTGAATTTCCTCAAGGACGTTTGAGTTTTCTGTGTTGAGTCGCTCACAGAACTAAGGTTGGAATAGAGGATCGAGTGAAATTGCTCTGGAGTCTGGACTTATTTAACTGCTTGAACTATAAACCCGTCTTTGTCCAAATCTGTTTGGTATTTAGTAATATTTTTTGCATTCTTATAGGCATCATGGCTTTCAGGTGTTTTATTTGCGTTATACGCCTTAAATATTTGCGTTTATTCCTCTTCGCCTCATCAACATCCCGTTTGAACCAAAACTCACATTCCATGTTTTATGACTTCAAAAGCTTTTAGTGCTGATGTACTTCGTTGTATTTGGTTCGTTTGCGAAAAACAGACCCAGAAAATTATTGTTATGATGTGTATTATCTGATATACTAGTGGTACACTCATTTGAGTCAAACAATGGTAATCAGCCAATATCATTTCAGCTTGTCGTCTTCCGTCGTCAGTGCGTAATGAATATTCTAACCATTCTTTATTATGTTTACTAAAATCTCCAAGAATAACCAGTCTTGCTTTAGGGTAGTCTGTTGTAATTTTATCGAGATTAGACTATATTTTAACGGAAAGGTATCTGTATTATCCTATTATAAACATGGTTTCATCAACCCCAGAGTATCTTCAATGCCAGATAAATATGGTGGTTAGAGTTGAACTCGTAAGCCTTAATTTTCAATTTTCATACATGAAAGTAAAATTCGAACAAATATACAGATTACAGACACAATGTTTGTTATAAATGGAATGTTCTAATTCGTAACTAGACATCAGTAGGAAAAAATATGCCACATGTATTTATCAATGTAAATTGTAATAATGAACCGATACACTTTTCTCCATAAAAATGATTTTGGATAAGAGTTCAGCATACCTGTGTATCAACTTTTCGGTGGTTTCAGGCAGGCCTACGACTCCTCGAACGAGAAACTCTATGGTCTGCTCTACTATCAATGTGGATCCCTAGTAAAATAATATCATGCAAAATCACAGTAGAAAACGAAATATCAAAATTTTTAAAGTTCTCCGGTTTAAGACAAGGTGATGTTATCTATCCTATATCTTTAACCGTTTACTACTGACGTGCATCTCTCAAATGCAATTTTTTTTGTTTTAAATTCTATTTCTTAATTTGCTAGTTAAAAAAAAGAAAATGAGGAAAATAAATATTAAATACCAAAAAATTTTTTTTAGGTAGATTTCATATAAAAATCTTGGGTGCTAATATTTTTAAAAAAATAACAAATTTAGAATCTTTGGAATATTTTTTATCAATTTATTCTAAAAATAGACCTCTGCAGTTAGAGGTTTCCTGAGCCGGAGCCGCTCTCCAACAAAAAAGTTTGCAAAAAAAAATGTTTTTTGAAACAACCGGCACTCTCACGGTCGCATTTGTAGAGCCAGATCAAAAAACATTTCCTAAAAATGTGTGTTTTATTAATATCTTGGACAAGTTCGTAAATCAGCCAAATCCGACATATGGTTAAGAAACTAGAGGCTTTATACTAGAAAAAAAGTTTGTTTTTTAGATCCGTTATAACGGCCGTTCGGATATTAATATGTTTAAAAACTTCATAAGTTTAGAATCTTTGAAACCATTTTTATTAATTTCTTACAAAATATAGACCTCTGCAGTTGGAGGTTTCTGAGTGAGCGGCTCCAACCAAAAGGCTTGTAAAATACAAAATGCGTTTGAATCAACCGGCACTCTCGCGGTCGCATTTTTGAGCCAGATCCAAAAGTTTTTGTAAAAATGTGTGGACAAGTTCGTAAATCAGCAAAATCCAACTCATGGTTAAGAAACTAGAGGCTATATCCTAGAAAAAGGATTGGTTTTTTAAATCCGTTATAACATCCGTTATAACTGTGGAAACATTTTAATCCGTTTCCTATAAATATAAACCTCTGCAGTTAGAGGTTTTTGACTTGTCGGCTTCGACAAAAAAGTTTGTAACAATCCCAAACAAAAACAATTTGCAAAAACCTTATAACAGTCAATGAAAAAAAAAAAAGATTTGAATACAATAAATTAATTTTTTTTTCTTAGAAATAAACTATTTTGATATTTTGCAGGAATTGCACGACATATGATATAGACTAGGTTTGGCGTGTGTTTTTCATTTTTTTTTTTAACGGCGTTCATGTTCCATGTAGGAGCGTTGCCAGGCTAATCAGCTTTGAATATTCACCACGGTCATTCGCAACAGCGACATAATTACCATGGCAGCCGATTTTTTTAAGGTTGTTTATTACGTCAGTCTCCCATTGTAGTCGTGGTCTACCTCGCGGTCGCCCACTCCCTGGGGTACTAATGTACATTTTTCTAATCATTCCAGACTGTGAATCGGCTCGTAGAACATGCCCAAACCAAGCAATCCTATTAGAACGGATACAACCTCAAGAAGGTCTCTGATCTCAAAGTTATATCGGGTTCTATACTCTCCATCGTCTGTCTTAAGTGGACCAAAAATGTAGCGTAGGATCTTACGCTCAAATACAGATAAATGCGATTCGTCACTTTGTGTAAGGGTCCACGTTTGTGACCCATAGATCACAACCGGTCTAATCACGTCTTTTATAACTTGAGCTTGGTGTTAATTGATACATACGGTGATCCAAGGTTTAATTGAGTAGAAAGTTCGATTACCTGCAGCGATTCGAGCTTTTATAACTGTATGCTGTTGTTTGAGTCAAGCATTGATCCCAAATATTTAAAAGATTCAACTCCCTCAACTCGTTCATCCCCGCACATTAAATCTTTCTTCTCGGCCTCTCTTGAAACATTCATATGTTTGGTTTTACTGTAGTTAATTTGAAGACCAATCTTTCTAGCACCACTGTCAAGCGACTTGAAAGTCTCACTCATAAGTCATAACAGCTTCACTTCGGCCGAGGATGACAACATCATCAGCGTATGCGATCATCTGTACTGAGTTTATTGACAAGATGTTGTTGTTAGTCGGTAGTTTCTTTTGACGGCACACATATTCCAAGGCTAAATTAAAAAGTATCGGAGAGATAGTATCACCTTGTCTTAAACCGGAGTCGACTTTAAAAAACTTTGATATTTCGTTCTCTACTCGTACACAGCATTGAGAGTTCTGTGCTGTCATTTTGCATAGTGATACTAGTTTACCAGGGATTCCCATTGACACCTGAGCAGACCATAAAGTCTCTCGTTCGAGAGTTAGTGTGTTTTTCATATAGTGTCATAAATTGTCACACATATGTTCTGTGGTAGATTTGATATTTGTTTGTTGCAAAATTGGATAGATGTAGTTTTGATTATATGTAGCTAATTCTCTCTTTAAAATTTGTTCGATATCTGTTTGTAATTAGTTTGTTTTATTTAAACTAATCTGATACATCAGATTCTACTTGTACACAAAACTGTCTGATCTCGAAATCTACCTATTTCTAGCGGATATCTTGCCGCTCGGACCTTTTATTTTTAACCGACTTCAAAAAAGAAGGAGGTTTTGTTTTTCATTTTGTGTAACATTATGTATGTTAACCGATTTCTCAAAAACGGCTCGTTCGATTTGAATTATTTAAATTGTATTCTATTTTAGTTGATTCCGAGAGGGTCCATAGTTTTTTCTATGATGTGAAAAATGCCGTTTTTTAGAAAATTGGAAAAAAAACGTACTTTTAATGTATTTTCTCCGATTTCCCCAAAACATCTTAATCTGTTTGGATAGTTTGAGAAACTATCCTAAATTCATTAAAAATACGTTTTTTTTCCAATTTTCTAAAAACGGTATTTTTCACATTATAGAAAAAACTATGGGACCCTCTCTAACTAAAATAGAATACAATTTAAATAATTCAAATCGAACGAGCCGTTTTTGAGAAATCGGTGAACATACATAATTGTATTATATTGCTAAAGATTTCGAGGTGGTCGTATATAATTTTCTATTACTGGAAATATGCCGTTTTTTTTTTTTTCAAAAATTTGCAAAACTATGATTAATAGATTGCCATTGATGAATGGTTTCCGCGAGTCGGTGCCACATTGACGAAAAACCGATTAATATGTCTCCGGCGTGGCACCGATTTCCAACAATTTTGTACTACAAATAGCTTTTGAAATATAATAACTACCAATAACAACTATAATAATTATAATAAAGTATACTTTTAAAATAACGTTGTTTAAAAGCGTAATTTTTTTTCTCTAGTAAGGTAATTAAATTAATCAAAAGTTAGCTGTATTTTTGTCTCTACAAACCACAATTGAGTTATATGCACTTTTTGTGCTCTTTTGTTTTTTCTGTAGTCTGTTCTATTTTTTTAAATAGTTTTTATAATTGCATCTCACAAATGTATGTCATTTATAAAAATGACTCATATTTTGAGTGTAAATCACGCCAGTAGTAATCGGTTAATTTAGCCTTGGAATATGTGTGCAGTCAAAAGAAACTACCGTCATACAACAATATTTTGTACATAAACTCAGTACAATTGATCGCAGAAAGAGTTAAATTTTCCTAATCCTAATTATTATTTCTTACCCTCGTCGCCAAATCGTGAATCTGCACAATTAATAACATCTAATGATAAAAGAAATTCTGAAATATTACCTATACTTCAATTGGCCCTTTCCACGTTTCAATGGAGTGCAACGCATCACCTTCGTCTCTTACCTCTTTTCCAAAAATTGCCTTAAACTAAATTCAAATATGCCATCTCCAATATAGTTTATAGGCAAAGAGGAAGGAAACGAAAAAATGATGTGTTGTGCACTGCATAATAGTGTGGAAAGGGCGATTCAAATCACTCATAATGCCATCTAAGAATCGTTTCGCAGAAGTACAATTACAATTTATTTTTGCTAAAAGTTTTTAAGCCTCGTGTGACGTGTCAATAGTGAAGTTAGGAAGAAAGTGTTATTACAAACTATGTTATTTCACAAGCTTTTAGAGTATTATAAAAATAATGAGATATTTGAAATATCCTGAAATCGTATTTTGTTTATTCCAGTATTGAAATCTGAAATGGAGGGATCAGTTTTTGTTGATTTGTAGTTTTTATTTGATCTACGGGTGTGAGACTCAAGCCCCTGCTATTGACATACGAGATAACGTGAGATATCACATACCACTGGTAATATCAAGGTGATATCTTAGGGATGCTGGCGGGTGAACTTTATTCACTCAACGGTAGCATTCTAAATCTTAGTTACTTGATGATTGGATGTTATTAATTACTCGAAAAATTGAGACTTCATATAAATATGGGTGGACTAAAATCATTGAGGAAGACAACGCGTCTCATGATCAAGGAATAAGCCATTATCTGGATTATTGGCAACCTCATTTTAGTTTTGTTCCTGCAAATTTGAAACAACTTTGCTGTTTATCTCTTTTTATTTTTATTTTCTCTATCCTATCATGAAATATGTATGTTATATTTTATATGTGATATGATTTATTGTTTAGTTATTAAAATCATTAAAATTATTCTGGGTTCCACATCTATCAGCATTCCAAGCAACTATTATATACATTTTTATATTTAAAATAATCAAAACATATCATATAAAAATTTGCGTCTATCAACACTTTAGAAGGCATGTTGTTGTAGGACCTTGTGCTTAAGAGTTTTTTATGTGTTTTTGTGACACACATTGTAATTTCTACTACCAAACACATTTTACTTTAAAAAAACAGCGTGTCATCAAAGAATATTCCATAACTAAGACTAAGGGATGGTATCGTTGATTGAATAAACTTCATCCGCCAGCACCCCTAAGATATCACTTTGGCTAATGAGATTTCACTGCTATTGCCAGTGGTATACGATATCTGAAGATAAATCATATGCCAATAGCAGGGACTAAAGTACGGGTGGTTGTCACACCCATAGATCAACAATTTTAAATTTTACAAATCTTCCCGCGGAAAGCTAAGTAAATTCATTGGTATTAATCGCATTGTTGCCGTTTGCAAATCACTATTGGCTAAGTGCCACCATTTTTAATTAGTTTATTTATCATAATTGCCATCCATGTTTAATCATACATAAGCTATGTTTCTTTGTATAGAATTTGTGCGATTTCCGTCTCGTATTTTTGAGCTTTAAATCGATATGATCGATGTTATCAAGTTACAAGTATTAAGCCTTCACTTAATTTTAGAAATATGTATTACATACCATTCCAAACCAACAACATATTGTGTAGATGATAAAATTTGTAACATCATGATGTGTTAAATTCCAATACATATAATTTTGATAATTGTAATTGTTTCAGGTTATACTTTCTTTTTTAATTTCATAAAAATTATGTTCAACAAAAAAAACATTGATCAAAGCAAACTACCGTTTTTAAAACGATATTTAAATAATTACAACATTTAGGCAAAATCCCTTAAGATAATTATAAGGGCCCTGAGGTGCAGTTTTTGAAAATAGAAAATTTGCCACTTACCTTTGGGCTAGTGTACACAACAACTTCCCAAATTTTCATGATGATTAATGTATTAATGCATAAAAGACAAACAATCTATTAAAGAGAAGCAATGATTAAATGAGGCGTTTTTTTAAGTTTTCTGGACAATTACAAACAATTGAGTTGGAAAATTTTAGGTCGTAAGATTAAATGTCGATCGTTCACATAATCTGTAATTATTGAAGGAAATCATTTAAACCAGGTTATTTTAGGTGTCTGGCTGTCATCCTAATACAAGGTCAGGACGACAAATTTACACCAAAATTGGTCTAAGTGTGTCCCCAACTAGCATTTTAGCTTCTTTTAAAACACTAAACACTATACTTTCAATTTTATATATATTAAATATTTATTTAGCATTATAACTCGAACAAAAGACAGTAGTAATATAACTTTAAAAAACTGCATTATAGATCAATTTTTTAAAATTCGTAAATTTACCATACAAAATTGCACAACGCGCCTAAAGAAGTTTTCACTTCAAAAATTATTATTTTTTACCTTAGAAATTAGTGGTTTTCAAAACCTATTATGTATATACAGATTATTCCATCATTCAATTTCACGAAGTCAAAATATTCCAAATTTTTTATGTTAATTTGAAATTCATCTAAAAATAACAATACAATTTTTTCTGTAATATTTTGTTTTTGTAAATTTGGAATCTTACAACACTATTATTATCACAAATTCTGATTTGTATTTTTAGAATTTCATAAGTTAATTGTATCAAACCCAAAATCGTTTATATAAAATTTGTTTAATTTTATTTTAGTGTCGAAATTGGAGAATCTGTACGTGGTGAAGATGTTTATATTGTACAATCAGGATCTGGTGAAATAAATGACAATCTTATGGAATTACTGATTATGATAAATGCATGTAAAATAGCATCCGCCTCAAGGGTAACAGCTGTTATTCCTTGTTTCCCGTATGCAAGACAGGACAAAAAAGACAAGGTAAAGGTAAATTCTTTAACCATGCATTCTATAATAATTATTTCCTTTTTTATTATAGCTTTTTTTCGTATCACTAATATATATTTTTTGAAGTTTAATTTAATATCCCTCTTTCCCTGTTTTTTTTAATGATAAAAACAAAATAAGATTATATGTTAAGGCATCAAAACTTTTAATATATTCTTATTCTGTTGTATTGATTTTTTCATTAACAGTTTTTCCTTTTAAAATTCGTTTATTTTTTATGTTATTTGTTGAAATTGTGAATTAGAGGAAAGGGAAAGTGACAGTAGAAATGTAGGTAAAGTTTAATGATTTTACTAGATTCATGTTTAAAAAAAATCTACGTGTGGTTAATTGAATTTTATAAATAAAGTAGTAAAATTTTAGTAGAGGTTTGAGGTTTAATAAAAAATAGTACTAATAGGGACCTGGTTTTAAAATCACTATATTCACAAGTAGCCAGAATGCATTGTTATCAATCGATGCAAAAGTCAATGAACTGCCTCTCAACAAATGGTCAAAAAGTAAAATCCTAAAATGTGTTTGTTTTGTACTTTGTAATATGGATGTTTTGGAATTACAAACCCAGCAAATTTTCGACTACGAATTAGTTTCTTCCATCAAAACATTGGCATCCAAACTGTGTTCGTAACGTGTACGTAATAACGTTTGTAAGAATCAAAAGACCCAAATGCAAATGAATCGCGAAACAATGAAAATGGTATGCATCTCATCGCAACGGTTGAAGTGTTTCTCTCATGTTTCTCTTTTAAGTCGTAGTCATTAGATCGTAGATCGACTTGAATCTCGAATCTTGATACAGAAATATCGACCCAACAAATGAACAATAAAGTTTGACATTATGTCCGAAACGTCAAACATTGAAAACCATGACATGTGTTTTATCGAAATTTAAAAGTCTTCCTAATTTATCAAAGTTTTATAAACTCGCAGAACATTTTGTCATTTTACATCGGCAGGATAATGTATTTCTTTTCTGTGTGAAGCTTACGGGCCATATTCAAAAAATCTGACATGTGTGCAAAATCAAATAAAATGTTTTGTTTAATTATAATAAACGTAAAAAAATTACAACATAATTCTAAAAATGGTTAATTTGAAAAGGCATTTCATTAAGGTTTTACAATAATGTTCATATTCAAATTTTTATAAATCACATAGCCGCTGTCACCAATGAAATATGATTAAAGGAATTATTAACGTTGTTTCAAGCAGCAACTTTTGCATTTAACAGTAAATACTTCTCCACACCATTTTGTTATTGAAAAATACCATATTATTTTAGTTTTACCAACAGTTATAAAAGGATACAACAGATTGCCGCTGTAACAAATATTTAACATAACTAATGCTAAGTTTAAAAAATACCTTTTTTAACTAATTCATGATAATTTTTATATTATTTAAAAATTTAAATTTTCTCTTATGCTGTGTGCCTCACACCAACTTTTTGAGCTAAATCAGTGACTTTTCATTTCATACACAAGTTGCGCTATTGACCACCAGGCGGCGGACGAAAAGTCTCCTCTTCAGCTTGCTTTTCAATTTAGTTGTCAATTCATTGAAACGGCAATATATTTAAAAACAGGGATACGTTCCGAAACTTTACTATAGTTAACTATATTTAAATATCATTTAAATCCGGTCGTTCAGAAACAAAATAATAGTAAAGTTAATATTTAACTATTTGACAGCTGTTTGCGTTCAGAAACATACTACGCCCCGCCCACATTTATTTAAAAATTAAATGTGCTCTCGAGTAGAGTTAAAAATTAAATACACATATACATAACCATTATTTAAAATTTAACGATTTCAAATTGACAGTTCAATTTAGTTTGAAATTGCAGCATATATATTTTTCAAATTCTGAATGAAATACAAGTTTTCTATAACAATATGGTTAGTAATTTCTATCTTAGTTTTTAATTTTTTCGGTTTTAATTTTATTCAATTGAAACATTTTATGATAGAATTATTCTGACATACGATTTTAACAGATTGTATTAGTATTTGTGTATTTAATATTTTACTTAATGATCGTCGTTCAGAAATTATTTAACTAAAGTTATTAAATATTTTAATACGGTGATTTGATTGGTGCATTAAATATTTAGCTATAGTAAAGTTTCGGAACGTATCCCAGCTATTTTAAAAAAATGGAAAATAATTTAAATTTATACAAAAGAAAATATTCGGTATGATGTAAGTATTTTAAAAAAACAAGCTCCCAAATACAATTTCATTATCATCCTCCATTATAACAATGTTTACAAATTTTGACATTTAAAAAGATTCTAATTTAAATATGAGGTCAGGCACAGGTTGTACGTTTGATACGAGTGACATCTATGAATAACATATGTGCACTAGCAATTAATTTAGAACAGTCAGTGATTTAACAAAAAATACTAGTGTGAGGCACACAGCATTAAAACACTTGTCATGTTATTTGTAAAAAAAAATTAAATTGTTGATTTTCTTTTGTATTATTTTATTTTTTTATAATTTTGTTAAAATAAAATTTCTAAAACGCCTTACAGACTGGCGGTGAAGAGTTGTCAAAACAACAAATATATTTGAAATACAACGAATGGAAATTTAGGGTATTTTCTCTTTTTTGTTTTTGTAATATTATACTTACAATGCATGCACAATGAAAATACTTTTACTCATGAGATCCAAGTTTGTATGAAAATTTATTTTGAGAAAAAAAAATTTATTTTTGAAATACTTTTTCCTCAATGAAAAAGTTAAAAATTTCGTAACTTTTTCCTCATGATTAATAGAGAATTGAGCTACCTACATTTTAAAGCATTGTATTTCTATTAAAAAAGAATAATAAAAAGTTGCTCAAATCTCATGAGGAAAAACCTCATACATTGTGCATGCACCGTTAATTAGTTATTTTATGATTGAGCAAAAAAGTGCACAAGCTTAAAGTTTCGTTTTTCAGGGTTAAATTTCTTTTATTTATATAAAACTAAAAAGAGAACCGATTTGGCTTAAATGTGAAAACATAGAAAATTTTATGGCTTCATCTAATCGACTAACATAATTTTTTAATTTATTTTCAATTTAACTTTAGGTTCGAAGATGGTTGAATTCTAGCATGGAGCATGAATGTAAATGAAATCACGTTTTTTAATCCGGGTTTTCATATAAAATGTGTTTATTTTATTTATTTTGCGCAACAAGTTTTTTTTCATTATGTTATTCATAAATTGCGCCAAGTGGAAAGAGTGAAAGTGTTTGGGCGACTTTTTTTAAACTTTTTTTACTCTCAATATTTAATATATTTACTTATTAATTAATTTTGATTAGGATGTATACTGGTGTAAAGTTATTGCAGATTATAGAAAGGAATACATTTTGTTTTTATTAATTTTCTGAATTCGAGGGTTTTTGAAACGTCAGTTAGGGTTCTATTTTTCATTCGTTTGTTTGTAGCTTCTGTTTGAATTTTGTTCAGAAATTTATAACGATTATTGTTTTTAGTAAGCCATTAATCTAATAACTTCCATATATAACATTAATAAAACAAGAGTTTAGACCATCCATTAACTACAAACTATGGATAAAAGAAAAACAAACATTTTGTATAAAAATATTGAAGCTAAGTTCTATTTTATAGGATTCTGTAGCAGTTGTATATACAGTGAGTAATTAAAAGTTGGCAAATCGAGACACGGATTTTGTATCGTTTTATTTTTTTTTTTTTGTTAATTTCTTTGTGATAAGTTTTTTTAAAGTCGTTATCGTGATAAGAAGAAAATAATTTTATGAGTAAAATATATTTGTTTTGAGTTTTTAATGAATACATATTAAATTGTTTTTGGATTTTGGTGCGACAATTCGGTTTTTCAAATCAAACGTTCTCGCGCTAATCTTTACAATCTACTATTTTAGTTTTTTATATCAATCGCCCTTGTTCAAAAGAACCCCGGTTTCTCATTCGTCACCGTTTTTCAATATTATATAATAGCTTAGCATGGACATAAACCAAAATCCAAAATACACCTAAAATCATTTTAGCTCAAAACATAGGTTTTTCTTTACACGACTTAAATTTATGTTGAAAAAATCAAACACCAACAAAACATAATTTGTATATCGAAGTAATATGTAGATCATGAATTCCGTAGTTAAAATGGTTTTCCCTCCATTAATCATCGTTCAGCATAAAATATCTCATTAATTCAAAAAAAAAAAAACAAATAATCATTAATACAAATATTTCATTACATTTCCGTATTTTTGTTTCAGGTTAAAAGTTTTCTGTCTGATGAATTTTAATATAATATTTACTTATTTTCTTTATTATTTTGGGATGCATGGTTTTTGAAGTATTAATTTCTGTTTTTTGATAACCAATATAGATTGTTTTAGAAAATTTTTGGGAACTTTAAAAAATAATATTGATGGGAAATAACATTAATATAAATTTGTGGCTAACTACAAATTCGTTTATATTGTGTTGTGTTTATTTTTTTTAAATTATTTATTTATTTTTTTTTTGGGTGTTGCAAAAAACTTCTGTTTAAAAAACAATGATATGAAATTTCCTTTTTATAGAGTCGTGCTCCAATATCAGCTAAATTGGTTGCTAATATGCTCTCTGTCGCTGGTGCTGATCATATTATAACAATGGATTTACATGCATCACAAATTCAAGTGAGTATTTTTTTACAGAATCATATATAAATACCAAACTCCAAAAAAGTGTGAAAGTGGGTTATTCTAGCTAAGAATGGATGATCTCTACAGGACGATCATAGATACAAAGCCACAATAATTATTTGTTTTCAGCGATTTCCTTGCATATTTATTACCGATGAGATGGTGTCGTGATTGCACTAGCGATTGTGTTAGTTAGAATTAAAACGATTTAGTCTAAACCAGATCTGCCTAGTCACCACATATTATGTACAATTTGACTATTTCATTTGTTTCCTTATTCGTTTTTCCTATCTTTGCGTGTGTGCAAGTCAAGTGATATTTCTAGGATAACTGCTCATACTTGGTGAAAAGTGGTTGTCTTTAATATTGCCCGTAATATAGAAGTTCGTTCTGTTCGTGATGTTAGACAATCATCAATTATATGCCAAAACGCTTGGTCAATATTTTAACGGCATTTATACACTTAGAATAATATATTGAAGAAAGACACATAATTAATTGCAGAACAGTGTGACTTTATTTTTAGTACTTCAGCCCTGAATAGAATTGCTATTCAAAAACTTTACATCCTTCTCTGCAGTATATCCCGATATAAAACATTCAAAACATTTCCATAATATGGAGTGGAGTCTAATGACAGTGGAAAAATTCATCTTAAGTAAAAAAAAATAAGTGATGAAGAAGTTTCAACTTTGAAATTGTCATCGCCTCAACGGCGTAATCGATAGCGTGTCTGCCCAAGGATTCGAGCCGGGCACTGACGAGGGTAGGTTCGAATCCCATCCGAAACACGAAAAATGTGAATTGTAGTTTTTTTTCTGAGAAACTTCAAACTATACCTTTGAATTCAAAAAATTCCAATTACTTCTTTACTTCGAGTTTAATTGTTCTAAAAAAAAAATCCAAAATTCAAAACAATGTTCTCTCGCGTACGTTCCTCTATTTCTCAAAATCTTTTAAAAGTCTTGTAGACCAGTGAAAATAGCTTTTTGTGAGGAAAAAATTAGTAACAGCATGAAAACTATTGTATAAGGAAGAAAATATTGCGCAAATGATGGGAAACATAAATTAAAGGTGATCCCAGTTACTAGGGTGAAATGGGGTGAGCTTTTAGGGGTAGAAAATGGTTTGTCACGATTTTCAGCGAAACTAGACTTTCTATTGAAAAAAGTTTAAAGTAAAAGTTGTAGGTAATAAAAAGGTCTATATCTTTATATAGACCATTTTTTCACACAACCTAAAATTTGCGTGAACATAGAAAAAACCAAAAAAAAGGTCTTTTCGTTTTTAATTTTTATCTCCCACAGAAAATTTTTTTTTCACACAATTTGGTGAAAACGTATCTTTTTACGTCCCTAATACGGTGTAATTTTTTGGAATCAAAATATTTATTTTTACGTTTGATTGATTTTTGCTGAAACGTCTACTTTTGGATGGTGTAAAAAAATAAACATTAACATAACATTAACATAAACATTAAAATAACATAACATAAACACGGAAATGCGAAAAACTGAATAAACTTGATTTTAAAGAGTTATTTGTCAATGATTGTTTAAAAATATACATTATTTTTTTAAAATTTTTTCCATGATAATGTTCATTTTTTTTGCACCATCTAAAAGTAGACGTTTCAACAAAAATAAAGATTATTATATTTATTTTGAAAAAACTGTTTCCAGTACAGGAGAATTTTTGTGTGAAAATAAGGTCACGTTTTTGGTTTAAAATCAAAATTCCAAGATTCCAAAAATTTACAGCGTATTAGGGACATAATAAGGTACGTTTTCACCAAATTGTGTGAAAAAAATTTTTTTTTGCGGGAGATAAATAGAAATAGAAGATCTAGTTTCGCTGAAAATCATGAAAAACCATTTTTTACCCCTAAAACCTCGCCCCATTTCACCCTCGTAACTGGGATCACCTTTAATTTATGTTTCCCATCATTTGCGCAATATTTTCTTCCTTATTCAAAAGTTTTCATGCTGTTACTAATTTTCTCCATTTTTTGCCTGTTTTTAAGGTATCTGCACTGGTCTATTGTTTATATTTACGATATCAATACGGCGAGACCACAGATGTTGATTTTCCAGTATTAGTAAATTGGCCCATTCGCTAATCAACTCCTCTCAGTATCCATTTTAATTTAGTATACTGAGCTGTAGTGATGAGATGATTTGAATCATCTGATATTTCGAAAACAAAAATCAGTGATTTAAATTAATACCAAAAGCTCCCAAAAATTGTCTTCCGTTTAGTAAACACGCTAAAATTTTTTATAAATAAAGCATCATTCTGGTTATGAAATCTTGTTTAGTCAAGTGATTGGTGAAAGGAAAAATTAAAAAATAAATTAACAATCATTATGTGTATGTATAGTGTAGTGTTCGTAAAAGGGACGTAATTTGGAATGAAATTAACGAATTAAAACCTTAACAAGAATGGCAATATATAACCACTTCACTACCGATTGAAAAAAAATAAAATTTCAGCCAGGTTTTTGTACTCAACAAATTCAGTATTCCCAAATTCACACTAAAAGTTGTGTTATTTGCCGCATCCGCAAAATATTCCAACTCATGAAAAATCAGTAGCAAATGGACTTGTAATGATTTGAACTTTTATACACAAAATAATAATATTATTTTACACCGGAAAGCTCAAAAAATATATGAAAACTGAATCTACGACAAACTAATTAACACTTGCAAATCTCTTATCATGAATCACTTTGAAATTGTAAAGAAACTTATTAATTGGCTAACAAATAAAATAATTTAGTAAAAAAACAAATCAAAAAATATGGAGGGGCTGAAATCTCAAGCTCTGAGATATCAAGACTTTGGCCTGGGTTAAGGATTTTGATATAGTTTTCGGCAAAAAACTTTTTTGAGGACATGGGTTTTAGTTTTGGGCAGCGGTGTATGTAGTTCGAATCCTGACACGAAACACAAAAATTTTTTATAAAGGAATTTTAGAGAAAATAAAAAAAAAGTTATTTCGAACTGCAAAATTCAAGTGATTTACATTATGTACTTAAGCTTAATTGTTCACAAAAGACCCATCTAAATTGAAATTCCCTTAAAGTTGTCTATATTTCCTAACCAAAAATATAACAACATATTGACTTTACGTCAGATATTAAGTTTCGCATTGATTGACAACAATCAATAATGACTTTACACTCGTGACTTGGGATGTTGATTAGACTGTTGACTTAGATGTTGACCAAATATTCTCTCATCCTATGAATTCACACATCGTAATATCTAGAAATTTAGTACAAAACATCCCAAAGAAATTGTATTTTTAATTTACTTGAACTTATTTAAATCATCAACAAAAAAAATGTTTAATTGTACAGTGGTACAAATAAATGTCTACGTTTATTACAATTAATAAAATTATTAGGGAATTTCATCGAATTTGAAAACCACTATTTTAGAGTAAAAATTGAAAATAGTCCGTCCCTACAGACTTTTGGAAGAAATGTTCACGAATCGGCATTATGTGATTGTTTTGAAAAATGAAGTTATTTGTTCAACATTGGATGGGTGGAATAATGTCAATAAGACTTTAGATGTGCCTGTCTGAAAGTGGAAAGGAAATAAATGAAGTGGAAAGGAAATAAATAAATGTGTTGCTCTAATTGAAACTACAAGACATAAACATGATTTGATTAATTTATGAGCTTTGACAACAAAAATATTGGTAATTATATTCTACAAAAGCCAATAGCTAAATATTCAAAAGCCAATAAGAAAGCGAAATTTTGTAAAATTTTGGTATGATAAGGCTGGAGGTAGTTTTTTTAGTTTGGTGTCGGGCATGATAATTTGATTTGATTAGTCACAAGTTGTATCCGTATTCTGATCGGTAGTTGAGGTGGTGAGCATGCGCATGCGTAGATTTATTCCTAATAAATTGGTCATTCCGAAGGTTGATCTATGGTTTTCGAGTAAATGCAAAAAAGCAATTAAATTAAAAAAGGCTTTTCGAAAGTTTATCCAAAACAAAACTGATGAAAACCTTAGAGAGTATCGAAAAGAGAGGAATTTATGTAGGAAACTAATAGATGAAGAGAAAAATCTATTTAATTTGAAAAAAACTTCTAAATTTGCTGAACACCCAACTGGTTCGCGTAACTTCTATAAAGCCGCTAAAAGGCCATCCAAGGCAATTTCTGTAAATCTTCTCTTCCTCCTCTTGTTGATAGAGATATACCTATTATTGACCCAAAATAAAAAGCTAATTGGCTTGGACATTTTTTTTTTATAAATTCTACATTAGTCGAACCTAATTTCCAACCTAGACCTATTCCTAAAGTATCGCTCAAAATGAAGCCAATGATTTTTCGTAAAAACATTCGAAAAATGCTTTTACAAATTAATACCAACAAGGCATCTGGGCCTGATCATATTCTTCCAATAATACTTAAAACGTTTGCTATAGGGAGCTAGCACTTATCCTCACTAAAATATTTTGTCTTTAAAGCTAGAAACACAACACGGGCGAAACCGTCTGACGACCATGTTAGTAACATTAGAATACACAGAATACATCAGAATACGTTTCAAACACAACTACAGGGATAAACGAAAAAGTTTTTTTCATCGGAGAAAATTTAGATTCTATTTCTAATTTGTCGCCGGCGATGATTATTGCCAGATATCAATTTTGAAGTAAAAACTTCTTTAGACGCACCACACACAGATTTGTAGTAAGTTAGGCTGATCCGTGACGCTCTGAGGTGAAAGACTAAAAATAATAATAAACTAGTGGGATGGGGGTGGGACCATAGGGGCCACGCCAAGAACTTCCCGTAAGATTAAAAACTAACCGTTACTGGATAAGGTATACTAAAGTACCAAACATAAAAAAATTGTACAATATAATTTAACTGCAATAAATACAAATAAAAAACGAAAAATTACAAAATAAATATTAAAACAAATTTGGAAAAAAAGTCAACAAAAGGTGAATATTAGCTCTATGAGGGATTTTAAAGCCTTAAATACGCAAAATTAAGATTTATTTGTTATACGACACATCAATTGTAATAATTTTTTAAATAGAATTTGAATGTGTACGTGCAGTGTGTAATCATATTTAAATTCAATAACATACTAACACTCAAACTGCAAACTAAAATAAGTTGTCTACACCGATTCAGAAGGTATTGAAAGGTGAAGATATCATTAAAATGATCAATATCAAAAATGATCTCCAACACAACAACCTAACCTTATGGTAAAATAAAAGGTCAGCATTTGTTTGATGAACGGCGACCACTATACACAAGACCCCTCAAAAGCAAATTTGTTCTATCTCATGTTAACTAAAAATTTTTACCAAACATTCGGCAAAAACACTTAATAACTATGGCTGTTGTGATATATTTAAAAGAATAAGATAAAGTTTTTAACCGAAAGTGACAAGTTGCAAAACTATTATAAACATCACAAAAACCTTATGCTTTAAGTTTCAACAAAATTAAACGTCAGAACTGAGCGTTATTGAAGTCTAAAAAAAACTGTTGTTCAACGAACCACAGACATCCTCTCCGACTCCTTTGCCAAATTTTGAAAATAGCTCATTCAAAATAGCATATTTTCCATATTCAAATAAACCCGGATGCGTTTGTAGCTCATTTTAATTCAAAAGTTTCATCAAGTTCTCATGCGTTTGCGTAATGAAAATAACACCTATTCTTCAAATTTCAAAAGACTCAAAAAGTAAGATAGCAATTGTTTATACAAATGTCATTATAAATGTCTGACATGATGACAAACAAAATGGGAGGTAAATGGTCTTGATAGTATTATTTATTCTCGTAATATTTGCAAGAGACGATTTTCAGTTTTTTGGAAACCCCTAAAAAATAAATGATTTCATTAGAAAAGGACTGTGCTGTAAGTTACGCCAAGATATATCGATTGTGACCATTAAAGTTGAAATCGGATCATCCGTTGTTGAGAAAGCGTTGGACAAATTTTGTCCACATACGACGATACACACGCACATACCCACACACACATACATACTGGCAGCTAAAAATAGCCTAAACAGCTTCAGGAGGTCTTGATGAAACGTAAAGATATTATAAAAATTTCGATTTTGAAAATCGACCCAAAAACAAGAACTATATCGGGAAGCTAATAAACAGTTGACCAAGCAATCTACTCTCGAACCTCTGACTTTTTTGTCAAATTTAGAAAAAAAACTCAGGTTTTTGATAATCAAGTAAACCCGGATGCGTTTGCAGCTCATTTACATACCAAAGTTTCATCTAGATATCATGCGTTTGCATAATGAAAATAACACGTATTTTTTTCACATTTTGTTAAAAATCTCAAAACTAGGATAACAATTGTTTATACAAACCTCATTATAAATGTCTGACATGATGACAAACAATATGGAAGCTTCATGACCTTAATAGCATTATTTAATCTCATGATATTTGCAAGAAATGATTTTCAGTTTTTTGGAAACCACTAAAATACAAATGATTTAATTTCGCTAGAAAAGGACTGGGCTCTAAGTTACGACAAGATACATCGATTGCGACCATTTTCGTTCAAATCGACCCATCCGTCGTTGAGAAAGCGTTGAGCAAAAATTCTCCACAGCGATATACACACACATACACACACACACATACAGACTGCCAGCTAAAAATAGTCTAAACAGCTTCAGGAGGTCATGAAACGTAAAGATATCATAAAAATTCTGATTTCGAAAATCGACCCAAAAACAATAACTTCCCATATCGGGAAGTTAATAATAATCTATCTATCATTTTTTAATAGACTAAGAGCCCGCGACGGCCAGACCTTCGTTATTTTTGTAAAAGCTGAAAGTTTCTCTGCGCATACCCCCTACTGAGGTAGGAACGATTAGCTGCAAACAGCAACAATGCGCATTAATACCAATGAATTTGCTTAGCTTTCCGCAGGAAGATTTGTAAAATTTGATCTTGTTGATCTATGGGTGTGACAACCACGCGTACTTTAGTTTTTGTTACTGTGGCGACAGTTTTGGGGGTAATCCTCCGGTTTCATGTCCAGGTTGAGGAACTCTGCTACTGCCCTTGGGCGGTACCACAAATCTTCCTTCGTCAAGTTGGCTACATTTTCAGGACAATTAAATAGGTGGTCTACATCGTGTGGCGTGCCCTCACATGCGGGACACTTGTCAATAATTTCAGAATCAATTCTACTCATGTAGTTGTTTAGGATGCGTGACCAACCGGATCTCAGCTGAGCTAGGATGGATCTAGTGCTACGGGGCAATTGGACCTCTTTGGCAGCGTCTTTTGGTGGCTTTTTATTTAGAACACGATTTGGAATATAGTTCTTTATTGCATTTTCGACCGTTTTGGTGGGAGTGTTTTTAAGCCTGTTCTATATGTAGATTCGTCGATGTTACCAGTAACCTGGCTATCTCTGATATCTGCAAAAAGCATCTTGCTGTCTTCCTTATATCTCTGGGTGGTCTATCATAGTTAAGGTGTCATTGCAAGGATGTTGCTCCTTGTGACAGGCCAATAGGTATTGTTTGGTTAGCATTTCATTATGTTCACGGACCGGCAATATGTTACTTTCCTCGTGTAAGTGATCACGGTGGGCCATCAGGTGACATGGTTGCGGTTCGCAAGGCAGCATTTTGTGTTGTTTGTAGCTTATTCCAGTGAGTGTTGGCAACTTGAGTGGTCCATATGGGTGCAGCATAATTTATAATTGGTCTTCCTATTGCTTTGTACGTTGTTAAGATCGTGTCTTTATCTTAGCCCCATGAACTACCCGCTAGTGCTTTCAATGCGTTGTTCCTGTTTTTCAAACTTGAATTTATTAGCTGTGCATGAGCATTGAATTTAAGCAGTGGGTCGAATGTTACACCCAGCAGTCTCGGATTTTTCACTGTAGGAATAGTTATGTTGTCTATGCAGATGCTTTGTGTTGATTTTGCCTTCTTCGTCCATGTGGTAACGGCGTACTTTAGTCCCTGCTATTGGCATATGAGTGCTGTTTTGACAATTATTTGGTTTACATTGTGAGGTTAGTGTGTGTAGTTAGCGGTTTATCGTTCTGATTTGTTTCTCATTTATTCTACTAATACGATCCAAATACTACTAATACGATATCAATTGATTGCGATTGCTAATGAAGTCTTCACTTCTGCCGTGCGGTTGTGGCGAACACTGATAAGTATTTTAACAAATTTTTTTATTCCAATCGCACCTTCCTTACTTATATTTTATTTTTAAAAAATCCATGAATGCGTGGAAAAACAAATTAATCATTAGACAGATTTATATAAAAATTTATAAACGGCGGTTTGCACAAAATAATTTTAATTTTAAGATATCTTTAAAATTCGTACAATTAAAAAGTAGCTGTAAAATCTAGCGAGATTAATGCTTGCTTCATCAAGCAGTTTAATTCCCTGAATATACTTTTAATTTAATTTCAAAAAGTTATTTTGCAAAATTTTAAGTCTTAAATATAGTGCTTGTAAGATACGTGTCAATAATATAATAATAATATAATGGAACAAAATATTGAAAGTTAGTTTACTTACTATGTTGTTTTTGATTTCAAATTATATGCAGTGTGAATACGTAAATTAGAATTTAAAGTATCATCGTGGCAATAAATAATATATATATATAATAATATATATATTAATAATATATATTGGAACACTTCTAGCAGCTATAAATTGGTGACCATCCGACAAGGAACTAGCTTACAACGGATTCAAGACAACAACATTCAAGTATCAAATTTATTGTTTAATTTATTTTTTTTTGTTTTTCGAAATTTAAAATAGTAGATTGTTTCATTTTGCTTAAAAATATTAAATTTTATAAATTTATTTAAGGAAATTCTTATTTGCTTGGGCTATTGTTAATTGCATTTTCCTCATTTATATTGGCAGTTCAATATCCCCGATTAAAGTATTTTTTTTAACACGATTAAAGGTTAAAAGTTAAAAAGCAACCCGATTTAAGTATTTTTCACCCGATTAAAGTATTTTTCGACGCAATTCTTTACTTTCTAGTCGCCGTATCTTTTAGGTCGAGGAAAAACTGTTGCAAGTTCATTTAACTTCGGCTATGGATCCTTCTGATGACGCTGATACACCTCAAAAATATTCCTTTACGGAAGAAGAGCTCCAAACTCTAGTTAATGAACGGGCTAGAGCCTTTATGGAAGCTAATGAAGATCAAGGAACATCTGCAACCTATGTTCAAAGACCTCAAAATGTTTTCCCATATTGTTCTGCAGAACCAAAATATCAAGAGGCAATACAAATTAGCCCGATTTCTATTAAAGTTCCTCCTTTCTGGAAAGATCAACCAGACACCTGGTTTACAATTTTGGAAGAGCAATTCCGAATTTCAAAAATTAAATCGCAAGAGGCCAAATATGGTCATGTTCTAGGCATCATTACACCAGATATTTCTTCCATAATCTGGGACGTCCTTACGGCAACTAAGGGAGCAAATCCGTACGACCAGGTGAAATCCGCCCTTCTTCATCGTCTTACCTCTAGCACTACAGATCGTATTAGAAACGTGCTTAGAGGAATGGATCTCGGCGATCGTAAGCCCTCACAACTTCCCAGGGAAATGTCCCGTGAGGCATAAAACGCTTTTTCTGAGGATGTACTCAAATTGCTCTGGGAAGAAAAACTTCCTGCCTCTGTGCGCACAGCACTAGCTGTGGTAAATCTCGATCTAACTACGACAGCCAAACTGGCTGATCGCGTCTACGCTGCTCATATAGGAAATTCTATAATGGCAGTTACCTCTCCTGCAAACAATTATGCTAATGAAATATCTTCTTTGACTGCGAAGTTCAACGAACTCCAGTCCACTCTCCTTAACACTATCTAATTTGACAGCTTTAACAACAGTAAAAGTAGGTCCAAGGACCGAAACTACAGTCGAGATCACACGCCTAGTCGATTCCGCTATCGCCCAAGATCTAGATCTAGGTTACAAATCTTTGATGGTGGATGTTACTATCACCACAAATTTGAGCAAAACGCTGTGACCCAAAGTGCAAGCACTTTAAACCTAGCAGCCAAAATTCTTCTTTTCAGTCAAAATTTTCAAAAAACTAAATGGCTCGTCACAAGTGGCGGCATGTGATAACAGCCAAACTCAGCTCCGTCTTCTTGTTTATGACCGATTTTCTCGAAAATCCTTTTTAGTCGATACTGGGGCCGAAGTGTCTGTTCTTCCAGCTACTGTGGAAGAAAAACTCTCTAAACTTTCTGATTTCCCACTCTATGTAGCGAACAACACAAAAATCAACGTATGGTACACGATCCCACGAATTCGTTCTGTCAGACCTGTATTATCGCGGACGTTACCATGCTTATACTTGGCGCTGACTTTTTAAATAAGTATGGTCTCTTAGTGGATATCAAAACCCGACGACTTGTCGATCCACTTACCAACTTGTTCGCTGTCGCTGAAATCTCCACTTCTCCAGTCCCCACTTTAACAACAATTGACAATTCTGTTGATCCTGCTGTCCTGCAATATTCTAAGGAATTACAAAAATTTAACTTCTGCAAGTGATCTTGCTTTACCGGTCAAAAATAACGTTACGCACGTTATCGAAACGCGTGGACAAATTGGCGACAGTCAAGACCGAATTCGACACCATGTTGGCTCAAGGTATTTGTCGACCTTCTAACAGCCCATGGTCAACCCCTCTCCACCTCGTCAAAAAGAAGAACGGCGAGTGGAGACCTTGCGGTGATTACCTTGCTCTTAATAATGTGACAACTCCTGATAAATATCCTATCCCTCATATTTAGGATTTTACTCAACAATTATATGAATGCAACATTTTCTCAACTATCGATCTCGTTTGTGCTTATCATCAAATTCCTATTGATGAACACGACAACAGCAATATCCACACCGTTTGGACTCTTCGAATTCGTTCGAATGACATTCGGATTGCGAAACGCTGCGCAATCATTTCAACGGTTCATGCATTCATTACTTCGAGACCTTGACTTTTGTTTCATCTATATTGATGACCTCCTTATTGCTTCTAAAACTTTTGAGGAACACCTCACACATCTTCGAACTGTTTTTGAGCGTCTTTCAAACGCAGGTCTCATCATCAACGTTGAAAACTGCAACTTCGCAAAAACCAACGTTGACTTTTTAGGACATCACATTGACTCGACTGGAATTAAGCCGACTTAAGAACGTGTCGATGCGATCAACAATTTCGATCGTTCAGAAACCGTTAGGCAACTCCGTCGTTTTCTAGGTATGATTAGTTTCTACCGTCGTTTCATACCTTACGCTGGTGGCAATCAAGCCATCCTTAATAATTTTCTTAAAGGTTCTAAAAAGAATGACAAACAAGTCATTCAATAGCTTCATGACCTTAATAGCATTATTTAATCTCATGATATTTGCAAGAAATGATTTTCAGTTTTTTGGAAACCACTAAAATACAAATAATTTAATTTCGCTAGAAAAGGACTGGGCTCTAAGTTACGACAAGATACATCGATTGCGACCATTTTCGTTCAAATCGACCCATCCGTCGTTGAGAAAGCGTTGAGCAAAAATTCTCCACAGCGATATACACACACACACACACACACACACATACAGACTGCCAGCTAAAAATAGTCTAAACAGCTTCAGGAGGTCATGAAACGTAAAGATATCATAAAAATTCTGATTTCGAAAATCGACCCAAAAACAATAACTTCCCATATCGGGAAGTTAATAATAATCTATCTATCATTTTTTAATAGACTAAGAGCCCGCGACGGCCAGACCTTCGTTATTTTTGTAAAAGCTGAAAGTTTCTCTGCGCATACCCCCTACTGAGGTAGGAACGATTAGCTGCAAACAGCAACAATGCGCATTAATACCAATGAATTTGCTTAGCTTTCCGCAGGAAGATTTGTAAAATTTGATCTTGTTGATCTATGGGTGTGACAACCACGCGTACTTTAGTTTTTGTTACTGTGGCGACAGTTTTGGGGCTAATCCTCCGGTTCCATGTCCAGGTTGAGGAACTCTGCTACTGCCCTTGGGCGGTACCACAAATCTTCCTTCGTCAAGTTGGCTACATTTTCAGGACAATTAAATAGGTGGTCTACATCGTGTGGCGTGCCCTCACATGCGGGACACTTGTCAATAATTTCAGAATCAATTCTACTCATGTAGTTGTTTAGGATGCGTGACCAACCGGATCTAAGCTGAGCTAGGATGGATCTAGTGCTACGGGGCAATTGGACCTCTTTGGCAGCGTCTTTTGGTGGCTTTTTATTTAGAACACGATTTGGAATATAGTTCTTTATTGCATTTTCGACCGTTTTGGTGGGAGTGTTTTTAAGCCTGTTCTATATGTAGATTCGTCGATGTTACCAGTAACCTGGCTATCTCTGATATCTACAAAAAGCATCTTGCTGTCTTCCTTATATCTCTGGGTGGTCTATCATAGTTAAGGTGTCATTGCAAGGATGTTGCTCCTTGTGACAGGCCAATAGGTATTGTTTGGTTAGCATTTCATTATGTTCACGGACCGGCAATATGTTACTTTCCTCGTGTAAGTGATCACGGTGGGCCATCAGGTGACATGGTTGCGGTTCGCAAGGCAGCATTTTGTGTTGTTTGTAGCTTATTCCAGTGAGTGTTGGCAACTTGAGTGGTCCATATGGGTGCAGCATAATTTATAATTGGTCTTCCTATTGCTTTGTACGTTGTTAAGATCGTGTCTTTATCTTAGCCCCATGAACTACCCGCTAGTGCTTTCAATGCGTTGTTCCTGTTTTTCAAACTTGAATTTATTAGCTGTGCATGAGCATTGAATTTAAGCAGTGGGTCGAATGTTACACCCAGCAGTCTCGGATTTTTCACTGTAGGAATAGTTATGTTGTCTATGCAGATGCTTTGTGTTGATTTTGCCTTCTTCGTCCATGTGGTAACGGCGTACTTTAGTCCCTGCTATTGGCATATGAGTGCTGTTTTGACAATTATTTGGTTTACATTGTGAGGTTAGTGTGTGTAGTTAGCGGTTTATCGTTCTGATTTGTTTCTCATTTATTCTACTAATACGATCCAAATACTACTAATACGATATCAATTGATTGCGATTGCTAATGAAGTCTTCACTTCTGCCGTGCGGTTGTGGCGAACACTGATAAGTATTTTAACAAATTTTTTTATTCCAATCGCACCTTCCTTACTTATATTTTATTTTTAAAAAATCCATGAATGCGTGGAAAAACAAATTAATCATTAGACAGATTTATATAAAAATTTATAAACGGCGGTTTGCACAAAATAATTTTAATTTTAAGATATCTTTAAAATTCGTACAATTAAAAAGTAGCTGTAAAATCTAGCGAGATTAATGCTTGCTTCATCAAGCAGTTTAATTCCCTGAATATACTTTTAATTTAATTTCAAAAAGTTATTTTGCAAAATTTTAAGTCTTAAATATAGTGCTTGTAAGATACGTGTCAATAATATAATAATAATATAATGGAACAAAATATTGAAAGTTAGTTTACTTACTATGTTGTTTTTGATTTCAAATTATATGCAGTGTGAATACGTAAATTAGAATTTAAAGTATCATCGTGGCAATAAATAATATATATATATAATAATATATATATTAATAATATATATTGGAACACTTCTAGCAGCTATAAATTGGTGACCATCCGACAAGGAACTAGCTTACAACGGATTCAAGACAACAACATTAAAGTATCAAATTTATTGTTTAATTTATTTTTTTTTGTTTTTCGAAATTTAAAATAGTAGATTGTTTCATTTTGCTTAAAAATATTAAATTTTATAAATTTATTTAAGGAAATTCTTATTTGCTTGGGCTATTGTTAATTGCATTTTCCTCATTTATATTGGCAGTTCAATATCCCCGATTAAAGTATTTTTTTTAACACGATTAAAGGTTAAAAGTTAAAAAGCAACCCGATTTGAGTATTTTTCACCCGATTAAAGTATTTTTCGACGCAATTCTTTACTTTCTAGTCGCCGTATCTTTTAGGTCGAGGAAAAACTGTTGCAAGTTCATTTAACTTCGGCTATGGATCCTTCTGATGACGCTGATACACCTCAAAAATATTCCTTTACGGAAGAAGAGCTCCAAACTCTAGTTAATGAACGGGCTAGAGCCTTTATGGAAGCTAATGAAGATCAAGGAACATCTGCAACCTATGTTCAAAGACCTCAAAATGTTTTCCCATATTGTTCTGCAGAACCAAAATATCAAGAGGCAATACAAATTAGCCCGATTTCTATTAAAGTTCCTCCTTTCTGGAAAGATCAACCAGACACCTGGTTTACAATTTTGGAAGAGCAATTCCGAATTTCAAAAATTAAATCGCAAGAGGCCAAATATGGTCATGTTCTAGGCATCATTACACCAGATATTTCTTCGAAGTGTCTGTTCTTCCAGCTACTGTGGAAGAAAAACTCTCTAAACTTTCTGATTTCCCACTCTATGTAGCGAACAACACAAAAATCAACGTATGGTACACGATCCCACGAATTCGTTCTGTCAGACCTGTATTATCGCGGACGTTACCATGCTTATACTTGGCGCTGACTTTTTAAATAAGTATGGTCTCTTAGTGGATATCAAAACCCGACGACTTGTCGATCCACTTACCAACTTGTTCGCTGTCGCTGAAATCTCCACTTCTCCAGTCCCCACTTTAACAACAATTGACAATTCTGTTGATCCTGCTGTCCTGCAATATTCTAAGGAATTACAAAAATTTAACTTCTGCAAGTGATCTTGCTTTACCGGTCAAAAATAACGTTACGCACGTTATCGAAACGCGTGGACAAATTGGCGACAGTCAAGACCGAATTCGACACCATGTTGGCTCAAGGTATTTGTCGACCTTCTAACAGCCCATGGTCAACCCCTCTCCACCTCGTCAAAAAGAAGAACGGCGAGTGGAGACCTTGCGGTGATTACCTTGCTCTTAATAATGTGACAACTCCTGATAAATATCCTATCCCTCATATTTAGGATTTTACTCAACAATTATATGAATGCAACATTTTCTCAACTATCGATCTCGTTTGTGCTTATCATCAAATTCCTATTGATGAACACGACAACAGCAATATCCACACCGTTTGGACTCTTCGAATTCGTTCGAATGACATTCGGATTGCGAAACGCTGCGCAATCATTTCAACGGTTCATGCATTCATTACTTCGAGACCTTGACTTTTGTTTCATCTATATTGATGACCTCCTTATTGCTTCTAAAACTTTTGAGGAACACCTCACACATCTTCGAACTGTTTTTGAGCGTCTTTCAAACGCAGGTCTCATCATCAACGTTGAAAACTGCAACTTCGCAAAAACCAACGTTGACTTTTTAGGACATCACATTGACTCGACTGGAATTAAGCCGACTTAAGAACGTGTCGATGCGATCAACAATTTCGATCGTTCAGAAACCGTTAGGCAACTCCGTCGTTTTCTAGGTATGATTAGTTTCTACCGTCGTTTCATACCTTACGCTGGTGGCAATCAAGCCATCCTTAATAATTTTCTTAAAGGTTCTAAAAAGAATGACAAACAAGTCATTCAATAGCTTCATGACCTTAATAGCATTATTTAATCTCATGATATTTGCAAGAAATGATTTTCAGTTTTTTGGAAACCACTAAAATACAAATAATTTAATTTCGCTAGAAAAGGACTGGGCTCTAAGTTACGACAAGATACATCGATTGCGACCATTTTCGTTCAAATCGACCCATCCGTCGTTGAGAAAGCGTTGAGCAAAAATTCTCCACAGCGATATACACACACATACACACACACACACACACACACACACACACACACACACACACACACATACAGACTGCCAGCTAAAAATAGTCTAAACAGCTTCAGGAGGTCATGAAACGTAAAGATATCATAAAAATTCTGATTTCGAAAATCGACCCAAAAACAATAACTTCCCATATCGGGAAGTTAATAATAATCTATCTATCATTTTTTAATAGACTAAGAGCCCGCGACGGCCAGACCTTCGTTATTTTTGTAAAAGCTGAAAGTTTCTCTGCGCATACCCCCTACTGAGGTAGGAACGATTAGCTGCAAACAGCAACAATGCGCATTAATACCAATGAATTTGCTTAGCTTTCCGCAGGAAGATTTGTAAAATTTGATCTTGTTGATCTATGGGTGTGACAACCACGCGTACTTTAGTTTTTGTTACTGTGGCGACAGTTTTGGGGCTAATCCTCCGGTTCCATGTCCAGGTTGAGGAACTCTGCTACTGCCCTTGGGCGGTACCACAAATCTTCCTTCGTCAAGTTGGCTACATTTTCAGGACAATTAAATAGGTGGTCTACATCGTGTGGCGTGCCCTCACATGCGGGACACTTGTCAATAATTTCAGAATCAATTCTACTCATGTAGTTGTTTAGGATGCGTGACCAACCGGATCTAAGCTGAGCTAGGATGGATCTAGTGCTACGGGGCAATTGGACCTCTTTGGCAGCGTCTTTTGGTGGCTTTTTATTTAGAACACGATTTGGAATATAGTTCTTTATTGCATTTTCGACCGTTTTGGTGGGAGTGTTTTTAAGCCTGTTCTATATGTAGATTCGTCGATGTTACCAGTAACCTGGCTATCTCTGATATCTGCAAAAAGCATCTTGCTGTCTTCCTTATATCTCTGGGTGGTCTATCATAGTTAAGGTGTCATTGCAAGGATGTTGCTCCTTGTGACAGGCCAATAGGTATTGTTTGGTTAGCATTTCATTATGTTCACGGACCGGCAATATGTTACTTTCCTCGTGTAAGTGATCACGGTGGGCCATCAGGTGACATGGTTGCGGTTCGCAAGGCAGCATTTTGTGTTGTTTGTAGCTTATTCCAGTGAGTGTTGGCAACTTGAGTGGTCCATATGGGTGCAGCATAATTTATAATTGGTCTTCCTATTGCTTTGTACGTTGTTAAGATCGTGTCTTTATCTTAGCCCCATGAACTACCCGCTAGTGCTTTCAATGCGTTGTTCCTGTTTTTCAAACTTGAATTTATTAGCTGTGCATGAGCATTGAATTTAAGCAGTGGGTCGAATGTTACACCCAGCAGTCTCGGATTTTTCACTGTAGGAATAGTTATGTTGTCTATGCAGATGCTTTGTGTTGATTTTGCCTTCTTCGTCCATGTGGTAACGGCGTACTTTAGTCCCTGCTATTGGCATATGAGTGCTGTTTTGACAATTATTTGGTTTACATTGTGAGGTTAGTGTGTGTAGTTAGCGGTTTATCGTTCTGATTTGTTTCTCATTTATTCTACTAATACGATCCAAATACTACTAATACGATATCAATTGATTGCGATTGCTAATGAAGTCTTCACTTCTGCCGTGCGGTTGTGGCGAACACTGATAAGTATTTTAACAAATTTTTTTATTCCAATCGCACCTTCCTTACTTATATTTTATTTTTAAAAAATCCATGAATGCGTGGAAAAACAAATTAATCATTAGACAGATTTATATAAAAATTTATAAACGGCGGTTTGCACAAAATAATTTTAATTTTAAGATATCTTTAAAATTCGTACAATTAAAAAGTAGCTGTAAAATCTAGCGAGATTAATGCTTGCTTCATCAAGCAGTTTAATTCCCTGAATATACTTTTAATTTAATTTCAAAAAGTTATTTTGCAAAATTTTAAGTCTTAAATATAGTGCTTGTAAGATACGTGTCAATAATATAATAATAATATAATGGAACAAAATATTGAAAGTTAGTTTACTTACTATGTTGTTTTTGATTTCAAATTATATGCAGTGTGAATACGTAAATTAGAATTTAAAGTATCATCGTGGCAATAAATAATATATATATATAATAATATATATATTAATAATATATATTGGAACACTTCTAGCAGCTATAAATTGGTGACCATCCGACAAGGAACTAGCTTACAACGGATTCAAGACAACAACATTAAAGTATCAAATTTATTGTTTAATTTATTTTTTTTTGTTTTTCGAAATTTAAAATAGTAGATTGTTTCATTTTGCTTAAAAATATTAAATTTTATAAATTTATTTAAGGAAATTCTTATTTGCTTGGGCTATTGTTAATTGCATTTTCCTCATTTATATTGGCAGTTCAATATCCCCGATTAAAGTATTTTTTTTAACACGATTAAAGGTTAAAAGTTAAAAAGCAACCCGATTTGAGTATTTTTCACCCGATTAAAGTATTTTTCGACGCAATTCTTTACTTTCTAGTCGCCGTATCTTTTAGGTCGAGGAAAAACTGTTGCAAGTTCATTTAACTTCGGCTATGGATCCTTCTGATGACGCTGATACACCTCAAAAATATTCCTTTACGGAAGAAGAGCTCCAAACTCTAGTTAATGAACGGGCTAGAGCCTTTATGGAAGCTAATGAAGATCAAGGAACATCTGCAACCTATGTTCAAAGACCTCAAAATGTTTTCCCATATTGTTCTGCAGAACCAAAATATCAAGAGGCAATACAAATTAGCCCGATTTCTATTAAAGTTCCTCCTTTCTGGAAAGATCAACCAGACACCTGGTTTACAATTTTGGAAGAGCAATTCCGAATTTCAAAAATTAAATCGCAAGAGGCCAAATATGGTCATGTTCTAGGCATCATTACACCAGATATTTCTTCGAAGTGTCTGTTCTTCCAGCTACTGTGGAAGAAAAACTCTCTAAACTTTCTGATTTCCCACTCTATGTAGCGAACAACACAAAAATCAACGTATGGTACACGATCCCACGAATTCGTTCTGTCAGACCTGTATTATCGCGGACGTTACCATGCTTATACTTGGCGCTGACTTTTTAAATAAGTATGGTCTCTTAGTGGATATCAAAACCCGACGACTTGTCGATCCACTTACCAACTTGTTCGCTGTCGCTGAAATCTCCACTTCTCCAGTCCCCACTTTAACAACAATTGACAATTCTGTTGATCCTGCTGTCCTGCAATATTCTAAGGAATTACAAAAATTTAACTTCTGCAAGTGATCTTGCTTTACCGGTCAAAAATAACGTTACGCACGTTATCGAAACGCGTGGACAAATTGGCGACAGTCAAGACCGAATTCGACACCATGTTGGCTCAAGGTATTTGTCGACCTTCTAACAGCCCATGGTCAACCCCTCTCCACCTCGTCAAAAAGAAGAACGGCGAGTGGAGACCTTGCGGTGATTACCTTGCTCTTAATAATGTGACAACTCCTGATAAATATCCTATCCCTCATATTTAGGATTTTACTCAACAATTATATGAATGCAACATTTTCTCAACTATCGATCTCGTTTGTGCTTATCATCAAATTCCTATTGATGAACACGACAACAGCAATATCCACACCGTTTGGACTCTTCGAATTCGTTCGAATGACATTCGGATTGCGAAACGCTGCGCAATCATTTCAACGGTTCATGCATTCATTACTTCGAGACCTTGACTTTTGTTTCATCTATATTGATGACCTCCTTATTGCTTCTAAAACTTTTGAGGAACACCTCACACATCTTCGAACTGTTTTTGAGCGTCTTTCAAACGCAGGTCTCATCATCAACGTTGAAAACTGCAACTTCGCAAAAACCAACGTTGACTTTTTAGGACATCACATTGACTCGACTGGAATTAAGCCGACTTAAGAACGTGTCGATGCGATCAACAATTTCGATCGTTCAGAAACCGTTAGGCAACTCCGTCGTTTTCTAGGTATGATTAGTTTCTACCGTCGTTTCATACCTTACGCTGGTGGCAATCAAGCCATCCTTAATAATTTTCTTAAAGGTTCTAAAAAGAATGACAAACAAGTCATTCAATAGCTTCATGACCTTAATAGCATTATTTAATCTCATGATATTTGCAAGAAATGATTTTCAGTTTTTTGGAAACCACTAAAATACAAATAATTTAATTTCGCTAGAAAAGGACTGGGCTCTAAGTTACGACAAGATACATCGATTGCGACCATTTTCGTTCAAATCGACCCATCCGTCGTTGAGAAAGCGTTGAGCAAAAATTCTCCACAGCGATATACACACACATACACACACACACACACACACACACATACAGACTGCCAGCTAAAAATAGTCTAAACAGCTTCAGGAGGTCATGAAACGTAAAGATATCATAAAAATTCTGATTTCGAAAATCGACCCAAAAACAATAACTTCCCATATCGGGAAGTTAATAATAATCTATCTATCATTTTTTAATAGACTAAGAGCCCGCGACGGCCAGACCTTCGTTATTTTTGTAAAAGCTGAAAGTTTCTCTGCGCATACCCCCTACTGAGGTAGGAACGATTAGCTGCAAACAGCAACAATGCGCATTAATACCAATGAATTTGCTTAGCTTTCCGCAGGAAGATTTGTAAAATTTGATCTTGTTGATCTATGGGTGTGACAACCACGCGTACTTTAGTTTTTGTTACTGTGGCGACAGTTTTGGGGCTAATCCTCCGGTTCCATGTCCAGGTTGAGGAACTCTGCTACTGCCCTTGGGCGGTACCACAAATCTTCCTTCGTCAAGTTGGCTACATTTTCAGGACAATTAAATAGGTGGTCTACATCGTGTGGCGTGCCCTCACATGCGGGACACTTGTCAATAATTTCAGAATCAATTCTACTCATGTAGTTGTTTAGGATGCGTGACCAACCGGATCTAAGCTGAGCTAGGATGGATCTAGTGCTACGGGGCAATTGGACCTCTTTGGCAGCGTCTTTTGGTGGCTTTTTATTTAGAACACGATTTGGAATATAGTTCTTTATTGCATTTTCGACCGTTTTGGTGGGAGTGTTTTTAAGCCTGTTCTATATGTAGATTCGTCGATGTTACCAGTAACCTGGCTATCTCTGATATCTGCAAAAAGCATCTTGCTGTCTTCCTTATATCTCTGGGTGGTCTATCATAGTTAAGGTGTCATTGCAAGGATGTTGCTCCTTGTGACAGGCCAATAGGTATTGTTTGGTTAGCATTTCATTATGTTCACGGACCGGCAATATGTTACTTTCCTCGTGTAAGTGATCACGGTGGGCCATCAGGTGACATGGTTGCGGTTCGCAAGGCAGCATTTTGTGTTGTTTGTAGCTTATTCCAGTGAGTGTTGGCAACTTGAGTGGTCCATATGGGTGCAGCATAATTTATAATTGGTCTTCCTATTGCTTTGTACGTTGTTAAGATCGTGTCTTTATCTTAGCCCCATGAACTACCCGCTAGTGCTTTCAATGCGTTGTTCCTGTTTTTCAAACTTGAATTTATTAGCTGTGCATGAGCATTGAATTTAAGCAGTGGGTCGAATGTTACACCCAGCAGTCTCGGATTTTTCACTGTAGGAATAGTTATGTTGTCTATGCAGATGCTTTGTGTTGATTTTGCCTTCTTCGTCCATGTGGTAACGGCGTACTTTAGTCCCTGCTATTGGCATATGAGTGCTGTTTTGACAATTATTTGGTTTACATTGTGAGGTTAGTGTGTGTAGTTAGCGGTTTATCGTTCTGATTTGTTTCTCATTTATTCTACTAATACGATCCAAATACTACTAATACGATATCAATTGATTGCGATTGCTAATGAAGTCTTCACTTCTGCCGTGCGGTTGTGGCGAACACTGATAAGTATTTTAACAAATTTTTTTATTCCAATCGCACCTTCCTTACTTATATTTTATTTTTAAAAAATCCATGAATGCGTGGAAAAACAAATTAATCATTAGACAGATTTATATAAAAATTTATAAACGGCGGTTTGCACAAAATAATTTTAATTTTAAGATATCTTTAAAATTCGTACAATTAAAAAGTAGCTGTAAAATCTAGCGAGATTAATGCTTGCTTCATCAAGCAGTTTAATTCCCTGAATATACTTTTAATTTAATTTCAAAAAGTTATTTTGCAAAATTTTAAGTCTTAAATATAGTGCTTGTAAGATACGTGTCAATAATATAATAATAATATAATGGAACAAAATATTGAAAGTTAGTTTACTTACTATGTTGTTTTTGATTTCAAATTATATGCAGTGTGAATACGTAAATTAGAATTTAAAGTATCATCGTGGCAATAAATAATATATATATATAATAATATATATATTAATAATATATATTGGAACACTTCTAGCAGCTATAAATTGGTGACCATCCGACAAGGAACTAGCTTACAACGGATTCAAGACAACAACATTAAAGTATCAAATTTATTGTTTAATTTATTTTTTTTTGTTTTTCGAAATTTAAAATAGTAGATTGTTTCATTTTGCTTAAAAATATTAAATTTTATAAATTTATTTAAGGAAATTCTTATTTGCTTGGGCTATTGTTAATTGCATTTTCCTCATTTATATTGGCAGTTCAATATCCCCGATTAAAGTATTTTTTTTAACACGATTAAAGGTTAAAAGTTAAAAAGCAACCCGATTTGAGTATTTTTCACCCGATTAAAGTATTTTTCGACGCAATTCTTTACTTTCTAGTCGCCGTATCTTTTAGGTCGAGGAAAAACTGTTGCAAGTTCATTTAACTTCGGCTATGGATCCTTCTGATGACGCTGATACACCTCAAAAATATTCCTTTACGGAAGAAGAGCTCCAAACTCTAGTTAATGAACGGGCTAGAGCCTTTATGGAAGCTAATGAAGATCAAGGAACATCTGCAACCTATGTTCAAAGACCTCAAAATGTTTTCCCATATTGTTCTGCAGAACCAAAATATCAAGAGGCAATACAAATTAGCCCGATTTCTATTAAAGTTCCTCCTTTCTGGAAAGATCAACCAGACACCTGGTTTACAATTTTGGAAGAGCAATTCCGAATTTCAAAAATTAAATCGCAAGAGGCCAAATATGGTCATGTTCTAGGCATCATTACACCAGATATTTCTTCGAAGTGTCTGTTCTTCCAGCTACTGTGGAAGAAAAACTCTCTAAACTTTCTGATTTCCCACTCTATGTAGCGAACAACACAAAAATCAACGTATGGTACACGATCCCACGAATTCGTTCTGTCAGACCTGTATTATCGCGGACGTTACCATGCTTATACTTGGCGCTGACTTTTTAAATAAGTATGGTCTCTTAGTGGATATCAAAACCCGACGACTTGTCGATCCACTTACCAACTTGTTCGCTGTCGCTGAAATCTCCACTTCTCCAGTCCCCACTTTAACAACAATTGACAATTCTGTTGATCCTGCTGTCCTGCAATATTCTAAGGAATTACAAAAATTTAACTTCTGCAAGTGATCTTGCTTTACCGGTCAAAAATAACGTTACGCACGTTATCGAAACGCGTGGACAAATTGGCGACAGTCAAGACCGAATTCGACACCATGTTGGCTCAAGGTATTTGTCGACCTTCTAACAGCCCATGGTCAACCCCTCTCCACCTCGTCAAAAAGAAGAACGGCGAGTGGAGACCTTGCGGTGATTACCTTGCTCTTAATAATGTGACAACTCCTGATAAATATCCTATCCCTCATATTTAGGATTTTACTCAACAATTATATGAATGCAACATTTTCTCAACTATCGATCTCGTTTGTGCTTATCATCAAATTCCTATTGATGAACACGACAACAGCAATATCCACACCGTTTGGACTCTTCGAATTCGTTCGAATGACATTCGGATTGCGAAACGCTGCGCAATCATTTCAACGGTTCATGCATTCATTACTTCGAGACCTTGACTTTTGTTTCATCTATATTGATGACCTCCTTATTGCTTCTAAAACTTTTGAGGAACACCTCACACATCTTCGAACTGTTTTTGAGCGTCTTTCAAACGCAGGTCTCATCATCAACGTTGAAAACTGCAACTTCGCAAAAACCAACGTTGACTTTTTAGGACATCACATTGACTCGACTGGAATTAAGCCGACTTAAGAACGTGTCGATGCGATCAACAATTTCGATCGTTCAGAAACCGTTAGGCAACTCCGTCGTTTTCTAGGTATGATTAGTTTCTACCGTCGTTTCATACCTTACGCTGGTGGCAATCAAGCCATCCTTAATAATTTTCTTAAAGGTTCTAAAAAGAATGACAAACAAGTCATTCAATAGCTTCATGACCTTAATAGCATTATTTAATCTCATGATATTTGCAAGAAATGATTTTCAGTTTTTTGGAAACCACTAAAATACAAATAATTTAATTTCGCTAGAAAAGGACTGGGCTCTAAGTTACGACAAGATACATCGATTGCGACCATTTTCGTTCAAATCGACCCATCCGTCGTTGAGAAAGCGTTGAGCAAAAATTCTCCACAGCGATATACACACACATACACACACACACACACACACACACATACAGACTGCCAGCTAAAAATAGTCTAAACAGCTTCAGGAGGTCATGAAACGTAAAGATATCATAAAAATTCTGATTTCGAAAATCGACCCAAAAACAATAACTTCCCATATCGGGAAGTTAATAATAATCTATCTATCATTTTTTAATAGACTAAGAGCCCGCGACGGCCAGACCTTCGTTATTTTTGTAAAAGCTGAAAGTTTCTCTGCGCATACCCCCTACTGAGGTAGGAACGATTAGCTGCAAACAGCAACAATGCGCATTAATACCAATGAATTTGCTTAGCTTTCCGCAGGAAGATTTGTAAAATTTGATCTTGTTGATCTATGGGTGTGACAACCACGCGTACTTTAGTTTTTGTTACTGTGGCGACAGTTTTGGGGCTAATCCTCCGGTTCCATGTCCAGGTTGAGGAACTCTGCTACTGCCCTTGGGCGGTACCACAAATCTTCCTTCGTCAAGTTGGCTACATTTTCAGGACAATTAAATAGGTGGTCTACATCGTGTGGCGTGCCCTCACATGCGGGACACTTGTCAATAATTTCAGAATCAATTCTACTCATGTAGTTGTTTAGGATGCGTGACCAACCGGATCTAAGCTGAGCTAGGATGGATCTAGTGCTACGGGGCAATTGGACCTCTTTGGCAGCGTCTTTTGGTGGCTTTTTATTTAGAACACGATTTGGAATATAGTTCTTTATTGCATTTTCGACCGTTTTGGTGGGAGTGTTTTTAAGCCTGTTCTATATGTAGATTCGTCGATGTTACCAGTAACCTGGCTATCTCTGATATCTGCAAAAAGCATCTTGCTGTCTTCCTTATATCTCTGGGTGGTCTATCATAGTTAAGGTGTCATTGCAAGGATGTTGCTCCTTGTGACAGGCCAATAGGTATTGTTTGGTTAGCATTTCATTATGTTCACGGACCGGCAATATGTTACTTTCCTCGTGTAAGTGATCACGGTGGGCCATCAGGTGACATGGTTGCGGTTCGCAAGGCAGCATTTTGTGTTGTTTGTAGCTTATTCCAGTGAGTGTTGGCAACTTGAGTGGTCCATATGGGTGCAGCATAATTTATAATTGGTCTTCCTATTGCTTTGTACGTTGTTAAGATCGTGTCTTTATCTTAGCCCCATGAACTACCCGCTAGTGCTTTCAATGCGTTGTTCCTGTTTTTCAAACTTGAATTTATTAGCTGTGCATGAGCATTGAATTTAAGCAGTGGGTCGAATGTTACACCCAGCAGTCTCGGATTTTTCACTGTAGGAATAGTTATGTTGTCTATGCAGATGCTTTGTGTTGATTTTGCCTTCTTCGTCCATGTGGTAACGGCGTACTTTAGTCCCTGCTATTGGCATATGAGTGCTGTTTTGACAATTATTTGGTTTACATTGTGAGGTTAGTGTGTGTAGTTAGCGGTTTATCGTTCTGATTTGTTTCTCATTTATTCTACTAATACGATCCAAATACTACTAATACGATATCAATTGATTGCGATTGCTAATGAAGTCTTCACTTCTGCCGTGCGGTTGTGGCGAACACTGATAAGTATTTTAACAAATTTTTTTATTCCAATCGCACCTTCCTTACTTATATTTTATTTTTAAAAAATCCATGAATGCGTGGAAAAACAAATTAATCATTAGACAGATTTATATAAAAATTTATAAACGGCGGTTTGCACAAAATAATTTTAATTTTAAGATATCTTTAAAATTCGTACAATTAAAAAGTAGCTGTAAAATCTAGCGAGATTAATGCTTGCTTCATCAAGCAGTTTAATTCCCTGAATATACTTTTAATTTAATTTCAAAAAGTTATTTTGCAAAATTTTAAGTCTTAAATATAGTGCTTGTAAGATACGTGTCAATAATATAATAATAATATAATGGAACAAAATATTGAAAGTTAGTTTACTTACTATGTTGTTTTTGATTTCAAATTATATGCAGTGTGAATACGTAAATTAGAATTTAAAGTATCATCGTGGCAATAAATAATATATATATATAATAATATATATATTAATAATATATATTGGAACACTTCTAGCAGCTATAAATTGGTGACCATCCGACAAGGAACTAGCTTACAACGGATTCAAGACAACAACATTCAAGTATCAAATTTATTGTTTAATTTATTTTTTTTTGTTTTTCGAAATTTAAAATAGTAGATTGTTTCATTTTGCTTAAAAATATTAAATTTTATAAATTTATTTAAGGAAATTCTTATTTGCTTGGGCTATTGTTAATTGCATTTTCCTCATTTATATTGGCAGTTCAATATCCCCGATTAAAGTATTTTTTTTAACACGATTAAAGGTTAAAAGTTAAAAAGCAACCCGATTTAAGTATTTTTCACCCGATTAAAGTATTTTTCGACGCAATTCTTTACTTTCTAGTCGCCGTATCTTTTAGGTCGAGGAAAAACTGTTGCAAGTTCATTTAACTTCGGCTATGGATCCTTCTGATGACGCTGATACACCTCAAAAATATTCCTTTACGGAAGTAGAGCTCCAAACTCTAGTTAATGAACGGGCTAGAGCCTTTATGGAAGCTAATGAAGATCAAGGAACATCTGCAACCTATGTTCAAAGACCTCAAAATGTTTTCCCATATTGTTCTGCAGAACCAAAATATCAAGAGGCAATACAAATTAGCCCGATTTCTATTAAAGTTCCTCCTTTCTGGAAAGATCAACCAGACACCTGGTTTACAATTTTGGAAGAGCAATTCCGAATTTCAAAAATTAAATCGCAAGAGGCCAAATATGGTCATGTTCTAGGCATCATTACACCAGATATTTCTTCCATAATCTGGGACGTCCTTACGGCAACTAAGGGAGCAAATCCGTACGACCAGGTGAAATCCGCCCTTCTTCATCGTCTTACCTCTAGCACTACAGATCGTATTAGAAACGTGCTTAGAGGAATGGATCTCGGCGATCGTAAGCCCTCACAACTTCCCAGGGAAATGTCCCGTGAGGCATAAAACGCTTTTTCTGAGGATGTACTCAAATTGCTCTGGGAAGAAAAACTTCCTGCCTCTGTGCGCACAGCACTAGCTGTGGTAAATCTCGATCTAACTACGACAGCCAAACTGGCTGATCGCGTCTACGCTGCTCATATAGGAAATTCTATAATGGCAGTTACCTCTCCTGCAAACAATTATGCTAATGAAATATCTTCTTTGACTGCGAAGTTCAACGAACTCCAGTCCACTCTCCTTAACACTATCTAATTTGACAGCTTTAACAACAGTAAAAGTAGGTCCAAGGACCGAAACTACAGTCGAGATCACACGCCTAGTCGATTCCGCTATCGCCCAAGATCTAGATCTAGGTTACAAATCTTTGATGGTGGATGTTACTATCACCACAAATTTGAGCAAAACGCTGTGACCCAAAGTGCAAGCACTTTAAACCTAGCAGCCAAAATTCTTCTTTTCAGTCAAAATTTTCAAAGAACTAAATGGCTCGTCACAAGTGGCGGCATGTGATAACAGCCAAACTCAGCTCCGTCTTCTTGTTTATGACCGATTTTCTCGAAAATCCTTTTTAGTCGATACTGGGGCCGAAGTGTCTGTTCTTCCAGCTACTGTGGAAGAAAAACTCTCTAAACTTTCTGATTTCCCACTCTATGTAGCGAACAACACAAAAATCAACGTATGGTACACGATCCCACGAATTCGTTCTGTCAGACCTGTATTATCGCGGACGTTACCATGCTTATACTTGGCGCTGACTTTTTAAATAAGTATGGTCTCTTAGTGGATATCAAAACCCGACGACTTGTCGATCCACTTACCAACTTGTTCGCTGTCGCTGAAATCTCCACTTCTCCAGTCCCCACTTTAACAACAATTGACAATTCTGTTGATCCTGCTGTCCTGCAATATTCTAAGGAATTACAAAAATTTAACTTCTGCAAGTGATCTTGCTTTACCGGTCAAAAATAACGTTACGCACGTTATCGAAACGCGTGGACAAATTGGCGACAGTCAAGACCGAATTCGACACCATGTTGGCTCAAGGTATTTGTCGACCTTCTAACAGCACATGGTCAACCCCTCTCCACCTCGTCAAAAAGAAGAACGGCGAGTGGAGACCTTGCGGTGATTACCTTGCTCTTAATAATGTGACAACTCCTGATAAATATCCTATCCCTCATATTTAGGATTTTACTCAACAATTATATGAATGCAACATTTTCTCAACTATCGATCTCGTTTGTGCTTATCATCAAATTCCTATTGATGAACACGACAACAGCAATATCCACACCGTTTGGACTCTTCGAATTCGTTCGAATGACATTCGGATTGCGAAACGCTGCGCAATCATTTCAACGGTTCATGCATTCATTACTTCGAGACCTTGACTTTTGTTTCATCTATATTGATGACCTCCTTATTGCTTCTAAAACTTTTGAGGAACACCTCACACATCTTCGAACTGTTTTTGAGCGTCTTTCAAACGCAGGTCTCATCATCAACGTTGAAAACTGCAACTTCGCAAAAACCAACGTTGACTTTTTAGGACATCACATTGACTCGACTGGAATTAAGCCGACTTAAGAACGTGTCGATGCGATCAACAATTTCGATCGTTCAGAAACCGTTAGGCAACTCCGTCGTTTTCTAGGTATGATTAGTTTCTACCGTCGTTTCATACCTTACGCTGGTGGCAATCAAGCCATCCTTAATAATTTTCTTAAAGGTTCTAAAAAGAATGACAAACAAGTCATTCAATAGCTTCATGACCTTAATAGCATTATTTAATCTCATGATATTTGCAAGAAATGATTTTCAGTTTTTTGGAAACCACTAAAATACAAATAATTTAATTTCGCTAGAAAAGGACTGGGCTCTAAGTTACGACAAGATACATCGATTGCGACCATTTTCGTTCAAATCGACCCATCCGTCGTTGAGAAAGCGTTGAGCAAAAATTCTCCACAGCGATATACACACACATACACACACACACACACACACACACACACACACACACACACACACACACACACACACACACACACACACACACACACACACACACACATACAGACTGCCAGCTAAAAATAGTCTAAACAGCTTCAGGAGGTCATGAAACGTAAAGATATCATAAAAATTCTGATTTCGAAAATCGACCCAAAAACAATAACTTCCCATATCGGGAAGTTAATAATAATCTATCTATCATTTTTTAATAGACTAAGAGCCCGCGACGGCCAGACCTTCGTTATTTTTGTAAAAGCTGAAAGTTTCTCTGCGCATACCCCCTACTGAGGTAGGAACGATTAGCTGCAAACAGCAACAATGCGCATTAATACCAATGAATTTGCTTAGTTTTCCGCAGGAAGATTTGTAAAATTTGATCTTGTTGATCTATGGGTGTGACAACCACGCGTACTTTAGTTTTTGTTACTGTGGCGACAGTTTTGGGGCTAATCCTCCGGTTCCATGTCCAGGTTGAGGAACTCTGCTACTGCCCTTGGGCGGTACCACAAATCTTCCTTCGTCAAGTTGGCTACATTTTCAGGACAATTAAATAGGTGGTCTACATCGTGTGGCGTGCCCTCACATGCGGGACACTTGTCAATAATTTCAGAATCAATTCTACTCATGTAGTTGTTTAGGATGCGTGACCAACCGGATCTAAGCTGAGCTAGGATGGATCTAGTGCTACGGGGCAATTGGACCTCTTTGGCAGCGTCTTTTGGTGGCTTTTTATTTAGAACACGATTTGGAATATAGTTCTTTATTGCATTTTCGACCGTTTTGGTGGGAGTGTTTTTAAGCCTGTTCTATATGTAGATTCGTCGATGTTACCAGTAACCTGGCTATCTCTGATATCTGCAAAAAGCATCTTGCTGTCTTCCTTATATCTCTGGGTGGTCTATCATAGTTAAGGTGTCATTGCAAGGATGTTGCTCCTTGTGACAGGCCAATAGATATTGTTTGGTTAGCATTTCATTATGTTCACGGACCGGCAATATGTTACTTTCCTCGTGTAAGTGATTACGGTGGGCCATCAGGTGACATGGTTGCGGTTCGCAAGGCAGCATTTTGTGTTGTTTGTAGCTTATTCCAGTGAGTGTTGGCAACTTGAGTGGTCCATATGGGTGCAGCATAATTTATAATTGGTCTTCCTATTGCTTTGTACGTTGTTAAGATCGTGTCTTTATCTTAGCCCCATGAACTACCCGCTAGTGCTTTCAATGCGTTGTTCCTGTTTTTCAAACTTGAATTTATTAGCTGTGCATGAGCATTGAATTTAAGCAGTGGGTCGAATGTTACACCCAGCAGTCTCGGATTTTTCACTGTAGGAATAGTTATGTTGTCTATGCAGATGCTTTGTGTTGATTTTGCCTTCTTCGTCCATGTGGTAACGGCGTACTTTAGTCCCTGCTATTGGCATATGAGTGCTGTTTTGACAATTATTTGGTTTACATTGTGAGGTTAGTGTGTGTAGTTAGCGGTTTATCGTTCTGATTTGTTTCTCATTTATTCTACTAATACGATCCAAATACTACTAATACGATATCAATTGATTGCGATTGCTAATGAAGTCTTCACTTCTGCCGTGCGGTTGTGGCGAACACTGATAAGTATTTTAACAAATTTTTTTATTCCAATCGCACCTTCCTTACTTATATTTTATTTTTAAAAAATCCATGAATGCGTGGAAAAACAAATTAATCATTAGACAGATTTATATAAAAATTTATAAACGGCGGTTTGCACAAAATAATTTTAATTTTAAGATATCTTTAAAATTCGTACAATTAAAAAGTAGCTGTAAAATCTAGCGAGATTAATGCTTGCTTCATCAAGCAGTTTAATTCCCTGAATATACTTTTAATTTAATTTCAAAAAGTTATTTTGCAAAATTTTAAGTCTTAAATATAGTGCTTGTAAGATACGTGTCAATAATATAATAATAATATAATGGAACAAAATATTGAAAGTTAGTTTACTTACTATGTTGTTTTTGATTTCAAATTATATGCAGTGTGAATACGTAAATTAGAATTTAAAGTATCATCGTGGCAATAAATAATATATATATATAATAATATATATATTAATAATATATATTGGAACACTTCTAGCAGCTATAAATTGGTGACCATCCGACAAGGAACTAGCTTACAACGGATTCAAGACAACAACATTCAAGTATCAAATTTATTGTTTAATTTATTTTTTTTTGTTTTTCGAAATTTAAAATAGTAGATTGTTTCATTTTGCTTAAAAATATTAAATTTTATAAATTTATTTAAGGAAATTCTTATTTGCTTGGGCTATTGTTATGCCCAAAATACATGTGCAGAAAGTCTGCACGCAGTGCTGCATGCATATCTGCATCTAAAATAGATGTGCAGAATTTTTATATATTTGACGTGCAGAATTTTCGTAACAATGACAGTTCGTGAAAGTGAAAGTTGTCGCAATTTAAAGAAAACTGTCTTGTTAATTAAAAGATAGAAGAAAATAATTGAATCGTTTCCTGTAAAAACTTATGTCTAAATTAAAATTTAAGTTCAAATTACATATACCACTGTTTCCGATAATCCTTTCCTAAAAATTTATTTATTAACAATATTAGTTTTAATTATTTTATAATTTGGATTATTTAGAATATTTGAATATCTTTATAAACCAATAATCGTTACAAAAATAATTTCATTTTCAAAAAAATATTCATTTTTATTTTTTTTTTTTATTTTACTTTATTTTTTTGGCTTGGACATGCTTAAAAGACATTTGGTTTTTTCAGTCCATATCGCCAAGATTCATTTTTATTTGAGTTATGAAAAAAATAATTCATTTTCAAACAAAATGTCAAAATCATCCATTTTTATCTGAGTTTTCAAGTAGTTTTTGTTTTTTTTATTGTGGTAGCACTGCCTCTGTGCAGCGAAATTAGAATTAGAGATATCTTGCAGAATTTTTCTGCATGCAGAATTTACATGTAATTGCTCTCATATAACAACACATGTTCTAATTTCGCTGCATGCAGAATTCTGCACATGTATTTGGACCATTAATTGCATTTTCCTCATTTATATTGGCAGTTCAATATCCCCGATTAAAGTATTTTTTTTAACACGATTAAAGGTTAAAAGTTAAAAAGCAACCCGATTTAAGTATTTTTCACCCGATTAAAGTATTTTTCGACGCAATTCTTTACTTTCTAGTCGCCGTATCTTTTAGGTCGAGGAAAAACTGTTGCAAGTTCATTTAACTTCGGCTATGGATCCTTCTGATGACGCTGATACACCTCAAAAATATTCCTTTACGGAAGAAGAGCTCGAAACTCTAGTTAATGAACGGGCTAGAGCCTTTATGGAAGCTAATGAAGATCAAGGAACATCTGCAACCTATGTTCAAAGACCTCAAAATGTTTTCCCATATTGTTCTGCAGAACCAAAATATCAAGAGGCAATACAAATTAGCCCGATTTCTATTAAAGTTCCTCCTTTCTGGAAAGATCAACCAGACACCTGGTTTACAATTTTGGAAGAGCAATTCCGAATTTCAAAAATTAAATCGCAAGAGGCCAAATATGGTCATGTTCTAGGCATCATTACACCAGATATTTCTTCCATAATCTGGGACGTCCTTACGGGCAACTAAGGGAGCAAATCCGTACGACCAGGTGAAATCCGCCCTTCTTCATCGTCTTACCTCTAGCACTACAGATCGTATTAGAAACGTGCTTAGAGGAATGGATCTCGGCGATCGTAAGCCCTCACAACTTCCCAGGGAAATGTCCCGTGAGGCATAAAACGCTTTTGCTGAGGATGTACTCAAATTGCTCTGGGAAGAAAAACTTCCTGCCTCTGTGCGCACAGCACTAGCTGTGGTAAATCTCGATCTAACTACGACAGCCAAACTGGCTGATCGCGTCTACGCTGCTCATATAGGAAATTCTATAATGGCAGTTACCTCTCCTGCAAACAATTATGCTAATGAAATATCTTCTTTGACTGCGAAGTTCAACGAACTCCAGTCCACTCTCCTTAACACTATCTAATTTGACAGCTTTAACAACAGTAAAAGTAGGTCCAAGGACCGAAACTACAGTCGAGATCACACGCCTAGTCGATTCCGCTATCGCCCAAGATCTAGATCTAGGTTACAAATCTTTGATGGTAGATGTTACTATCACCACAAATTTGAGCAAAACGCTGTGACCCAAAGTGCAAGCACTTTAAACCTAGCAGCCAAAATTCTTCTTTTCAGACAAAATTTTCAAAAAACTAAATGGCTCGTCACAAGTGGCGGCATGTGATAACAGCCAAACTCAGCTCCGTCTTCTTGTTTATGACCGATTTTCTCGAAAATCCTTTTTAGTCGATACTGGGGCCGAAGTGTCTGTTCTTCCAGCTACTGTGGAAGAAAAACTCTCTAAACTTTCTGATTTCCCACTCTATGTAGCGAACAACACAAAAATCAACGTATGGTACACGATCCCACGAATTCGTTCTGTCAGACCTGTATTATCGCGGACGTTACCATGCTTATACTTGGCGCTGACTTTTTAAATAAGTATGGTCTCTTAGTGGATATCAAAACCCGACGACTTGTCGATCCACTTACCAACTTGTTCGCTGTCGCTGAAATCTCCACTTCTCCAGTCCCCACTTTAACAACAATTGACAATTCTGTTGATCCTGCTGTCCTGCAATATTCTAAGGAATTACAAAAATTTAACTTCTGCAAGTGATCTTGCTTTACCGGTCAAAAATAACGTTACGCACGTTATCGAAACGCGTGGACAAATTGGCGACAGTCAAGACCGAATTCGACACCATGTTGGCTCAAGGTATTTGTCGACCTTCTAACAGCCCATGGTCAACCCCTCTCCACCTCGTCAAAAAGAAGAACGGCGAGTGGAGACCTTGCGGTGATTACCGTGCTCTTAATAATGTGACAACTCCTGATAAATATCCTATCCCTCATATTTAGGATTTTACTCAACAATTATATGAATGCAACATTTTCTCAACTATCGATCTCGTTTGTGCTTATCATCAAATTCCTATTGATGAACACGACAACAGCAATATCCACACCGTTTGGACTCTTCGAATTCGTTCGAATGACATTCGGATTGCGAAACGCTGCGCAATCATTTCAACGGTTCATGCATTCATTACTTCGAGACCTTGACTTTTGTTTCATCTATATTGATGACCTCCTTATTGCTTCTAAAACTTTTGAGGAACACCTCACACATCTTCGAACTGTTTTTGAGCGTCTTTCAAACGCAGGTCTCATCATCAACGTTGAAAACTGCAACTTCGCAAAAACCAACGTTGACTTTTTAGGACATCACATTGACTCGACTGGAATTAAGCCGACTTAAGAACGTGTCGATGCGATCAACAATTTCGATCGTTCAGAAACCGTTAGGCAACTCCGTCGTTTTCTAGGTATGATTAGTTTCTACCGTCGTTTCATACCTTACGCTGGTGGCAATCAAGCCATCCTTAATAATTTTCTTAAAGGTTCTAAAAAGAATGACAAACAAGTCATTCAATAGCTTCATGACCTTAATAGCATTATTTAATCTCATGATATTTGCAAGAAATGATTTTCAGTTTTTTGGAAACCACTAAAATACAAATAATTTAATTTCGCTAGAAAAGGACTGGGCTCTAAGTTACGACAAGATACATCGATTGCGACCATTTTCGTTCAAATCGACCCATCCGTCGTTGAGAAAGCGTTGAGCAAAAATTCTCCACAGCGATATACACACACATACACACACACACACACACACACACACACACACACACACACACATACAGACTGCCAGCTAAAAATAGTCTAAACAGCTTCAGGAGGTCATGAAACGTAAAGATATCATAAAAATTCTGATTTCGAAAATCGACCCAAAAACAATAACTTCCCATATCGGGAAGTTAATAATAATCTATCTATCATTTTTTAATAGACTAAGAGCCCGCGACGGCCAGACCTTCGTTATTTTTGTAAAAGCTGAAAGTTTCTCTGCGCATACCCCCTACTGAGGTAGGAACGATTAGCTGCAAACAGCAACAATGCGCATTAATACCAATGAATTTGCTTAGCTTTCCGCAGGAAGATTTGTAAAATTTGATCTTGTTGATCTATGGGTGTGACAACCACGCGTACTTTAGTTTTTGTTACTGTGGCGACAGTTTTGGGGCTAATCCTCCGGTTCCATGTCCAGGTTGAGGAACTCTGCTACTGCCCTTGGGCGGTACCACAAATCTTCCTTCGTCAAGTTTGCTACATTTTCAGGACAATTAAATAGGTGGTCTACATCGTGTGGCGTGCCCTCACATGCGGGACACTTGTCAATAATTTCAGAATCAATTCTACTCATGTAGTTGTTTAGGATGCGTGACCAACCGGATCTAAGCTGAGCTAGGATGGATCTAGTGCTACGGGGCAATTGGACCTCTTTGGCAGCGTCTTTTGGTGGCTTTTTATTTAGAACACGATTTGGAATATAGTTCTTTATTGCATTTTCGACCGTTTTGGTGGGAGTGTTTTTAAGCCTGTTCTATATGTAGATTCGTCGATGTTACCAGTAACCTGGCTATCTCTGATATCTGCAAAAAGCATCTTGCTGTCTTCCTTATATCTCTGGGTGGTCTATCATAGTTAAGGTGTCATTGCAAGGATGTTGCTCCTTGTGACAGGCCAATAGATATTGTTTGGTTAGCATTTCATTATGTTCACGGACCGGCAATATGTTACTTTCCTCGTGTAAGTGATTACGGTGGGCCATCAGGTGACATGGTTGCGGTTCGCAAGGCAGCATTTTGTGTTGTTTGTAGCTTATTCCAGTGAGTGTTGGCAACTTGAGTCCATATGGGTGCAGCATAATTTATAATTGGTCTTCCTATTGCTTTGTACGTTGTTAAGATCGTGTCTTTATCTTAGCCCCATGAACTACCCGCTAGTGCTTTCAATGCGTTGTTCCTGTTTTTCAAACTTGAATTTATTAGCTGTGCATGAGCATTGAATTTAAGCAGTGGGTCGAATGTTACACCCAGCAGTCTCGGATTTTTCACTGTAGGAATAGTTATGTTGTCTATGCAGATGCTTTGTGTTGATTTTGCCTTCTTCGTCCATGTGGTAACGGCGTACTTTAGTCCCTGCTATTGGCATATGAGTGCTGTTTTGACAATTATTTGGTTTACATTGTGAGGTTAGTGTGTGTAGTTAGCGGTTTATCGTTCTGATTTGTTTCTCATTTATTCTACTAATACGATCCAAATACTACTAATACGATATCAATTGATTGCGATTGCTAATGAAGTCTTCACTTCTGCCGTGCGGTTGTGGCGAACACTGATAAGTATTTTAACAAATTTTTTTATTCCAATCGCACCTTCCTTACTTATATTTTATTTTTAAAAAATCCATGAATGCGTGGAAAAACAAATTAATCATTAGACAGATTTATATAAAAATTTATAAACGGCGGTTTGCACAAAATAATTTTAATTTTAAGATATCTTTAAAATTCGTACAATTAAAAAGTAGCTGTAAAATCTAGCGAGATTAATGCTTGCTTCATCAAGCAGTTTAATTCCCTGAATATACTTTTAATTTAATTTCAAAAAGTTATTTTGCAAAATTTTAAGTCTTAAATATAGTGCTTGTAAGATACGTGTCAATAATATAATAATAATATAATGGAACAAAATATTGAAAGTTAGTTTACTTACTATGTTGTTTTTGATTTCAAATTATATGCAGTGTGAATACGTAAATTAGAATTTAAAGTATCATCGTGGCAATAAATAATATATATATATAATAATATATATATTAATAATATATATTGGAACACTTCTAGCAGCTATAAATTGGTGACCATCCGACAAGGAACTAGCTTACAACGGATTCAAGACAACAACATTCAAGTATCAAATTTATTGTTTAATTTATTTTTTTTTGTTTTTCGAAATTTAAAATAGTAGATTGTTTCATTTTGCTTAAAAATATTAAATTTTATAAATTTATTTAAGGAAATTCTTATTTGCTTGGGCTATTGTTATGCCCAAAATACATGTGCAGAAAGTCTGCACGCAGTGCTGCATGCATATCTGCATCTAAAATAGATGTGCAGAATTTTTATATATTTGACGTGCAGAATTTTCGTAACAATGACAGTTCGTGAAAGTGAAAGTTGTCGCAATTTAAAGAAAACTGTCTTGTTAATTAAAAGATAGAAGAAAATAATTGAATCGTTTCCTGTAAAAACTTATGTCTAAATTAAAATTTAAGTTCAAATTACATATACCACTGTTTCCGATAATCCTTTCCTAAAAATTTATTTATTAACAATATTAGTTTTAATTATTTTATAATTTGGATTATTTAGAATATTTGAATATCTTTATAAACCAATAATCGTTACAAAAATAATTTCATTTTCAAAAAAATATTCATTTTTATTTTTTTTTTTTATTTTACTTTATTTTTTTGGCTTGGACATGCTTAAAAGACATTTGGTTTTTTCAGTCCATATCGCCAAGATTCATTTTTATTTGAGTTATGAAAAAAATAATTCATTTTCAAACAAAATGTCAAAATCATCCATTTTTATCTGAGTTTTCAAGTAGTTTTTGTTTTTTTTATTGTGGTAGCACTGCCTCTGTGCAGCGAAATTAGAATTAGAGATATCTTGCAGAATTTTTCTGCATGCAGAATTTACATGTAATTGCTCTCATATAACAACACATGTTCTAATTTCGCTGCATGCAGAATTCTGCACATGTATTTGGACCATTAATTGCATTTTCCCCATTTATATTGGCAGTTCAATATCCCCGATTAAAGTATTTTTTTTAACACGATTAAAGGTTAAAAGTTAAAAAGCAACCCGATTTAAGTATTTTTCACCCGATTAAAGTATTTTTCGACGCAATTCTTTACTTTCTAGTCGCCGTATCTTTTAGGTCGAGGAAAAACTGTTGCAAGTTCATTTAACTTCGGCTATGGATCCTTCTGATGACGCTGATACACCTCAAAAATATTCCTTTACGGAAGAAGAGCTCGAAACTCTAGTTAATGAACGGGCTAGAGCCTTTATGGAAGCTAATGAAGATCAAGGAACATCTGCAACCTATGTTCAAAGACCTCAAAATGTTTTCCCATATTGTTCTGCAGAACCAAAATATCAAGAGGCAATACAAATTAGCCCGATTTCTATTAAAGTTCCTCCTTTCTGGAAAGATCAACCAGACACCTGGTTTACAATTTTGGAAGAGCAATTCCGAATTTCAAAAATTAAATCGCAAGAGGCCAAATATGGTCATGTTCTAGGCATCATTACACCAGATATTTCTTCCATAATCTGGGACGTCCTTACGGGCAACTAAGGGAGCAAATCCGTACGACCAGGTGAAATCCGCCCTTCTTCATCGTCTTACCTCTAGCACTACAGATCGTATTAGAAACGTGCTTAGAGGAATGGATCTCGGCGATCGTAAGCCCTCACAACTTCCCAGGGAAATGTCCCGTGAGGCATAAAACGCTTTTGCTGAGGATGTACTCAAATTGCTCTGGGAAGAAAAACTTCCTGCCTCTGTGCGCACAGCACTAGCTGTGGTAAATCTCGATCTAACTACGACAGCCAAACTGGCTGATCGCGTCTACGCTGCTCATATAGGAAATTCTATAATGGCAGTTACCTCTCCTGCAAACAATTATGCTAATGAAATATCTTCTTTGACTGCGAAGTTCAACGAACTCCAGTCCACTCTCCTTAACACTATCTAATTTGACAGCTTTAACAACAGTAAAAGTAGGTCCAAGGACCGAAACTACAGTCGAGATCACACGCCTAGTCGATTCCGCTATCGCCCAAGATCTAGATCTAGGTTACAAATCTTTGATGGTGGATGTTACTATCACCACAAATTTGAGCAAAACGCTGTGACCCAAAGTGCAAGCACTTTAAACCTAGCAGCCAAAATTCTTCTTTTCAGTCAAAATTTTCAAAAAACTAAATGGCTCGTCACAAGTGGCGGCATGTGATAACAGCCAAACTCAGCTCCGTCTTCTTGTTTATGACCGATTTTCTCGAAAATCCTTTTTAGTCGATACTGGGGCCGAAGTGTCTGTTCTTCCAGCTACTGTGGAAGAAAAACTCTCTAAACTTTCTGATTTCCCACTCTATGTAGCGAACAACACAAAAATCAACGTATGGTACACGATCCCACGAATTCGTTCTGTCAGACCTGTATTATCGCGGACGTTACCATGCTTATACTTGGCGCTGACTTTTTAAATAAGTATGGTCTCTTAGTGGATATCAAAACCCGACGACTTGTCGATCCACTTACCAACTTGTTCGCTGTCGCTGAAATCTCCACTTCTCCAGTCCCCACTTTAACAACAATTGACAATTCTGTTGATCCTGCTGTCCTGCAATATTCTAAGGAATTACAAAAATTTAACTTCTGCAAGTGATCTTGCTTTACCGGTCAAAAATAACGTTACGCACGTTATCGAAACGCGTGGACAAATTGGCGACAGTCAAGACCGAATTCGACACCATGTTGGCTCAAGGTATTTGTCGACCTTCTAACAGCCCATGGTCAACCCCTCTCCACCTCGTCAAAAAGAAGAACGGCGAGTGGAGACCTTGCGGTGATTACCGTGCTCTTAATAATGTGACAACTCCTGATAAATATCCTATCCCTCATATTTAGGATTTTACTCAACAATTATATGAATGCAACATTTTCTCAACTATCGATCTCGTTTGTGCTTATCATCAAATTCCTATTGATGAACACGACAACAGCAATATCCACACCGTTTGGACTCTTCGAATTCGTTCGAATGACATTCGGATTGCGAAACGCTGCGCAATCATTTCAACGGTTCATGCATTCATTACTTCGAGACCTTGACTTTTGTTTCATCTATATTGATGACCTCCTTATTGCTTCTAAAACTTTTGAGGAACACCTCACACATCTTCGAACTGTTTTTGAGCGTCTTTCAAACGCAGGTCTCATCATCAACGTTGAAAACTGCAACTTCGCAAAAACCAACGTTGACTTTTTAGGACATCACATTGACTCGACTGGAATTAAGCCGACTTAAGAACGTGTCGATGCGATCAACAATTTCGATCGTTCAGAAACCGTTAGGCAACTCCGTCGTTTTCTAGGTATGATTAGTTTCTACCGTCGTTTCATACCTTACGCTGGTGGCAATCAAGCCATCCTTAATAATTTTCTTAAAGGTTCTAAAAAGAATGACAAACAAGTCATTCAATAGTCCGAAGACGCCATTCAAGCCTTCAACCTGTGCAAGCGGCAACTTGCCGAGGCAACTACTCTTGCCCAACCCTCGCACACTGCCCAACCCTTGCACACTGCCCAACTTGCGGTAATGGTCGATGCTTCTGATAAGGCACTTGGCGCGGTAGTTCAACAAAATATTAACAACTGTTGGACTCCTCTCAGTTTCTTCTCTGTGCGACTTAATGAGTCGCAACAGAAATATAGTGCTTATGATCGTGAACTTCTAGCAGCTTACTCTGCTATCAAACACTTTAGATATCTCCTTGAAGGTAGAACCTTCACACTTTACACTGATCATAAGCCTCTTGTTTATGCTTTGTCGCAGAACCCTGCCAAAGCAAGTCCTCGTCAGTTCAGGCATTTAGATTTTATTAGCCAGTTCACGACTGATATTCAACACATCTCTGGGATTGAAAACGTAGTTGCAGATACACTTTCTCGTATCGATCAACTATCAATACCACAATGTCTTAATTATAATGAAATTGCTGATGCTCAGTTCGATGACTGCGAACTAAAGGAATTAATGGAAGCTAGTCTCACACTTCAATTCCGATCTTTTCCGTTAACTTTTGGACAATTTTCGTCTAAAACAATTTTATGCAATACTTCTTCTGGTAACGCTCGACCATTTATACCAAAGCAATTTCGTCAATCTGTTTTCAATAGCCTACATACTTTATCCCATCCAGGGGTTAACAGTTCCGTGAAACTCCTTACGGACAAGGTCATTTGGCCACCCATTAAAAAGTACGTTAAACAAATGGCACAGAACTGCCTGGCTTGCCAAAAAGCAAAAGTTTCTAGGCACATACAATCTCCTTTGGGTAATTATACCCCAACTTCACAACGATTTTCCGAGATACATATGGACATAATTGGTCCACTTCCTACTTCTGAGGACAAACGATATTGTGTAACAATTATTGACCGCTATACTCGCTGGCTTGAGGCCATCCCCATCTCGGATATCACTGTTGAAACGGTAGCCTCAGCACTCTACTCTAATTGGATCGCTCGTTTCGGACTACCTTCAGTAATCGTAACTGATCAGGGCTCCCAATTCGAATCCAATCTCTTTTGTGAGTTGTCTAAACTCATAGGCTTCGAACGCAAACGCACTACTAGTTACAATCCTAAATGTAACGGTCTCATTGAACGTTGGCATCGGATACTCAAATCTGCTATCATGGCTTACGACAGGACAGACTGGACAAGGATATTACCTTCAATCCTACTTGGTTTACGAACCACTTTTCGTGAAGATTTCCAATCTTCATCTGCGGAACTTGTTTATGGTACGCAAATTCGTCTTCCTAGAGAATTTTTCAGCAAAAATTCAAATTTCATTCCACAATCTGATTTCGTTTCGCAATTGAAACAACACTTCGATCACCTCCGTCCCATTAATGTATCAAGGCACTCTTCTGACAAAGTTTTCGTTTTCAAAGCCCTTGATTCTTGCTCACATGTCTTCTTACGCACTGACTTAGTACGTAAGTCGCTTCAGTCTCCATACGAAGGTCCTTACAAAGTCATCAGTCGCGATGAGAAGAATTTCGTCATTGATCGCAAAGGTCAACACATGCGAGTTTCAATCGACAGGTTAAAACCTTGTTTTAGGTCAGAATCTGAAGATATCTCGACTCAACCCCCATTGTCTTCTAGCAAAAATCTTAATCGCGCAGACGAAATACCGTCTTCTACAGACAACGTCCAATCTTCTTCTTCGGACACCTTCAAGTCTTTACCTTCCACTTCAACAAAAGCTGGAAAACACAACGCAAACGACACTAAAACTGCTAAAAAGGCAAAATTTAATCTAACACCGCAAACGTTCACCTTTAATCCTTCCGCTGCAACAACCCGACCAGGGCGAACTACCAGAACTCCTGCTCGCTTTCTTAATGCTACGGCATATTAAATCCCCTTTCTTCTTATTTTTCATATCATCTGCGATGGCACTAGGGGGGAGTGTTGTGGCGAACACTAATAAGTATTTTAACAAATTTTTTTATTCCAATCGCACCTTCCTTACTTATATTTTATTTTTAAAAAGCCATGAATGCGTGGAAAAACAAATTATTCATTAGACAGATTTATATAAAAATTTATAAACGGCGGTTTGCACAAAATAATTTTAATTTTAAGATATCTTTAAAATTCGTACAATTAAAAAGTAGCTGTAAAATCTAGCGAGATTAATACTTGCTTCATCAAGCAGTTTAATTCCCTGAATATACTTTTAATTTAATTTCAAAAAGTTATTTTGCAAAATTTTAAGTCTTAAATATAGTGCTTGTAAGATACGTGTCAATAATATAATAATAATATAATGGAACAAAATATTGAAAGCTAGTTTACTTACTATGTTGTTTTTGATTACAAATTATCTGCTGTGTGAATACGTAAATTAGAATTTAAAGTATCATCGTTTTTGATCAAGGTCAAGATAAGCAGCTAAACAACAATTGAATCTGAGAGAACACTGGAACGAATTGACATTTAAGGATACTGATCGCTAATAAATTTGTATCAAAAGAATCCTGTTACAATCACATAGCAGCTATCTACATATTGGATATTATTAATATATATTGGAACTATTCTATAGCAGCTATCTACATATTGGATATTAATAATATATATTGGAACACTTCTATAGCAGCTATCTACATATTGGATATTAATAATATATATTGGAACACTTCTAGCAGCTATACGGTCTTAAGCACACACTCTTTTTTTTATTTTTATTTGGCTGCAAGGGTAATTTTTAATGTTATTGTGAGAGTGTCGCCAACTGAAAAATATGATTTACTGATGTTTTTCGCGTTTCTGAAGTTGTAATCGTTTTGTTTTGAGTTGTCAACTGAATTTTTAGTTTATGTTCAAAGTTCCGTTTCTATTCATTTATATATTTTTATAATTTGAATTTTGAATTTTATTTTTAAAACTAGTTATTAGTAGAAAAAGGGGATATTACTCTTTCTTAGGCCCCAAGAATTTTTTTTTATTCGATAGAGAATCACTCACTGAAGCGAATAAAACCAAAACGAGTTGTATCGGAGCCCCGGGGTCCAAGATACAGGCCTTTGAAAAAAGTAAAATCCATAAAAAATTGCACTGGTTTTGACAAATTTTTTTTATTTTTTACTTATTTTTGCTTTATTTCCTATGTGCTTATAAGATAAACGATCAAAACTGTCCCTTTTACAAAATTTTCTTAATTTACGATAAAAATAATAACAAAAAAATCCACTCGCGCCTAAGTTAAAGTAATCTTGCCTCAAATGGTCATAACGTGTTCCCCTAAGGTTATAATTATTTTTTTTTAAGTTATTCATGTTGATTCTTTAAAATTATTTATCAAAAATAACATTAAACGTCATTTGGATTGCAACATGCGGTAAAAAAAGTGTACTTTTATACAGGGTGGCCCAAAATGAACGAAGGGGTTTGAATTGCTTATAACTTCTTTATTATAATTTTTTTTTCTTTTCTTTTCAGTATTTTGTAAAGAAGACTTGGGGAATTTAAAATGGAGTATGATGAATGAATGAATTGTTGAATTGTTGAGATTTATTTTTCAAATCAACGATCCATTGTTTTGACTCAGCGTGCATATCGTCGTTATTTCAATGTGCGGGTCTGACAGCACCAGGAAGGTTCCTTACTGCCCCTTGTTGGCGAAAATTTGCAACCAGACGGTTTATTGTTGACTTTGAGGGTCCAACCCGCACATTAAAATAACGACGATATGCACGCTGAGTCAAAACAATGGATCGTTGATTTGAAAAATAAATCTCAACAATTTGGGCACGTTGTTCAATTGAGTACTGCTCCATTCTAAATTCCCCAAGTCTTCTTTACAAAATACTGAAAAGAAAAGAAAAAAAAATTATAATAAAGAAGTTATAAGCAATTCAAACCCCTTCGTTCATTTTGGGCCACCCTGTACGATATTTTTGGTCCCCGGGACTGATTTTCAAAAAATTTTTTTTGTAATATACTTATAAAAGTGCCCTAAAAAATAAAAAAAAAAATGGCCGGGGCCTAAGATAAAGTAATCTTGCCTAGAAAAATTATTTTTATTTATTTATTAGTAAAACTTAGTTATTTTTAAAATTGAAATTTGTGAAATTTATTTTGACAAAAAACAAAATATTTTAGTTTATAATCAAACTTGCAATTTTATTTTTGACAGCTTTTCACGCTGACGTCTTTGTTGTGCCTACAACAGCGAAATTGTAGACGTTTTTTTTAACGTCCGTCGTTATCGTCCGTGTTGTGTTTCTACCTATAAGAAAGGGATTTTTCCTGAAATATGGAAAATTGCTAGTGTACAGCCAGTTGCAAAAAGGGTAGTAAAACCCATCCAATTACAGACCTATTTCAATTTTCTCAGTAGTTTCTAAAGTTTTTGAGAAATATATAAATTTTAATTTAATGAGCTTTTTAGAGTCTTCCAAATTACTTAATGAAAGACAATTGGGCTTCCGAAAAGAAGCGAATATTTCGAGTCAATGTTGACGGTGTTTCATCGGATGTATTTTCGACTAATGCTGGAGTTCCTTAAGGTTCCGCTTTATCCCCAACTCTTTTTCTTATCTATATTAATGACTTGTTGGTTTCAACAATTAATCCTATCCATAGTTTTGCTGATGAGAGCACTCTTCATGCATCTCATGTTGTCTTTTTTAGTCTAGCAAAGAACACTATTCAAAAATTGGGGTTTTTAGGACGATGTAAGTTTTTCAATAGCGAACAGCTTCTTTTAATATAAAAATCTTTTATACGTCCCTGCATGGAATATTGTTCTCACATATGGGGTGGAGCATACTCATGTAGTTTGAAGTGTCTTGATTCTGTGCAGCGAAGAGCAGTTAAATTAACTGGTAACTCAAATCTTACTAAGACCTTGATTCCTTGCAGCATAGAAGAAATGTTGCTGATTTGACGATTTTCTACAAATATATCATGGATGAACGGCTTTCTGAAGAGATCAAATCGATTTTACCTAAGTCTGCTAACCTATCGCGTCATGCCAGTGCATCGGTGCGCCCCATCCTTTTACGGTTCAAATAATTAGATGTAGAACTGTAGCCTTCCAGCGCAACTTTTTCAACAGAATCTCATCTCTGGAATTCGTTACCTTCGTGGGTTTTCCCTGATAACTTTAATCTTCAAAAGTTCAAAGTCGGCGTTCATAAATTTCTTAAAGAAACTTAATTCCCAATCGATTCTAATCCCTAGTTGGCATGGTATCTTCGGATATTCATCCATCCATCCATTCCCCATCCTTTTACGGTTCAAATAATTAGATGTAGAACTGTAGCCTTCCAGCGCAACTTTTTCAACAGAATCTCATCTCTGGAATTCGTTACCTTCGTGGGTTTTCCCTGATAACTTTAATCTTCAAAAGTTCAAAGTCGGCGTTCATAAATTTCTTAAAGAAACTTAATTCCCAATCGATTCTAATCCCTAGTTGGCATGGTATCTTCGGATATTCATATAATTAATATATAATTAATTATATTAACACTAAACATGCCTAACTTTCAATTTAAAAGATAAAAAAAAAAGATTGGAATATGGGACTTTGGGAACTAACGAATAACGTTTTAACTCTCATGAACCGTAGGCCTGGAAACTGTTATAAGAAAGTAGCAAAGGTCCGTAATCTAAATACGAAGTAGGACGAATAAAAATTCACCTCGTCGCTACAACAACAATATAGTTTGGTGTTCTAAATAAACGAATTTTTCGGAGGACTATTATAATTTGTTTGTTTGTTTCCTTATTCTGTATCGAAATTAAAAAGAGAGAATTTTGTATAATGTGCCTCTCAAAACGTTGTACATATCAATATTTAAATACATAATATATATACCAGACAAAGATAATGATTTGACTATGGCGATTTTGATGATACCAGTATCATTCAAAGACCGCGATTTAACTTGGTCGATTATATGTTCTCAACACAATGGGAACATTTAGTGCAGAAATTCACAAAATTTAATGAATATATGTTGATTTTATATAATTTATTTGACAAATTTAAGAAATTTAAATCTAAGCTAAAGCACTTCATCTTTATTGTAAGATTTGTCACTTTAGCGAAAGTGGATTTGAGTTAATTAAAACTAAAAAAATCCTAATTATATGTTTAGGGATTCTTTGATATACCAGTGGATAATTTATATGCCGAGCCAGCTGTGCTGAAATGGATAAAAGAAAACATTCCAGAATGGAGAAATTCCATTATTGTCTCACCAGATGCTGGTGGTGCCAAAAGGTAGGTTTAAAGATTTAAATAATTTTAGATGATAATAATCTATAACAATTGTTTTTCACTTCAGAGTAACATCAATTGCAGACAGATTAAATGTAGAATTTGCTTTGATACACAAAGAGCGTAAAAAAGCCAATGAAGTAGCTTCAATGGTTTTAGTTGGTGACGTTAAAGATAGAATTGCAATTTTAGTTGATGATATGGCAGATACTTGTGGCACAATATCTCATGCCGCTGAAAAATTAATGGAAGCGGGTGCAACAAAAGTCTATGCTATCTTAACACATGGTATATTTTCTGGACCAGCTGTATCACGTATCAATACAGCGTGTTTTGAAGCTGTTGTTGTTACAAACACAATACCACAGGATGGACATATGAGAGACTGTGTTAAAATACAATGTATTGATGTGTCAATGATGTTTGCCGAAGCTGTACGTCGTACACATAATGGTGAAAGTGTGTCCTATTTGTTTTCTAATGTTCCATATTAAAATAAATTACATTTATAGTGTTTTGTTTGTTTTGATTAAACAAATATTCAAATAATATTATACAAAAAAAATATTTTCTACATAAATCTAATTAATTTTAAACAATAAAAGGGAAAATATAACAATTTTATTTTTAGTAGTGAGCTAAAACATTACTACAAAACAATACGTAAATTAAATTAAATTATTTTAATTTTGTAATTCATAATAAACAAAAAATATTTGATTACAAAAAGAAATATCAACGAAATAAACCTCCACAAAGAGTTGCAAAATTAATTTATTTATAAATTATGTTATTTTAAATATTTCAAGTAATAATTAATTTAAGCAGCTAACCATTTGAGTATGTATGAGTCTCCCTTATCCCTTAACGTTTTAGATTAAAAAATGTCGGTGTCATTTTGTTTACGAAAAAAATGGTTAGAAAATTTTATTGTGATTGTGAAAGGGTCAACTTTTTCTCTGTCATAATAAACATTCCTAATTTTTTTTAATTTTAAACTGCTGCTCCATAAATTTAAAATATTTTATTCCAACAACATTAAAAAAAACAATCATCCACGAGCATAATTAAATAAAATTTTACGTTATTAAATTAATTATATCGAGAAAAAAATGTTTTATATATAACTATATATTTTTTATTATTAAACAAAATTTATAATAAACATCAATATTGTTTTTTTAGAGAATTGAAAATAAAACTTATTTAGTTTTAAAGCTTTTTTGGATTTTCATTTCATTTATTTTTTAGATAAGGACCAAAAATACATGTAAACAATTGTTTTTTTTTTTGTTAAATGTAAAAATAGAGATGAAAAAAAACTTATATTTGTTTTAACTTTTAATTAGCTGCTCAATCCAGAAATATTTGATTGGAATAAAATGCGCAGTTCTGGGTCACCCAAGTTGTGGGCTGCGGCATCCAACACGAAAAACAAAGGATTCTTTATAGGATGAATCTTGGTATGAACGACTTTAAATATATCAGGCAAATATAAATAGTGAATACAAAAGAAAAGGAGGCACATTTAACCAACTAAATATCCTTCAGAAGAATTGGTAACTTACGGAAAAGAATGAGGCTGGAATTGTATTGCTTACTATTTTAATATATTATTGGGTTTGCTCAACATTGGATCTTTTTTGGGCCGTATATGTTCCATATACGAACGTAGACTGTCAACAAGAGTCCTCATCTGTTATTAATATCAATTAACTCAAATTTTATGGTCACTTGAAGACTTATCGATTAGTTTTATATGGGTGATCAGCCCATAGTTTTTCCAATTTATCAACCTTATTAGTTGGAGTTCGCACTGTCGAAAAATCAAATCATGTAATCGTGTTGTGCAACCAAAAACCAATAGCTCGAAAGTTAATACCGCCGAACATATCATCGAATGGTTTTGAAATTAAAAAATCATTAGATCGAAATATCATATCACCGAAAATTCATTTCGCCGAAAAGTCATCACATCGAAAAAATCATATAATCCAAAATTTAATGCATAAAATCGAAAAATCATTTGATCAAAATTCGTAAAATAGAATAAAAAATCATTATTGAAATAACATCGAAAATATTCGATATAATGAATAATTTATTACATCGAACAATCATTCAATCGAAATATAGGGTATGTCCTCAGTTCTTATGTTGAATTGAAAATTTTGATTTGATTTAATTGATTTATTTCAGCTGTACAATTATTCAAATTTTTCATTGCTAAATTTTCGATTTCCGAAAACATGGCATGTTAAAATTAAAGTGGTTTTTGGAGCGAAATATTTCCAAAACATATACTTTAATTTAATATGCCATTTCCTTGGCAATCGAAAAATATGCAATTTAGTAGTAAATATTTTTGGAATTAATGTATAGAAATATCAAATAATATAAATCAATATAATAATCAATATATACTGCGGCAAGTAAACGTCGCACATGAGTACAATGATTCAGTCATTCAATATATTTGACGTGCTTAATGTTGTTGAAAGATTAATACGATGTATGCTAAAAGGCTCGTCTGGAAGCAATATCTTGTTTATCTAGCAAATAACATCGCAATAGGGAAATAATTTGACGAGCAACATAACCCAAGGTCCTAGAAACAATGCACTCATCTGGTTTTAAGTCTAACAAAGGGTTTAGATTTAAAATAAAAAGTTAAGTAATTGGCGCATAAGTTAACACGGACAGGAGTAATGGATTAGCCGAGATCGTAAAACCTATAGCAGTTACGAAGCATATTGGGCTTTTCCATTTATTACAAACGGTTCGTGCCAGGATTCGACAACATTTGGAGGAGAAAGGCGTGTAACTCCAAAGCAGATTATACTCAACAAATAAGTCTTGCATACTTTTTATTCAACATGAACAATATAAAAAACACAGACTTCGGCAATAAAGGTTTCCCTATAGTGAGAGTGCTCTCACAAAAAAAAATAAAAACAAATGGAAAATCTGAAGGAGCTGAAATCTTAAGTCTCTGAGATATCAAGACTTCGGTTTGTGTTAAGGATTTTTATATAGTTTTCGGGGAAAAGACGATGTTTTTAGTTTTGGGCAGCGAAGTATATTAAACATCAATCAATCATCGATCATTCATCAATCGGAATCAGGCGAAGAAGGTTGTCTCCTAAGTTTTAAAGGAAAAAAAAACAAAAAAAATAATCGAAGATAGAAAAATAAGTGTGTACTATAGTGTTTGTGTTTATGAAAATAAAAGTGTTGAAGAACGGAGGCGGAGAGAATTATATAATTGGTGAGATTGTTCTTTATTAAAAAATTATTTGATATTTTATATTTGTTGTTACCAGGTGGTAGGCAGGTAAAATTTTACCTTTTATTTCTTTGATGTAATAAATTTATTTGTTATTTTAAAGCATAAATTTGTTTTATATTCCTTGGTAACGGAAAATGTAAAATTTCGTTTTAGTTGTTAGTAGGAATTTCAAATTTAACCCTTTATTTGTACTCTTCAATTTTGTTAGTGTCTTTTGGGTCCCCATTTTTTTGCTTTTCTCTTATCGTGCTACTGTTGCATGACACCTGCTATCGTGTTTTTGTGACAGATACCCAGTTTCTTTTGTACTGTGTAGTGTTGAAATTTAGGCCTGGCCGAATTTCAGTATCTATACCTGCAATGTCAAAGGGTAAGTCTTTGTCTCAACAAAATGGCAGCAGAGTGAACCAACAGCTTAGCATTGACTTCACCAACATAAGAGGTCTCAATTCGAATCTAAACGTGGTTCATCAATACATCGAAAAAAATAAACCTGACATATTGTTTCTTACCGAAACAATTATTAGTGGCAAAGCATCGAAATTGGATCTCGATAAATACCGGATACCTAGTTACGAATTAGAACATTCCTTTTATAACAATCATGGTGTCTGTGTATTTGTTCGAGATTCACTTTCATGTATGAGAGGCCTACGAGTTGAACTCTAAGCACCATAATTCTATAGCACTGAAGATCTCAGGTGTTGATGAAACTATGTTTATAATAGGATTATACAGATCCCCAAATTTTCTCCCAGGATGTCCCTTTTTCGATCAAATATCGGCTAATCTAGACAAGATTACCACGGACTACCCCAAAGCAAGACTGGCCATTCTTGGAGACTTTAATATTCATAATAAAGAATGGCTTAAGTATTCATCGCTCACTGACGACGTAGGAAGACAAGCCGAACTGATACTCGCAGATTATCACGGTTTGACGCAAATGATAGAGTGTCCCACTAGAATCGCAGACAATTCACATTATAACAATAAGTTGCTGGATCTGTTTTTGACAAACGAACCAGATACTACGAAGACAAAAGTTGAACAAACCTTCGGAAGATCGGACCATTTACTAATATCAGCAATAGTGCAATTTACATCACCGACACAAATTAAAGCAAATCCTCGTCGCGTTTGGAACTATAAACGCGCTGACTGGGAGGGACTGAGAATCTTTTATGATGAAACACCTTGGAAAACTATTTGTTGTGTCGATCAAGATCCTAGCACATCGGCACTAAGAATCTCTGAAATCATAAAAGACAGAATGCGGCGGCTTATTCCAAATCGATTTATCACTCCTAAAACTGAGCCGTGGTTCACGCGGGATGTTGATGAGGCAGTGAGGAATAAACGCAAAGCATTTAAGACGTATAACGCTAATAAAACACCTGAAACCCATAGCGCCTATAAGAAAGCCAGAAATATTAGTAAATTCAAAATAGAATAGGACAAAGACGCGTTTATCCAGAAGAAAGCAAAGAAATTCGCCGAGCACCCATCTGGCTCACGTAGTTTCTTTCAGGCAGTTAAATCAGTCCAGAGCAATTTTACTCGATCCCCTATTCCAACCTTAGTTCTGAATGACATTCCCGTGAGCGACTCGAAAGAGAAGGCGGATCTTTTGGGTCGTATTTTCGCAGAAAACTCAAACATAGTTGAACCCCCCATTCTCCTACACTCATTCCCCCAGTTGTAACGAAAATGAAACCAAATATTTTTCGTTGCAATATTGTACGGAAAATGCTTCTTTCTATCAATATCAACAAATCTGCTGGCCCCCACGGTATTCCACCCCTCATTCTTAAAAACGTTGCTAGGCAACTAGCTCCCATTTCAACAAAAATTTCCTATTTATCTTATAAAACCGGAATATTGCCCGATTCTTGGAAGCTGGCCAGCGTTCAACCCATATCAAAGAAAGGCAGTAAGATAGACCCTAACAATTATAGACCAATTGCAATTCTGTCGGTTTTAGCTAAAATATTTGAAAAATATGTTAACTACAATCTAATAGATTATTTGGAAATGTCGCGAATTATTGATGATAAACAGTATGGTTTTCGTAGAAGTCATGCAACAGGTGATCTGTTAGCCTACGTATCCCATCTCTGGAACAAATCGCTGGAAAACAATGGTGAAACATTCAGTATTGCACTTGACATTTCTAAAGCATTTGATAAAGTGTGGCATAAAAAGCTAAAATAAAATCTTATGGTATAGACCATCTTACTGTCTCATGGATTCATAGTTTTCTTACAGGTCACCAGTTTCATGTTAATTTAGATGGTATCACATCCAATATTTTCACAACCCAATCCATAATTTTGCTGATGACAGCACATTGCATGCATCACATGCATCTCCTAAATTTCGATCTCATACTGCAGTTACCACTGATAGAGAGCTGCTAATTGATTCAATCAACAAAGATCTGGAGCGTATAATGGAATGGGGTGATCGTAATCTTGTATCATTTAATCCAACCAAAACCAAATTATGCCGTCTTTCACGAATAGAGCGACATAAAAATTTCCCTATTAAAATAAACCATAAGGAATTGCGTGAGGTTGAATCAGTTAGACTTCGTGGAGTGGATATTCAAAATAACCTGAAATGGAATAAACATGTGTTCAACCTCGCTAAATCTGCAATGCAAAAATTAGGATTCTTGAGTCGATGTAAAAAGTATTTCAATCCCGAGCAAATTTTGCTAATCTTCAAGTCCTTCATACATGGACGAATATGTATGGCGTACTGCTGTCATGTTTGGGGAGGTGCTTGTCAGTCAATAATAAAATGTCTAGACACTGTACAGAGAAAAGCAATACGGTTGATTGGTAATACCAAACTAACGGACCAGCTTGATTCACTCCAGCACAGAAGAAATGTGACTGAATTGTCAATCTACTATAAATATAACTTTAGCGAATTCTCCTCTAAGGAAATTCAAAATATCCTTGCATCGTGTGCGCAGTATAATCGACAAACAAGAGCTGCCGAGTTATCCCATCCATTTGTTGTACAAATATCTCGTTGTAGAACTATGTCCTTCCAGAACGACTATTTTAATAGAGTGGCCAAAATGTGGAACTCAATGCCTTCCTCTGTATTTCCCGATGAATTTTCCCCTCAGGCATTTAAAGAAAATGTCCATAATCATTTAAAACAATTAGTATAGTTATCCCTATATCCTCATTCCTTCCATTTTCCTCATCTCCTTCCTTTATAGTTGACATGGTATCTTCGGATATTCAAAGAGTTTAATGAATATTTCATATTTAGTGTGCTAAACATGTCTAACTAATTAATAAAAAAAAACATACAATTCTTTTTAAAAGTACAAGTATTTTATCTCTGTTTAGAAGTTTATTATAAAACTAACACGAAACATCAATATGTTGCCGGAAAAGTATAACATCATAAATTAACATAATTTAGTGAAAAGATGATACACTCAGCAAACTACTCAGCCAACCTCTCAATTCCAAAAACAAACAACTTATTATCTAAAAATACCTAAAAATTTTCTATTAGTATCTATTAGTACAGAAAACTTTTTCGTTTCGGTAAATGCTTCTTTTCAATAATTACAACTGACACGTGCTGATATTTTTCAAACTTTATTTGCTCAGAAAACCGTTTCCGTTAGGGTAAATGCTTTTAATTTTAACGACAATTCATATGATAAACCGACATTTCATATGGTATTACCTGATATTTTTCAACACAACCGTGCCTATTTGTCCAAAAACCTCTCCATTTGCTCTAAATGCTTATTTTCAACAATTGCAACTTTTGTGAAAACGGCATTTAATATGAACCGACCATCAAGTCAGGCATTTTTTCACCCCAACTGTTCCTATAAGTCCACAAAACTTTTTAGAAAACCGATCCTCCATTTATTTAGTGTAAATGTTTCTTTTCAATAATTTCAACTTCAGAGACAAAATAACATTTAATATGAACTAATCTGATATTTTCCAACTCCAAATAGCCCAGAAAACTTCTCCATTTAGCGTAAATGCATTTAAAAAGTTATTTATTTGTTTTGGAATAAACGACATTTAGTCTACAACAAGCTAACATTTTCCAGCTGTACGTATTCGTCATAAGTGAAAGAAAATTTTTTTTTTTAAATAAAAAGTGTTGTTATAGGGTTTACAATATGTGTCACAACAACACATAAATACCTTTTAAGATCTAGGTCCCACAACAACTTGCGCCTTAAGGTGCTGATGAACGCTGTTTTTAAACCTCTGCGGATGGAAACCACCTGAGACGACTACGGCAAACTATTCCATTTGCATGCAGTTCGGACAAAGAAGTCTTTCTGCGATCTGCCAGTATGACAGTGCGGGATTTCGACCGTTTGACTGGTTGCGCTAGCCGATTGCCGAGTGAAACGGGGGTAAGAAAAAGTTTGAGGTATGATGTTGCTGGTTTCATCTGAGCACTTTTGGTGACGATATTTGTAAAAAACAACGAGGTCAGCAACCGTGCGGCGATGTTGTAGGGAATCGAGTTTTGATGTCAAATCTCGATCACCCACAATTCCTATAGTACGCTTTTGAACAGAGTCCAAGAGAGCCAAGATGGAAACAGAAGCAGCACCCCAAACTTGACAACAGTACTCCATACAGCGACGAATATAGGGACTTATAAACATGGAGCAATTGGTATGGAGTGAAACATTTTTTGTATCTATTTAAGAGGCCGAGTTTTCTAGACGCGCTTTTTGCCATCGCCATTACATGATCGTTCCATAGTAGGTTATTTGAAACTGTGACACCCAATAAACGAATGTTTTTACATTCACCTATTGGTTCATCACACATACTGAATAAAATATCTTTGGGGAACTCGGTCTTTGATCTGGAAACAATCAACAGCTGTGTTTTGGTAGAGTTGAAGTTGAACAGGTTTTGGTCACCCCAATCGTTGACTTTTTTTAGGTCTTTATTCACGTTTATGGCAGCGTCTCTCCGGGCGGGATTAGTTCGTTCGTACATTTACCTTTTGAAGGAAGGGGCTCGAACGACTTGTGCAGAGTACTATCATCTGCAAAACTATTTATTGGGTTGCTGGTGATTTTCAACAAATCATTGATATAAATCAAAAATAGGGTTGGGAACAATAGTGAGCCTTGAGGTACACCAGCGTTAATTAGTTTAGACTCAGATGAAAATCCGTCTAAGGAGACCGAAATGTATCGGTTAGATAGAAAATTTTGAATCAACTTTACAACTTTGGGATGAAAACCATACGCAACGAGCTTGTTGATTAAGTTGGCATGCCAAGCTCGATCGAACGCCTTGGAGATGTCTAAAGCGATAACGTATGTTTCACCACCTTTATCAAGCATGCTGTTCCAACAATGCGCTACATAGTTTAATAGATCGGTAGTTGATCTTTTTTTTCGAAAACCGTATTGGCTGTCGGCTATTGTGATGATTGAAAATGATTTACTTCCATAAATTTTGAAATGTGTGTATTAATATAATGCTCGTAGACTTTGGATAGGACCGATAGTAAAACTATTGGCCTATAATTTGAGATATCGGCTTTTGGTCCCTTTTTGGGGACGGGCTGGACATTTGCCAACTTCCAGCACGAGGGAAATATACCTGGTTTGTAGGATTGGTGGAATATTTTAGTCAAAATAGTTGATGCAAGTTCTTTAGAAAAGGTTTTTAAAATAATGGGTGGAATGTTGTCCATTCCTGAGGCTTTGTTGATGTTTAACCCCTTTAAAAGTTTAGCGACTATTTTGGGTTTGAAGTGGAGTTCATTCATATTAACTCCTAAACACTGTATTTGGGATATTTCTTTAGGAGTTTCCAAAACAGTGGAGTTCAGAGCAAAGCGTTCAGCGAACAAGTTAGCTTTTCTTGCGGGATCATTTACGATTGCATCACCATCAATATAATAGGGGGAATAGAAGATTTTGTACCAGAATTTAAAGAATTAATGGCACTGTAGAAACTCTTGTCAGAAATAGACATAGACGTAAGTTTTGAAGCTTTCGCTCTATCAATTTCAGACTTTTCGTTTGAGATAATCTGGTTAGATATTTTATTGGCCTTTAGATATTGGGATCGATTAGCGGGAGTTTTGTTATGAATCTGTGGTGAATTGTTTGTGGGGAAATAAGTGAAACAAATTAAGTTCAGTGTGCGAAGCTTATTAAATAAAAAAACCTAACAGTGTACAAATTAACGAGAAGTTTTTCTCTTCGTAGAATAATGTGGTTTTCGATTGGTAAAATCAGATTTGATCGAAAAAGATCTAGATTTCGGCGACCAATCGAACATGAAATCAGCTGTTTTTACTATTTTTGTTGTATGTGTAAAAAAATGAAATTTGCGACATGTGCTTTGATAATAGTAAACTACTTTTTACACACTTTTATTTAATTTAGAATTATTTATTTCATTTAATTTAATTTAATTTACAATTAATAAACTCATCTAAAACTTAAAATCTCATATTAAAGAGTACAATTGACATATGTCAAATTTCATTTTAATTGGTATTAGTGAAGGGGAATTGATCTGAGGGGTAGATCTAGCTAAAATCTCAGATTTGAAAAACAGATCTCAGATCAAAAATAAATCGATTTTTTTTTGATCTGACGTACCAATGAAACACAAATTTGCTGTCAGATCAAAAAAAAAATCGATTTTTTTTTGATCTGACGTGCGAATCGAAAATCACATAAGAATTAATATTTCTCTCTCGATGATCAGTCGCCATTTCATTTTTCACTTAATTAAATAAAAAGTAAGAACCACCCCAGGTAGTACGTAATCGATTTGCAATAAATTCGGTATCGATTACATGTAATCATGTAGTCGAAACATGTTTCGATTTAGTTTCGATACTGTATCGATTACATTTAGAACAACGTGTTCGCCCTAGTAAGCGAATATGTGATCAATACCAAATCGAAACTGTAATCGATACCAAATCGAAACATGCAAACGAAACTTAATCGAAACCTGTTTCGATACAAAATCGAAACTACTAGTGGCAATGTTATCGAAAGTTTAGAGTTATTTTTGTAATTGTGTTAATTTAAAATACAAATATTTTTATTAATATATTTATTTATTATCATATAAAAAACATTTTACATATTTTTGTTAAATTAATTACAAAAACTTAAAAAAAAAAATGTGAATGTGAACCTGAAATGAGAAAAAAATGCCATTAAAATAAATAGTATTTAGAATTATAATTATATATGTATGTCAAAATGTGAACCTGAAATGAGAAAAAATATCATTAAAAGAAATATTTTATAGAAATATAGATTTATTTATCAAATCAATAAATGCTGCAACTTCAAACTATAGGCTATGTTATATGATGAAAATAAAATTAAAATAACTGTAGATAGAATGCATATTTTCTTATATATATATATATATTAAAAATTTACTTACTGTTGAAATATATTATATTATATTCACAATATTTTAACTTTATATTTGTTTAATTTATCAACAAATACATATATGTTATGCGCGACTAATGTCTATGGAAGATATATGTGCAATTTTAAATGTCAAAACGCCATATTTTTGAATCAGAGTTAGATGACAATATACATTATGAACTGCCTCTTTTTCTCCAATTCGAAACTATCGATTACAAAAAGATTTCGATTACAGTTTCTTGCCTGGGACATGCTGTGTGTGAGGATTAAAAATAATTATAAAACCTTGATTTGTGAATTTCAAATAAATGAATAAAATAAAACAGTATCAGTTTATAATTGTAATATTTTATTTATTTGTCAAAAATATATTTGTGAAAGTGTACAGGGTTGTAAAAGAGGGTACCATAATTTGGTCCGGACATAGAATATACATGTGCTAACCAGATAAAGTTGATTTAACCGAGTATTGGTTAACCTCCACAATGTTCTTACCTGAAAATAATAAAAATAAAAAACATTAATATCATATGAAGTAGAAGTAAACTAAAAATAGAACTAATTTATGATCAGTCTAGTAGACATATTAAATATTATCATGGAGTCGGATTATGTATGTCCATCAACATAACTACACATCAGAACAATACAAAATTGGTGAGTGAATCGTTATGGTACAACTAGGATGCTAATTATGAGTGCCCCATAAACAGGTTACTATAAAGTGGTAACCCCGACAGAAACTGAACGCGCTTATTAACAAATTGATTAGCATAAATGGTAATCCCAACGAAACAATAAAACTTTTTGGAAAATACAGGATGCTACAAAAAATCATTTTCCTTCTAGAAGTTCACAATAACACGGAATGTAACAACGTGGGATGGTGACGTAGGACAAATAAATTTGTTCAATTAAAATATTTGTCGATTAAATAAAGAAATAAATAAAAATAACTAAGTATAAGCTAATAAATAAATTAAAAATAAATTTTTTTGAGAAATCTTTTATAAATAATAATTAAGGAAAATTATAAAATAAATAGAGTATAAAGCTAGAAACACAACACGGGCAAAATCGTCCGACGACGACGCTAGTAACATTAGAATACACAGCATACATACATTTCAAACACAACTACAGCGATAAGCGAAAAAGTTTTTTTCGTCGGAGAAAATTTAGATTCTATTTCTAATTTATCGTCGGCGATGATTATTGCCAGATATCAATTCTATTTTTATTTGGCTACAAGGGTAACTTTTAATGTTATTGTGACAGTGCCGCCAACTGAAAAATATGATTTTCTGATGTTTTTCGCGTTTCTGAGGTTGTAATCGTTTTGTTTTGAGTTGTCAACTGAATTTTCAGTTTATGTTCAAAGTTCGGTTTTATTCATTTATATGTTTTCATAGTTTGTATTTTGTATTTTATTTTTAAAGTTAGTTATTAGTAGAAAAATTATTATTATTTATTTATTAGTAAAAATTAGTTATTTTTAAAATTGAAATTTGTGAAATTTATTTTGACAAAGAACAAAGTATTTTAGTTGGTGTCGTGATAAAATATCACATGAAAAAATCCCACACGAAATAATATCACGTCGAAAATATCACAGCGAAAAAATCACTATACGAAAATATCACATCACAAAAATATCACATCACGAAAATATCACATCCTAAAATCACACGCGAGAAAATATCACATCCTAAAATCACACGCGAAAAAATATCACATCATAAAATCACAAGGGAAAAATATCATACCCTAAAATCACACGCGTAAAAATATCGCTTTCTTGAGGCTCGTCTCCACTAGCCGCGCTGAACGTTTACTAAAACCGGGCATTTTATGCAACAGAAACAGAATTTCATACAAATTTGACAGTAAAAAATTCTGTTGCTGTAAAATTTGTATGAAATTCTGTTTCTGTTTTATGTGAATTTCAGCCTTAACGTTTGCAAACATAGATTTGTTTAGTGTAGACACGAAATATGAGGACGAACAAACATTTGTTAGTTTACCGAATAAAATGGAAAACACGATGTTTTTGCATGTTTGTGCTTCATAATATGAAGTGAAGACAAAAATCTGTCTCCACTTCATGTTATTTAGGAACTAGATCTGTCATGCATATATTGATCTGTCATTGATAATTAAATTTGATTTCGGTTTTTAAGTGAAAATTTAGAATAAAACAAAAAATACATTTTGTTAAAATATTAAAAAATTGTGTATTTGGTTTTAATAATGATTTTATCAATTTGTTTGGCAAATAAAAGCTGTCAAAGTTTTTATTTTAAAACTTTCGGCACTTCAACAAATGTTAGCAAGCATTAGTTTTTAGAAAGGTAGTTTGGTTGATAGAGACAGATTGTTAACAAACGTTAGTAAACATTAGCAAACGGTTGTTGTTTTAGAAGATGATTAAACAGAACGACAGCGATGAATTTAATTTAAATAAATAACAATTCGCTTTAGTTATTATTGAACACGTTTATTATTTTTACAATAAGAAAAAGTGAGTGACATTACAATATAAGCAAAAATGTAATAGAACAATAATAGTATAATGTAGTTAATGCCCTAGAGGCGAAATGAGAATGTTATAATTATAACACTCCTCTCATTCTCATAAAAGTCCACATCCTTCACGTAATATCTTCATCCGAACGCCTGGAAGTGGTTTTGTTAACATATCTGCCAGTTGTTCTTCCGATGGACAATAGCTACATATAATTTCACCTTTGTATACAAGATCCTTGACATGATGATATTTTGTTTCAATATGCTTTGACCGATTTGTAATTTTCTCGCTTTCAATCATTTTCAAACAGCTTTGATTGTCTTCCCAAATTTGAATCGGTTCGCTGACATTGACGTTTAAATCTTTTAACAATTTCTTGATCCAAACAGCTTCCTTGCTTGCTTCAGACAAAGCTATGAACTCAGCTTCTGTTGATGAGAGAGCAACACACGTTTGCTTTCGGCTTGCCCAGCTTATTACACCACCATTTAACTTAAACAAATATCCAGTGTTGGATTTTCGATCAGCCCTATCTTCTGCCCAGTCTGCATCAGCATATCCATGAAAACTTTGATCGACAGTTTCCTTTCGACTAAGACTAAGTTTCAAATCTGCTGTTCCTTTTAAATATTTAATTAACCTTTTCAGTTCCATCCAATCATCCTTTGAGGGTTGACTAACTTTCCTGGCTAAAATTGATACACTCCCGAAAAACAAAATATAATTTTAGTAATGTAAAATGACTGTTCTGAGTCTTAGGACCGTGTAGTGTTTTTGCAGACATTTTTGGGCAAAAGTGTTTAAATAGTTCGTACTTTGGCAGACCTTAGGCAGTTATAATGTCTGCGCATTCGGTATTTAATTTAATTTGTTTTTCGGGAGCCGAATATATTCTATCGTTATTGGTTTAGTTGACTGTCATATTACTGACTCAAGGGTAAACCTTTTACAGGCTCATTGTAATTGCAATTAACCGCCTTAACCACAATATATCGTCGGGTTTACGTCGGTTTTAAAGGGGAACATTTCACTGACGAAAGCATTGATATAAAACCGTCTATACACGGTGTTTGAGGCCGATAACAGTATTAGTAAAATTGTACTAGACCTACACAACAAATTAATTTAATTAATAATTTTTAATTCTTTATATTAGTTTAAAGTTTATAATATTTTTTTATTGAATAATTCAATTAAATAATATAAATAAATTTACATACATAATATGTTCATATATATCCATATGTATAAAAAATAGTAATTATTATGTTACAATGTCAACATTTTTAATAATTATACATTAATTCAATTATATTATGTAATATTAAACAAATAACAATAAATAAAAAACTTATTTATTAGATTAAACCTAAAATACTTCTCCATTTTTTTTAAAATACCTCCAAAGTTTAGATGGTAAATTCCATCAAGTTCAAGGAGTAAAATTTAATTGATTGAATGCACCCATCGAAATGTTCGGGATATTTTTTTTATAAAAAACAAAAATGTTTTAGGTTTAATCAGGTTTTAGGATTATGAAATAAAAACAATTAAAATAAAATAAAAATAAATAAATTTAAAATAATAATCAAAATAATATTTTAAAAAAAAAGTACATATACTTAAATATTTTAGGTACTTAATTATAAAAATTTGTAAGGTACATTAATTCATATTTATATAATACTAATTTAATAGTAATATGTACACTACAGTACATTGATTATAAATTTATAATTAATAATAAGTCTTTAGAATCAGTAAAACAAATCATCACAGTAATTCAAATAGGTAATCAATATTTAACTTCTTATTACTTATTTTATATAGGTAATTATGTAGGTAATACTAAAAAATAGAATATATTTGTTTTAAACATGAATTTATTTTTTTTTGTGAAAATTTGCTCGCTTCAAAAACTCTTTGATGCTTGATTGGATTTGCTGCAGAGTCACAGGATTATCGTTCGTATAGTTTTGCACCTCGACCATCAGTTGTATCAGAAATGTATTTTCATTGAATATCAATTTGGTTATATCTATGAGTAAAAACAATGAAATGGAAAGATTAATTTTTATCTATAATCTATACCTATGTGACAAAATAAAATAAAATATTTGGAACACATATTTATATAGTTCCTTTAATAGAAAACTGCAACTCAAAATATTAAATTTTTCAGTAGAGTGATTTAAAGATTTCAGTCTGCAACTAACTCAAAGGATTGATATTTTATTTCCTTCAATTTTCCAGGGAATCCACCAAACAGAAGTCTTCTCTTAAGCCTAACCAGCGAGTCAATAAGAAACCTTAAAGAATTTGACGAAATTATTTCCTTAAATAATATTTGACATACTAGCCACCAAATCCATATTACGATTTGATAAGTACAGTAGTGAAATTGTATGAGAATAGAAAAAAAATTTATTTTTAAGAAAAGTTTGTGTGGAAATTTTCATGTTCATGACATTTCCTTTAGTTTACGCGTTAATTTTCGGCTCTTTTAAGTGACTGCTTAATTAATCGAAACTGAACGAACAGTTCTTAAAAACTCGCTAGTCATTAACATACATTTTCGATGAGTCGCATTCTAAATTTGTTACTGACTCGCTGATTGACCCACTTATTTTAGCTCAATGAAATATAGGTTACTATGTTTCATAATGGAATATCTCAAAAAACGGCCAATTTTGAGTTGTGCCATTAAAAAGGCATGTAAATATGTACATTAAAAAGGGTGGGATATAAAAGAACAGGTAATATCAAGACTATTTTTTAAGGTAAATGCTTACACATAGATATATCAATCAAATTTGAGACTTAACTTCAAATCAACATGCACCAAAATTACCTTTTGAAAGTGACGATTGCCCCGACCACGAATACTTTGTTATTAGGTCATAACTTAAAAGGTGTTCCAATACTGTTTTTATTATTTTATTTGTATTGTTGCATTTCAAAGCAAAAAGATATAGAATCTGAAAAAAAAAAATAAATTAAATAAATTCAAGTTCAATGTCATGAGATAAAATTAAATTGCCTTTTTACCATCTGTTCCATGTAGCTTTTATTAATTAATTTAGTGTTGAAGCTTACAAGTTCCTCCATTCCTTGGAATTTTTGGTAAAATAAATGACGTATTTTTTACAATTTTTGTCTCCGGCTTTCTTATCGTCAGTAGAAGATTTTCTAAACATTCTTTCGTAATGTTTTGATTTTGAATTATTTCCCTTTGGTTTTTTAAAATTAAACTTTGGTTTTGTTGCAGTGTTATTATATTTTCATCCATTTTTCCAATTTTTTCAATAATTCCGTATGATTTGTCTTTATCGAAATCGCTGTCTATAGGAGTTAAAAATTTTTCTGATGTACTACACAGTAGTGAATATATTTTATTATTTTGCACAACATCAGTTGATATTGGTTGTAATAATGGAGGCACTAGCGATAATGATGAACCATTTGATACAGAGCTGCTTGATAAAACAATTATTTCTGGTAGAGCTCTTATGCAATCTAGATCTGTTATATTTTGTAATGGTTGTATGGTCGTTGTCGGTGCTAGTGGTGGTACTTCTGGTAAAATTACATTATATAAATTTGAATTGTCTTGTAGAGGTGCGCTAGATATTAATTGTGGCACTACTTCTAATGGTTTTTCACTAGTTTTATCATTAGCAGCGGTTTTCGATAACTTTGGTAACGAGATTTCAAATTCGTCGTTGTATTGCGTAAATGCAAATATTTGCCTCTTTCGAGATGTAATGTTTTCGGTGTCTGAGTTAGAGTTGATTTCAAAGTGTTTCTCTATTTGTTTGGCTTGGCTAAAAGAATTTAAATTTCTTTTTAAAATTTTGCATTGGAATTTTTGCCAAGATTCTTCGATATTTAAGTTGCCATAATGCTTTGTTTTTGGGCATATTATGGCTAAAACGTTTAATATTATTTATCAACCAGTTTATAAAATAATAATATTCAATAATGTTATTGAAATAAAAAATAAAATAAAAATCTTAATAAAAATAAAACTAACCTTAAAAACGTAAACCACATGACAAAAATTCTAGGTTCTTCAATTTATTTTATACTCTTAGTAAATTATTATTTAGCTACATACCTTTTATAATTTTAACAGCACAAATTTATATTTTAATTTACTGTTGACATAAGTTAAATGTTTTAATTTTTATTAATTTTTAATTCACCAAATTTTTTTCCCTACAACTTTTTCACTTCTTTATTTTGAGAAATCACTTTTACAAATGGTACAACTGCAACGTGCAACATTCTCAATTTTTCGTTTCCTTTATTTTTCAATTTCGGTTAAAAACGAAGTTTGTAAAATGACCGGTTGTCTGTTATTTATCATTACCAAATTTTAATTTTGTTTCAGAAATTCTAGTTTGTGTCGTTTAATCGTAGTGACGTTTTTTGTTTATAGTCGGATGGCGGTTATTTGCTACTACCAAAATTTAAATTTTTGTCGAATGTAAATTGAAAACTTAACGAACTTAAACCGATTTTTATATCGAGTCGTTTTCAATTCGAGAATAATTTTTTTGATTTCGTATATTTTTCTTGAGTCGGTAAGCCTTCGTGCGATTTAACTTAATAACTCTAATTTTTTGTTGTAATTTTCAACCGACTATTTACAGACGCATAACCACTCGGTTACAAATTGTTTTTCGGGACTAGCAGCTATATCAGGACGTGAATTCACAGAAATGTATAGCAAACTTCCAATCAATTTCTGATATATTTTATTGTCAGCTAACAAAGTTGGTTCAGATTTTGACTTTCCATATGCTGGATCCAGCGGATATAATGACATCTTTGAATTTTCAAGTCCTGCAATATTAATTAATTTATCAATATATTTCTTTTGACAGATTTTAAAATTTCCACTATCGTTTTTCTCAATTTCAAGTCCCAAATAATTTTTGACATCTCCAAGATTTTTAATTTCAAAATTTAACTTTAGCAATTCTTCTAGTATTTTAATATATTTCATCTCCTTACTGGCAACTATCAAATCATCTACATATATTAAAATATATGTCCACACTTCTTTTTCAAATTTTGAATACAAACATTGATCTGCTTGGCTTTGTACGAACCCACCAGAAATTAAAAATTTATGAATCAGCTGATTCCACGAACGTGCTGCCTGTTTTAGCCCATAGAGACTTTTATTTAGTTTACATACTAAATTTTCTCCTTCAACTTCAAATCCAGGCAGCTGTTTCATAAATATTTCCTCGTGTAAATCCCCATTCAAAAATGCTGTTTTAGCATCGAAATGTTGTACAATCATATTTGAAGCGCCTGCAATTGACAATAACGTTCTCAATGTAGTGTGTTTTACAACAGGTGCGAAAATTTCATCATAATCCTGTCCGAATTTTTGTGAAAATCCCTGTGCTACCAGTCGAGCTTTAAACCTTTGAACATTCATTTGGCTATCAGTTTTAACTTTGAAAACCCACTTCCACCCAATCGCTTTACGGTTATTAGGTAACTTTACCAAATCCCATGCATGATTTTTATTCAATGATTCTATTTCATCGCACATAGCTTGTTTCCAATGTTTTCTATCATCACAACCTAGCGCCGTTTTAATCGAATTCGGTTCGAAATCATCATGACATTGACTAACTAAATTGATTTGTTCAATCAGTCTTTCCGGAGGTACACCTTTGTTAGATCTTTTTGAATGTCTAATACTAGTGGCACCATCTAACACAACATCACCAACATCTTCTGAATTTCTTTCACATTCCAAAAATGGGTCCTCATCCGACTGTATATCAATTTGATTTTGAACATCAATGTGTGGTACATGTACCTGTGGTTGTAGCTGTTGTTCAAATTCCTGCTGCTCTTCCAGTTCTGGCTGCACATCCGCTTGTATAATTCGACTAACAGGAACACCAAGATTCACTCCAAGTTCGCAATTATCAGCAATGCTATTATTTTCAACAAAAATTGGCACATCTAATTGAGTTTTGACCAACCCCTCTTGACTTTTGTTTTCAAGAAATTTGACATCTCGACTTATAGTAATTTTATTTGTGTTTTGATCCAACAAGCGATACGCCTTCGAATTTTCATCATAACCAACAAAAATTAATAACTTAGCTTTATTATCTAATTTACGTCGTTGTTGTTTTGGAATATGTACGTATGCTTTCGATCCATATATTTTAAGATGTTCAATGTTAGGTTTCTCTTTTGTCCAACGTTCGAAAGGTGTCATATCTATACTTTGTGTTGGTAATCTATTTTGAAGATAGTTTGCTGTAAGTACTGCTTCCCCCCAAAATTGATTTGCTATTCCTGCATCCAACAATAAACACCTGACCATGTCAATAAGCGATCTATTTTTACGTTCAGCTACACCATTTTGCTGCGGCGTATATGGTGTTGTGTATTGGTACTGAATTCCTTCATTCGCCAAATAACTTTTAACATTTTCGTTAACATATTCTCCTCCTCGATCTGATCTTATAATTTTCGGTTTTGTTGAAAACATGTTTGTGACCAATACGACATAATGACGTAATTTTTCCGCAACTTCTGATTTTTGTTTTAGCAAATACACAGTTGCAAATCGACTATAACCATCGATAAACGTCAAAATATATTTATTTCCGCTTGGTGTTGCAGGTGAGATTGGACCACATACATCAGAATGTATTAAATCAAGTGGAGCACTTTGTTCATTTAACGACTTCTTCGGAAAAGGTAATCTCGGCATTTTTCCTTTAAAACATATTTCACATGTCTCATTAACATTACAATCAGCTACCAAAACACTATTCTCAACATGATCGCCGCCAAATAATCTCTTAATTGCGTTCATATCACGATGCCCAAATATTCTGTGCCAATAATGATAACAATCATTAACATGTGTTGAAACACAAAAAACTTTATCTGGAACATTTTGTCGTAATTTATATAAACCATTATATAAATCAGCTACCGCTATGACATTGCCATTTAATAATATTCGACAACCAGACTTGTTAAACTTAACATCAAATCCTTTATCAGCAAGCTGCTTCACAGATAACAAATTTGCATTAATAGTTGGAACATACAACACATTATCAAGACGTGCCAATTTTTCATCATTTAGTTCATCAACAATTCCTATTACACATGATCCAAGACCCTTTGAATTGACTTCTTGATCATTAGCAGTTATCACAGTTTTTCCGTGCACTTCATCAATAAATGAAAAATTTGAAATGTCATTTGAAATATGACTAGTTGCACCAGAGTCCACTATCCAGCTGTTTTCCCAGCTCTCTGTAACAGAAAAACAGTAATCAATATTGCCACAAACTTTATTTACCTTTTCATTGTTGGTGGTTTTATTTTTCTTCTTGTTTTTAAGTTTTGGACAATCCGGTTTTAGATGTCCGTATTTGTGGCAAAAATAACATTGACTACGACTGTGATTTTTATTGCTTGTAACTTTCATTGCTGTTTCTGAACTAAAATTTCCTTCCACCCAGTGTTGTCGTTTATACTCTTCAATTAATTTTGCTTGAACAATATTTAAGGTTAGGTCTGCTTCCGGACGAGTTTCTAATGCTGTTATCAATGTATTATAGTTTGACGGCAAACTACCTATCAGCATTCCAACTAACCAGCTATCTGGAATCTTATTATCTGGACTAAGCTCCACCAGTTGATCAAACAAAGTTGCCATTGCCTGAATGTGTTCCTCCATATTTCCTTTTTCTTCACTCAACTTTAGACTGCAGATTTGTCGCGTCAATTGAACTCTATTGCTTAATGAAGGTTTTTCAAAATAAGCTTTCAAACTATTCCAGGCATCTGCGGCTGATGTAGCCTTTCTGACATGATTTAATTGGTTATGTTCTATACATAACCCAATTGTTGCTCGGGCCATGTTATCCGCCTTCTTCCAAACTTCTGTTACCGGTTCTGGTTTTGGATCAGAAATTACATGCCATAACCCGTCTTTAATTGAACAGAGCTCCATTTTATATTTCCAAATATACAAATTATTGCTGTTAAGCTTTGTTATTGAAGTTTTAAAATCAGCCATCCTAACCTCAAACTGATGCAATGACTGGATACAAAAATCAACTATTTTAAACTAAACAATTTTAATATCACTGAAGATTATGTTCTGGGCCCATAACCTTTTAGAAGATGATAAAACAGAACGAAAGCGATGAATTTAATTTAAATAAATAACAATTCGCTTTAGTTATTATTGAACACGTTTATTATTTGTAACGTCCGCTATGTTCGCCTAAACAACAATAAAACCAATTCATCTTCTTTTTCTAATTCAATAAAAGTTTATTTCATTAGTTTCAGTTCATTTTTTTTACATTAATAATCATTTTAAAATTTTCTAATACTTAACGGCTAGTTAAATTTCGAATATACTATAAAAAACAAACGAACGTACTCAATTTTACTTCCAATTCTAACGAACAGATGTCGTTACTAATTTTTGCTGAATCTTTGGTGTTACACGATTTGATATTTTCATTAGAAGATGTCAAAAGAAAAATCACATTTTGTGGTTTGAATGAGTTTTCGATGTTAAAAGTTTGATTTAAATAAAAATTCATTCCGGTTTTAGTTTTTCAAAAGATAACATCTAGTCAAAGTTTGTTCATGCAATCATGTTCAGAAAAAAATAAGTTCATTGATAATTATATCAAAAACAAATTTTTGTAATGCTATATTTAAACACAAAAAAATGGTTTATGAAAGTTTGAATAGTGTGTTTTTAATTATAATTGCCTAGAATTAAAAATAAAATAATAAAGTGATACATATCAAAGATTACGTTTGATTTATTCTAAATATGAAGATCAAATGCATATATTACACACAAATGAACATTTTCATATATTTATAAATAATTTAATGAGAAAATGTAAACAAGCTGTAAAACTATTTAAGGAAGGTAAAGAAAAGATGTTTGATGAAAATTCTCACTATCGAAGAAATTTAACAAAATTAAGTCTGGTTTTTTCACATATGTTAAGTGAATTAAAAGCTATATTTCCAAATGGATTTTTTTTGCTGGTGATCAATTTCGTATAACAAAATCAGAGGCTGCTGAGTTTTGAAAATTAAACTTTGGAAATAGGAAATCATACTGGAAGTGAATGGGGTCCACCAATCAACAGTTTAAGATAAGGTATTTTTCTAATTTTATATTAGTATTGAATTTATATCTTTTTATGTGGTTCAACTTAGTTTTTTTGATGATAGGCTAATTGTATAAAACTTAAGAGATTCCCAAAATTTAGGATTCGTGTGGGGACAAACGTTATCCCGTGTCAATTTTATTTGTATTAACAAAAGTCCTAATACGTGGCGCCGAAACAGGGACCTTGGTTTTTGTAGATTTTTTTTATAAATGAGTTTAGTGATATTTGTTTTGATGAGTCATATTTTTTTTAGCGCAAAAATAGATACTTTTTATTTATGGCGCAATTATTTCTAGAAAACCAGTTTAGGTTTTGTCATATTTTTTTTTGAATTTGTAACGCAAATGGAGCGTTGTCAACCAGTTTGGTTTGAGTTGAAGATTTTTTTTGGATAAACCAATTTTGGTTCTTTTTTGGGTAAACCAGTTGTGGTTTAATTATTTTTATGTACAGTATTTGTACAGGTTTTTGTAAATTATTTTTTTTGATAGTGTATGACTGTGGTAAATTAATTAATAAGGTAAATTAATAACTTTCTCAGCGGTAGGCCTAAAAAGCCATCCATAGAGCTTCACTCTTTAACATTGATGTCGTTCTTAGATCGCCTATGGCCACCGGGGTTATGCGATCGAAGAACATTGGTTTCTTCTCTTCATTCGGCGAGGAAGTTCTCAGGGACGAGGAGTGGTGTTGCTGTGTTTGTACTTAGGTGCAAACCAGTAGTACCATTCCTTGCTCAGAGGCTTCTTCGGTGTAATGAAGAGAAGAACCAATTATACTTTGCTTTCAGGATCAGAGGCTTCACCTCATACAAATTAAAAAAAAAAAAACTTTTCCATTTTTCCACTTAGCTTTTCAATAGAACAATTTTTCATAGAGTTTAGGATTTGAAGTCTGGTGCTCGGGAGCGTTCTTCAACTTTCGCATTAGGTTTAGGTGTAATTTATTTTTAGGTTAAACAAGCACAACTGGGTCAGTAGAAATGGACTTAAGGTCTAATCGTGACAGTTGTGATTGTTTTTATTAGGTTGGGTAGAAACTGTTCTGTAGAATCTGGTCGTTAGGGGCTTTTCTAGTCAGTTCTCACATGCATTGTTGGAGTGGGCTCGCGAACGCGGGAATTCAAATTTAAACAAAATGGATATTGTAACCATACTTACTTTTTAAATTGTCTCCAGACGAATCTTGATTTTGGGAATCTCTTATCTTATTAAATAAAAAATAAAATAAATAAAACAATTTTTTGAAAATTAAATAAATAAAATTTTTATTAAATAAAATAATTTTCTTTAGAATTAAGTAATTTTAGGTAACTAAATAAATAATTTTTTTTTAAATACACACTACATCAAGATATAACTAAATTTTTTTATTTTTCTTAAAAATAAATCAAAGTTAAGACGGTGCATCCGATAAATAAGCATTCTTTTGAATATTTTTTATTTCTCAATTTTTTTTAAAAAAATAAATAAATATATTTTAGGGGTGCTATCGTCAATAACTAATTTTAGGTATATATATATATTTCAGTATATCTGAAATTAAATAAATAAATTATATTTTTATATACAATATTATAGGAATTTTTGTGAAAGGTGAAGCAAAGATTGGGTACGACAGTGGTCTTTTTTGTTCTTTTACGAAATTTTGTTTTTGCAAAAACTTTTGTGTTTTCGAATTGGGCGTTCGTTGGTTTTTTTTCGTTTCTGCGTTTTTCATTATTTTTACATTTACAGCGTACTAACTTTTTTTTGTTGTTGGGAATTGGTTTTAGTGTTGTTGTTAGCGAGTTCATAATTTTACGGGTTTTACCATCAAAATGTCAAACCAAATAGACGTTGACCATCCGTTCTATGGTCTGGAACCCAGCGAACTGCTGGTCGAATGTCTGGTTCGGGGTGTGAACTTCGGGGGGGCCGATTGGGCAGAGGAACTGCGAAACCATGTAGATCATGGGTCAGTTCCAATAACAGTGTCTCATGCGAGAGATTTGATAGAGGAATCTCAAATGGTGGTGCAGGCAGCACAACTTATTTTAAATCAAGTACGACGACTTCAGTCACCGATTGATCAGACCATCTTAGATGGTTTGGCGAATCGAGTGTTACATTACACGGGTAGGATGAATAGGTTGGGTCCTCGCAATGACTTGCAAGAAGCCCGCACCTACGCTATCTCTCAATTGTCACGCGCTTGGAGTATAATAGGATCGTTGTCAACACGTCCAATTATGCAGAGTAAACCAGGAGTATCATCTGCTCCATCTGCTTCACCTGCTTTTCAGCCAGATGAGAGATCCACACCGATCCCAGTACGGCCAATATGGAATCGTCCAAACCAGCAACAACAGAGACGGTCAGATCAGTTACCACCGGCTTATTTCCAGCAATCGGGTCTGAGAGCAGAGGACTTTGCGATGCCACAATTGGGTCCATCACTCCAGTCTGAACACACACATAACAATCCAGCATTGGTACAACCACAACCACAATTAAATTATCCATCAGTACCACAGGTACAACTACCACCAATATATCCACCAGCTCCACTAACAGCACCACCACCATACAACCAACCTCCTCAGGTATGGCGTGACGCGGCTCCAGCGTTAGCACCAGTGGAGTACCGAAGGGTTCGTGGGAACAATTTGAGTCGTTATGACTCAAATTGGGTTCCAACCTTCACAGGAGATGGTCACTCTCCTGATGTTCATGAGTTTGTTCACAGAGTTGAGGCGGCTGCCAGGAGGGACCGTGTGAATTGGGACGACCTTAGGTCTATCGTTCCACGGTATCTCAAGGGGGCTGCCGACAGATACTATTTGAACCTAACTCATGAATATGAGATGGTGACCTATCCAGTGCTCAGGGAGGGACTCCTACAAACCTTCGGTACGCTCACTGATGATAAGGCGATCTTGCGAGTTCTTCTGAACCGCAAACAAAAGTCAAAGGAGAGCGTGTACGAGTATCTGGTGGAGATTGGTTCGTTAAACCGTCGCTTGGCACGACCATTTGCTGACCGTGAAATGCTAGAGATTGCTCGGGAGGGACTGAGTGTGGAGCTCAAGAATGCTACACTAGCAGCAACAATACATTCTATTGATGAACTTCGGACTTTATGTCAGAAGTTTGAGCGTTTGTGGTTCACACCAGTTCCGACCAGAACATCAACTTTAAGAATTAGACTTACAAGAAGACTTACAGCAGATGGATGATTATGAGGTGGATGTGGAACTAGATCGAGATGGATATATTGAAACGATGGATTCAACACAGTCCGAACAACAGCCCGAAGAAAGCGACGAAAGATGTAGGAACGCAGGACGATCGGCCACCACCAACGAAACCCGAATAAAATCATCAAACACATTTAATTTCCCATCATTACATCACACGTATTTTAGACGTCTGGAACGTAACATTAGATATTGGAGGATGAGGAAATTATTTCGCAAAGCATGTATTTCATCTATCCTTTCAGAAACAAAGGATCCTCGGCCGCGATTAACAATTAAGATTTTGGACAAACACATTTCAGGATTATTGGATAGTGGAGCGTCAATCACAATACTTGGAAGAAATTCCTTGGAATTATTGGAATCAGCAGGTACAACTTACCGTAAGTACACTTCGTGTATTCGTACGGCGGATGGTACTGCAAATAAAATTTTGGGTTACATCGAAATTCCAATAACTGTGAATGGCTCCACTAAACCAATGCGGTTCCATATAGTCCCTGGCTTACGAGAAGAGCTCTACCTGGGCATAGATTTCTGGGAGAAATTCGGTATTGTTCCTTCTTTTGTTAGTGAACTGACTCGTACAGAGCCAATAAATTTTAATACACATAACCTCACCACTGATCAGGAACGAGAACTGGATATGATCAAGGATTCTTTCCCGTCATTTGAAGTGTCTGGACTCGGAAAGACTTCTTTGGTTGAACATGTCATCGATGTTGGTGATAATGCACCTGTTAAACAGAGGCATTATCCCACATCGCCGGCTGTTCAACTAAAGGTCTATGCCGAACTTGACCGAATGCTTCAAATGGGCGTGATCGAAGAGAGTAACAGTTCTTGGTGCTCGCCAGGGGTTTTGGTACAAAAAGAATCTGGTAAAAACAGATTATGTATTGATAGCCGTCGTGTCAATTCACTAACTAAAAAGGACGCTTACCCACTTCCCTTGATTGATGGCTTACTAGGTCGTCTAAATAGCACAAAGTACATTTCCAGTATTGATCTCAAAGATGCTTTCTGGCAGATTCCTCTGGCAGAAGCATCTAGAGACAAGACAGCCTTCACAGTGCCTGGTCGTCCATTGTATCAATTCCGGGTTATGCCCTTTGGATTGTGCAATGCTCCCCAGACAATGTGTCGGCTAATGCACAAAGTGATACCACATCAATATCACGAAAATGTCTTTGTTTATTTGGATGATCTATTGGTAGTCTCTTCCACGTTCCAGGAACATATGGAATTGCTGTCCAAAGTCTCTTCATTGTTAAGAGCGGCTGGGTTAACCATAAACCTCAAGAAAAGCAAATTTGTTCTGAGAGAGGTGAAATACTTGGGATTTTTGGTTGGTGAAGATGGTCTTCGAACAGACCCTGACAAGGTAAGAGCTGTAGCAGAGTATCCAGCTCCATCTACAGTAAAACAAATACGACGTCTTTTAGGAATGGCCGGTTGGTACCAACGTTTCATACCAAATTATGCAAGCGTGGTATCACCGATTACAGATTTATTAAAGAAAAGTTCTGGGAAATTGAAATGGACATTGGAAGCGCAAGCTGCTTTCGAAAATTTAAAACGATTGCTGACTACAGCACCAGTATTAATTAACCCTGATTATAATAAAGAGTTCTTTATTAGATGCGATGCGAGTCTGACAGGGATAGGTAGTGTACTGTATCAGATCGACGAGGACGGACAAGAGTGTCCGATTAGCTTCATGTCGAAGAAATTAAATAGAGCTCAGAGAAATTATTCGGTTTCTGAGTTGGAATGTCTTGCGGCAATTCTGAGTGTGAAGAAATTCAGGGGCTATGTTGAAGGTCACCGATTTACGATTGTGACTGATCACTCAAGTCTGAAGTGGCTTATGTCACAGAAAGACTTGAGTGGCCGTCTGGCTAGGTGGAGCCTAAAACTCCAACATATGGATTTTACCATTGTCCACCAAAAAGGTACCCAAAATATAGTCCCTGATGCTCTATCTCGTCTTTATGACGATACACACGAAGAATTGACGGAAGCATTAGTACATCACATTAATGAAATTAAAATCGACAATGAAGGTTATCGGCACAACGAATATACTGATATGATAGCTAAAGTTCAATCATCTCCTAAGGACTTTCCTTCAGTCAAAGTCGTGGATGATAAGCTATACATACGTATTGAGCCAAGACCTGATGCAATACCCAACGATGTTCCTGTGTGGAAACTCTGGGTACCAAAACCGATGACTTCCAACATGATTCAGAAACATCACGATGATAGTACTGCTGCTCATGGAGGTGTTAAAAAGACTTTAGAATTACTTCGACGTCTTTATTATTGGCCGGGCATGGCGTCACAGGTACACAACTATGTTGTGTCCTGCGACACATGTAAACAAACAAAAGCCACGAATCACATATTGCGTCCTCCGATGCAATATCAATTCGAAACAGCACGTCCATGGCAGAGAGTCTATATAGATTTTCTGGGACCGTACCCTCGTTCTACACTTGGGAATACGGTGTTATTGATAGTTCTGGATCATGCTACGAAGTTTGTACTACTGAAACCACTTAGAAATGCAACTTCACCGAAGGTGAATGCTTTTCTAAAGAACGAAGTGTTTCTTACATATGGGGTACCAGAGTTTCTACACAGTGACAATGGCAAACAGTTCACTAGTAGGAACTTTCAAAGTCTTTTGTCAGATTTCGGCATTAAACACATTAGGACCGGTGTCTATAGTCCTCAAAGCAATGCGTCAGAGCGTGTCAATAGGTCAGTCCTAGCAGCAATTCGAGCGTTCCTAAAAGGTCAACATACCAAGTGGGATTCACAAATTGGTGAAATCGCATATGCACTGCGGGCTGCAGTACATTCAGCGACCAAGTACTCACCGTACTATCTATTATTTGGTCAACATCCAATATCGGATGGAAATACTTACCAATTGTTGAGATCACTACACCAGCTTGGTGAAGATGCTGGTGAGGAATTAAAACGCTCTGATCATTTGACTCTGCTCAGGAACCGTGTTCAGGGAAATTTAAAAGCAGCTTTTAAGAAATCGCAACATCAGTACAACCTGCGATCTAAACTACGTACCTTTCAACCACAACAACGTGTGTTTGTACGGCAACATCATTTGAGTGACGCTACAAAAAATTCTCGGCAAAATTGGCTCCAAAGTTCTTACCTGCGATGATTAAGACTAAGATTGGAAATGTACTCTACGAGTGCATAGATATGAGCGGTAAGAGTCTTGGAGTCCATCACGCGAAAGACATCAGGGAATGATGTCTTTTCGTTAGGTAGGGTAGTTCCTCTGTCTGGTTGTTGTCTCTGGGGTTCACATCTCCCGTGTCATACTTACTGGTTGTATCGGGGTGTCCATAGTGCTGACGTTCGGATGGATGGTCGGTCTCAGTACTCAGTGAAGTTCCTAGGGACCTCATGAGTGTAGGAACCGGTCATCGGTCTTGACGCCAGTGACTGTGGGTATCTCGATCCCAGATACAGATTAGTTGTGGGAAGTAGTTCGCTGGTTTCTGACGTAGAGGGGGTGACGACGTTTTTGTGATTTCAAGGGTAAATATCTTGATTTTTACCTTGAATTCATGGTGTAACGTCCGCTATGTTCGCCTAAACAACAATAAAACCAATTCATCTTCTTTTTCTAATTCAATAAAAGTTTATTTCATTAGTTTCAGTTCATTTTTTTTACATTAATAATCATTTTAAAATTTTCTAATACTTAACGGCTAGTTAAATTTCGAATATACTATAAAAAACAAACGAACGTACTCAATTTTACTTCCAATTCTAACGAACAGATGTCGTTACTAATTTTTGCTGAATCTTTGGTGTTACACGATTTGATATTTTCATTAGAAGATGTCAAAAGAAAAATCACATTTTGTGGTTTGAATGAGTTTTCGATGTTAAAAGTTTGATTTAAATAAAAATTCATTCCGGTTTTAGTTTTTCAAAAGATAACATCTAGTCAAAGTTTGTTCATGCAATCATGTTCAGAAAAAAATAAGTTCATTGATAATTATATCAAAAACAAATTTTTGTAATGCTATATTTAAACACAAAAAAATGGTTTATGAAAGTTTGAATAGTGTGTTTTTAATTATAATTGCCTAGAATTAAAAATAAAATAATAAAGTGATACATATCAAAGATTACGTTTGATTTATTCTAAATATGAAGATCAAATGCATATATTACACACAAATGAACATTTTCATATATTTATAAATAATTTAATGAGAAAATGTAAACAAGCTGTAAAACTATTTAAGGAAGGTAAAGAAAAGATGTTTGATGAAAATTCTCACTATCGAAGAAATTTAACAAAATTAAGTCTGGTTTTTTCACATATGTTAAGTGAATTAAAAGCTATATTTCCAAATGGATTTTTTTTGCTGGTGATCAATTTCGTATAACAAAATCAGAGGCTGCTGAGTTTTGGAAATTAAACTTTGGAAATAGGAAATCATACTGGAAGTGAATGGGGTCCACCAATCAACAGTTTAAGATAAGGTATTTTTCTAATTTTATATTAGTATTGAATTTATATCTTTTTATGTGGTTCAACTTAGTTTTTTTGATGATAGGCTAATTGTATAAAACTTAAGAGATTCCCAAAATTTAGGATTCGTGTGGGGACAAACGTTATCCCGTGTCAATTTTATTTGTATTAACAAAAGTCCTAATATATTTTTACAATAAGAAAAAGTGAGTGACATTACAATATAAGCAAAAATGTAATAGAACAATAATAGTATAATGTAGTTAATGCCCTAGAGGCGAAATGAGAATGTTATAATTATAACATGTTGTTTGTATTCGTGCAGTGGAGAGTAGATCTACTAGATCTCAATGGAGACTAACTTAAAAACGCACGCTAAAAAAATCACAGGCGTAAAAATATCACATCCTAAAATCACACGCGAAAACATATCATGGAAAACATTTCATTGTAAAAAAACAGAAGTCGGTATATAATATATAAATTTAAACGAATTCTATGCTAACAATTGTAACGATCATTGAGATTTGAGACACAATCTTTCGTATAAAACCGTATTTGACTAATTAGTAAAAACGTTTTGAACGATTTCACGTCATAGCCCTATCAAAAAAATGATTCCCACTTAATTTATTTTGGATCCCAAATAATTTAAGCAATACTCATCTCAAATTTTAGATCGAAAAGATTTATAGTTTTAGATTTATAGAATCCTAAAATAAATTGATTGCATTTTTTCACAATTATGTATTTTTATTACATATTTTGATTTCTTAAGCCTCGTTGACACTAAGATTGTTTACAAGCTGCTAGTTGGCAGTTTAAAAGCTGGCGAGTAGATTGTAAAGTAGCCAACCAATCAACTTTTTCGGTAGATCTGCTAGTTAGATTGTAAACATGATTACACTAGGCGAGTTTACAAGCTGCTAGTAAACTCGCTGGATAGTAGATTGTACACTATCTTAGTGTCAACGAGGCTTTATATGCACCATACATGAGCAATTCTTCTTAACATTTCGATTCTTCGATCACGACTGTAATTTGTAAAAATATTTGCTATTCTTTTGCCGTAGTGATATCTCCAAAACTAGAGATCGAAACTACGCATTTCCGCAATACTCAAAAATTGTAATATTTCTGTGTTTTTTATGCAATAAAATTTATCCATAATATTTTTTCGCGTGTAATTTTAGGATGTGATATTTTTACGCTTGTGATTTTAGGATGTGATTTCTTTTCGCGTGTGATTTTAGCATGTGATATTTTTTCGTGTGTGATTTTAGGATGTGATATTTTTTCGCGTGTGATTTTAGGGTGTGATATTTTCGAGATGTGATATTTTCGCGATGTGATATTTTCGTATAGTGTGATTTTTTCGCTGTGATATTTTCGACGTGATATTCTTTGGTGTGGGATTTTTTCGTGTGATATTTTATCATAGAACCATTGTCTCAACCTCACCGTGCGGTCACATATGGCGAATCAAACTACGAAATTGCTTCAACAACTCTACAATTATAAATCGATGAAGTTGAGACAATCACACGAAATATTTATGTGAAAATAAAATATAGTTCAATTAATCTCAAATACTTAAACTTTAAAATGAAAAATTCATGATATAAGGCCAAAGAAAATTTTTTTCAGGGAAATAGTTATTATCTTTATTCAACTAATGTTATATTGGATATAACACTTTATATTTTAAATAAACGTCATTCTGTTGTTAGGAAAATGTTATCGTGTAGTTGTCCCAATCACAGTGAAATTGTTTGCAAATAATTTTTCTTTGCTTGAATAATAAACTGACAACTTCGAAATGAGGTTGTCCTGAACTTCAATTTTTTTTTCAGTGTATAATTTTTGTTTGTTTGAAAGTTACTAAATAAGGATTTATAAAAATATCATACTGGTATAACAATTTATAATTTTATATGATTTTTTTCAAATTTTAATTTGTCAAACATGTCGATTTTAAAAAGAACATTTGTTTCTTTTAGTTTTATAATTTAGATTTATTATTTATGCCCGGTTTCTTCATACCTCCGAATAACTATCTTCCAGATAAAGATATCCGTCAGATAATTAAAAATTGATTTTCTTCACTAAAACCTCTGGTTACATATCTAACAGATTATTCTGTATAGGGTTGTACTTATCGATATTATCAACACTAAATATAGCTGTGAAGTGAGTTTATTTTCAATAAATGCTTGTCAAATGTGAATTATTTTCAAATCTTGTCAAATGTGAGAAGTTTAAAACTAATAATAAAGGAATTAATAAAATAAAAACAAACATAAAATAACATTTAAAGTGTGTTACGGAATTTGAACTTTTATACGTAATTATAATATTATATTACACCGGAAAGCTAAAAAAAAACTATATGAAAACTGTAATATTGCCGGAACACTGAATTTATAACACACAAACTGATTACACTTGGAGATCTCTTATATTATGAATCACAGAATGAATAATTTAACAAAACTATTAATTAGCTAATATGAAAAATAATTTATTCAAAAACAAATCAAAAATTATATAAACTAAAATTCAATTAAAAGCTTACATTAATTTGTTTCTTCAATGTTGTCTTCTTCATGTTTTATTTCACATCTTCGTTTATCCTGATGGTTAATTAAAGGTTTTATTATATCAAGCAGAAACTAATCCGTTCCTCCAAAAAAAGCAATACATAATGAAGTCACTGCACGAAAATTTCATAAACGGACTTGACGATTAATTTTTACAAATAGAATTAGACAATTTTGTGTTTGGCATCTCGTACGGTAATAACAGTTTGAACTTTTTCAATTAATTTTTGTTTTTCATCATCAAAACTCATGTACAAAGTTACAAATTCATTTTCAAAAACTGATAACATAACACTTGCTTGATAAATAACTTTTACTTCTTGAATGTAAAACATATTTCGTTTACATATTTTAATAGATGCAGTTGAGGTTTTGACATTTTATTAAATTCACAACTATAAAAAACCTTTACAATATTAACACAATAATTGAAATGAAAAGCAAATTTATTTTCTTTTTAGTTTTAAAATAACATTTTTGAAATAATTAACAACATTAAAAACTCTAAAGTAAGCTATATCACGACTCAGTCATTATACTGAGTTTAATTTTATTTCAATTTACATAATTTACTGATTAAAAATTATATACTAACTCGAGTTTAAAATTATACTAATTGACGATCCAAACATTTTGATCGTTTTATACACATCTCATTCAACTTTCTGTCTCTGTTTCTAATCAATTTTCACTAATACAAACATCAATTCTACTTTTTCTCAAATTAAACAATCAATAATAAAACACGTTTTATTAATACGAACGAAGTAACTTAAACCGTCAACAGTAGTATAAAAAATGTAGCTACGTTTACCACAAATAAAGAGAACAAATTAATAAATTTAAATACTATTATTTCAAAGCAAAAATTGAAAATAGTCCGTCGTTACAAGTGTTATAAACTTAACCGTTTCGGAAAAATTAACTGAAATACCCCAAATTCAGCCTTCAGGAGCTTTATTGTAAGAGCTTAATTTTCCCTTTGTTGTTGATGTTATAGCATCGGCTATTGGTGCTACTCGTCTATAACTTTGTATCAAATTCAGGAACACTGTTTGGGAGACGATCTCTGCCGAGATCTTGACTCGTAGTTTCATTTTTTTTTAGAAAATACAGAAAAAGGCCATTTTAATATTTTTAAGGGTTTGGAAGTCCCTAGAAGCTTCTAAGATTTTTTAGAAACTCCGAAAATGCGACATATTTACAATCAATACTGAAACCACAATACAACTGAGAAATTTATTTCAAAAGGAACAAGCCAGATAAAGATTTGATTTATTTATCCCAGCTAGCACACTTAGTAAAATTTAGGTGAACCATTTTGGGATTTGGTTAAATTTAAGTAAAAGTTTGGTTAAACATGTGGAAAAAGGTAATAGATGACTGTTTCAGCTAATTAGTGTACATGTATTTTTAGTCGAAAATTATAGTTAATATGTTTTTGGTGTAAAAAAATAAGTTAATAGGTAAATTTAACATATTAAGTATACAAATTTAAGTAAAAAAAATCATGTAATACAGATAGTACATGTATTTCATGTATTAAGTGAAAATTTAAGTTACAAAAGTGTATCTAATACATGTATTTAACATATTACCTCCTGTATAGCTAGCGGTAATTTAGCTGACATTGCAACAGTTATTTCATGAAATAAGTTAAATAGCCTAAAATTAACATAATTACGGAACATTGAACCTTAAAAAATATTCTCAGACAGTTGTTAAGTTAAATAGGTCGAGTTTTACATGTAATATTGCATTTAATTTGGTTTAGTGAACGAATGTTACCTAAATTTTTGCTGTCTTTTTCATATAATACATATAATAAGTATACGTGTTTATAAGTATCCATAAAGATTTATAGCAAATCTCGTTTTCCGATGACATTTATTATTAGTGCGCAGTATATTAATCAAATCGCTCGGATACAGTCTTTATTATATATTTCTTTCACTAACGTTGTTTTAAATAGTAAAAAATGCCTCTGAAAAACGGTCGATACTACATAATGCGGCGGAAGAGAGCGGCCGAATTCGAAGTAAGATTTGATGCATGAAATGTGTCCACGGATGAAGAAATGGATCGGCCACCGCCACAACAACTGAATGCCATTTTTGAAAATAATTTGCCAGCAGAAAATTCTATGATCAAAAATGCCATCCCCGTTAGTGTTACTTGTGATGAAAATGTAGAGTGTGACGATGATATGCCAGATGATTGTTCATCCCAAGTTGGTGAAAATACTGAATTTTTGTTATCAGAAGCAGATATTGCTGAGGAATTGATGCGCGAACACCTGGAATATGAGCATAACGCTCAAACTAAAATAGATCTGTTGAACGAACTGGGGCAATGGGCTTTGCAAAACAAGATTTCATTAACAACGTTGTCACAACCACTGAAATTGTTGAACAAGGCTAGCATTGAAAATCTACCATTGGATGAACAATGAACTGTTGAACCTGATGAACAATAAAGAAGGAAACATAAAATCTAGTTTATTTAACCTAATAATTAAAAGACCACAGAACAACATATAATATTGGGTGAAATTCATAAAACCTAGCAACTAGGTTTTTTAAGTGTTTGCTAGGTTTTTTATACATAATAAAACTACTAAACACTTAAAAAAACCTAGTTACTAGGTTTTATGCATTCCACCCAATAAATAAATCACCTAATAGTTATTTAGGTATCAAGGGAATTATAAGAATGTTAATTACCGAGGGAAACGTTTACTACCCGAGAGCCTCTGGCCCGAGGGTTAGTAAGTTTCACAAGGTAATTGACATCTAATAATTCAAGTGATACATAAATAATTTTATGTTTTACTACCTAAAACATTTATTAAACTAAAACATTTATTTTTATCAAGTATTTGATAGGATGATTTTTCGTTTTTATTGATCAAGTTAGTTATTTTTCATTTCAAATTGTATTACTGGTGTATTGTTATTCGTTACTATGGCTTTATGTAGATAATGTTGTTTATAAATAAACAAAACAAAAATTTATAATGAAGACTAGGTCTATTATGAATCCATAACTCCCTCTTATAATTCCCTTGGGAATTAAGAACGTCATTATTATTTCGGTAACTAAGGTCTAAACGACTTATAATAAATCAGTAAAACATAAACTATATTTATGACTGAAGGATATTCTTTTATTAGATTCATTTATTTTGCTTTATATATTATAATTTGCTGTAGTTAGATTATTAATTTTTAAAAATGGGTTTTTATTAAACTACCGGTATATAATGGAAATCTGGAATGTATCTTACTTTCAAATTTAGCTTTCGAAACGCGTATATAGTAAAAGTAAAAATAATAAAATTTAGTAAACAAGAATAAGGTTTAAGAATGGCTTTTTCAAGCATTTTTTAAAAAATTTTTCTTATAATATTATTTTTAAGCTTTTTTATGGTAGAATGACAGCCCGATAATAAAGTAAGGTTAAAGAAAAATGGATGGTTCAATTACATGTAATTCTCATGAAAAAAACATGCAATAACTACAATATCTGACGTTGGTACAGTAAAATTACATATAATTTGCACTTGCTTAGTTTTGTATTCAGCTGTTACATGAAATATACATGAATTTACTCTGCCAAAGTCAGATATTGTAGCTATTAAATGTATTCTAGATAAAAATTATATGATCAATTTTCCACTTAATAGCTAGATAATTTACATGTATTAAATAAAATACGTGAAAAAATTTAGGTTAAATTTAAGTTATTTCATGAAACACCTGACAAAATTTAACTAAAATAACAGATAAATAATTTTATGGCTAGGAATTATGGATACGATATTATCTATCTCCCAAACTAATGCATTTAAGGACAAAATAGGTTTTTATGACAATTTCTATACCGACTTCAAATAAACATTTTTATACATACTGGGCAGCGTATTTTTGAATGGATTTAAATGTTCATGTATAAAGAAAGGTTCAATCTTTTTTATACATAAAAAAAAAACAGGAAAAAATAATGAGAACAACCCTTAAAAATACAATTAAATATTTATTTTTTTTTAAACTGAATACTTGAATTTTCAATTTTCTTTTCGGTATTCGATAAAAAACATTAATTATGGAAAATATAATAATAGTTTGTAGTATACTATAAAGTAAGCTTATGTGATCATGAGGGGCATACATTTCGGAGCATACATTTTGTGGTTTGCATGTGTAACAAACAAGTTAAGTTTAACTAATAATTAGCTAAAATATAACATAACATTTGCACTTGTTTAACTTAAAATTTGGTTAAATTATAGTTAAACTTAATCACATATTAGCCAGCATATTACATAAAAATTACATGAAAATTTAACCAATATTTTTATGGAAAAAGTACGACACTTAGGTTAAATTTGACCTTTTATTATACACAAATTTAGGTTAAATGAGAATGTTCACTAAAATTTTGTACAGATAATATCAACATATATTTAAGCTAAAATCCACCTATTGTGTTGGCTGGGATATATTCTCGTGAATCTTCTATTAAATTTGCAATTTTGTTTTTGCCCACCATACTAAGCTTTAAAAATATAAATTTAATTATATATTTAACAATTATGTAAAACTTTCATTCTTATCTGCTAGATATCTGGTACCTCAAGTAACGAATAACTTTATCTGATAGATAAACCGTAACCGAAGGTGAAGAAAACCGATTCTGTTAGATATCTTCTAGATAAAGTTATCGACCACTTGTCTAGAACTGAAGAAATGCCCGATTTCCCGAATTACACAAATATAAATCTAAATATAAACATAAATAACTACAAACAACATAGCATAAATAACTGCATTAAAATCGGTAGATGTAGTAGCAACGACGTCAAAAGTGACACTAAACCACCGTTAATTTCACCGTTAAAATTATATGAGTGCCGGGTCACAGTGGCGTTAAGGGCAACTATATTGCGATTGCACTTAGGCAAGGGACTGAACTCGATGAAATGGAAGCTCTAAGCGAGTCGTTTGCCCCTCTCAAACAACTAACTTATGACAGAAGTAACCTACTAACTTATGACAGGTCAAACACCAAGCTGCAAGATAAGTAGGTAAATCTTTCCCCGACTAGACCTGCAGCGTTCCAAAACACTTATGTCCTTGAATTGGCAGAATATTAGTACATTGGTAAAGCAATCAATGGTTACTGGATCCTTGGATAGTATCCAAGTACTGATTGCAGGAGTTGTAAGGATGAGGATCAGGAGGAACCAGCGTTTCATCTACTTTGCACGTGTCCATCATTCGCCCATTATACGGCAAACTCATTTTGGAACGCACACATTTAAATCTCTCACCGACCTGAATAATTATAAAACCACGCAAGTACTTAGGTTCATTAGAAGTTCCAAATGGTTCGAGTAGGGGAACGAGATTCTTTGGTATCACAACCGACGTATTTTGGTCTTAGTATGTCGTCCTGATGTTGTGTTTTGGTGACAGTCACTGCAACCTAACCTAACATAAATAACCTAGCAAAAAAAAATATAAAAGACAGTAAATTTGAAAATTAACCTCAAATTGACACACCCGTTATGTATAAAAAGAAAGAAATAAAAACGGAAAATTTATTAACTATTTTACTCTATTTCCGCCAGGCCCACCCTAAAACAATTTTCTAGTTAGGCCAATGTTGATAACTGATGAAATTAAATAATGATCAGAATTTCCAATACTACCTTTCGCGACATCGACACTTGTAATATCTTGCATTGTGGTAAGATAGAGATCTGAAATAAAACTATTATCACCACCATTACGGGGAGTGAAAGTTGGGCTTTTAACAATTTGGTATAGGCCCTGAGACGCGGCAAAAATTTCTGCCAGTTTTCCACTATTGTCAACACCCTTGGTCGATTTGGAGTATTCCAACCATGATTTGTTGTGGACGTTGAACTCACCCGTAACGATAACCTCACAATTATGCTCTACTGCACGATTTTGCTCTAATCTCGTCCACAATTTTTGTCAGTAAGTTAAAAAAGTTTAGGTTACGTTTGTTGGGGGACCGGTATAAAGCTATTGTAAAAAAAGTAATTTCTGGAAGACAAATCTTTAAAACCATTGTATTGAAGCCATCACCGTGTAGTTCAAAATTTGGAAAGTGTGTATTCGCCACACTCTCATGAATGAATGCGCATACGCCTTGATGGCGTTTGAAAGCTGATTCAAGCCTATATTTGGAATTAAGCGGTTCTATAGAGAGGACATTTTCAGAAACTTGTGTTTCTGTAAGGAATAGAATGTTCGGTTTGTCGTGCTCAAGATGATGTTGCACATGGTCATGGTTAGCGTTCAATCCGCAGATGTTTTGAACATGTATTTTAAAATTTGTTTTTGATTCATATATGTGTTGTCCGTGGAAATAGCGTGAACATGGCGCTTTATGAGCTTATATCCTTTCTGTTGTACTTCCATATATGTATCAAAAGATTTATTTTTTTTTATGTTTTATTAAAGAGTGGTCATAACTATAAGCAAAAAATCTTATCATACAATAAAATATGACATATGCCAATATTTCATGATAAGATGAAGAAATAATAACAAAATGATAAGTGAAAAACAAATTGTGAGAAATTTGCAGAAAACAAAACAAAACTAATTGCCAATAATCCAGCTTTTCAGATGTCCGTATATCATTAATAATAGTGGAACGATTCTACATAAAATTGTATTCAACCTCAATTTTCAATAAAGAATATTTCAAAAATAAAATCAACGTCACATTATTTACAAGAAAAGAGGCCAAAACATGAAATAAAATATATCGAAAATATTTACGTAGATTTCTGAAGCTTTCTTTGTAAAGAATGGATTTTCCTGGAATATACGAGATATTAAGCAGAATTATATATAAGCAATGCTTTTGTAGAATGAAAAAAGTTTTATTTTAGACTGCGATGATTTAAATTTAAATTAGACTGCGATAATGTTAATAATTTAATTGGAATGTGATTATGTTAAATAAATCCATTGTTAACGAACCGCTGTATCGTTAACTTTAAACCGTGTAAATATAGAAGTTTTAGTTTAATTGTAAATAAATTTTTAAATGTTATTTTGTAGAAATATCATGTGTATTATTTTGGACACTGTGTTTATACTCGAAATTTCGAAGTTTCTGAAGCTATAAGGAGAATATTCTGGAAAGGAATGCTGTATTGTTTTCCTGTTCTTGTGGAGCAATAGCGGAGTTAAATACTTAATAAAGCCTGATGTTTTTGCTTACTAATTGGTGATCCAATCCAGAAGGTGTTTTGGGAATTGCGTGTATCGAATTGAGAGTAAGACCAATTCGAAGTAAGGTTGAAAAACGTGACAACAGAAAATACTCTTTTCACCGATGCGTTTGGTCCTGCTAGAGCAAAAGAAAATCTACAAGTTTTGAAATTTTGGAATTTTGACCCATCGTTAGTCATGCTCGATTTGTTTGTTATTCCACAATTACAACTTTTGAAAATCACAATACATATTTATTTTTCTAATTTCATTCATTCATAAATATGATATGATAAAAAATATGGCAAAGATGCTGATTTTCGTAAAAGATGACAAAAAGATGACGTTACTTTTAAAGATGACGATCATTCGTAAAAGATGAATGTCATCTTCAAAAGATGATGTCTGGTTACCTTAGCTAATGAGCGGTACTACTGCGGAACGCTGCCCAGCTAAGACTGGGAGTGCTGCCGTTGACTAATTAAAGTTCGTACGCCAGCACCCTAAGATATCATCTTGGCTAATGATATCTCCTGCCATTGCCAGTGGTATGTGATATCTCACGCTAACTCATATGTCAATGGCAGGGATTGAAGTACGCGGGGTAGTCAGACCCGTTTGATGGACTCAATCAAAAAACCACTCACAATACTTTTCCGTTTAGCGTAAATGCTTCTGTTCATTAATTAAAAATTAAAAAAACAAAATTTAATTTGCAGCTATCAGATATTTGCCAGCTGTTTCTATCAGTTGGGAGTAGCTGAAGCTGGATAGAACCATATTCCTTGTCCATTTTCATGTCATAAAGCGTTTTCGACATGATACAAAGAATAATAAGATATGCTCGCAACTTTTTTTCTTTATTTTCTCTTTCTTCCCGTGACGTCACTAGGTGCCAAAATATAACCAATTTTATATTTTGTTGTTGTTAGTTCTACTTGTAAAATATGACGCAGTGACGTCACACAAATAAAAGAGTGAGAAAAAAACGAGCTGTCAAGCATATCTAATTATTCTTTGTATCATTATTCTTTGGTTTTCGATTCTTCAAAAAAAGGTGACTAGTTTTGCACTTTTTTTTCAGGTCACATTTTTCTATACGATTCTCGAAAAAATGTTGACCTGAAAAGATTTGTGTTTTCTTTTCTCGATTTTGATGCAAGTTTCAAACTTTTTGAGGGCAATATTTTTGCATTTTTTGACTTTTTCTCAGGAGACGGTGCAAAAATGTTCTTGTATAATATAGAATTCATATAGTATACTGTTATGTTTGTAACATACGTAAATAAAATTTAGATAGAAATAACGCTTTTTGATATGTAATTTATAAATATCTTTATTCACTTTTATTTTAGATGTTATTTAACTCTCGGTGTATTACATAATGGCGGATCGTCATGTATGTCATATTTATTTTCAGCATCGTGTTGCCCGATGCATCTTTATTACCCATTTTTACCCAATAAACAAATATGCGTACATCACATCCGTCCTTCCTTAAAGTTATTACAATATATTTTTTTTTGTTTATTATTGTTAATATTAAATTGTATATAATACTAAATCTTATATCTACTAGGTTTTTCTAACTTTTCTCTCGGACGTAACAAACGCTGTCCGGTATCATTCAAACCTTCAACTATGACATTTTCTGTAACAATGTCATCAAATTCATTTACCATAACATTTTCGGTAGTCAAATCATTACTTTGAGAAACGAACTCTAGTGGTTTATTTATCTTATGTCTAAATAATACCGTATAATTATGATTCTTATTATTTTCTACTACAAATTTATCTTCAACACAAGTTTTACTTTTAGTTATGCTATCGTTGATATCTTCAATGTGAATTGGACGATTGACTGTAATACGCAAATGCATTTGATTAACGTGACGTTTAATCAATCTTCCATTTTTATTTAAAGAACATAGATAGGTTCGTGGCCCTAGAATTTTGGTTACTATTGCATTCTCCCAACTAGGATGATTAGGATTTGCGAAATTACGTACGATAACTGAGTCACTAATTTTGAAACTTCGCTCTATTATTTTTCGTTTACTTTTTCGTGTCGATGTCAATTTCGAATTCTCATTAAAGTTCTTCGTCGTGTCCTTAAATTGTATCTCGTTCCTGGCAGGTTTAAGAAGATCCAATTTGATTATTGGAATGAAACTCAGCAATGCTTTGGCTGGCGGACTGCCCGTCGTGGAATGAGGTGTACTGCGATAATCCGTGAGAAATTTATTTAAAATAACTTGAATGTCCGTCTCTGTTTTGCTAAATGTTGCTTTTTTAATTGCGTTTTTAATTGTTTTAACAGCATTTTCTGCCGCCCCGTTTGTGGCTGGATAGCCCGGAGGTGTTAACGTATGATTAATTCCGTTTTTCTTCGTAAATTCTTTAAATGCGTCAGACGTAAATTGTGTTCCATTGTCTGAAACTATCTTGTCAGGTAATCCATATCGCGCGAATAAGTGTTCTAATGCCCGAATCGTGAAAGATGATGTCGGACTTTTTGTACTGGAAACTTCTATCCATTTCGTTTTAGCGTCAACAATGATCAAAAAGTATTTATCTACTATAGGTCCCGCATAGTCAACGTGTATCCTACCCCACGGCCTATCTGGTATTTCCCACGGGATATTTACTAAGATGGGATATTTACTAAATAAGAAAAAACATATTTTTAATGAAGTAATTTTCTTAAATAAAAATATTTAACTAGTTTAAAAATCATAATATACATTAAAAAATTGAATTCCTTTATTTTGTTAAACAAATTTGACAGATCTAAAAAATATGACTTTTTTCTGTTCGTTTCTCAAGTATTTTAAGGGCAAAACTGAAAAAATAAATGCAAAACTACAAAAAAAATGCAAAACTGAAAGAGTTTTGCCCGCTCTGAGGTCAAAACTTAAATCGAGAAACGAAAACGCTGTTAATTTTTTTTTGTCAAATGAAAATGTTTCCCATTTTATGTTTGTCAAAAAAATTGGGTAAAAATATATATTAAAATCAGTCTTTTGACACACTTAACGGTATTTTTTGACACACTTATAATACAATAATCAAGCTTCTGGTCTCACATACAGATGCCGCACATTCAATGTTACTATACTGATTATCACTTAAAATAAGTGTTTTTAAGCAAAAACTATGTAAATTTCCTTGTTTTGACACACTTAATGGTTTTTTGACACACTTCCGGTACAGTTATCGAACCCAACGTTCCTTTCGGTGCTTACCATTAAGTAAACCTATTTTTAGAAACAAAAATTTTTGAAATCACTCCAGTGATTTTTCTCTAGTTTTCGTCGTTTGTGACGGCCGGCAGACGGACACACTTTAGAATCGTTATGACCCAAAACATCGTGAAATGCCAAAAAATCAGGCTAAGATTTTCACTTTTGGCTCCAGAATGTAATACTTAGGTTTTTCGAAGTAATAATGTCGGCAAGCATCTTGACTGAATGGTTAATTTATTTTTAGAATTCGAAATTTCTTGCGCCTAAGGAAAGAAAATGGTTGTGACGTAAATATGGGTTTTACCGAATTCTTCTTTGCTACAAATCGTACGACGTCGCACACCTTCATAAGAAGGCGACTAGGTTGCACTAAATTGGTGCAAAAGTATGTACTACGAATATTCTTCATATGATATACATTCCAATGTTTATCCTGCATCCTCTTTATTTTGAAGGGGTCTTTTTCCGTGGTCATCACCGTAGTCTAAATCAAAATGACCACGTATTGTTATATCTATTGTGGCGTGCGTACACCATTTTCACAAGTCTTTTTTCGTCTAAACAGAAGTGTGCTAGTCCAGATGGCAAATAAAATCCATCCCCAATCACTGTAGTACAAAATAGCCAAAGTATCAAAACAGTATCACAGAGGAACAACTAACAAGTCAACATGACTTTCAAAATTATGATAAGGTCAAGCAGCAAATTATTTTTCAAAATGTTTCGAAAATAGATCAATATCCGCCAATAAAAAGCCACACCACACGAAATTATGAAGCAATACAATGTAGGTGTTCCTTTTGAAAGACTCGCGATTCGAAACAATTACCCACAACTGATAATCAAAAAAGTATATGCTGATATCGTGAACTACCCGCTAAATGAGAGGGAGTGCATGCGCTGAAAGAACTGCATTTCATCACTGGAGTTGTTATCAATAACTGAATGTCTCACAATAAAGTGTATATATAGAGCTGCACATGCGGCAGTTATGGAACTTTGAGTCTGCCGTCTTGTTTCTAAGGAAATCTGTCAGATTCTTAAACTCAACAATAAGGGGACAACTTTTTCTCAATCAGATGGCATTAAATGATTTTACGCTTAGAGTATTTCGGGCATTATTAGTTAAAGTCAACGCCATTACAGCTGAGACAACGAAAATGACTCCACGTAGGTTTATGTTTGGTATTCACTTAACTATGTAAAGTTTTGTACAGCTTCATCAGCATCGTCTTGTCCGATGAACATATGTAATAATTAGTGATATCACTATCACTGCCAATCAATGCCCGGAACATTTTTTTCCTTAAATATATAGAAAACTACTGCATGTTGAATTGAAACATCAAATATTATAATTGAAATTAAAATTTAAATTACAGAATACAAGTTATGTACTAGCAAACACGAACGCTAGATCTAGAAAAAAATACCTTAGAATTTCTGAGAGCTTTTAGTCTGGATTAAAAGGAGTCTGGATAAAAAGCTAAAATACTTTTAGTGAACAATTTTTTTGCTTAGAGTGTAGGCTAAAATATCTCTATTTAAAAAAAGATGGCGTTAAAACTTAGTACAATTTATTGTCACATAGTGTCTCTGTTATACAAAACAAATAAAATTGAATTGGTGTGAAATGTGAATGATGAATAAATTTAGTATGAATTTTTCATTCGGATCAAATGAAACGATTTGATGTCGCTAAAATTACAATATAATAACAATGTTCATATTCTAATAAATTTATATATTGTGGTTAACTTTGTCTATTAAGTTATAATGTGTCATTGTGCGTAACAAAAATACAATAAAATATTTAAGTAAGTTCAATCATCTAATTTCATCTCAATAAAACAAATCAAATTTATAAAAATAACCTCGAAGATTTTTTTCTTGTTTTGGAGAACAGAGTAAAAAACTTAATTATATATGTTGAATGAAGATATATATATATAAGGTTAAAAATAAATAGTTTTGAGTTTCTTTACAATTTAAGACGATGCAAGGAAAACTTTTTTTAATTAACTAGAAAACTGTACTCTACCTCAATTATTAATAGATAATTAACAATCAACTTCATGTTTTAATAATAAAATTTCATTCAAAATTATTGATTTCATTACAAATTTGTTGTTTTTTGTATCTTATCATTTTTTTGTCTTGTAAAGTATGAATAAATTTCCAAAAATAAAATCTACGCTTGTTTCAATTTTAATGTATCACTAATTATTTCCATAATATAATTTAGGTACTATAAAAAGAGACAAGTGCAACTGATTAATATTTATTCAATCATCAATAAAAAAAGACAAAAAAGGTAACGACGACCTTGAATAATATTTTTAAAATATGTAGTGTCAAGTCAATTGTAGGGATTGAAATTATTGATTACGATTAAATTATGTAAGTAGTAGAATGACTTTAGTAATCACATTAAACGTCATTGTAATCAGATTCATCTTATTCTTATTTAATTTGAATTATAAAACAAAATCTATACCTCTATAGATAATATTTTTGCAATTGTATTGGTTTTACAATAGAATAGTACATTTTGCTACAAGTGAGGAAAACACTGCTTTTCCGTGAGTGAAAATAATTTTGGGGTCAATTCTGTTCATGTAGTTGTTGAGTATTCGTAACCAGCCGGATCTTAGTTGCGCTAGAATTTTAACTATAATTTCACGTAATATGTTTTTATTTCGCGTAAGAAATGCAATTTTTCCTATGATAGTAAATATATAATAGTAGATTGTATTACTAGTGCGAATGCGTTTTCCAAAAAAGAGTTAGTTTCCTTAGCGTTTGGAAAACGCATTCGCACTAGTAATACACACTAGTTTTTGTAACAAATGCATAACATTTATAAATATTTATTTAATTGTTAATTTAATCATTTATTTAACAAATAAATGATTAAATAATTAAAGTGCGCCATCTTCAATGTAATAGTTGTAAATTATTGTAGTTCGCTGCTAAATTATCCTAAACTGTTAACATTGAAACAAATAACATAGCAATTCAGCTACACACAATTAGGATTTAAAAAAAAAAACATAGTAATCCACGTACAATTTTGACAACTGGTTTTTTTGAAAACCCAAAATAATTGTTTTTTCTTGCAATTCAAATGATTTTGAATTGTGTTTATGTTGTTTTTACTTTTTACTAAATGGTAAGTTATTTAAATTATTATTTTGATATTTTGGTACTATAAAAATAATCTATTTAGGATAGATTTAACTACAAATCTCACATGCAGGCGGCACGCGTGCCAGGCATACAAAATATTTTGTGGTCATATATGCGGAAAAGTAGATTTTTGTTTTATGTTATCCTAGTACAAAATTGAATATTTTTTGTGCATGTGTTACAAAAACGATATTTATTAGAAATCGACAACATTTTTTTTCCTTTATCTCCATTTAGGAGCATAGGGCGTCTACTAGACTGGACCATCTGACTCTGTTGGGGGCAATCGCTTTCAGTTCACCCCATGTCTTGCCGATTTGTTTCGCTTCAGCTAGCACCGTCTTCTTCCACGTCATGGGTGGTCTTCCAACTCTCCTTTTACCTTGTGGATTCCACTCTAGGGACATCCTTGTTATATCTTCAGCTGGTTTCCTCAGTGTATGCCATATCAATCTCCATTTCCTTTGTTTTATCTCGGACTGCTCTGTCTGCCGTAGAAGTTCCTGGAAACTGATGGTGTTCGGCCAGAAGCATTTGATCAGTCTTCTCAGGCATTTGTTCACAAACACCTGTAGTTGATTTGTGATCTTCTTTGTATGTTTCCACGTTTCACACCCATACAGCAGTACTGACTTGACACATGCATTGAACATTCGTAGCTTTGTCTTTCTTGACAGGACGGATGCATTCCAGATCTTGTGAAGCATATTGAACGTATTTCTAGCTTTGTTTTTACGCTGACTGCTATCTTCTTCAGTCCCGCCTGTTTTTGCTACAGTACAACCAAGGTACACAAATTTGTCAACTTCATTCACTTGTGTATTGTTGATGGTAATTGGTGTTATCGTTTTGGTGTTCAATCTCATAGACTTTGTTTTCCTGATATTAATGTTGAGACCGACTTCATGTGCAAGGGTTGATAGCTTCTGTATTTTCTGCTGCATGCCCGTATGTGTGTGTGTAAGCAGACAGATGTCATCTGCGTAGTCTAGATCATTGAGCCGGCTTGTTGTGTTCCATTGTATTCCATTTAGACTTGCATAATCGAGCTTTCTCATGATACTATCTAGTACTATTAGGAATAGTAGCGGGGATAGTACACAGCCTTGTCTCACTCCTCGGTGGTTGTAGTATTCATCACTTTGCTGTCCTTTTTTTTTTTTTTTTTCATCTCCATTTAGGAGCATAGGGCGTCTACTAGACTGGACCATCTAACTCTGTTGGGGGCAATCGCTTTCAGTTCACCCCATGTCTTGCCAATTTGTTTTGCTTCAGCTAGCACCGTTTTCTTCCATGTCATGGGTGGTCTTCCAACTCTCCTTTTACCCTGTGGATTCCACTCTAGGGACATCCTTGTTGTATCTCAGGCTGATTTTCTCAGTGTATGTCCTATCCATCTCCATTTTCTTTGTTTTATCTCGGTCTCAATGTCTAACTGCTCTGTCTGCCGTAGAAGTTCCTGGTTACTGATGGTGTTTGGTCAGAAGCATTTGATCAGTCTTCTCAGGCATTTGTTCACGAACACCTGTAGCTTATTTCTGATCTTTCTTGTTTGTTTCCACGTTTCACATCCATACAGCAGTACTGACTTGACACATGCATTGAACATTCGTAGCTTTGTCTTTCTTGACAGGACGGCTGCATTCCAGATTTTGTGAAGCATATTGAACGTATTTCTGGCTTTGTTAATACGCTGACTGATATCTTCTTCAGTCCCGCCTGTTTTTGCTACAGTACAACCAAGGTACACAAATTTGTCAACTTCGTCCACTTGTGTATTGTTGATGGTGTTATCGTTGGTGTTATCGTTTTGGTGTTCAATCTCATAGCCTTTGTTTTTCTGATATTAATTTTGAGACCGACTTCATGTGCAAGGGTTGATAGCTTCTGTATTTTCTGCTGCATGTCCGTATGTGTGTGTGTGTAAGTAGACAGATGTCATCTGCGTAGTCTAGATCATTGAGCCGTCTTGTTGTATTCCATTGGATTCCATTTGGACTTGCATCATCGAGCTTTCTCATGATACTATCTAGTACTATTAGGAATAGTAGCGGGGATAGTACACAGCCTTGTCTCACTCCTCGGTGGTTGTAGTATTCATCACTTTGCTGTCCTTTGTATTGTATTCTGCTTGCAGCATCCCGATACATTTCTTTGATTAGATCAACTATTTTCTTCGGGATGCCCATTTCACAAAGTGTCTTCCATATCGCGCTTCTGTTGATTGAGTCGAAGGCGCGTTCGAAGTCCACGAAGAGGAGATACAATGGTGAATTCCATTCATTTGATTGCTCAATGATACGGATTGTGTTGATATGATCGGTACAGCTTCTTCCTGGTCTAAAGCCGGCCTTTTCATTTCTTAGTTTCATGTTAATTGATGGAGATATTCTTCCATTTGGTGATGTCCAAGTGTATTTGTGTATGTTCTTCTGTGAGAACTTGCTGCCTCCTATGAATAGTTGATTTGTGACACAACAGTCGATGAGTCGATGTATTCTATTTTTAGCATCCCGATACATTTCTGTGATTAGATCAACTATTTTCTTCGGGACGCCCATTTCACAAAGTGTCTTCCATATCGCGCTTCTGTTGATTGAGTCGAAGACGCGTTCGAAATCCACGAAGAGGAGATACAGTGGTGAGTTCCATTCGTTTGATGGCTTGCTCTATGATGATACGGATTGTGTTGATATGATCGGTACAGCTTCTTCCTGGTCTAAAGCCGGCCTTTTCATTTCTTAGTTTCATGTTAATTGATGGAGATGTTCTTTCGAGAATGAGCATCGCTAGTATTTTCATTGTTGTGTTGAGCAGAGATATACCTCTCCAATTTTTGCATTCTCTTAGATCACCTTTCTTTGGAATGGTTATGGTTAAACCCTCTTTCCATTTGGTTGGTATTTTATCTTTGTTCCATATATCAGCTAATAGTGGTGTTAGAGTTTCTGCTGTTGTGTTTACATCTGCTTTGAGTAATTCTGCCGATATATTATCTGCAGATTTGTTATTCTTGAGTTTCTGTATGGCATCTCTAACTTCCCGTTCCGTTGGTGGATGGGTGCTGATAGTTTCGTTATAGTTGTCATCCGGAGACTGCAAATTATCTTCATGTTGGTGGCAGTTGTCTTCGAAGTATTCTTTCCATCTATTTAGCTGTTGTTCATGTGTTGTGAGGGTTTGACCAGATTCATCTTTTATTGGTGGAGTGTTTGTATATTTGTTAGTGACCTTTCTCACGCATTTGTGTAGTGTGCGCATATTTCTATTAGCTGCTGCTGTTTCTGCAGTCTTGAGAATGCTTTCTGTATATCTTCTGCGATCATTTCTTGCCATCTTTTTAACTTGTTTCGCTGTACTTTCATATTTGCTGCGGATCTCGGTTGTGTTCTGGTGACACAATTGCAACTTGAGCTGTCGACGCTCTTCGATTTTCTTCCAGGTATCATCGCTTAATCCATGGTTTTCGCGATTTGTCATGGTATCCAAGCACATCTGTAGCAGTTTTGACGTAAGCTTCTTTAACTTGTTCCCATTTTTCATCGATTCTGGTGGTTTCGTGGTTTGGTAGATTGAGCTGGAGCGATTCTTTGAAGATGTATTTGTGTTTTTGTCGCTCAATCTATTGATGTTAAATTTCCTCTGGCATGCCTTGTTGTGTTTTACAGCGGCTGGTTTAATTTTGAATGTTGCAATTACCAGTTGATGGTCGCTGTGTATGTCTGCTCCTCGCTTTGCTCTGACGTCTTGTAGTGAGGATAGAAACTTATTATTCACCAGTACGTGATCAATCTGATTCTTGGTTCTTCCATTTGGTGATGTCCAAGTGTATTTGTGTATGTTCTTCTGTGAGAACTTGCTGCCTCCTATGAACAGTTGATTTGTGACACAACAGTCGATGAGCCTATCTCCATTATTGTTACGTGTTGATTCTAGTGCATGGTTGCCCATGACTGATTCCATTTCGGTGTTGTCGGTTCCAATTTTGGCGTTGAAATCACCTTGTATTATTTTGATGTCATTCCGATGTGCACTAGCCAGTGTTGCTTGGAGTTGTTCGTAGAATTCATCTTTTGTCGCATCATCAGCTTCTTCGGTAGGTATGATCGTTGTATTTCTAATTTTCGACTGGAATCTTGCTGTTATTATTCTGCTACTGATTGGTTTCCATTCGAGAAGTGCTTTCTTTGCGTTAGGTGTCGTTAATATTGCTACGCCTTGTTCATGTGTGTTGGATTTACCAGAGAACATCATATAGTTTCCTTTACTCGTTGTTAGATCTCCGCTGTTTTTCCATCTTACTTCACTGAGTCCTAGTATCTCGATGTTATCCAATATTTTCTCAACTTGTGCTAACCTCGATGTGATTCTATCAGAGTTCTGACATTCCAGTTTCCTATGCGTGTTCGGGTACGGTAGCCAAGGGTCGATATTTGATTTTTTCCGGTTTTTTGGTTTGTTTTGTTTTTCTTTCTAGTATGCGTTTTAATCATTTGAATTTTGAATTCACCTTTCGGATTAACTGGTGATTGGGCCATCGAATCCTAGCCAGTTTCCAGGGCTGCTGGATAAGGTATACTGGCGAGTGGGCGAGATTCCTGTTTCAATGTGATTCAATCATATTTCCATATTTTTTCTGATTAAGTTCCCAAGCGGTCACCCGTTTAAGTTGGGACCCTTCCCAGTGTTGCTTAACTTCCTTGTAAGTGATGTTGTCGTCTTATCCACTTCTCCATCTCGTCCACAGAAATCGACAACATTACATTCAAAATTCATATTCTATACTTTTTTACGGTTGCTTTGTTTTACCAAGATACCATAGCAAGCAACTACAATTTGTTATTTACCGAAAATGATTTTACACTACATTAGTGGAAAAAACCCATTTTCACAGGAGATTAAACCTGCATGAAAATAGATTTTTCATCTACTATTTTGTCCTCAAAAAGGATATGTATATGAAAAATTCATTTTTGTGCAAGCTTAACCCGCTGTGGCAGTGACTTTTTTTCTCTCTAGTGAAAATTTTTTTCCAATGGTCTACGATTTTCGAATGCTATGTTGTACTTGCGAAATTGAGACACTCGACACTAGTACGTCTCGTGAACTTGTGTTCAGTCACGAAAAATCGTTGTTTGGTTTCTATCTCTTGTAGCAAAATCTATTATTTTCTATTTTCTCGCAATATAAATGAAAAATAATAAGTGAGGTAATAAATAGTACAGGTAAAAAGGGTGGCTTGAAAATAAAAACACCAAAATATTTTTACATTTTTGACATTTTTGTTGATTTAATTTAATTATTCTGGTTGAGTTTCGTGTTAGCCTAATAACAAGTTAGAGTTAATATTTCGTAATTTATTCAATGTTATGTACATTTAGGTAAATTTTAGGGGATGTTAAAACTAAAAATCAATTTTAATTACTCAAATGTAGTTTAAAACAATGTCATAATACTAGCAGTAAGTGAAAAGGTCAGTGAACTTTAAAATTTATTCATTCGATTTATAGATATTCCTAGAATGAGATGACTTTCTTTTTCTTTTGGGTCTACAGCTAACACTACATGTAGGGATTTTACTATCTGTATAATCAGTTGACATTAATCTCGTTCCATCACTTATTGACTCTAGTTTTACATGCTAAACATGAGGACCTCGAGCAAATCAATGCTCTTTTCGGTGTACGCCTTTGTCGAATACCACTTGGTTGATATTGCGTCACTTTTATTATTTGTTGTGGTTAGATTTAATAATGTTGGTTTCCTGATTAGTTCGAAACCGATATTGCTTTTTTGCAAATTTACATAGACCCCAGAGATTGAGGTTTAGAAAAGATATAGATTAGAAATATAGAACTTAGGAATAATAATAAAACATAACAACAGTTAGCTTTGTTCACGATAAAACAACGTTTTACAACCCAGCAAGTACTTACATTCAACGGCTGATAAACGTAAAACCTATAAAAAACGTACAATCACAAACAAATAAAACTTCCAACAACTGGGAATTTTTCGAGATAAACAACGTTTCATAGCAAAAACACTCAACGGCTGACACTTTACATTACACAAAACCAAACAAAACTATATATGTCCGCAATAAGCAAAACCCTGACCACTTAATATGGGCTCATCATTCAATGCAGAAAACAACCCAAATAAATTACACACAAACAATAAGTGTTTCTCAATACAATACACTCTCTCATGACAGTATTTAAAAAATGAACGTAGCTCTTTCAAACTCAACTAGACGTTACGATGGTCCAGGTCGTTCGAAAATATTGCTTGTCCATTATCAAAAATATTCACTAGCTAACTAAATAAACACTGGAAACAACAAAATAAATTTAAATTACTCTCGTAATTATTTTCATTCATTCTATAAAAATTAGCACAACTATTAAGAAAACATTTAACCGTTTTTTCGTTTTAAATTATTTATTTTTTTTTAATTTATAATTTAATAAAAAAAAGTTTGATGTTGTAAATAATAACAAATGAAAATAGCGAAAAGAGAAATTGAATATGACATATCAGTGATCACCATTTTTTATGTCTCTCTTCATACAATTTTAAAGCTATGTTCTCTATATTTATATATACTCTAAGCATTTTATAGATATTGTCTGATTGTCAATCTTACTTCGAATTTGCCTAACTCTCAATTCGATAAACGTAATTCTCAAATCAGCTTTTGAATTCGATTGATTAGTAAGCAAAAACGTCAGGTTTATCTAAATATTCAACACCTTAATTGTTTCACAACAATAGGAAAACAAAACAACAAAACTCACAATCTAGAGTATTCTTTCGACAGTTTCAGAAACTGCAACGGCTGATTGTAGAAATTTTCAGTATAGCACAGCCAGTGCCGTCCCAATGTATTTGGGGGCCCCTGGCCCTCTATTTCTAGGGGGCCTTTTCGAAAATTAACAATAAGACTGCGTTCCAATTGATGCTTAATTGTACTAAACGTGCTAAATCAATTTAGTCAACTATTTTATTTGACTAAATTATATTTTGTTTCTAAATAATTTGGAAGAAATTCATACGTTAAACAATATCTGACAACTTGATTATATTAATTTGAATTAAAATTCGGTAATTTTGTAAAACTAAATTTAGATTTAGCAGTATCGTACAATTTAGCAGCTAATTGGAACCCAGTCTAAATTAAATTTAAAAGCATAATTACTTACGGGCTTTTGAGGTTTATTATAATGTTTATTTTATTTAAATTTTTTTTCTTCTCACTTTTTTGTCAACAAATTTATCTACAACATCTTCAAATTCTATAGATTTTAATAAATCACTTTCTATGCACATCAACGCAAGGGAATTCAGTCGCTCCTGCGGCATGCTGTTTCGCAAATCATTTTTTATGTATTTCATCGCCTAAAAAGACTGTTCTCCTGTACAATTAGTGACCTTAATGGTTAAAAAAATTTTGAATGCTCTTTCTATGTTTGGAAACATATTTATTAAATCCTTTTGAATAATAAGTGTTATCCTCAATAAGAGATATAACGGGAAATATTTTCTAATATATTCAATATTGACAATACATCGAGTGCTTAAAACAACTAATTTAGCAACGTGTTTCATACAAGATTTTTTGTAACGAAGCTGCAAAATTAAATTTTTATAAAAAATACAACTAAACAAATTGCATTTGTATCTAGTACGTTTTGAGCAAACCAATTTTATCTTATAAGGAGTATGTAGCCTTAGTTTTCTTTTAGTTTTCATACTGCCAATTGTGAAAAATATCAAGATGAGTTCAAGTGATGATGATTTTGTATCGTCAGATATAGAAAAAGCAGCAAATGAAGCTATTTCTACAATCGTACCGCAAAATTGGCGTACGAAACTTCATACAAAAATTTTGATGAGTGGTTCAAAGAATCAAAAACTACAACAATCAATGACATGGTCATGCTGGCCTATTTTGTAAGAAAGGATCCATGAAACCTTCAACATCGTGGTGCGAGTACTCTAAGCTAAGAACTATGATTTATTTGAACGCCAGCGTGGATATGAAATCATTCACGAATTTGATAGCTTTATTTAAGCATTACTCTAGTAAATTTGGTCAGATTCATTAAAGTACTGATTGCAGTTGTTTAATAGTTTATTAACGCATTACTAATAATGGTTTAATGATTCATTAAAGTACTTATACTTTAATGAATCATTAAACCATTATTATTAATGCTTTAATAAAATATTAAACAACTACAATTAGTACTTTAATGAATCTGACCAATGTACTAGATTGATGCTTAAATAAAGCTCATTTAATTACTAAAATAACGCCCGAAAAAGCATAGATTTTGCAACTTAGTTACAAAAAATGAATTTTTGAAATTGGCATGGGCCCATTAAAAAAATTGCATTGTTGTTTTTGAAATTTAATTTGAAGTGTTCATTTTCATATTTTTATGAGTGTTTTATGGTGGGCCCCCGGCCCAGGGCCGGGTGGGCCGTACCGTAGTAACGGCACTGAGCACAGCGTCCAAAATAAAACACAATATTCCTATTAAATAACACTTTAAACTTTATTCACCATTAATTTCACTCACAATTTTAATTTTTCCTGTTTACTCTATCGGAATCTAATTTTAACATCATATATCTTGTTTTGCAAAGCAGTTCGTTTTGCAAATACAATTCTACTTAATTTCTCGAAAATTCTAGGTACATTCAAAATTCCTGTACACACAAATTCGATAAATTCTGAGAAAATCGATGTCATTATTTTTCATGTATTTCATCAAATGTTTTAGTTTTTATCTTCGACTCTTTCTTAGAAACAGCTGAGTTTAGTTATGTTCTACTAGCCAGCGAGTTTACTGGCAGCTTGTAAACTCGCCTAGAGTAATCATGTTCACAATCTAACTAGCAGATCTACCGAAAAAGTTGATTGGTTGACTACTTTACTACAATCTACTCGCCAGCTTTTAAACTCGCCAACTAGCAGTTTGTAAACTATCTTAGTGTCATCAAGGCTTTAGTGAAATTTGGTTTGTACATATTTCGTTGCGATTATGTATGAATCGTAACAATATGTTTGGTTAAGATACCGAAAGCCTGAATTGTATTTATATATCTAGTTTACTTTTTTAACACAAATACACACGTTACACACTACATAATTAAAAAAAAATCTTCACTTTAAAAACATTGCTTATCCTGTATATTTTATAATCTAATTTTATAATAGTTATCTTTTACTAAAGGATGAAAAACGTGATCTACGCAGGTGAAAAAGTCGAGATTTGAACTTGACCATTTTTGATTTTTCTGAAACTTGGCCTGTAAGTAGTATGGACAAAATAAAATATACAACTAATTTTACTATTTTTTTAAAGTGCATAGTTTGAGCATAGGGGGCACCCCAATATGCATGAAAAATAAAAATTCTGCCAATCCGATGTAACTTTGAAATTAAATTGCACAAGAACGGCTGTACCGATTTCATCAAATTTTTTTTGAAAAAAAATTAATTAATTGTTTTTGCAATTAATTTTTAAATAAAAATATTAAAAAAAACTTTTATAAAGATGGCGCTAGGGTCGAAGATCAATTGGAATTTAATTAATTTTTTTCCTGAAAATAGTTCTATTCTTACTTTAAAATATATCAAATTTACAAGGAGGCGTTAATTTTTGTTCTTGAGATATTTAATTTTAAAGATTTTTAGTACGACTAAAATACTAATTTTTCATAATTTTTTCAAACAACTTCCATTAACAAAAAATTTTAAAATCAATTAAATTTTAAATTTTTTTTAAATATAGTTCTATCCTTACTTTAAAATATATCAAATTTACAAAGAGGCGTTAATTTGTGCTCTTGAGATATTTAATTAACTTAAATTCGAATTTTTCATCTTTTTTTCGAACTTCAGTGGTTAAAATTTTTTGATGATAAAAATTGATCGAAAAATTAATGAGCAATTAGAATTTTAGACGGACTAAAAATTTTTAAAAATAAATATCTCAAGAACACGAATTAACGCCTCTTTGTAAATTTGATATATTTCAAAGTAAGGATAGAACTATATTTAAAAAAAAAAAAAGTTAAAATTTAATTGATTTTAAAATTTTTTGTTAATGGAAGTTGTTTGAAACAATGATGAAAAATTAGAATTTTAATCCTACTAAAAATCTTTAAAATTAAATATCTCAAGAACAAAAATCAACACCTCCTTGTTAATTTGATATATTTTAAAGTAAGAATAAAACTATTTTCAGGAAAAAAATTAATTAAATTCCAATTGATCTTGCAAAATTGATCTTGCAAAATTGCAAAAACAATTAATTAATTTTTTTTCAAACGACCAACTGATCTATCAAACAAAAAAAAGATTGATGAAATCGGTATAGCCGTTCTTGAGCAATTCAATTTCAAAGTTACATCGGATTGGCAGAATTTTCATTTTTCATGCATATTGGGGTGCCCCCTCTGCTCAAAAAAAATAGTAAAATAAGTTGTATATTTTATTTTGTCCGTACTTTTTATATGCCAAGTTTCAGAAAAATCAAAAATGGTCAAGTTTTCACAACTCGGTCTAGAACACGTTTTCTTCAAAGGGTATTTGCGACGAATGCAAGTGAAAAAGATTTAGAGAAGTTAAGTCTAAAATTTTCTTCGTAACACAGATTACAACATTTAAAACGTATATGTTTGAGATAATAGTTGCTCTTTTATTTCTAAACGGCTCTGCGAGGATTCCGCATCTATACAGCCGGTGGTTTATCACTCTTGAACTGGTTAATGACACCCTCAAACTGTGAAGTAGGCTACAAAAATCTTCGCACCTAATGGAATAAATTTATTTTATTTAATAGGTTTTAAATGTAAGGTTGCAATACTGCTAGTATATCGCATGCATTTGTTGTGAGTTCGTTGTTTATCAAATTCGTACCTTTTCAAACACTAACGTATCAGTTTAGCATTAACTGGTCCTATTCAGTTTGGTTATCCTAATTACTCGCTGGCTTAGTAGCGAATAATGGGTTGATACTCAACCAGTTCATTTTCTTCGTGCTCGTTGTTTTTGGTGACTTTTCTTTTCAATCTTTTTGCACTTATTAATGCTCTCAATAATGTTATATCGTCTCATCCACTATTGATCCTAGTTCGAAACAAGGTATGACCGACATTTCTGTTTAATAATTTCTGCCAGTGCATATCTGGTGAGCTAGATCGAAGCGAAATAGATAACAAAAATGAAATTGTTTGAAATGAAGAATTACCTTGAGCTTGGACAAAGTGCAAAACACGTTTAAAATGTGTTATAAAACGTCAAAATATAATTATGAACAAAATGCTCTCCTAGTTGACCACCATACAACTATAGTCTATCGCAAAACCTTCCATGTTAGTTTAGTGCCTTCTGTTCTTTTCATTTATAGTTGGCAATACCTTTTTGACGACTATTGGATGGCCAAGAATATAAATTCTATACTGTTGTTGAAGGAGTTGAAATATTAAGAATGTTATTTGACTTTGGATATCGGTTAAGGGTTAGTTTATTGGTTAGGCACACATTTGAGTTCAACCCGATTCTGAAGTGTGAGCTGATGGTTACGATGGAAACTGTAACCAAGTTTTTTATTTTTAAAATTAGGTTGTTGTTGCATATCCTTAATTCGGAACATAATTCGGGTTTTAACTTTCGCAACTATTATTTATATTGGTTAGTTGTGGTTTTGATTTTTAAGTTGCGTAACTTCTTAGAATCTTAATCTAATGTGCGTTTCAAACACATTAAACCAAAGGTCACGTATAAGTATTCAAATCTTAAAAATCCTTCCTGAATTAAATTCGTATTTATTTTATACGTAATTAGTGTGTAGGAAAGATAAGATTTTATAACACAAAAACATGCATTTAAAATATAATATTTTCTTTCCTTATAACATAATTTCTACTTGTGTACAGGTAATTTATCAGTCATTAAAGTAAAAACTACACCAACAGTTACCACACCTTAAAAGCATATACTCAGTTCTTAAATTACCTTATTTTTTAATAAGTTTAAGTAATTCAAATATTATCAAATATTAAGGAGTGGATTATCTAAATCTTAGATTGTTTTCTTAGCGTTTGCTGTTTGTAAATAGGGTTGTTAACTAATTAGTAATTATCATATCATGAACATTTTATGTTTATTAAGTTTATCAAACAAGTAACATTAATAATGTTTTGTTTTAAATAATTTAAAAAACGTGCAATAATATTTTCAGTTTGGGAACGATTTTTCAACTGTAGATCTTATTATGTTTCCCCTAGTTGGTAAACCTGTTGATCAATACATTAATCTAGACGATGAAAATTTTACTTTATATCTGGACAATGCTACATTATTTTAAGAGATAGTCACTTTCCTCTTCTTTCTTCTGGCACTCTTGTAATGCAAAAACATTTCTCCTCACTGTGTAACAAAGTTTATTAGAACCAACTGTAAACCACTATTTGAACTTCTACACGGTGTTATGCCCGCCAAATTACGCGATGTTTAACAGGTAGCACTTATGAGAAAATCTACATCAACTCTAAAACAAATTTAAGTTCTGTACCGACCAAACAATCAGTATACACAATCTTCGGACTTCCTGTAAAAAAAACATCAAAGGCATAATAGTTTTTTTTATATGTTTGAACCCTCCCTAAAACATTTCGAATTGTTTTCTTTTATTTTATCTCTTTGCTAAATAAAACGAAACGGAAGAGTTCATGCAATCAACAAACAAACACTCTCTTTTATTACTTTATTTTAAATATTATTGTTACGTTTTTCCAAACTTCCTTCGAATTGGCCTAACTTACAATTCGATAAACGCAATCCCCAATCTCTTCCTGAGTTCGATCACTGATTAGTAAGCACAAACAACAGGTTTTAATAAGTATTCAACACCTTAATTATTTCACAACAATAGGAAAACAATACAGCAAACAATATTCCTAACTAGAATATTCTTTCAACAGCATCAGAAACTCCAACGGTTTATTGTAGAAATTTCCAGTTAAAATTTCAACGTTAAAATAATACACAAAATATTTCTATTCAATAACACTTATAACTTTATTACACTTATAACTTTACACAAAATCTAATTTAAAGATCACTTTTATAATTTTAACTTCACAATCGCAGGTTTAAAATAACACTAATTAAAAACTACAAGAGGTAATTTCCTTATATACATTCTGCCTAATCTCTAGAAATTTCGCGGTCACTTTTTAGAAACCTTGAGAAAATATTAGAATATTCGATTATTTTACGTTACGTTGATTTGATTCATAAAATCATTTGTTTTGTGTAGACCTTAATTCTAAGAACATGTACAACAACAACAACAACACTATTCATTTCATTCACTTTCTGTTGTGTTTTGTTGATTTTATTTTCCTGGAAGTGACCGTAATCGTCTAGATCTTTCTGTAATCGTCTAGATTTTTCTGTACTCGTAACATTACCCTCCACTTAAGCCTGTTCGTCCCGAACAGGATCTAGCTCTCCTTTGTATAAGGCCAATCTTTCCAAATGTACGACTTTCGCTTTGCTTCGATGGCCTTTCCTAATTCTATAAACCACGTCATTCAACTTGGTTATAATGTTGTAAGGTCCTTCCCATGCAGCTTGCAATTTCGGTGATAACCCTCGTTTTCGTTGTGGGTTGTGTAGCCATACTAATTGTCCTTCTTCGAAACCTTTATTATTAGATCGTATATCATATCGGGCTTTCATTCTATCACTGGTCAGTTGTATCTTCTGCCGAACAAGCTTGTGAATATCCTCAAGGTTCTCCCTGATTCGGTTGACGTATTCGTGCGTAGACAATGATGTTGATGGTACCGCTCCAAATTTAAGGTCACCAGGAAGTCTTAAATCATTTTCAAAAATAGTTTGAGCTGGTGTCATGGTCGTGGTGTCATGAACTGCTGATCTGTATGCCATCAAAAATAAAGGAATGTGTTGAGCTCAGTTACGTTGATTCTTACCGACCACTTTAGCTAAAAATTCCTCCAAAGTAGCATTGAATCTCTCAACCATCCCATCTGACTGTGGGTGTGAAGCTGTCGTCCTGGTTTTGTTAATCCCCAGCATTTGACAAATTTCCTGGAATACAGCTGACTCGAAGTTCCGTCCCTGATCGGTGTGGATCTGTAGTATTCCTAAACCGGAATATACATGAACCTCGATAAAGAACCTAACAAAATCACACAAAACCAATTTCCAACCCAAAACCCTATTTCATCATAAGATGTAACAACCATTCTCAAACATTACAACATATTGTTTAATCAAACATCCCTATAAGCCTATTCCCTACAAATTAATTTCATCATCTTATGAAATTAATGAACAAATTCTAGAACATACAATATATTTCAAAACGCCTAAGCTAAGCAATTTCCACCAAACAAACATGTTAAAACATGTTTTAATTAACATAAATATTAATTTGAATATCCAATAATTTCTCCATCCACACCAAACATCCATTATCAGCTATTTTTTTTATTAAACCAAATGTAAAATGCAACAATGTCTAAAAATATAGACATTGAAAATTCTATAAACATATTCCCTAAAAATTAATTTCGTCATCTTATGAAATTAATTAACATTTCTTGAATATACAATAAAATTCAAAACGCCTAAGCTAAGCAATTTCTACCAAACAAACATGTTAAAACATGTTTCAATTAATACAAATATTAATTCAATTATCCAACAATTTTTCCATTCACACCAAAATCCCATTCTCAGCGATTTTCTCTAAAACCAAATCCCAAATAAAATAATCCAAACATACAATGTATGGAAAAACTATCAAAAAACTTTCCGTTCAAAAAATGTCTTACTTACAAAAATTCCTATAATATAAACCTAAAACCAATTATGATAATCCAAACATATTAAACAATTAAATAAAAAATTCGATTAACGGAAGCGACGATTCAAATAACATATACAAAAAATATATAACATTTTTTAATTAAAAATATTAAAATGCTGAGTAATTGGTTCTCACTATTCCTATTCATTCATAAAATAGAAAAAATTTACTATTTTTTGATTGGTCAATTTTCCATTCACAATTTTCTATAAATAATATAGAAAATTGAATGAAAAGTTAGTCTGAAGTCCGAAAGTCTAAGAACGTAGAAATAACGCCCGCCGGGAGAGCGAATATTTCACAAAAGTAAAATTAAAAAGTGTTGTGTTCTATTTATCGTTAAATAAAAAATAGTGAAATAAAAATTTACCAAATACAAAATAAATTAATATTGATCGAACCTCTCGATCAATAAAAAGTTATTAAATTCCTAAATTCTTTGGTCAATGGAAAGTTTTTAAATTATTGAATATAAAATAAAATTCAGATTGATCGAATTTCTCAAATCAATAAAAATTAGTGTTACAAAAAATATTAATTATAAAATTATAAAATTCGAATTGATCGAATTTCTCAAATCAATAAAAATTAGTGTTACAAAAAATATATTAATTATAAAATTATAAAATTGAATTGATCGAATTTCTCAATCAATAAAAATTAGTTAAAAAATTATAAAATTCGAATTGATCGAATTCCTCAATCAATAAAATTTAGTGTTACAAAAAATATTAATTATAAAATTATAAAATTCGAATTGATCGAATTTCACAATCAAAAAAAATTAGTGTTACAAAAAATATTAATCATAAGATCATAAAATCCGAATTGGTGTTAAACATAAAACTTTGTTGATAAATAAATGTTGAAAACTTGAATAAGAAATAGGTGTTTTCAACTAACCAACCAAGAGAAACCACGAACTTGAGATCCGCAACGGTGAGAGGTTTGAACCAGGTAAGTGAACCTTTCTTATTTAAATCCCACGAAGTGACAGGGTTCGAATTACAACGATAACTACGCTACAATTGGAAAGATCAGTAGATCGCCAAAGTAAAATCGCCACATCGAATCCATTTCGAGGCCACAGCAGGGTTCGTCACCTCCTACACCTGGCGTAACGGGTATCTCTAGTCATCAGAGGTGCCGTCACGACCCCCCACAGATCTCCATAGGAACTCCATAGCGGCTAATCCAATTATTTATCACAGCTTCAGCGATTGTGGTTGCTTCCTGGTTGGGAATCGCACACACTTCCGGCCACTTACTGAAGTAGTCCATGATCACAAGCACATATTTATTCTGATTATCAGTTGTTGGAAATGGTCCCGCTACATCCATTGCGATCCTTTCAAATGGAGCACCTACATTTTATTGCTTCATTTTTCCATGACTTCTTCGTGCGGGTCCTTTCACCGCCGCACATTTATCACATTTTTGACACCACTCCACAATTGATTGCCGAGTCCCTGACCAGTAAAACCGTTGTCGTATTTTTGCAAGAGTCTTATTGATCCCAAGGTGACCTCCACTCGTTCCTTCGTGATACTCCTTCAGTACTGCTTCTATTTTCCCTTTTGGTACCACTGTAAGGGATTGCTTTATCTTGCCATCTGAGCTTTCCCATATTCTCTTTAAGCATCCATTCTCTAACTGGAGACTGTCCCATTGCGGCCAGTACGCCTTCAAAGTTGGAGTTTTATCAGAAATTTCTCCCCATACTGGTTTGCAACCCTTTTCCTTGAACTCGATGATGGGTGCAAGATCCGGATCTTCTAATTGATCTTTTCTTATGGCTTCAGCAGTCCATTCATCGTCAGGTAGCACTTGTAGTAATCGTACATCGATGATGTTCTCCTTATTTTCTTGACGACTGCAATGCTTGCATTCAACTTGACAGGGTCGTCTCGATAATGCATCAGCGTTCCCATGTGCAGTACCCTTTCGATGTTCAATGTCCAAATCGTACGCCTGCAACCGTTCGATCCAACGTGCTACTTGTCCCTCTGGATTTTTGAACTGGAGTAACCACCTTAACGCACCATGGTCAGTTCTGAGATGAAATTTCTGACCATACAAGTATTTATGGAAATGTTTGACGGATCCCACAATAGCCAATAATTCCTTTCGAGTTACACAATAATTCCGCTCCGGCTTGGATAGCATTTTCGAGAAATAAGCTGTCACCTTTTTCTGACCATCTATTTTCTGCGACAAGACTCCTCCTATACCTTCATTACTGGCATCAGTATCCAAAATAAACTGAACATTTGGTATAGGATAGGACAGAATTGGAGCCGTACATAATCTCTTTCGGAGCTCCACAAATGCTTGTTCTTGAGGTTCATTCCATTCAAATGCCTTATCTTTTCTGGTTAACTCATGCAGACTTTTGGCAACGTTGGCGAATCCTGGCACAAACCGTCTGTTATATGTGCACAATCCAAGGAAGCTTCGTAGTTCATGTAGGTTCTTTGGTCTTGGCCAGTTCATAACTGCTGCAATCTTGTCAGAATCTGTATGAATTCCCATTGTCGTAACCTTGTGTCCCAAATATTTTACTTCTTCCTTGAGAAGTGAACACTTTTTGGGACTTAACTTTAAACCGGCTGCTAGCAAACTTTCCAATACCTCCGCCAAGTTCCTCAAGTGGTCATCAAAGTCTTTGCCCATGACGATGATGTCATCCAAATATACAAGGCATGTTTTCCAGTGCAAGCCTTTTAGTACCCGTTCCATTAATCTCTCGAAAGTTGCGGGAGCGTTGCATAACCCAAATGGCATGACATTAAATTGCCATAGTCCATTCCCTACACTGAACGCTGTTTTCTCCCGATCTTCATCCGCAACTTCAACCTGCCAGTAACCACTCTGCAGATCCAATGTTGAAAACAATTTTGAACCCGATAATGTATCCAGTGTATCATCAATCCTAGGCAATGGGTAGCTATCCTTCTTAGTAACTGTGTTTAGTTTCCTGTAGTCAACACAAAATCTCAAGCTCTCATCTTTCTTGCCAACCAACACCACTGGTGAACACCAGGGACTATCTGATGGCTCGATAACACCAGCTTCTTTCATATCTCTTACCATTTTATTTGCTTCTTCTCTTTTAGCCAATGGTAATCTACTTGGTGCTTGGCGTATCGGCTTTTCTGCTCCAGTGTCAATACGATGTTTTACCAAATTGGTTCTGCCATTTCCTTCGGGTGAACTGCAGAATACAGACTTGTGTCGCTCCAGCAATTGATGTGCTGCTTTCTTCTGCTTTTCTGAAAGCCTTTCTGTCCATTTCTGCACAAGTTGTTCCATTTCTGCCTTTTGTTGTTTTGTGTTGACCGAGCTATTGATGTTTTTCTGCTCACACTTTATTATTTTAGCTACTTCTTCGCATTGTCCTATGATTGATCCTTTCTTAATTGTTTTCTGCGTATCTGACAGATTTAAAACCCTTACTGGTATTTTGTAATCAGCATCCGATCTAACTAAGGTTTTTCCTATTACGACTTCTTTACAATTTTGTTGTTCTTCTTTGTTGGCTTCCACAACCCACAACCTGGGTGACCCAGAACCTCCTTCCAACTTTCCCCAAATAATTGTTTCTGATTGGGGTGGCAGCTTTTCCCTGAGATCTAATATTATTCGACGAACACAATTTGAATCTTCACCATTAAACTGGAGTGGCAACTCAATATTTCCGTACGTGAGTACTCCTTTTCCAGCATCAATAACGAATCCATTTGGCCTCATGAAGTCCATGCCCAGGATGACTTCATCCACAATGTCAGCTACAACCACTTCATGTTGAAAGTGAGTATTCCCGATTTCAAAGTTGACCACTTTCTTTCCTTTAATACTTGCACTTTCGCCAGTAGCTGTCTGCATCCGGTATCTCCCTGCTGGTTTTAGTTTCCCTTTCACAATATCAGTGCGGACAATTGTATTTGTTGCTCTCGTATCTAACGTGATGACAAAACTTTTTCCATCAATATTAGCCCTAACAGTAAGGCTGTCACCTCCCCTTGTCAATCTCGAAACATGGATGAAGGTTATGGGGCAATCGGTTGTGGGAGCCAGCTTACGCCCCTTTAGGCTGACTCGTTGTAGTTTAACTGATGCGGTGCTGCTCCATCGTCTACCCTAGCTTGCTGCACCCGTTCTTCTGCTGCTTGACGTCGCTGCATAGGCGATGCTGATCTTGCTCGTTTCCTTCTCACATCTCTGCATTCCCTCGAAATATGACCCAACTTGCCACATAACCAGCATCGGATTCTATCACTTCTGACACTCTCTCGTAGTCTTGGTTTATAACCGTTGTCATCAGCCAACTCCACCCGGCGTATTTTGATTGATGGTTTTATAATTGCTTGTGCAGTTTCATTTGTTAAGGCATAAGCAATAGTTTCTGCGAATGTTGCTTTTGGCGACAACATTACTGCCTTTCGTGTTTCTGGATCACGAATGCCATCAGTAAAAGCCTCGATCTTCATTTTCTCCATAAAATACGGTGGAGTATTCGAGTGTGCCAAATGTACAAGCCGTTCTACTGCCTAAGAATAGTCCTGAAGGCTTTCTCCATTCCGTTGCAAGCGACCCTTTAACTCGATCCGGTATAGCTCCTTTTTGTGGTCGCTGCCATATTTTCGTTCCAACGCATTCATCACTTCAGCATAACTTTTGCGATCGTTTTCTGGTACTGCCTGTAATGCTTCAGCTGCTTCCCCTTTAAGTGCAACTATCAATGCAGCAAGACGATTTTCGGCGTTCCAAACATTTTGATCTGCTGCGGTCTCGAACTGGAACTTGAAGATGCTGAAAGATGTGGTACCGTCATATGATGGTGGTTTTAATTTGATATTTGCTACTTGATGTACCACCTGTGTGGTAACTTAAGTCGTCTCAACATCCTGCAACCATTTTTCGAAATCATCAACTTTGGAAAGTACCTTTTTGTTTTCGTCAAGCACTTTTTGTTCTAATTCTTGGATTTCGCTTTGAATTTTCTCGACTTTTCCATCGAATGCCGTTGACTTTGTAGAAGTTTCTCATCCAAATGTTGATGTATTCCAATTTTCAACTCATTTATTTGCTGGATCATCTCATCTTTATTTGCAGCAAGTGTTGCAGTAATCTCTTTTTTATTAACTGCAATGTTATTGTTGACTGTTTCCAGCTGTTGATTGATGTTACAGCTAATTTCTTCCTTGGTAGAAGCCATTTGTTGATTGATGTTGTAGCTGATCTCTTCCTTATTTGCAGCCATATTATTGTTGACTTTCTCCAACTGTTGATTCATGTTGAAACTGATTTCTTCCTTATTTGCAGCCATTTGTTAACTGATGGTCAAACTCATCTGTTGCATCATAGCCATTAACTGCGTGAAATCACAATTTGCTGGTGGCAATGAGGTTGTTGTTTCCGCAACAGAACTTTTCTCTTCATCAGCAACTATTGAATCAGTATGTTTCGTGACTCTTACAAACTGGTAACTTTCCACTTCTATTCCACTGACTTCCAAGGCTTCTCGAAGCCGTAGCGTCAATTCAGTTTTGTTTCCGCTTGTTGACAATCCACGATGTTCTAGTTCTTCCTTTAACTCAAGAACCTTTAAATCACTTAATAAAACCATTATTAACAGCTAACTAATCTGCCGATGTCACCAATGTTACGTTTTTCCAAACTTCCTTCGAATTGGCCTAACTTACAATTCGATAAACGCAATCCCCAATCTCTTCCTGAGTTCGATCACTGATTAGTAAGCACAAACACCAGGTTTTAATAAGTATTCAACACCTTAATTGTTTCACAACAATAGGAAAACAATACAGCAAACAATATTCCTAACTAGAATATTCTTTCAACAGCTTCAAAAACTCCAACGGTTTATTGTAGAAATTTCCAGTTAAAATTTCAACGTTAAAATAATACACAAAATATTTCTATTCAATAACACTTATAACTTTATTACACTTATAACTTTACACAAAATCTAATTTAAAGATCACTTTTATAATTTTAACTTCACAATCGCAGGTTTAAAATAACACTAATTAAAAACTACAAGAGGTAATTTCCTTATATACATTCTGCCTAATCTCTAGAAATTTCGCGGTCACTTTTTAGAAACCTTGAGAAAATATTAGAATATTCGATTATTTTACGTTACGTTGATTTGATTCATAAAATCATTTGTTTTGTGTAGACCTTAATTCTAAGAACATGTACAACAACAACAACAACACTATTCATTTCATTCACTTTCTGTTGTGTTTTGTTGATTTTATTTTCCTGGAAGTGACCGTAATCGTCTAGATCTTTCTGTAATCGTCTAGATTTTTCTGTACTCGTAACATTATAAATACAAAAAATATTTTTGAATTCAGTTGAGTTGTAAGTTTAAATTAAAATAAAAATGGTCGTAACCTTAAAGGTATAAAAAAGATTCGATTTAATGCACAAGAAAATAAAATAAAGAAAAATCATATTGTGTTAAATTTATAAAAATTTATTGTTGAATATAAATAAAATACACAAAAAAGAATTACATAGTTGAAGAAATGATTTTATTTTCATGTGAAAGTAGTTTTTAAATTGCTTGGTGTTCGAAATTAAAGTTATCTATTCCTTTATTGGAAACCGTGAAGTTGGTTAAATTATAGCGTCAACGAAGCAAATTACGTCTGTTGATTAGAAATAAATAATATATGCATGCTGATAGTTTGTTGATGGTATTTATATACAACAAAATTTGTTGACCGGTATAAAGTGCAACGAGTGGATAAAATAGATATTTTATATAGAATTAAAAAGGAAATGTATGTACTATAATTGGAAATTATGTAACGGCGGATATATTGAGAGATGGATTGCATGGAAAAGGAAATGAAATTTTTGGACAGGGCTGATATTGAAAGACAACATTCAACATACAATTAATGTAAGCACTTTTTGTATTATTTTAATTTATATAATTTTTGTATTATAGTTCGTCTCTTTTTGTGTTAAATTATTACATTTCCTGTTAGCTAAAACTTAAGTAGAAATACTCGATAGGATTTTGTTACTGTTAGAGTAAATTAGTGTAATTAGAGATTTTTCCCTGGTGAAGACCGCGAATAACCGTTTATCACTTTGAAAATTTATAAATCCCTTGGATATATAGATGCCTTAGGCATCTATTCCAAACGTGAAAAGTCCCACGTTTCAACAGCTTCTATCAAATTCGTTTTTGGTATATGCTTTCTCCAATATAACAAATAAGTAGAATTTAGCTGTTCATAATCTACTGATTCCTACATTACAATAAGAATTTATCAATTTTTCTTTAAATTGTTCTGGTTCTATACACTGAAAAAACAATTGAAGTAATGACAACCTCATCTCCAAGTTGGCAGTTTATTATTCAAACAAAGAAAAAATATTTGAAAACAATTTCACCGCGTTTGGGTGACTACATGAAAACATTTTCCTGACAACGGCATGACGTTTATTTCAAATATGAAGTATTATATCCAATATAACAGTAGTTGAATAAAGTTAATAACTATTTCCATGAACAACATTTTCTTTGGCCTTATATCATGAATATTTCATTTTAAAATTGAAGTATGTGAGATTAATTGAACTATATTTTATTTTCACATAAATATTACGTGAGATTGTCTCAACTACATCGTTCTATAATTGTACAGTTGTTGAAACAATTTCGTAGTTCTATTCGCCATATCTGGCCGCACGGTGAGGTTGAGACAATTGCATTTTGATGGAAAATAGAAAATTTTTTTTTTAGTGTATGTACTTTCAGATTCAAATCTATCTATAATATCTTGTATCGATCATGTTGGTTTCTAAAACCATTCCGCTGTCACCATTTTTTATGAATTTGTTTAGTTAATCATGTGTGAAATTCATACATGAGATTGTTTGTTAACATTTGACAAATGAAGCTCATTATTTTTACATTTACACAATATAAAAATAATAAGCTTCGCTTGCCAAATGTTAACGAACATTCTTTTCTTTTCTGAAATTTTTTTTAAGCACCTTTTATTTCTTATTAAAAAAGTTGCTTCTAATAACTGTTTTTCAATTTTAGAAGATAAAAGTCGAATGTAATTTAAACGAGTGTTTTAACTCTGTTTTAGCTGTTACCACATCTTGCGCCATGTCAAGAGCTTCTGTTACACTGAAAAAAATTAAAGTAATGACAACATCATCTCAAAGTTAACAAGTTTATTATTCAAACAAAGAAAAAGTACTTGCAAACAATTTCACGGTGATTGGGACAACTACAGGTAAACATTTTCCTGACAACAAAAAAAAATGAGGTTTATTTAAAATGTAAAGGTTACAGTCAATATAACAGTAGTTGAATAAATTTAAAAACTATTCCTTGAGAAAAAATTATTTTGGCCTTATATTACGAATTTTTCATTTTAAAATAGGGAGTATTTGAAACTAATTGAACCATATCTTATTTTCAAATAAACATTCCGTAATCCGTGCGGTTGTCCCAACTACGCCGTTCTATAACTCTACAGCTGTTGAAACGATTTCGGAGTTCGATTCGTCGTATCCGCTCTCACGGCGAAGTTGAGAAAATTGCATTTCGATTGGAAATAGAACATCTTATGTTCAGTGTATATGTAATTTGTTCTTCCTTCACTGTGAATCCATAACAAAAAACATTGCTTAAGACTGTTTATTGTCCTGAATGTTTACTAGCTCTGTTGGTTAAATTTCAACTAGTTTTTCTAAGTTAAAAGAAAAGTTAAATTTCAACTAGCTTGCAAATTCTCAACCATTCGCTCATTAATATGGAGTAAATTTTGTTATTAATATTTTGGATAACTATTTATTCTTAATAGATCCGTAATCCGTATCGGTCCTTTGATAGTGCAAATTTTAAACTAATGATTTAAATTAATTTATCTATATTATATTTAATGTTTTAGCAATAAAATGTATGATAATAAATTTAGAAGGTATATTACGAAAAACAATTAAACAATAAAAATGTTTTCCACTACCAGTGGTGGTGAAAATTTACCACTACCAGTGGTCTAATTCCCTAAAAATACAGTGATAAAGTAATAAATGATAAAATCGTTCAATTTATTCTCACTCGTTTTCATTTTTTCATTATCATGTTTTACTAAAATGCGATTCCCTAAGCGTAAAATGATAAAATGAAATTTAATGTTCTAAATTTTAAAAAATTGTTCTAAGGCTGTGTTCCAATTCATGCTATTTAGCACTAAAATTCTAAATTGAAATAGTCAAAAATTTAGTTGACTATTTCCGCCATTTAATTCTAAATTTTTATGCCTTATATAATCATATAATATAGCAACTCAATATTTGATATTGAAATCTCCTCGTCGGACAGACCGTATATAATTCTAGGGTTTTACATTAAATGAAAAAACAAACAAAACAATGTTTAATTGTCAATTTAGAATATATTTGAATTGGAACGATCAAATTGCCAATTTGACAGTTTTAGTACAATTTAGAATTTTGGTACTGAAATGCATGGATTGGATGGAACGCCTAAATGATAAATATTTGAAAGAACTGTCATTCAATTTATATATATATATATATATATAATATATATATATATATATATATATATATATATATATATATATATATATATATATAATATTATATATATATATATATATATATATATATATATATATATATATATATATATATATATATATATATATATATATATATATATATATATATATATATATATATATATATATATATTAGGGTGGGGCGATTTAAAAATCTTCATGGGCCCCTCGCGATTCTGATACCTGGAGTTGTGCTGAGCAAAAAAGTCAACTAGACCATATGTCTACGGTGAAAATCGAGCTTGCGAATTTTTGTTTGAAGTTTTTTTGTCGCAATTTATGTTTTGTGAAAACTTGCCAATTTTCTTAGGCTCATATCTCGTAAACCATTTGGAATTTCAGTATAAATAAAATAAGTAAATTGTAGTTCTTGACCTCAACTACAAAATTGCTGAATAAACAAATCGAAAAAATTCACATTTTCATGACTAAAAACACGAAAATGCCAAAAAATCTAGATTTTCTGAATAAATCGTAAAACAGACATTTGTTAAAATTTTTGACACCATTTCTGGGTAAAAACTGTATTTGCGGTTATGTTTTCAGACTGTCATATCAGGGGTCCCTGAAGCAAACATCGTAGCCGTCAACTTCAATGAAAGTCCCTGAAGCGAACATCAACTGCATAACCGCCACCTTCAATAGAATTTGATTAAAATATATTGTTTTTGCACTTTTTTTACTTTTATAATAAATATTATAAATTATAATTATTATAATTATAATTATAATATATACTATAAATTTTACAATAATATAATAAATTTTATAATTAGTGTTTCGAGAAAATATTACAAAATCACAAATTCAATTCATTCATATTCACTTCATTCATAAAGTTCCAAAGATATTGCAAAAATTGCAACAAAATCAAGAACACAAACTTTTTTCAAAATCCCAAAATTATTTCAAAAATTGTAATAAAATCAAATATTTAAACTTTTTCTAAAATCTAATAATATCTTCTTGCAAATTCAAAAATTCAAACTTTTTCCAAAATTCTAAAATATTACAAAAATTAAAAAAATTGTAACTTTTTTCAAAATTCCAAAAATTATAATAAGATCAAAAATTTAAAATTCTAAAAAAATATGTATAAAATTCACAAATTCAAAAATTCTATTTTATTTTTCAAAATTCAAAAAAAATTGCAAAAATTATAACAAAATCAAAAATTAAAACTATTTCCAAATTCTTAAAAAATTTTGCAAAAATTATTACAAAACCAAAAATACAAACTTTTTTCAAAATTCCAAAAATATTTTTAAAAAACTATAACAAATTAAAAAATTTCCATGTCCAATTTCATTTACAATTACATTTACGTCATAAAAACAGCTACATTTTCTTCCCAAAAAAATGGGTAAAACAATATATGAAAATGTTTCTTTTGACATACTTGACAATATTTTTTTGACAAACTTATAATGCCATAATTCTCTATAATAATAATAAATTTTCATGTCATAAAAATTATTAATTTCATTTTGTTCCAAAAAATTGGGTAAAAAAATAAATAAAAATCTTTCTTTTGACACACTTGACAACATTTCTTTGACAAACTTATAATGCCATAAATCTCAATAATAATAATAAAATTTTATTTCAAACAAACAATTTTATTTTTTCCAAACAATTGGGTAAAAAAATAAAAAAAAATTTTTCTTTTGACACACTTGACAAACTATAATGCCATAATTCTCAATAATAATAATAAAATTTCATTTCAAACAAATAATTAATTTTACTTTTTTCCAAAAATTGGGTAAAAAAATAAATAAAAATCTTTCTTTTGACACACTTGACAACATTTTTTCGACAAAATGCCATAATTCTCAATAGTAATAATAAAATTTCATTTCAAACAAATAATTAATTTTATTTTTTCCAAAAAATTGGGTAAAAAGATAAATAAAAATCTTTCTTTTGACACACTTGACAACATTCTTTTGACAAACTTATAATGCAATAATCTAGATTTTGGTCTCACATACCAATCCAATCACTTAAAATGAACGTTTTTTAAGCGAATTTCCTTGTTTTGACACACTTGACGATTTTTTGACACACTTCCGATACAGTTATCGAACACATCGTCCTTTCGGCTCTTTCCATTGAGTGAACCTATTTTTAGAAAAAAAAATTTGAAATCTGTCCAGCGGCTTTCTAGATTTCGTAGGTTGTGACGGCCGGACGGCTGACAGACATACATTTTTTTTTTGCTTTTTAAGAATCAGTAGGTCCTCAAACGTCGAGAAATGCCAAAAATGTGCGGGTAAGAATTTCAGTTTAGCTCATGAATGTAATACTTAGGTCTTTGAGACCGAAGTAAAATAACAAATACAACGTTTTTGATGAGTTTAAATTATAAACAACTAAAAATGGTAATTTTTCAGTATTTTCTCGATAAATTTTCACATTTGCAGGGCGAAAACTGCATGAAGAAATGTTCAGATGTGGTTAGTATATCATAGAAAATTGTTAAATATTTAATTGGCTACAATTTTTTACTAGAATATTAGTTTTAATTTTCTGCGATTTGGCTGCCATGGCCTCAAAACGGTAACAAATGTTGTAAAAAATGGTAATTTTTTGGCATTTTCGTGTTTTTGGTCATGAAGATGTGATTTTTTTCGGTTTTTTATTCAGCAAATTTGTAGCTAAGGTCAAGAACTACAATTTACTTATTTTATTCATACTAAAATTCCAAATGGTTTACGAGATATGAGCCTAAGAAAATTGGCAAGTTTTCACAAAACATAAATTGCGACATAAAAACTTCAAACAAAAATTCGCAAGCTCGATTTTCACCGTAGACATATGGTCTGGTGGACTTTTTTGCTCAGTACAACTCCAAGAATCAGAATCGCGAGGGGCCCATGAAGATTTTTTCCCTTCCATACAAATCGCCCCACCCTAAATATATATATATATATAATATTTAAATAATAAAATCTTTGAATGAAGCCAATAAATAAAACAATAATTATAATTTTTTATCGACAATTGTTTCGGTTTTTAATGATAAACCATCTTCAAGGATAATATTTTGGTAAAAATTCTTACAAAAATAATATAACAACAATAAATTGACATAAATATGAAAAACTAACAATCAAATAAGAAAAAGCTAACTATATAAAAAAATATATGATCAAAGAAAATGCAAAACAATAATACAATGAAAAAATTAGAAAATACAAGATGTTAAGTAGTAAAACCTTCATTTCTTTAATTTTTGTTAAAAATCAACTTAGAACAAAATCATAAGTATTATGAAGAAAGTCTGTATCTGTTTGTATGTTTATACAATTTTTATGTTGTTTAATACGGATCATTTCAAAAATCCTTCGTTTATTTAAATTTTTCTCTCTATCTAAAATTTTAAAATTTTGCAGGGGTAGATTTACATTACAACTTTTCGTATGATTAGATAATGCACTCATATTATCATTATCTAGTTTTTTTGCGTCGTTGAGATGTTGTTTCACACGTTTTCCTAGATATTGTGTTGTTTGACCGATACATGTCTTACCACATCCACAATCAGCTTGATAAACTAAATTTGATTGAAGATTTATTGGTGTTTTGTCTTTTAGTTTTGAATATAATGTTTTATTGGCTGTTCCTACGACTTCAAAATTAAAATTTTTAAAAAATTGTCTTAGTTTCAAAAAGACTTTTAACGTATGGTAAAGTAATGTAAATTTTGTTGTTGTTATTAACAGCTGTTTCACCCACAGTTATTTTTTCTTTTCCATAAATTTGCTGATTTAGTATTTTCCGTACAAAATTTTTTGGGTAATTGTTTTTTTCAAGAGTTTCGAAAAGTAATTTAAAATTTTTATTGTGAAATTGATCTGAGATCTGATAAGCTCAAAATTTTTTGGACCATTAAAGTAACTGTATTTCTTTTATAAGATTGGGGTAGCCATGAATTATAATTTAAATATCTACCAGACCATGTTTTTTTATGGAACCAATCAGTTACTAATTTGCCATTACTTAAACGGTGTACGACCAGATCCAAAAAAGGTAAACAGTTATCCATTTCTGTTTCAAAAGTAAACTGTATCTTATTATTAAAACTATTAAATTTATTAAGAAAGTCTTGAATTTTGTTTTATGGAAAAGCAGTAAAAATGTCATCAACATATCTAAAGAAAAATGGTGGTTTGATCTCCATTTCTTTTAAAACGGTTTCTTCAATATGCTCCATGATTAAGTTTGCACAAGTTGGGCTAACAGGAGAACCCATAGGACTTCCAAAAATTTGTCTATAAGCTTGCTGGTTATAGGTGAATTCACAGTTGTTTAAAACCAACTCCATCGCTTCCACAAATTGTAATTTTGTTAATTTAAGCTTGTTTAGTCGACCACTTTTGACCCGACCCCTCTCGATTTGGTTGAAACTTTTTTATCTTTTTTTTCACCAGTAATTGTGTGTTTTAGAGTTTTTTTAAAAATTTTTCACCAAACCCAAAAAATGTTATGAATTTTTTAAAAAAATAGCTATTTATTTTTCAAATACCCATGGTTTCGTCAAAAATTCATTAAAAGCGTCGCGCTTTTTTTTGACATTTTTGTAATTGAATGTTTCGATGTCTTTTTTCATGCTATGTTTTAGTTTTTTGAGAAAAAACATCAATTTTTCACAAAGTACACTTTTCATTTTTTTTTTATTTTATAACTTTGATTTATTCTTTAGTTAATGCCGTTTGAATCAGAGTGGGCTGACTTCGCTTTCTATTTCATATTTTAATTAAAAAAATTGTTGTTTTTATTTATTTATATATATGGGACGATCCACGTCGAACGGGCCACTGCTGCGACCAAAATTGGGGGTGGTTTAAAAAAACGTGAGATGGCTCAAAATTTTTGTATTTGTAGCATATGGGAATGACTATATTTATAACGGTGATGGTAAATAATTATGTTAAACAATAATTGTAATCTTTTATCTGTCAATAATAAATTAATCAGTCTGTAATTATTTTCTTTGGTAAAACATCACAATTGGCGACGAAAATAAAAAATATTTTAATAAATTAAATTATATAGTTTTATAAAGTAATAATAAAAATAAAATTTATTGAAATGAGTGCAAAAACACCAATGTTCAATCAAGAAGATGATTGGCAGCTCTATGTTATTCAATTGGAACAATTTTTTATTGCTAACGGCATAGAGGACGACAAAAATGTAAAAAAACAGAAAGCACACCTTATAAGTGGATTATCCAGCAGTACACTAAAACTACTAGAAAACTTGCTTGAACCAAATAAAATCGGCCAAGAGGAAACTAATTATAAAATGTGTGTAGATGTTTTAAATGCACACTTCTCTATAGTGGTAAGCGAGTTTGCAGAGAGGAACAAGTTTTACAATTTAAATAAAGAAGATACAGAAACAATAAACCAGTGGGCAGCTAGACTAAGGCAAGCTGCTAAATATTGCAAATTTGGGTAGGATTTGGAGATTGCATTGAAAGATAGATTTGTAGTAGGGTTACCTAAAGGCGCAATAAAGGATAAACTTTTTCTTGAAAATGTTACAACACTAACGTTTCAACAGGCAATATCAATTGCTGCTACTGTGGATTGCATTAAAAATCAATATGAACCAGAATCAGTTAAAAGTGAAATATATCAACTACAGGGAACTCAAAATCAAAGGTCATTCAGGACAAACGGTAAACATTCAAAATCATCACAACAGGAAGGTACGGTAAATATGTGTAAAATTTGTGGTTATACAAACCACGAGGAAATTAATTATAAAATGTGTGTAGATGTTTTAAATGCATACTTCTCTATAGTGTTAAGCGAGTTTGCAGAGAGGAACAAGTTTTACAATTTAAAAAAAATGTGTGCGTTACATATTAACGCTAATAAAAATATAATTTATATTGAAGAAGATAATGTTAGTGATAATAATGTTTCAATTTTTTATTGTAGTACAAACAATGATGTAAAACCTATTTCAGTAGAAGTGTTTGTGAATGGACTTGCGATGGAGATGTACGTCGATAGTGGAGCAGCAATATCAGCTATTTCAAAAGCCACTTATGATCAACTTTTTGAAAATTATGCACTGAAGCCAACTGAACAAATTTTTAATACTTACAATGGAAGTACGATTGAGCCAGCTGGGTTAATTAACGTGAAAATTCGGTTTAAAAATCAACGTAAGTTTTTAAATTTATTTGTTATTGATCATGGCGGGCCACCGATTCTGGGTAGGGATTTTATGGAAGCGTTCGACATTAAATTTGATGGACTTTATTATTTGAAAAATTTTAACATGGGTAATGAGATAAATAAATTATTTAATAAATATCCTAAAGATTTCGATAAACAACTTGGAAGGTTCAATAAAGGCACGGTGAAACTTAAATTAAAAGAGGGTGCAGAACCGAAATTTTTTAGGGCAAGGCGATTGCCGTTTGCTATTAAAGAAAACGTTGAAAAGGGTTTAGATTTTTTAATACATCTTGGCGTATTGGAGCCAATTGATTATTCAGAATGGGCTACGCCTATCGTACCTATTCTTAAAAAAATGGTGATGTGCGCATTTGTAGAGATTATAAAGTAACTCTCAATCCTCAATTGTGCATCGACCAATATAGCTTGCCCAAAATTGAAGAACTTTTTGCAAAATTACATGGTGGAGTGGAATTTTCAAAGCTAGATTTATCTATGGCGTAAAAGCAATTAGAGTTGGATGAGAGTTCAAAAAACTTAACAACAATTCCGACAACAAAAGGTTTATTTAGATATGCAAGGTTGGTTTATGGATTAGCTCCAGCACCAGCAATATTTCAAAAAATTATAGAAAGTTTGTTGTCGGGATTAGAAGGAGTTATAGTTTTTATGGACGATGTTTTAATCACCGCTAAGAATAGGAAAGAGCACCTTAATCGGCTTGAGCAAGTAATTAGGATCCTTAATAATGCAGGCAAGTTTCTCTAGAGAAATATGAGTTTTTGGCAAAGTCTCTTAAGTATCTAGGACATATGATTGACAAAAACGGTTTGCATATGCACAATACACGTATTGAAGCTATGTTGAAACTTCCTAGACCTACGTCAGAAGTCGAACTACAATCATTTTTGGAAATGGTTAATTTTTACCGAAAATGTATGCCTAATTTAGCATCTGTGGCCTCAAAATTATATGAATCGCTGTCTAAAAAGGTTAAATTTGAGTGGGGACCACAACAAGATACCTGTTTTGAGAATGTTAAACAACTGTTGACTTCAAAGCAGGTATTAGCCCACTATGATCCTAGCGTTTCAGTAAAATTAGTAGTAGACGCAGGTCCTACAGGAGTAGCAGCTGTTCTACTCGATAGTTACGAAAGTGGAACCGAAAGACCCATTTCATTTGCCTCGCAAAGATTATCAGAAACAGAAACCAGATATTCTCAAATTGAAAAAGAAGCCTTGGCAGTCATGTTTGGAGTTAAAAAGTTCAATGAGTATTTATTTGGTTGGAAGTTCACCTTAGTTTCAGATAATAAACCGATTATATCGATATTTGGTTCTCAGAAAGGTATTCCAGCAATGCCAGCAAATCGGTTGCAACGTTACGCTTTGTTTTTATCAGGATATCAATATGAGTTGGAGTATGTAAATAGTAAGAGTAACATAGCTGATTACCTATCGCGTTCACCAATTGATAATCCAAAACCTGAGCAGACAGATTTAAGTACTACATGTTGTGCCGTAGCGGGTGTACTATAACATAATCACGAGTGGAACGGGTGGAACAGAAATAAAAGTCACTTACGTATAAATTTTGTACTATTTCGATTTTCAGAATGTTTTATTTACATTTCCTTTTTCTTAATTTTGTTGGTTTAATACAGAAAATTTAATTTATGGTTCGACCTGATTTCTACCTCTCCATTTGAACGTATAACTTGTTCTCAAAATGCAAGTAATTTTTATTTTAATATGTTATTTTAGTTTTTTACAATTCTAATCACTTGACTCTGAACTCTTAATTTAACAGTGACAGTTGTTATAATCCGTGTTAAGTTTGAACAAACAAAATTATAGGAAAACTTATATATTTAATTTATTTTAATATTAATCACTTTACTTTTTACTTTATTATTTTCTAGAACCTTCAACTACTTATTTTCCAATTTAACACTTGTATTGATTCACAGATCAACTCTTTTAGATTACTTATACTTTTAATTTTTTACTAACACAAATATTTTTAAGCTCCCGAAATCGTATCTTTAATTTTAATTTATTAGATCAACTCTATTTTATTTCGATTTTCGACTATTTTAGTCAAATTTATATTCAGAACTTTACTATTTTAAATCTTAAGTACACCTCAACTCTAAAATTTTGACTTCACTTTATTTCTAAAAATTTTATCTTCACTATCTAAATTCAACTCAACTTAATATCAAAATTTACTTTAATTTATATAGAAAAATTGTTATTAGAAATGTTATTTGTTTAACAATATTTAACAAATAAATTCATTTCGACTTAACAATTTTCTTTTAATTTTATAAAACAAAAATGAAACAAAACAAAAACTTTGCTTCTTGCATTTTGTAATATAAAAATAAATATTATTTTCAAGAAGTGTTGAACTTGAGGAAGTCGCTAATCGTTTCCTATATTTGTTTTCTTTAATATTTATTATTTATAAGAAGTGTTGAACTTGAGGAAGTCGCTAATCGTTTCCTATATTTGTTTTCTTAATTTAATGTTTAAGTGAATATGATAGAGGGGTTGATAAGTTGGTTTCCAACATCTGACCACCCAACGAAAAAGAAAAATGTTTATTTTGTTAAAACTAAAGATTTTTCTGTAAATTTAAATATTGAATTAAATAATAAAATCGAGCTTGAACTTGAGAAGAAGAAAAAGAAAAAAAAATTACATTTTTCGTGGAGCATTTAACATTTAATATTGTTATCATTCGATATCGTTTGCATTTTTTAACTAATAATAAAATTGATAAATATTATTGACCTGAACTAGTGTTCCAATAAAATATGTTTTTAGATTGTTATCGCACCTAAACTGTATAATAATAATTTCGCCTTAATGATACTTAAATTAACTCAATGTTATGTGTTAATGCAAAAACTTAAATATATATTTAACCAGACCTATCCTAATAATATAAAATATTTTTTTTTCTTTACTGCACATAAACATTGTGACATTGAAAGAAAAAAAATTGCAATTTATGCTTATAATAAATTTTTGATAGTGAGCTTAAAAAATTGTATTTAAATTATTTTGCTTTTCTTTTTTTTTTCTTTTATTATTTTTTTTTTTGTTGTAATTATTATTACCTTGAGTTTGTGTTTATTATTTTGTGTTAATGTACGAATAAATAAAATTCGAGACATTGGATTCCCTAACTTTTATATTATGGGAATTTTGAAATTTAATATGTTTTATTATTACAATTATGCAAAGAAAATTTTCATTGAGAAAAGAAAAAATTAGAAATGTGAGTTACTATTTACAATAATTTTACGATAATGAAATTTGTGACAATGAAATAACAAAAAAAAAATTTCATTGAAAGAAATTAGAAATACTTGTTGCGGCGACCATGGCCTGAAGACCGCCCTGAAGACCGTCAAGCAGATATAATAAAAACATTTAGAAAATTTTGACAATTATCGCTACTATCTTCATAAGTATAAATACGTAAAATTTCTTAAAACTTATGGCATTTTCTAAGTACAATTAAATCATTATATTCAAATAATAAAGTAGTGCTAAAAATATAATAAAAATTAAATTGGTCTAAGGAAAGAAACTAAAGTAAGAATAATGTAAATTAACATAGAATTATTTTCATTGTAAATCTTATTTTTAGGAAATTTAAAGCGACACCAAACATAACCAAAATAAATAAAAAGTTTGTGAAATCTATCGAGTGTGTTTCTGTTAGCTAAAATTTCCAACAAAATCTTTAAATTTCTTTATGGTTAATTTAATTATCAACTATAATGCCATCCAAATTGCGCAGTAAGCCTCAATTGAGCTTGGATGACAACAACTGCGAAAAATGTTCCAGACCGGACTCAGCATGTGATATGGTAGCATGCGACCAATGCAAGCTTTGGTACCATTACGATTGCGTGGGATTTCAGAAAGGTGACGATGTCGAGGATGCTGAATTTGTGTGTGCTAAATGTATCACACCGACCATATGCTTTAAATGCAAACAACCGTGCATTGAAAGTGAGGTTAAAAAATGCAATATTTGTTCGAATCTCTTCCACACAATTTGTGCTGTTGCATCAACATGTGCTGATGCTGTATTGACAGAAGAATGGGCATGTGCGGAATGTAAGGGAATAAATAATTATCCAGAAATTGAACCGAATAACTTAGATAATGTATCTTCGTCTTCAATGGCGACGCAACTGCAATTACGTTTGATCGACGAGGAAGAAGCGTTGCTACAACAAAAGTAAGAAGCGGAATTTAACCTCAAACTGCAGTATATGAGGAAGAAACATAACGTTATTGCAGAGGGATCTATTAGGGGATCGCAATGTAGTTTCTCAAAAGAAAAACAGAAGGATGTTGAGAAATGGAGGTCGTCTCATCCTTTGATCAATGATAAAGTAGCAAAGACCCCGAATTGTATTTCGAATTAACCATCAACGTCCAAGCAAGCTAGCAATATTGATCTTATAAATGGTTCTGTACGTGATATTCACCGAGTTAATCATAAAACTAGTGCTGTTGAATTTAAATTACCAAGTTCGTTTCAACGCATTCGTCAAATAAAAGAGAAGCACCACCGATGGAACAAAGGTATAACCATGCTGATCTTCAATTTGATTCCAATCAACCAAATTTACGGGCACCTATGATAAACAATAGTGTTGGTGAATTTGAGGGTAGGCGTGGACCATTAACAAAGGAAATGATTGCAGCTCGACAGTCGATGTCTAAAGGGCGAAGTTTACTACAATTTGATGGTGATATACGTAAGTGGCCCATATTTAGAGTAAATTTTATTGAGTCAACTTCATGCTGTGGTTATTCCAATGCTGAAAATCTCGACCGTTTGCAACATAGTCTACATGGCAATGCGTTTGATATTGTTAAGGGTCTTTTAACATTTGCGGATAATTCGCCAATTATCATGGAAACATTGCAGAGACGCTTTGGAAGACCTGAAGTAATAATTACTACTCTTGTTAATCAAGTGCAAGATTATCCATACATACGAATTGAAAGGCTAGGATCGTTGATTGAATTTTCACAACTAGTACAAGATCTTTGTGCTACCATCCGTGCTAGTGGCTTGAATATGCATTTGTCAAATCCAGTGCTGGCACAGAAAATCGTCAATAAGTTACCCGCACAATGGAAAATTGATTGGGCAAGGCATAGGCGAAGTGTTATAAATGATGCTGAAGTATTGATTACTCTCAATACATGGCTTGTAGATTTGGCTGTGGCAGCATCAGATGTATCGTTTGAAGATTTGACAATTGATAGCGAGCAATCGAAGAAATCGAATTGCACTAAGCGGAATAAAGGTTACGTTCAAGCAACACGGTCAACGGATAAATCAACAAATGTACATGCAATTACGAACAATTGTCCATTATGTAAAGAAAGCGGACACATGTTATCCAACTGTTCAACTTTTCTGTCATCGAACTTGAGAAGGCGATGGGATTTAGTCAACAAAAGAAGATTGTGCCGTCGTTGCTTAATGTATCACCCGAAGATTATGTGTACAATTACGTCACCCTGTAACATTGATGGGTGCAACCGCATGCATCACAAAACTCTTCACTCCATGAATAAACAAATTAAATCAAACAATGAAATCCAATCCGATTCCAAATTGTCGGGTGATCAAGTCGTTTCGTTGCCAGTTAGTAGTTCGGCCGTAAATGCGGCTCACAAGACTGGTACCTTCAACGTGCAGTTTCGAATAATTCCAGTTCGTCTATATGGAAATGACCAGTGCATAGATACATACGCCTTTCTGGATGAAGGCTCATCACTGACTTTAATTGAAGCTGAGTTATTTAAACAATTAGGCTTGAATGGCAAGCCAAGGCCACTGTGTTTGTCATGGACGGGTAGATTTGTACGTGAAGAAGATAAGTCACAAGTAGTTGATCTGCAAGTCTCGGGAATAGGTGAAAACGATAAGCTGTATTCAATATACAACACCAGAACGATTAGAAGTCTTGCGCTGCCATCACAGTCGTATAATCGTCCTTTTAAATCATTTGAGCACTTGAAGGATCTATCAATACGCGAATATGAAGATGCGATACCTCGCATTCTAATTGGAAGCGACAACTACTCTCTCACAGTACCTCTCGAAGTTCGCGAAGGTAATCTTCATGAGCCAGTAGCTACCAACACTCGACTAGGCTGGGTGGTGTCGGGTCCTGTTGCCAGTAATATCTCACATACCATCATGTCAGTTAATTCACACGGTTGCATGAATGATGAAGAACCAGATCTGCATGAGTTAGTGAAGAAGTTTTTCTCAATTGATAATTTTGGAGTCCGTCAAAATGATATGATTCTAGAGTCGAAAGATGATGCCAGAGCGCGAATTCTGTTAGAGTTACATACTAAGTACAATGGGACCCGCTATGAGTCTATACTCTTATGGAAGGATGATTCTTCAACTCTACCGAACAATTATAATATGGCGTTAAAACGGTTGAGCTGTCTGGAACGTAAGATGGCAAAGGACGAAGTCCTCCAACGCTTTATGCTCGATCAAATTGATGACTATCTGAAGAAGGGATATATAAGAAAATTGTCACCCCAAGAGTCAATTCCAGTAGGTAAAAGAGCATGGTTTCTTCCAGTATTCGTTATTAATAATCCAAATAAACCAAATAAACCTCGTATGGTTTGGGATGCCGCAGCAAGGTTCAATGGGGTAAGCTTAAATTCTATGTTGCTAACCGGACAAGCCAAAACGCAATTGGTTCAAATTTTATATCGATTTAGAGAGCACCCTGTGGCGATATCAGGCGATCTACAGCAAATGTTCCATCAGATATTGGTTAGTCCTGACGACCAGATGTCTCAATTATTTCTGTGGAGAAATGGTGATTCAACTCGTATTCCTGATATTTTTGTCATGCAAGTTTTGACATTTGCTTCCACCAGTTCACCATGCACAGCCGAGTATTGTATGGTTGCTAATGCGAAGAGATGTCAACAACAATGGCCAGCAGCGTATGAATCTATCACTCGAAATCATTATGTTGATGATTGGTTGGAGAGCTTTGTGAACGAAGATGTTGCTTTGGAAACAATAAAGCAAGTTGATAAGGTTCATAAAAGTGGTGGGTTCGTAATGAAGAATTGGATAACTAACTCAATTGGCATCAGCTACGAATTGAAATTGGTTGAACCATCGTCAGTGGCTCGTGAACTTACTGATAGCCAACAACAAAAAATACTCGGTATGTGGTGGTCACCTCAAGATGATGTCTTTACGTTTAGAATCCGTCCAGATTTGCTCAGGAAAATAGTTGCAACCGAAGCTAGTCCTCCAACAAAACGAGAAGTATTGAGGATCACCATGAGCGTGTTTGATCCACTTGGTCTTGTTGGATTCATTTTAGTACATTTGAAAATGTTCATGCAGAGTCTTTGGCGAATACATCTCGAATGGGACGAAAAGATACCGATAGAACTATCTAACCAGTGGAAGCAGTGCATGCAGATGGTAAGACGAATTGAAACACTAACGATTCCGCGTCACTACAGTTCTACCTCTGAAGTCGCAAATAATGTTCAACTACACATCTTCTCCGACGCTAGCGAGAGGGTGTATGCGACGGTAGTTTACTTACGATTCGAATTCTCTAATAGAATTCACTGTGTTCTGGTTGGTTCCAAATCAAAAGTGGCTCCGAATAAACCCATTTTGGTGCCAAGATTGGAACTGCTCGCTGCCGTATTAGGAGCCCGGTTTATTAAAACATTGGCTGATGTACACAATTTAAAATGTAATGAGCAGTACTTATGGACCGACTCACAAACTGTCCTGAAATGGCTAAATTCGGACGCCCGTAAGTATAAGCAGTTTATGGCACTGCGAATTGGTGAGTTACTTGATACCACGAATATACAACAATGGAATTGGGTACCATCTAAATTAAACATTGCCGACCTGGTAACTAAGTTCAAAGAAGAGACAGTAACAACCAATTCACAATCGACGTGGTTCCAAGGTCCAAGTTTTCTATACGAAGCTCCCGCACAATGGCCTAGATATGAGCCGACACATGATGATACGTTGGCAAGTGTACCTGATTTAATCAGTGGTTCTCATCATAACGTGAAATTTGATGAGCTTGGTGTTATAGTCGATGTTGAGTATCATAGTAGCTGGAATAAATTAAAAAGAGCACAAGCTCGACTTCTTTGGTCATGTATGAAATGGTTCAATGGGATTGAAAGTCGCCAGCATCTTATCCCAATCAACGAGGCATCGATGTCGGAATATATTGCACAAGCAGAAACATTGTTAATTCGATATGCACAATGGACCGTCTACAAGTCCGATGTGATCGTTCTACAAAACAATAACCAATGCAATGATAAATCCAGTCCTTTGTATAAACTGTCACCATGGTTAGATGATAAAAAGGTATAAGAACTGAATCTAAAAAATTATGGTGCAAATTATGAAACTTTTTGCAATCCATACAATTTTAGAGCGATCTAGTTTCGAACCAATGAGAAAATTTTTAAACTTTAAAAAAGTTTATCATTCTCATCAGGGCTAGCCGACTAGATAAACTCTACCAAAAAATGTTAACGCTAATGATTATAAACCAAAAATTGGGTTACAACTCTAGCGAAGTGTAAAAACAAAAAATTTACATAAACATACATTTAATAAATTCAGGTTTAGTCAATTAATTTCTCTGGTGATCACTGTTTTGTTATACTCTAGATTTTCTAGTATTGAATAACAAAGTTGTATCTGTGAGAAGAAGATGACTAGTCTTCACTTGTGTCTATTGACACATGATCAACAATTAATTCAGTAAATTATTTGTGATATAACATCACCCCGATGGAAAATCTCCCATCAAGAATAATATAAGAACTGAATCTAAAAAATTATGGTGCAAATTATGAAACTTTTTGCAATCCATACAATTTTAGAGCGATCTAGTTTCGAACCAATGAGAAAATTTTTAAACTTTAAAAAAGTTTATCATTCTCATCAGGGCTAGCCGACTAGATAAACTCTACCAAAAAATGTTAACGCTAATGATTATAAACCAAAAATTGGGTTACAACTCTAGCGAAGTGTAAAAACAAAAAATTTACATAAACATACATTTAATAAATTCAGGTTTAGTCAATTAATTTCTCTGGTGATCACTGTTTTGTTATACTCTAGATTTTCTAGTATTGAATAACAAAGTTGTATCTGTGAGAAGAAGATGACTAGTCTTCACTTGTGTCTATTGACACATGATCAACAATTAATTCAGTAAATTATTTGTGATATAACATCACCCCGATGGAAAATCTCCCATCAAGAATAATATAAGAACTGAATCTAAAAAATTATGGTGCAAATTATGAAACTTTTTGCAATCCATACAATTTTAGAGCGATCTAGTTTCGAACCAATGAGAAAATTTTTAAACTTTAAAAAAGTTTATCATTCTCATCAGGGCTAGCCGACTAGATAAACTCTACCAAAAAATGTTAACGCTAATGATTATAAACCAAAAATTGGGTTACAACTCTAGCGAAGTGTAAAAACAAAAAATTTACATAAACATACATTTAATAAATTCAGGTTTAGTCAATTAATTTCTCTGGTGATCACTGTTTTGTTATACTCTAGATTTTCTAGTATTGAATAACAAAGTTGTATCTGTGAGAAGAAGATGACTAGTCTTCACTTGTGTCTATTGACACATGATCAACAATTAATTCAGTAAATTATTTGTGATATAACATCACCCCGATGGAAAATCTCCCATCAAGAATAATATAAGAACTGAATCTAAAAAATTATGGTGCAAATTATGAAACTTTTTGCAATCCATACAATTTTAGAGCGATCTAGTTTCGAACCAATGAGAAAATTTTTAAACTTTAAAAAAGTTTATCATTCTCATCAGGGCTAGCCGACTAGATAAACTCTACCAAAAAATGTTAACGCTAATGATTATAAACCAAAAATTGGGTTACAACTCTAGCGAAGTGTAAAAACAAAAAATTTACATAAACATACATTTAATAAATTCAGGTTTAGTCAATTAATTTCTCTGGTGATCACTGTTTTGTTATACTCTAGATTTTCTAGTATTGAATAACAAAGTTGTATCTGTGAGAAGAAGATGACTAGTCTTCACTTGTGTCTATTGACACATGATCAACAATTAATTCAGTAAATTATTTGTGATATAACATCACCCCGATGGAAAATCTCCCATCAAGAATAATATAAGAACTGAATCTAAAAAATTATGGTGCAAATTATGAAACTTTTTGCAATCCATACAATTTTAGAGCGATCTAGTTTCGAACCAATGAGAAAATTTTTAAACTTTAAAAAAGTTTATCATTCTCATCAGGGCTAGCCGACTAGATAAACTCTACCAAAAAATGTTAACGCTAATGATTATAAACCAAAAATTGGGTTACAACTCTAGCGAAGTGTAAAAACAAAAAATTTACATAAACATACATTTAATAAATTCAGGTTTAGTCAATTAATTTCTCTGGTGATCACTGTTTTGTTATACTCTAGATTTTCTAGTATTGAATAACAAAGTTGTATCTGTGAGAAGAAGATGACTAGTCTTCACTTGTGTCTATTGACACATGATCAACAATTAATTCAGTAAATTATTTGTGATATAACATCACCCCGATGGAAAATCTCCCATCAAGAATAATATAAGAACTGAATCTAAAAAATTATGGTGCAAATTATGAAACTTTTTGCAATCCATACAATTTTAGAGCGATCTAGTTTCGAACCAATGAGAAAATTTTTAAACTTTAAAAAAGTTTATCATTCTCATCAGGGCTAGCCGACTAGATAAACTCTACCAAAAAATGTTAACGCTAATGATTATAAACCAAAAATTGGGTTACAACTCTAGCGAAGTGTAAAAACAAAAAATTTACATAAACATACATTTAATAAATTCAGGTTTAGTCAATTAATTTCTCTGGTGATCACTGTTTTGTTATACTCTAGATTTTCTAGTATTGAATAACAAAGTTGTATCTGTGAGAAGAAGATGACTAGTCTTCACTTGTGTCTATTGACACATGATCAACAATTAATTCAGTAAATTATTTGTGATATAACATCACCCCGATGGAAAATCTCCCATCAAGAATAATATAAGAACTGAATCTAAAAAATTATGGTGCAAATTATGAAACTTTTTGCAATCCATACAATTTTAGAGCGATCTAGTTTCGAACCAATGAGAAAATTTTTAAACTTTAAAAAAGTTTATCATTCTCATCAGGGCTAGCCTTTTTTAAAGTTTAAAAATTTTCTCATTGGTTCGAAACTAGATCGCTCTAAAATTGTATGGATTGCAAAAAGTTTCATAATTTGCACCATAATTTTTTAGATTCAGTTCTTATATTATTCTTGATGGGAGATTTTCCATCGGGGTGATGTTATATCACAAATAATTTACTGAATTAATTGTTGATCATGTGTCAATAGACACAAGTGAAGACTAGTCATCTTCTTCTCACAGATACAACTTTGTTATTCAATACTAGAAAATCTAGAGTATAACAAAACAGTGATCACCAGAGAAATTAATTGACTAAACCTGAATTTATTAAATGTATGTTTATGTAAATTTTTTGTTTTTACACTTCGCTAGAGTTGTAACCCAATTTTTGGTTTATAATCATTAGCGTTAACATTTTTTGGTAGAGTTTATCTAGTCGGCTAGCCCTGATGAGAATGATAAACTTTTTTAAAGTTTAAAAATTTTCTCATTGGTTCGAAACTAGATCGCTCTAAAATTGTATGGATTGCAAAAAGTTTCATAATTTGCACCATAATTTTTTAGATTCAGTTCTTATATTATTCTTGATGGGAGATTTTCCATCGGGGTGATGTTATATCACAAATAATTTACTGAATTAATTGTTGATCATGTGTCAATAGACACAAGTGAAGACTAGTCATCTTCTTCTCACAGATACAACTTTGTTATTCAATACTAGAAAATCTAGAGTATAACAAAACAGTGATCACCAGAGAAATTAATTGACTAAACCTGAATTTATTAAATGTATGTTTATGTAAATTTTTTGTTTTTACACTTCGCTAGAGTTGTAACCCAATTTTTGGTTTATAATCATTAGCGTTAACATTTTTTGGTAGAGTTTATCTAGTCGGCTAGCCCTGATGAGAATGATAAACTTTTTTAAAGTTTAAAAATTTTCTCATTGGTTCGAAACTAGATCGCTCTAAAATTGTATGGATTGCAAAAAGTTTCATAATTTGCACCATAATTTTTTAGATTCAGTTCTTATATTATTCTTGATGGGAGATTTTCCATCGGGGTGATGTTATATCACAAATAATTTACTGAATTAATTGTTGATCATGTGTCAATAGACACAAGTGAAGACTAGTCATCTTCTTCTCACAGATACAACTTTGTTATTCAATACTAGAAAATCTAGAGTATAACAAAACAGTGATCACCAGAGAAATTAATTGACTAAACCTGAATTTATTAAATGTATGTTTATGTAAATTTTTTGTTTTTACACTTCGCTAGAGTTGTAACCCAATTTTTGGTTTATAATCATTAGCGTTAACATTTTTTGGTAGAGTTTATCTAGTCGGCTAGCCCTGATGAGAATGATAAACTTTTTTAAAGTTTAAAAATTTTCTCATTGGTTCGAAACTAGATCGCTCTAAAATTGTATGGATTGCAAAAAGTTTCATAATTTGCACCATAATTTTTTAGATTCAGTTCTTATATTATTCTTGATGGGAGATTTTCCATCGGGGTGATGTTATATCACAAATAATTTACTGAATTAATTGTTGATCATGTGTCAATAGACACAAGTGAAGACTAGTCATCTTCTTCTCACAGATACAACTTTGTTATTCAATACTAGAAAATCTAGAGTATAACAAAACAGTGATCACCAGAGAAATTAATTGACTAAACCTGAATTTATTAAATGTATGTTTATGTAAATTTTTTGTTTTTACACTTCGCTAGAGTTGTAACCCAATTTTTGGTTTATAATCATTAGCGTTAACATTTTTTGGTAGAGTTTATCTAGTCGGCTAGCCCTGATGAGAATGATAAACTTTTTTAAAGTTTAAAAATTTTCTCATTGGTTCGAAACTAGATCGCTCTAAAATTGTATGGATTGCAAAAAGTTTCATAATTTGCACCATAATTTTTTAGATTCAGTTCTTATATTATTCTTGATGGGAGATTTTCCATCGGGGTGATGTTATATCACAAATAATTTACTGAATTAATTGTTGATCATGTGTCAATAGACACAAGTGAAGACTAGTCATCTTCTTCTCACAGATACAACTTTGTTATTCAATACTAGAAAATCTAGAGTATAACAAAACAGTGATCACCAGAGAAATTAATTGACTAAACCTGAATTTATTAAATGTATGTTTATGTAAATTTTTTGTTTTTACACTTCGCTAGAGTTGTAACCCAATTTTTGGTTTATAATCATTAGCGTTAACATTTTTTGGTAGAGTTTATCTAGTCGGCTAGCCCTGATGAGAATGATAAACTTTTTTAAAGTTTAAAAATTTTCTCATTGGTTCGAAACTAGATCGCTCTAAAATTGTATGGATTGCAAAAAGTTTCATAATTTGCACCATAATTTTTTAGATTCAGTTCTTATATTATTCTTGATGGGAGATTTTCCATCGGGGTGATGTTATATCACAAATAATTTACTGAATTAATTGTTGATCATGTGTCAATAGACACAAGTGAAGACTAGTCATCTTCTTCTCACAGATACAACTTTGTTATTCAATACTAGAAAATCTAGAGTATAACAAAACAGTGATCACCAGAGAAATTAATTGACTAAACCTGAATTTATTAAATGTATGTTTATGTAAATTTTTTGTTTTTACACTTCGCTAGAGTTGTAACCCAATTTTTGGTTTATAATCATTAGCGTTAACATTTTTTGGTAGAGTTTATCTAGTCGGCTAGCCCTGATGAGAATGATAAACTTTTTTAAAGTTTAAAAATTTTCTCATTGGTTCGAAACTAGATCGCTCTAAAATTGTATGGATTGCAAAAAGTTTCATAATTTGCACCATAATTTTTTAGATTCAGTTCTTATATTATTCTTGATGGGAGATTTTCCATCGGGGTGATGTTATATCACAAATAATTTACTGAATTAATTGATAAAAAGGTATTGAGATTACGAAGTCGAATTGAATTTGCTGCTTTCCTGACAGATGATCAACGCTATCCAGTTTTATTGCCAGCGAAGCATCATGTCACTATGCTCATCATTCGAGATTTTCATGTCAAATTCAACCATGTTTGATGCATGAAACAGTAATAAATGAAGTCAGACAAAAGTATTACATTCCTAATTTACGTTCAGCTTTGAAAATGGTTATCAAGAATTGCAACCACTGAAAGTTTCGTCGTGCACAACCTCGTTCTCCGCAAATGAGCCCTCTTCCTGATTGCAGACTAGCAGTTCACTGTAGAGCATTTACGTTTGTCGGCATAGATTACTTCGGGCCACTAGAAATCATTCATGGTAGAAAAATCGAAAAACGTTACGGAGTAATCTTTACATGCCTTACTGTGAGAGCAATTCACCTCGAGCTAGCAGATGATTTAACAACAAGTACCTGTATTCTCATGATACGCAATTTTATAAATCGACGAGGGGTACCATATAAAATCATTTCCGATAACGGAACCAACCTACGTGGGGCAAATACTGCACTCCTAAATGCCATATCGAACATTGATCAAAAAGATGTTATAGCTTACTTCCAAAAAATCGAGTGGACAACTATCCCACCAGCAGCACCCCACATGGGTGGGTGCTGGGAAAGGCTGATTAGAAGTGTGAAGTCAATAGTAATGGAAATTTTGCCTCACAGAAGACCCACCGAGCAGATATTAAGGAGTGCACTAATTGAAATCGAAGGGGTAATCAATTCACGACCTCTTACCTACATTCCTGTGGACCCAGATACTCCGGAAGCACTAACTCCGAACCACTTTTTGCTCGGTTCGAGCGGAGGCATAAAACCAGCAGGCGACTTTCGAGAAGAACCAGAGCAACTTAGAAACGATTGGAAGGTTGCCCAACTTATGGCCGACAGGTTCTGGAGAAGATGGGTCCTAGAATACTTGCCAACACTGAGTCGACGGACCAAATGGTTTGCAGAAGTGCCAAATATAAAATCCGGTGATATTGTTATTCTGGTCGATGAAAATAGTCCACGCAATCATTGGACTAAAGCCATTGTTAAGGAGGTACAACTTGCTCGAGATAGCAGGGCGCGAAGTGCGACTATTCAGACCACGAAGGGATCGCTACTGCGAAGACCAGTCTCAAAATTGGCCAAACTGGACGTGGTTTCTAAAGAAGATGGTAAGGCATATTCCCACATGAAATACGCTTACGGAGGAGGGGATGTTGCGGCGACCATGGCCTGAAGACCGCCCTGAAGACCGTCAAGCAGATATAATAAAAACATTTAGAAAATTTTGACAATTATCGCTACTATCTTCATAAGTATAAATACGTAAAATTTCTTAAAACTTATGGCATTTTCTAAGTACAATTAAATCATTATATTCAAATAATAAAGTAGTGATAAAAATATAATAAAAATTAAATTGGTCTAAGGAAAGAAACTAAAGTAAGAATAATGTAAATTAACATAGAATTATTTTCATTGTAAATCTTATTTTTAGGAAATTTAAAGCGACACCAAACATAACCAAAATAAGTTTGTGAAATCTATCGAGTGTGTTTCTGTTAGCTAAAATTTCCAACAATACTATTAATAAAATTATGATCTTGTTGTGAAATGGATATAGTTTTTTATTTATGTATATTATGTATAAAAGGAATCAATGATTGATTTTTTTTTTGTTAAAATTATTGTGTTGAACTTAAAATTTATCTACTTGAACTATTGTATAAATATATTTTAAAACAAATTCGTTTTTAGGTAAAAAGATCGGGTTTCACCGTCGCGTGAACCCTTGGTATAATATTTACCATATTATCTAATTCTATTTTTTCGGATGTTGTTACTAAATTCGGGGAGCTGACTTGAAGTTGTATGTTGGAGATTTTCGATTTTCTTTTTCTTGTGTGGAAGAAATATACACTGATTGTTGTTGCTACTATTATAAGTCCGCAAACTGTTGCTATTAAGGTCAGAGGCCAGTCGATGTCGATCTTGTCTTGTTCCTGTGATCTGATTGTTTTCTCTAGACTCAGTCTTTTTTCGAACTGCTCGGGATTTTCACTGTTTTTATTCCACATGTTGTGCAATTTGGTGTGGTCTGTTAGTACCAAGGGCAAGTGTTTATTTTCTAAAGGTGTGGTCGTTTGCTCAAATGAATTAACCAAAATGTTCCTCTGGACGTGTTCCCTTGCCATTTTAAAATGTATGTTTGATTTAATTGTTCTCTCGTAAGGTAGTTTCACATTCCCTATTCTAACGTTCACGTCGGCTTTAATTTCTAGAATACTGGTTTCGTTCACTTTGATGGTTTCTATTACGTCTCTGCTTTCAGCTATTTTCAACTCGAGTGGGTGGGATGGTATGATAAACCAGCTATTGCTCTTCGTCAGTCGATGTATTATATTCGGCTGTTTAAGCCACAATTTAGTTTTACATATGTTCTTACCTACAGCGTAGTTATCGAAAAGGTTAGTTAGACAGTTAGACTCAGAACTTAGGATGGTTGGATACTTGTTTTCACAAATGTTCCAGGTGCCATTCGCTGTTTCTATTTTCTGACATCGTTGTAACTCCTGCATACTCATTATTATATAAGAATGAGGTTCTGGTGATACCGTCAAAATTTCTTCTTCGATATCAAAACTCATCAGCATACCTTTGGTAATCATTGGTGTAATGTGTACCAAATAATTTGTGAATTCTTGATTACTTACCACTGGTGTATTTATATTTACGACTAGTTTGTCGTTGTTTAAATCTACATTAACAGTCATTAACTGTTGTAGCTGAATTGACTGAAAGGTGAAAGATGGGATGTTGTCTAGTCTTGATACGTTGTTAAGTTTTCTTTCAACGTATTCCCAGTCTAGTAATGCTGCATGTATTCTCCCGTTAGTTATTTGATTAAGTACTGCTATAAGTTCTGTCTGTCTGTGTTACCATTCTGAAATCTTTAGTATAGCAAACGACATTATTTCTTCGGTCATAAGTGTGTGTTGTAGCTCGTTGGCGTTATCGGATACCACTTTGTTGTATGCCCTTTCGAGATTGTCCACCTTGCTGCTCAGGGTTTCCATTTGTGTCCCCATGTCAGTTAGTGCCGATCTCGTCCAATTCAAGTTATTTTTTATAATTGTCGTTTGTTGTTCTTAAATTTTCTTAAAACTTATGGCATTTTCTAAGTACAATTAAATCATTATATTCAAATAATAAAGTAGTGATAAAAATATAATAAAAATTAAATTGGTCTAAGGAAACAAACTAAAGTAAGAATAATGTAAATTAACATAGAATTATTTTCATTGTAAATCTTATTTTTAGGAAATTTAAAGCGACACCAAACATAACCAAAATAAATAAAAGTTTGTGAAATCTATCGAGTGTGTTTCTGTTAGCTAAAATTTCCAACAATACTATTAATAAAATTATGATTTTGTTGTGAAATGGATATAGTTTTTTATTTATGTATATTATGTATAAAAGGAATCAATGATTGATTTTTTTTTGTTAAAATTATTGTGTTGAACTTAAAATTTATCTACTTGAACTATTGTATAAATATATTTTAAAACAAATTCGTTTTTAGGTAAAAAGATCGGGTTTCACCGTCGCGTGAACCCTTGGTATAATATTTACCATATTATCTAATTCTATTTTTTCGGATGTTGTTACTAAATTCGGGGAGCTGACTTGTCGTTTGTTGTTCCATTAAATCTATTGTTCTAATATTCGTTTGGTCAAGTGTATGTAATTTTTTAAATATTATGTCAGAGTCCTTTTGTCCATTGTTCCAAAAAGAGATTTGGGTAAACTACCAATTAGATTGATAGCTCCCCGCTTCGATCGCATAGGTCTAGGTCGGAAGTAAAAGCTAATGGTCTTATCTAAATTTTTAATTTGTTTTAAAATATATTCTATTTCTTCAATAAAGTTTTGGCAATTAGTAATAAACATGTTATCGTTTCCTAATCTAGGTTTACAAAGCTTTCTTAATTTTACTTGACAAAAATCGCTAAACTTTTCTAATTCCGAATTGTCTGGTTTCGGAATATAAGTGACAATCGACCATGTTTCCGTGAAGAATAATGTGTTGCCTACACTTTCGAATAGTACTCCATTTGTTTTTACTGGCGTCAATGTTACTGTCTCTTGCTTTGCTCTACTAATAGCGAATAATGACATTATGATCAATGTTGTAATTAGTCCCATTTTTGTATCTGTAACTAAAATAGATTATGTTGTGATTTTATTGCTATTATTGTCGCTCCTCCTCCTCCTCTTCTATAGCAAGTTTTAGTCTATTATTATGGATTTTTTTAATTTTTTTTCCAATTTTTACTGACGTAGTAACTACTCCGTCCAGTCTTACCACCTCATATGGCCCTAACCAACGCATTTCTGTATTTGATTTGGCCCCTGAATTAAGAACATAAACCTTGTCTCCTACCACGTAGTGCGTTTCTTTAGTATATTTGTCGTAATATTTTTTATTTAACGACTTACTTTTCATTAAGTTTTCTTTTGCTATTTGGTATGTCCGTCTTAACTTATTTTGAAGTTCGAAATAATAATTTTCTGTTGTGTAAACTGGAAGAGGTGCCCTTGTTATACTAGTTGGTAGGTCTGCTGTAAATCCGAAAAGAATGTCCATTGGTGTCAACTTAGTTGAGGAATTTTCAGTGTTGTTCCTAACGAATACGGCTTGCCTTAGGTGTTGATCCCAATCCATAAGTTTGTTGGTGAAACATTTTAAATAATCTTTCAATGGTTTATGACTACGTTCCAGTATACCGTTGGCCTGGGGATGATATGCTGTAGTCTCTAATTTTTTAATACCCAGAAATTTGCAAACTCTTTTAAAAATTTCAGATGTAAAATTTGAACCCTGGTCAGTTATCAATATCTTTGGGATTCTGTAACGAGAGGTGATTTCGTCAAAGAACGTTCTGGCGACTGTGTTTGCTTCCATATTCGGCATCGGATAACAGTCAAAGAAACGACTTAAATCATCTTGAAAAGTTAATATATATTTATTTCCAGCCGGTGTAACTGGCATTGGTCCCACAATATCCAAATAAACCCTTTCGAATGGTTTATCTGCTGCATCCGATATCATCATTGGCATCTTAGTCAGTTTCGTAGACTTAACCACTTGACAAATTTTACATTTACCTATATAATCAGTGATATCTTTCTTCATTCCCTTCCAAAAAAACTGCTTTCTTGCTCTACTAAGTGTTTTCTTAATACCCAAATGTCCACCTAAACGGCTGTTATGCAAATCATGTAATATCTTCTGAATGTCCTCTTGAGTGTGTAAAGTAATTATATCTTCCTGGTTGCTTAGACTCGCTTTCTCCCTTTCTTCCTTTTCTTCATTTGTTAATGGATAGTCTACGTTTTTCACAATTTCATTCCGGTTATGGATAACTTCTTCCTGCTGTGATCCTGTATTCCTACCTGTTTCTTGTCCTGACAACGTCGTCTTGCCTGTATTTGAAGACGAACTACTTTCTTGGTCCGCTCTACCCTAGTTTGACCCAGTTTTGTAGTTTGAGCTCGTGTTACTGCTAGAAGTGGTTTAATATCTCCTGTTTTCTCATCTTCTGTATTTTTTGACTTAAGCCTACTAAGACCGTCTGCCACTACGTTTGTTGTACCTGGTTTATACTCTACCGTATAGCTGTAGTCAAACAGTTTTAATTGTAGTCTCAATAGACGTGACGATGGATCCTTTAACTTCAACATACCCTTCAACAGTTTGTGATCCGTAAAGACAGTAAAATGTCTTCCATACAGATAACATCTAAAAATTTTGGTTGCCCATACAATGGCTAACAACTCCCTTTCTACTGTCGAGTAATTTTTCTCCGCATTATTTAAACAATGACTTGCGTAACATATTGGCTTATCATGCCCTGAATCTTCCTGCGATAGGACTGCACCTAGCGCTTCTTTACTCGCATCTGTCGTGAGATGGAAAGGTTTCGAAAAGTTTGGATATATTAATAACGGGGGGGTAATTAAATTTTCCCTTATTCTATCGAACGATTTTTGACACTCTTCTGTCCACTTAATTGCACCCTTTTTAGCGTTTCGTAATAACTTACTTATTGGTAGAGCCCATTCGGCTAGTTTTGGTAAAAATTTTCTATAATAACTCACAAAACCTAAAAATGATTGAACTTGACGAATTGTTTTCGGTTGGGGGTAATTCTTTATAATACTAGTTCTACTAGGATCAGGTTTAACTCCTTCTTGTCCACAGATGTGTCCTAAATATGTTACTTCTTTGCGTAACAGTTTGGTTTTTTCTGGTTGTAAACGTAGGTTACAACTTCTTACTCTGTCAAAAACTTGTCGTAATTTATTATTATGATCACTGACATTTCGGCCATACACTATTATGTCATCTAGATACACAAAGCAAATAAGACCATTAAGCCCCGTCAACACATAGTTCATCAAACGTTGGAATGTAGCCGGAGCATTTGAAAGTCCGAACGGCATTCGATTGAACTCGTAATGTCCCGTGTTGCTACTAAACGCTGTTTTTTCCCTGTCTCGTGGATCGATTGGCACCTGATGGTATCCACTCGCTAGATCTAACGTTGAGAAATAACGAGCGCTACCTAGTTGATCCAGGATCTCTTCTATCCTTGGTAATGGAAACACGTCTCCGATGGTGTTCTGGTTTAGCTTCCTAAAATCTACGACCATTCTAAACTTGGCCTGGCAACCAGGTCCAACTCGTTTTGGCACCAGGAGCGCTGGTGAGTTCCAAGGGCTTTGGCTAGGGGAAATTATATCATCTTCCAGCATCCGATCTATCTGGAGTTGAATTTCTTTTCGGTGAACTTCTGGCAATCTGTAATTTTTTTGGTTAATTGGAATTGTTCCTGCTTTAACTTTTATTCTATGTTCTAATTCAGGTGTGAACGTAAGCTTCTCACCTTCCAAATGAAATATATCCGCATTTTCTTTAATCATATTTATTGTATCTATTTTGTCTAGTGGAGGAAGTTCGTCATACCTTTTTGAGTCCAAAAGTTGTAGAATTTTACTTGTTCTGCTCTCGTTTTGAAATGTCTCGTCCTCTACCCTATGTTTACTTTGATTTATTTCAATTTCCTCGTACTCTTCCATATTTAAAATGTTATATTCCGGCACGAAATTTTCCAGTATCACTTCTTCCGATTTTGTGTTTATGATTGGTAAAACTATTTCATTTCTTCTTACCTTTGAAATTGTATTTCCTACATATACGCCCGGCTCAATTTCTACTTTTCCACAAATTACATCCCTTTCCTCTATTCTTCCATCTGCAAGCTCAATCTCCACTAATTTTGTCGATCTGGCAGGTATTCTCTTTTCATCCAGTTTGACTTCTTCTACTATATTGTTTGTTGCTAAATCGTCCTCTTCTTTATTATCGGTTAAATCATCTACTAAACAGTATTCCTCGAATTTCTTTGCTACCTCATTTTTGCTCATTTGAGCTAATTTTTTCTTGTTTGTGTTTGTTTCTTCGTTCGTTAATAGTTTCTCTCTCCCTGGTCTTTCCTTGAATATTTCTTGTTGATTTGGTTGCATGGATTCTGGTTGATTCGCATCCTCTCTCTTAATCTGCTGCATTTTCCTCGATTCCTGTTTCCCAATGTCCCCATTACGAATGGCTCGACAACCGGTACACTCAGATAGTTTATTTGGATCTAAACTTGTGGTGTTGGAACTTTTAACCATCGTTCCCGATGATTGACCTTTATTCGGGGTCAGTTCCGAAACATTCATCGTCTCATATGATGGATTGCTTTTTGTGACTTGATTTTTCCCGTTAAACTTAACTTGATTCACTTTTTCTGGCGAATGGATCTTCAGATTTCCGTCTATAAAATTAATTTCTGCACGATTTCCTAAAAAGACCTAAGATACCATCTGTTTTGAGGTTTATCTCGTCTGATACGACCTGAAAATTATGTTTTAGATTTGGATTTCCCTCAATAGTTGCGCAAATACTACCCATAGTTTCTTTAACTGAATTGTTGATTCCTTTGAACCTAATTTTTTCGTTTTTATTTATTTCTATGTCATGTTTCAGATTATTTGCTTTAATTAGTGATACTTCCGCACCTGTGTCAATCAACATTTTTGAAACTGAAGAGCTAGATATGTTTAGAGCTACGTCAACTATTGGAGGAATAATTTGTGTTTTTTGTGGTGTGGTGGGTTTAGTTGCGAGAGTTGGGTTAGGGATGGTTAAAGTTTTAATTGTATCGTACCCTAGGCAGTCTCGGAGTTGGCTCCCACTTGTGGGTTGCAAGTGTTGCCTTGACAGTTTCCCGAATGCGTGGGTGTTGCCTCCACTTCATCTGAAAAATTTTCTACTAACCTTATATTTCTGTTCCTTGTATTTTGCTCGGTGGGTGCCTCTTGGTGCGTTGGAATAAAATTTTTCCTCGTTCTGTAGTTCACCTGGTTATCACGGTTCTGGCTCTCATAACCTGATCTAATGTATTGATTATTGTTTCTTCTAAAGGCATTCATCTGCATGTTGGCACGGCTACGCTGTCTGCAATCTTGCGTTGAGTGACCAGATCTCCTACAATGTGAACAGTATACATCCCGTTGTTTACTTCGACATTCTTGTAATGAATGTCCCATTCTTCTGCAATACGAGCAATACGATTTTAGTAACGAGTTAAGTTGTTGCAGCTGCTTCACCATCTCTTCCATTAGCCTATTTTCCGGTTTTTTCTCTTCCTGATGTAATCTGGAGCTTGAAACTGTATTTTTGTTTAGGGCTAAAGCTTTTAAAACCTCACTTAGGGGTAGGTTTAATGAATCTAACTTTAGTATGTCGTTTAAAGTACTGTCCATCGGAAAATGTCGGTTTGTACGTTTATTTCTTTCGAAATCTTGCAAACTTATCGCTGTGTCGGTTAATTCAGAAATACTTTGGTTAGTGACCATCCTTAAGCCACTTTGTACCTCTGGGTCTCTTAACCCATATTTAAAGGAGCGAATCGTGTATTTTTTTATATCCAGTTCAGGAACCGTTGTGTCCTTGTCCGGATATGCTGATCTATATACGGACACTGCTTCTTCTGGCAACCTCTGGAGTCTTTGAGAGAATTCAAAAATAGATTCGGTAGGCATTTGAACACATGTATTAATTTGTTCTAAAGCTTCTGAAGTTGTCTTAGAAGGAAGAAAAATTCTTTCTACCACCTCTTTCAACTCCCCAAACGATTTAAACTTAATATCCCGAGGGAATCCGTATGAATCCCCTTTTATACGTGACGTAACCCGCGAAAAAAATTCAGATCTTAAATCTGCTTTCAAAGTTTTGGAAGCGCATTCGCAAGCGTTTAAAAAACTTCCAACTTCGTTCCGATCTTTGTACCCTAAAATCGGTATTGTTTCTAAATATCTATGAATTAAAAAATACCCTTCGCTATCCATTTGTATTGCTATTGACTTATTATCTATTTTATTTATTGGAATTGATTGTTCTAACTTAAAATTATTGTTATCTAAAGCGGACTCACTCTTTAGTTGTTTTCCTGGTCCTTATAGTTGAGACAAATTTGGCTGGAGTTGAGGCTGCTGATGTTGGTGTTGATGATGTTGTTGTAGTTGCTGCTGTTGTTGATGTTGATGATGTTGTGGTTGTTGCTGCTGTTGATGTTGAAGATGTTGTTCTTTTTCTTTCAGCTGTAGGGCTTCTTAACATACTATTTAGTTATTAGAATTTTATTGATTTATGTGATTCACTGTTATTGTTCTTTCAATAATTTTACTGTTTTTATTGTTTATAGTTTTAAAAATTTTTAAATTTTATTTTTTATTTAATAGTCCTAATTCCGTAGGACTATCAACTGCGCCAGATTATGTTGTGCCGTAGCGGGTGTACTATAACATAATCACAAGTTTTTGTAATATAAAAATAAATATTATTTTCAAGAAGTGTTGAACTTGAGGAAGTCGCTAATCGTTTCCTATATTTGTTTTCTTTAATATTTATTATTTATAAGAAGTGTTGAACTTGAGGAAGTCGCTAATCGTTTCCTATATTTGTTTTCTTAATTTAATGTTTAAGTGAATATGATAGAGGGGTTGATAAGTTGGTTTCCAACATACAGATGTTTTTATTAATTATATTAATGAACTAGAGTCACAAGTTACATCCGAATAAATTAAATCGGAAGTTCTGAAAGATCAAGTGTGTATTAAAGTAAGCGAATGTATTAGTAATGGATGGAACAATATTAGCAATGATGAAGAACTTCATCACTATTTATCGAAAAAAGATGAATTGTCCCTAGAATCCAGTTGTATTTTTTGGGGATACAGATTGGTTGTTCCAACATCCTTACGAAATGCAGTTTTGAAAGATCTCCATAAAACTCATATAGGTATTGTAAAGACAAAAAGTGTAGTCCGTAGCTATTATTGGTGACCTTCAATGGATAAAGAGATTGAGACTATGGTGAAATCTTGTGATAACTGTTTAGCAAATCGAAATAATCCAAATAAAGCACCCTTAATTTGTTGGGAATGGCCATCCGCTCCATGGCAAAGGTTGCATCTTGATTTTATGGGACCAATATTTAATAAAAAATTTTTAGTAGTAAGTGATGCAAGTAAATGGCGAGAATGCATCAATATGGGCGATAACATAACAAGCAGTAATACTGTAAAAACGCTTAGACAACTTTTTTCAAGGTTTGGGTCACCTGATATTGTTGTAACGGACAATGGAACTTCCTTTGTTTCAGCCGAGTTTAAAGAATTTAAAAAAAAAAATAATATAGTTCACAAAACTAGCCCTGTTGGTCATCCTGCAACTAATGGACAGGCCGAAAATGGTGTTAAAATTTGTAGACTGGCTTTGAAGAGAGCACTACACTCTCAAAAATCAGCAATTAATTTGGATCAATATCTTGAGTCTTTTTATTAGACTATCGAAATTCCATTCACAGCACTACAGGTATGTCACCAGCCAATGATAATGTTTAATAGACAACTTAAAAGTAGATTTGATATAATTAATCCGATAAAAAAATTAAAAACTAACCTTTTTAACAATGATAATCTTAATATTAAAGTTAAACAAATGCAAGATAAACAAATAAAGAACTATAATGGTTCGAACGAAATAAAATTTAAATTAAAATTAATTAAATAAAAATGGCGGTTTCAAATGGCGCCAACTCATCAAATTTGCATTTTTACTAACAAAAGAAGCTTATTTTTTACCATTCTACGGCTTGAAAACTATCTTTTAGGTTTTTAAATAGTTGTAACATCAATTTATCAAAGAGTTTCAACATTTGTTCAAATGGCCGAGGCAAAATACAGTTCTTTTTATCAAAATCACATTTATATTAGCAAAACTAAACTTTTTAGAAAAAAAAATCAACTTTAGACAAAAAACAAAAAGAAACCTTGAAAGAGTAAAAAATAACTCAATTATAACTTTTAGAGATAAAAATACATACGTGTTTGTTTTGTTTTTTACGAAATTCGTTTTATTTTTACAAAAAGTTTATTTTTGGACATAAACCCGCGAAATTGTAAAAATGATGATATTTTGCGCCGGTCATTTTGAATAATTATTGAAATTCTTTTAAAAATTGTTGTTACAACTATTTAGAAACCTAAAAGATAGTTTTCATGTCGTAGAATGGTAAAAATAAACTTTTTCGGTAGCAAAAATGCAAATTTGATGAGTTGAAGCCATTTGGAAGCCGCCATTTTTATTTGTTTTTTAAATCATATAAATTTTTAAATATCGTACTCCTACAATCATTTTAAAATTAACAATCTATTTCGACAAATTTTTATTACGTGTTAGTAACTAGCTTCCACGTACGATCTTGAAAAATGTCGGGATTAACCCCTCATTTTGACCCCATCATTTTAAAAAATTCTAAAACGTTACCTGTCATTAGAAAGAAAACTTCAATACAAAATTTTGAGTCATCTTGTAGTATTCTACATCTTCGATATAATCGATGGCCTTAAATATACATAAATAAGATATTGAAATTAGAGTTCAGTGGAATTGGAGTTTTCCGATGCATGTTATATTAATAATATAGTGTTGTGTCGTAAGCTGTAATGCAACTAAGTTGTTATTAATAATAAAGAAATAAAAAACCAAAGGTATAGTGTTTTAATATAATATTAAAATACAAAAAAATATAAAATAATACATGGTGTTAGAAGTGGGGTGTTATTAAAAATTGTTTACTTACGAAAACATAAGAAAAAAGAAAGTTAAAGGCATAAAATGGCGGATTTCAAGATACAAAAACCCAACATGATGGATTTTTCGAATGCGTCTGTAATTGGCCAAAATGGCTACAGAAATTAAAAATTTATTTTCTCGCGTCTGGACATCATAATGATGAGGATAAAATCAAAATAGCTGTAATGCTTAATTTAATGGGTGACCAAGGATTAGATATTTTCAATTCATTTAATAAAAAAATAGATGATGCAAAATTTGATGAAATCGTGAAATTGTTTGAGGAGCATTGTATACCGAGAAAGAATTTGGCAATAGAAACATTTAAATTCCATAAACTAGCTCAGAAAAGTGACCAAAACATTGAAGATTTTCTCGTTGAACTGAAAACGCAAGCTGAATTTTGTGAATTTATTTGTTCGAAGAAAGAGTGTAAAACGCAATATAGTGACAGGATGATTAAAGATCGGTTAATTGCAGGGGTTAATAATATTGATTTACAAAATGTATTATTAAGAGAAAATGATGTTTCGATGCAGAAAATGATAGATATATGTAAAACTCACGAAATCAGTAAAAAACAGTTGGAACTTATAAAAAAGCCGCAAAATATTGATGTAGTGAATTTATTGAATGATGTAGTGAATTATTTTCATAATTTGAGTAACAGAAAATGTACAAAATGTGGATATTTCCATCAACTTGGTAAATGTTTCGCATATAACAAAATATGTGCAAACTGTGGGCAGATTGGCCATTTTGGTCAAATGTGTACATTAGCATTAAGTAACAAATCATCTCAAAATAGATATACGCCTAGCGGAAGTTCAGTACCTAGAGGTGGATGGAATCAGAATGCAATTGAGGGGAATAGAAGCAGAGGAACATATAGACGCCCATATCAAAACAGAAGTAAGGTTTAAATCAAATGAGTGAAATCAGTGTTAACGGACATCAAGAAATTGCTGAAAACCCATCGCAACAGGGAGATCAACCATATGTTGTTGGACAACTGGACTGTGGCCAAAATGATATTCAACTGGATTCCAATTGGTTTGAAGATTTAAAAATAGGTAAACAAATTATTAAATTTAAACTTGATACGGGCGCTCAAATAAATGTAATTACTTTGAATATTCTTAGATCAATTGAAATTTGTTATCATTCCTATAGGAATTGTTAAATTAAATTGCTCCGTGAAAAATGAAATTACAAAGGAGCTTGATTTTGTTGTTGTTAAAGAAAATTTGCAACCTCTGTTAGGTTTAAAATCTTGTATAGAATTAAATTTAATAAAAAGAATACATGAAATAAAATACTTACCCGAAAACATAGAAGATGTATTAAAATTGTTTGATGTCTTTGAGGGTTGTGGTTTGATAAAAGGATACACTTATAAAATTAAGTTAAAAGACAATGCAATTCCTTCGGCATATTATAGGAAAAGAGTCCCAATTTCTTTACGAACCAAATTAAAAAATACTTTAGATTTCCTTGAAAAGGAAAAAATCATTTCAAAAGTAGATTATCCTACTGACTGGGTAAATCAGTTAATAATTGTTGAGAAACCGAATGGCGAACTACGCCTTTGTTTAGACCCAAGACAATTAAATAAATATATTGAGAGAGAAAATTTCCGATGAGATAGTGTCAAGGCTTTCGGGAAAGAAGATCTTTTCGGTACTTGACATGAAAAATGGATTTTGGCAAATCCAGATTGATGATGAAAGTTCGAAATTATGTAGCTTTATCACGCCTTTTGGTCGTTATAAATTTAATGTCTTACCATTTGGAATATCATCTGCTCCCGAAATTTTTCAAAAGAAAAACTTTAAAATATTTGGTGATATCGAAAATGTTGAAATATATTTTGATGATTTGATTATAGCTGGAGAAACTGAATTGGAGCATGATATTGCCTTTCAAAAAGTAATGGAAAGAGCAAAACAATTCAATGTTAAATTTAATAAAGGAAAAATTCAGTATAAAAAAGACGAAGTTGCGTTTATGGGACAAATTGTTTCAGCAAATGGAATTAAGCCGGACGAAAAACATATAAAAGCAATAGTTGACATGCCACGACCGGCTAATAGAAACGATGTTCTCAGATTTCTGGGTATGACTAAATATCTTTGTAAGTATTTTCCGAATCTTTCACTAATATCAGCTAATTTAAGAGAGTTGACAAACGAAAAGAAAGACTGGGAATGGAATTATCGACACGAAACTGAATTTAATAAAATAAAATCAATTATTTCCAAGCGGCCTATATTCGGAATTTTCGATCCAAAAAAAAAATTTCTTTATTCAAACTGATGCATCGAAAGATGGATTAGGTTGCGCTCTTTTTCAAGACAATTCAGTAATTGCCTATGCGTCTAGGAGTTTAAACAGCTCTGAAAAGAACTATGCTCAAATTGAAAAAGAGCTATTGGCCATAGTTTTTAGTACATTGAAATTTAATGAATTAATATACGGCCGTAAGGGTGAAATCCATACGGACCATAAACCACTTGTTTCCATAATAGAAGAGAAAGATATAAATAAGGTATCAGCTAGGTTACAAAGAATGCTACTCAAGTTATTAAAATACAACATTAAAGTTGTTTACATACCTGGTAAGGATCTTTTAGTGGCAGATACTTTATCGAGAGCGTATTTATCTGAATCTTCCCCAATTGATCCAGAAATGTCTTACAATATTCACAACTTAACCAACTTTGTACCAATGGAAGAGAAAAGCAAGGCAAATTTTCTTAATGCAATAACGAATGATCCAGTTCTTCAATTATTAAAAAAATATGTTATTGAAGGTTGGCCATTAAAAAATAGGATAGATAATAAATTAAAAATATTCTTTAAATTTAAACATGAAATATTTGTAGAAGGGGGATTTTTGTTTTTAAACCATAAGTTAATTGTGCCGGAAAGTCTCCGATTTAATATGATAAAATTAATTCATGAAGCTCATTTGGGTACTGAAAAATGTAAGCAAAGAGCTCGTCAAATATTTTACTGGCCTCACATGGGCAAAGAAATTGAAAATTATATAGAAAAATGTGATATATGCCAAAAATACCGGTGTAGTAATCAAAAAGAGCCATTACTCAGTCATGAAGTTGCCGAAAGACCATGGCAATATTTTTCTGCAGACATTTTTGAAATAGGCTCAGAAATATTTTTGGTGATAATAGACTCTTTTTCAAATTGGATTGAGATTGAGAAAATTTTAGACAAAAGTGCTTATAGCATTATCTGGGCTCTTAAAAATATTTTTTGTAGACTAGGGGTACCAGATACATTGCTCACAGATAACGTTCAAATGAAGCTAAAATATTTGCCTCTAAATGGAATTTTAATTTAAAAAATTCAAGTCCAAGATATCCGCAGTCTAACGGATTAGCAGAAAAGGCCGTATCAATTGCTAAACGAATAATTAAAAAACAATACGAAGAAGGAGCGAAAGACGGGTTTCAATCGGGGTTGTTAGAATATCGTAATACCCCTTTGCCTGCTTTAGGATACTCACCGGCACAATTGTTAATGGCTAGCATATTAAAAACAAAAGTTCCAACTTCATTGCCATTGTTAAAACAAAATGTTATAAATCCTATTGAAAAAAGAAATCAAATTGTTAATAATAGGAAGATACAAAAATATTATTTTGATAGAAACTCGAGATCTTTAATAAAATTAAAGGAAGGGGAAAATGTTATGATAAGAAAAGGAAAAATATGGAAACCTGGAAAAATTAATAAAAGGTTTAATGAACGATCATATTTAGTTTCGGATGAGGATGGAAAATTAATTAGACGAAATAGGAAATTTTTAAATAAAACTAAAGTTAATTTTAATTGTAAACAAAACCCTTCATCAGTCTATTTTCCATATTTGTTACCAGATAATTTAAATAATATTCAAAATACTAATGTCAATCGAGAACAAGATCAATATTGTAATCCAAATTTTAATATTATTAATAATTCTGTTGAAGACCAATACATATAATTTAAATTTGTCCAATTATGAATCTAATCCTAATATAAATGATGATAATTTATTAAGAACAAGATCGGGGCGAATTGTAAATCGTCCATTATATTTAAACGATTATGTTGAATAATTAAATTATTGTTACTAGAATTACAAACTACAATTTAAAGAGGAAGGATGTAGTATTCTACATCTTCGATATAATCGATGGCCTTAAATATATATAAATAAGATATTGAAATTAGAGTTCAGTGGAATTGGAGTTTTCCGATGCATGTTATATATATATATAGTGTTGTGTCGTAAGCTGTAATGCAACTAAGTTGTTATTAATAATAAAGAAATAAAAAACCAAAGGTATAGTGTTTTAATATAATATTAAAATACAAAAAAATATAAAATAATACACATCTCACGTTTTTTTACCCCAATTTTGGTCGCAGCAGTGCCCCGTTTGACGTGGATCGTCCCATATATATAAATAAATAAAAACAACAATTTTTTTAATTAAAAAATGAAATAGAAAGCGAAGTCGGCCCACTCTGATTCAAACGGCATTAACTAAAGAATAAGTCAAAATTATAAAATAAAAAAAAATGAAAAGTGTACTTTTTGAAAAATTGATGTTTTTTCTCAAAAAACTAAAAAATAGCATGAAAAAGGACATCAAAACTTTTTTTTCCTAAAACCTACATTCAATTACAAAAATGTCAAAAAAAGCGGGTCGCTTTTAATGAATTTTTGACAAAACCATGGGTATTTGAAAAGTAAATAGCTATTTTTTTAAAAAATTCATAACATTTTTTGGGTTTGGTGAAAAATTTAAAAAAAAATCTAAAACATATAATAACTGGTGAACAAAAAGATAAAGGAGTTTCAACCAAATCGAGAGGGGTCGGGTCAAAAGTGGTCGATTTGACGTGGAATACCCCATATATATATATATATATATATATATATATATATATATATATATATATATATATATATATATATATATATATATATATATATATATATATATATATATATATATATATATATATATATATATATATATATATATATATATATATATATATATATATATATATATATATACATATATATATATATATATATATATATATATATATATATATATATATATATATATATATATATATATATATATATATATATATATATATATATATATATATATATATATATATATATATACATATATATATATATATATATATATATATATATATATATATATATATATATATATATATATAGATATATATATATATATATATATACATATATATATATATATATATATATATATATATATATATATATATATATATATATATATATATATATATATATATACATATATACATATATATATATATATATATATATATATATATATATATATATATATATATATATATATATATATATATATATATATATATATAGATATATATATATATATATATATATATATATATATATATATATATATATATATATATATACATATATATATATATATATATATATATATATATATATATATATATATATATATATATATATATATATATATATATATATATATATATATATATATATATATATATATATATATATATATATATATTGTTCACGCCAATTCAACATAGATAAACAACAATTCAACAACAACAACTACATTAAACAACAACAATTCAACAATTAACATTCACGCCAATCCAACATAAAATAATTCAAATCAAATTTTCACTTTCAAGCGTCACAATTTCTTTTATATTTAATAATTCTAAATAGTAATAGCTCTCAGATATTTGTATGGGCAGTTTGACATTGATCGAAAACGTAATTGGTCGAAAGTATTGATTTCAATTTAATATGATCACAGATGTCGCGTTGAAGAGTTTCAAATTGCCCAAACAAATATTTGACGTTTTCAGTAATTTTAGTAATTTTAGTAATTTTATTTTGTGGCGCTTGATTTCACATTATATAAATTAAAGTGAAAATTATAAAATCTCTCTCTAATTTTTTTGGCAAGCGAGGAGAACATACCAGCGATACTAAAAAACAAAATTTTGTATAATAGGCGATTGGCGAATAAAGAATTTTTGTGATCATTATAAAACATAATTTTTCTCACTTATCTTCAGAAACCTAATTAATTTCTAATTTTGTGAAACTGGGCGATGGCGAATCTAGAAGTCCAATCAAAACATGGTCCTTCGAAACGGATTTAAACCATTTAGTGGATTTGGCGACAACAAAATTTACAAAGAGTGTTTCTTACAGTGATGTGACTTGGAGTTTTCAAGTATATCTAAAGGACAAGAGTGAGTTTTTTGAATCATTTTGAATCATTAAGTTATTTTTTATTTTGGCAAAAGTGAAAGTGAAAATATTTTTGTGAACAATTAAATTTTAATGTGAGGTTTGACGAAAGATTTGAGGTAAATTTAAAGTGTGTTATTCAAATTGAACTATTTGAACATTTTATGTGAAATATTTAACAAATTTTTTGAGATAGACAAAACATATCATTTGCAAAAATTTTCTTGCACTTGAAGTGTTATTTTAAACAATAATATTTGAACATTTTTATTATATTATATTTGTTTAACTGCATATTACATACAATATAAACAGTTTATTAACCTTTGTATAGTGATTAATTTATCTTATTTTTAGCGGGCTTTTGTGTCGTATTGCATAACCTAAAAACTTTATTTACGCATAGATAGTTATTCTCTGTCACTAAATACAAATAATAATTTCATTTGGATATGGCACAAATACGAGCTTTAAATCGAATCTTAAAACATATAAATGTGATTGAATCATTCATCAAGGACGTGAAAACAAAAAAAACTCATGAAAATATAAAAGTTCCCTAGAAACAATCATCCAAGCCAATGCGGAGAGTTCAAAAATCCAAGATGAAATAGAAAACAAATATTTTAGTTTAAAGGCAGAACTAATGGAATTGGATCTTGAGTATGCACATACAGAAACCAATCCGAATGATTGTTCTTTACAAGACCTTCTTTCAAATCAACGCGCCTTTTTGAACGAAATGTCAGGTTTAACCAAACGTGAAGGATTAGACAACAATGAACCACGATTGCCTCACTGTAACATTCCAAATTTTTCTGGTGAGTTTTCAGAATT
>OY856186.1:232971540-233202964 GCA_963693315.1 Diogma glabrata | reverse complement strand
AACCCGACTGCCTAGTTTTTTTCGGGAAAAAGGTCCATAAAACAGGCTACAGACCTTCAATCAATTTGTCAATCAATTGAAAACGAAAATAAACGAAATAAAATTTAGGGGATTTTTACACTAAATTTTATTTCGTTTATTTTCGTTTTCGAATTGATTGAAGGTCTGTAGCCTGCTTAAGCAATACTTTAAATAAAACTAATAATGGCGTTTAGTTTGTTTATTAATTTTGACAGCTGTATAAAATGGTTTTTGTGCTAATGCTCTATTGACGACTGGTAAAGTGATAACAGCGCACCCTCTCAGCAAAATTTAAAAACTCTAACATCAGATCAAAATTCAAACGAAAAGTAACTAAAATATTAAAATTTTGGTTTTTATTTGTTTTGGATAAATAATTTAAAAAATATAAGTATAAAAGATTTAAATTGAAGTAACAACAAATTTTTTAGGTTTTCTTCTCGAGTCTGCCAATATATGCAACATTTTAAAACTTTTGCTAAGAGCTGCACACAATCGGTAAAATAATTTTTAACACATCTTGAGGAGATATTAAATAGTATAGCGGTTTGTATATTGTTCATATTCATCTTTATTCGACACATTGTCAATATTATACTGATTTTTTAAGACAATCCAATATTGCAGGGCTCTTCTGACCTTATTAATAAACAGCACTTATGTAACCGTTCACAGCAAAAAATTTTCGTTGAAAATTACATGAAATTTCAAGTGGGCAAATTTGCCGACACTTTTCACGTAAAATTGCATTCCATATAAAATTTACATAATCATGTAATATTCAATTTTTGAAACCTTAAATTTACTATTTAAGTACTGTATTAGTTTAAATGAAAATATTTGTAATATTTCGAGAATAACCAAATTATACGAGACAAAGTTTGTACATTTACATTAAAATCAATTTAATTTGACATACTTGAAGTAAAAATCAATTGAAATTCACATAACTTTTAATGTAAATTTAAGAGAAAAACTGAGAGGAATTGACTATGGAAATGTAGGGACAAACAGTTGTAAATTATTTAATTCAAAAGCAGTTTAGAGAAAATTGTTTCTTAAATTAATTATTAAAAAAATTTACATTTTTTAAACATCAGTAATAAAATAATATTTCATGCATACCGTTCTTAAGAACTATGTCATATTTAGGAAAATAAGTTCTGTAATTAAAAAAAGAAAATTCTTTATTTAAACAATAAAATTTTAGCAATGGTTTAATAAAATTCAAACAAAATAATTTATAATTAAATGTTTTTGTTTTCCGAAGATATAAGTATGTAATAAAAAAATATTTCAAATTAAAATTTGTTTGAAAAACAATAATTCACATTTAAGTTACATAAAAATTTCATAAACTTAAATTATTTTAAATTAAATTATTTTAAAATTTTTTTTTTTTAAATTAACAACTTTTGATTTAAAGTTCATTTTGTTCTTCTTCGAACGAGAGAATGTCACATCAAAATCAAAATCTTTTTGGACCACTTCTAGTATCTGCCATAACTCTGTCGGATATTTTATGTTTAACACAAAATAGGCTGCCATTATGATAAGTAGTGCAGTCTTTATGCAATTGCATTTTGTGTCAATCAATGTTCCCTCCACAAAATAATAAATTTTATTTTTTTCGTCTTGTTCTGAAATTAATATAAAATAAATATATTGAAATTTATACCAGAATTTGAAATAAAATAGTTTTTAAACTATTTGCAAATGCAAATGTTTTTGACTAAATTATAAACAAAAGTCAAAACCAACGTTCGTTGGTTCTCTTGAAAAACTCTTGACTCTTCTTAAGTTCAATTAGACTGGATTCCAATTAATGGTAAATAGTACTAAACTTGCTAAATCAAACTAGTCCACTATTTATTTTTATTAGACTAAATCCAAATTTTGTTTTCAAATAAACGTGAGGAAATTTATAATTCTGTCATTTTGTGATAATTTAAATACATTAATTTTAAAGAAAGTTTTATGCAATTAAATTTAAATTTAGCAGTTTTGTGCAATCTAGCAGCGGATTGGATTACAGTGTTAGATTGTTATTTTGTATTTCCAGTGTTAGATTGTAATTTTTTTATTTTACTTTTTATTTAATACTTAAACACAATTTTTTAATTTTAAACACTTTTATATACTTTTTTTATAATCACAAGATAACATCGTATCTCATCGAAAACTCAAATACAATTAACAACATGTGTTTGTAAAATAATATTTATTTTTTCTATTGTTTCAATAAATTACAATACTCACAATATTTTACAAGAAATATACTTTAAATTTAAATCCAAAATCACAACTGCATGAAAGAGTGTGTAATTTTCTTACTCTTTTCGGTTAATTTTCAATTATAGTTGAAAAATACACGATTACACAATTTTACATGAAAAAAGAATTAAAAATGTAGAAATCTGAAAATTTTACAGAACAAAATTAAATTTCCGTGAAATATCTAACGAAAAATTTGTTGACAATTCAATTTTTTTTTTACTGTGTTCTAACAAAGTTAGAGTTGGAATTCCAGTCATGGAATTTAATTTTTCGTCAGTATCAATCAACGGTAGTTTATTAAGTTTTTCTGGTTCACCATTAATTTCCACAGATTCGTCGCGCTTGTGAATGTTGAATTGAGTACCTATGCAGACTTGGTGTATAAAGCCATTTTCTGTTCTACTGGACGTATCAATTGATAAACTAGAAAATAAAATATAAGTACATACAAGATTTACAATTATACATTAAGTTAGTTTCAAAATTGTACATACTTGTTAATTATATTAAACCTAAGTTTTCTTGCCTTTGGCTTCCTCGTCATTATGCTTGATTGTGGTAAATTTTCTGAAGGAAAAGCATTTAATGTGATGACCTTTTTTGTATATTCGCCCGTGGTAATGGAATTAGAATCTGTTCTTTCTTAAAATGCTTGCTACAGATCACAAAGTTGTTGGGAATCTTTTTCCCATCCTTAGTACATATTTCCATTCATTTAATGCTATTTTATTTAACATGACCTTGCGGGGAATATGATGGATGGACGTCCATTTCATATATTTTGCACTGTGGTACGACCCAAATATGTTTTGCACTGTGGTACGACACTAATCGCGACCCAAATATTTCGCTGTTTTACGATTACTTTCCATTTTGCTATTTAAAATTATATTAGGTAATAGTGTTGTAACTTACATTTGAATAAATAAATACACGAATTGTTGCACAAATTTTAAAAATATTAAATTTAATACGGTTTAAATATTTTTTTGAGTAAAAGTATATGGTATTTGACATATGTTTACAATTTGATGTGATAAATGAGTTTAACATAAAATCCGCTAGAGCAGATGGTGTATGTCGTCAATAGAGTTTTATACTAATTTCAAATCGGTATATTGCTATATGTACTTGACACATTACATACAATGGTAATTAGAAATTATTGTAGTTAAATTATGCATTAAAATTTATTGCAATGATAATAATACTTTTACTATAGTAAAAAACAAATTAAACACAACATAAAACAATCTTGATTTGCAATAAAATATAATTATTTACGATATAAAATGAAAACGATATAAGTTTAATCACTTAATGTCAAATTGTTTTTAACAAATTTTTATCATCAGTGATAAAGATTTTCTCCACCTATTTTGTGAAGGAAAAAAACTTATCATTTTCACTAATGATAAAAATTTTTTTATCATTATCATTTTATCATTTGTCATACGGAATCGCAATTCGGGAATGAGATCATTTTGTCCTTTTATCATTTTGTGCATTTTTTCGTTAGGGAATTAGACCACAGATCATAAGAAGTCACTCTTCTCTATCAAATTCAAACAACCATTTGTCTTTAAACTTCATTTCTCTTACCTTCTGAAGAGGATGGTGGCAGATTAGGCCATACGGACGGACATTAGTAATAATGTGTGAGCGTTTTGTTTAATAGTTCTATGCAGGGACTGAAACCGAACCCGAACCTGAACCCAAAAAATATTTTGATTATTAAATGAGATTAAATTAAATGAGAATTTTTTTGAAAAATAAGTAAAGTTTTTTGACAAATAAATAAAATATATTATACTCTTTTTCTAAATTTTGAACCCGAACCCTGAACCGAACCTGAACCTGAACCTTTCTATTTTTATTAACCCGAACCTGAACCTAATTTTTTCAGAGTTTCAGTCCCTGGTTCTATGTAAAAAAATTTTTTGAGTTATTCTTTTCACTTTCAATTCACAAATGCACCAACAATAGCATAAAAAATTGTCGTCTATCAAAAACTACAACTACATTAACACAATCAAAATTATAATAGTAATAATAATAACAATAAAAAAAATTCGCGCTCGCGTTCTGTTAATCTTTTTATTTTAGTTTTTCTTCTATTTTTTTACTTTAATACCCTACTCAAGTGTTATATTGAAATATGAAACATGAATTAAACAATTCAGATTGTAAGTGAATATTGTTGAAATAAGACACAAATTTTCTTTAAAAACCAAGAAAATTTCTTAGTAAGTAAAAAGAAAATTTTTGATTCTATTTTTTGGTTTGTGTTTTAATTAAATTATTTGAATTCCCAATCAATCTTTTAATAAGAAAAACTTAAATTAGTTTTTAATTAATGATATCATCGGTATTAAAAATAGTTTGAGTTGTTCTAAAAAATATAAACACAAACAAATAACTGTTTTATAGGTTTTTACAAATTTTGAGTGAAAGATAAATTCTGGTGTTAGTGGGACTTACAGATAATTGAAAAAAAAAAAACTCTGGTATTGAGATAAAATGAGATAATCCGGCTGAGAAAATAAATATTTTGTGAATGATAATCGTTTGGTTTAAGATAAAAATGAGTGACTCAGATTAATTTTTAAATATTGTGATCAAACTTTTTAATTAAATTATATTTTATCGTATACGAGTACAGAAAGATACTAAAATTCTTCTGAAGTAATAATTCTGTACGAGTTTTCAATTAATATCGTTTATATTTACCATAGTAAATAACGTTGGAAACGTTTTTTCACTCGTTGGGTTTTACTCCACTTGATGCTAGCGCGCCTCGTGAACAAATCAGTTCACTAACAAAAAACGATGTTTTTATATCGAAATGTTTTTGAATTTCGTTTTCGAAACAAATTTGAGGTTGCTATGATACAAATTTTCTATTTAAACCCCTTAAACCACAAGACCTTTAGGATCACATACAAGCAGTGCAACGATTTAACTTTCATTAAATAATAAAACAAAAAATCAAATAGTTTCAAAGAAATTTAAGAAGGGAAACTATACGTAGAACGAATATTTCCTTTGTATTTGAAAACATAACGCATAAATTTGTTTACTGCTGAAATTTATTGATTTCAATTACGCACTAGTGCTTAATAATTTCTTTACTTGTGTGATTTCATCATAATAAAATATAATTATAAAACGCCATACATTAATTAAACAAAAACTGTATAGTAAGTGAATTTCTAGTTTGGTCGTAGAAAAAAATTAAATTAATGTTATGATTTATATTTGAGTAACATGAAAACACAATTATGCCATTCTGAAATGTTTTTCGAGTTTCGTGTATCCCCAAATCCATGATATAATTTAATCAACAAAAAACCAATGTTAAATTTGAGATTACAAATAATTTAAATTGAAGTTTATAAGAATTTTTTGTTCTTTAATAATTTAATTTATTTTATTTTTTTCTGTAGGAGTTTATTTATTTTTTGTTGTCTTATTTTACTCTTTACTACCACAGAGTTTATTTATTTTTGTTTTTATTGTGTTATATTGTCTTACCAAAATTGGTTAGTATTTTATTTTTTATATATAAAATTAAGATTATCAAATAGTTGATAGTTGATGATTTCTAAACTATTGAAAAATAATATATATAAAAATAAAAACCATCATAATTGTTGAGACAGTTCTTGAATTATTTCATAAAAGTCAAAATAAGCTGTGGTAAAGTTTTAATGTTTGCAAAGCTTCTATGTTCAATACGTACTCATGTAAAGTCAACAAATATAGGTTTTTAAATAAAATATTATTATTACATAATTTAAAAAAAAACTTATTTGAAGCTTTTTTCATTATACATAGTTAAATTTCCTCGACTTTTCCTCATAATTTTCATATCTAATTATTGTTATTGTTAAATGTGTTACAAATGTGTTACAAATCAACTTTTTTCGCTTTAAAGCTTTAGTCTCGTTAAAAATTTAATTTATATTTGAAAAATTGTTATTATATTATATATGGGGTTTCTCTAACTTGTTGTCAATTTTCTCTCTCTCTCAATTCGCTGTCAATTTTGAATCTTCATTAATCTTCTACAAAAACTCAAAAAATTGGGCTGTGGAGATGTTTTTTGGAAATTAAAGATTTTTTTTAATAAATCTTTATCGGTAAATATAATGAAAATTTTAAAATCATAAGGAAAAACATAAAAATAAACGTGGATATCAACCCGGGTGGGAGGGTTATTTTAAATTTCTTAATATTTTTATAATAAATTATCAAAAATTATAACTGTAATTATTTTTAATAAAAATAACTCATTTTCACCGTTAAAACAAAAAAAAAATTTTAAAAATCCGTCAAGTAGTTGAGATACATTAAATTGAACATATATGAAACCCGTTGAAAACGATTTGTTTCTTCCACTATAAAAAATTTGAAGCAAATAAAAAAATGTGTGTCATAAAAACCGAATTTTTAGTCGAAATTTCGCAGGAAAAAGCGTCATTTTCCATATTTTCGATCCGCCATTTAAAAAAAAAATGAACACCATACGACGTTTGAAACTACTTATAATTACCAACATTTTAAGCCCAAAAAACATATCTTTTGATATATTAAATTTTGATTCATAATATTTGTAAATGTTTGAGAATGACCATTTATGGTTGAAACATGAACAAAATATTATTTAAAAAAGTTGTTAAAGCAAAAAATTATTAAATTTATTTTAAATAAATTATTTTTAAATTAAATTAAACAAGTTGGAGACCAAACCATCATTATTTTAAGTTATTTAACCAACTTAAATTTTTTTTAAAATGTTTATTAAATTTGTGTTGGCAGCCAAATTGCTATACTTTCAGGGTGAAGTCGTGAGCCATAATGTCTTTTCAAAAAAGGCCAGACGTTATTTAGGTGTGATGCTTTTATTGGCGTCTAGAGATCTTATGCTTTTATTTGCGCCCAACCAAACTGTATACTACTTTAACAGATTTTGAACGGGAGACGTTGACCGAGAATACCCCATAAATGTTTATTTATCTTGAAATTTGCATTCATTGAAAAGTTATGTAATTTTATTCTTTTAAATTTTCGCAGAAGGATTAAAGAAAAACTTTTGAAAGGATCTACTTCAAGCAATAACATTCTTCTAAACTGCTGTCTTATAATAGCTACTAATAATGTTGTTAATTTTTTTAGTTGTTAATTTGTTTAATAATTTTGACAACCCCGCGTACTTCAGTTCCCGCTATTTACATATACGAGTTACGTGATATATCACATATATGCTGACAATAGATGTGAGATGTCACTACTCTAGCCAAGGTGATATCTAGGAAGTGCTAGCAAATAACTATATTCAGGAGCCCTATTATATAAAAAATTAAAATATTGTATATCATTTTATAACCATATCGCGTTTTGGTATTATGCAGCCTTATTTCCGCAAAAAATGCGAAAGCGGATTTTTGCGAAAACAAGATTGTCAAATGTGATTGATCAAAAGCAGACGGATATCGCATTTTGCATATATATGTAAATAGAATAAAACGCATTAATCAACGCATGATGTTGTGAGACATAGGTCTTAAAAAGGTAAAGTTGGTATGTGTTAGTGTGACAGATATTGCAATTCCTATTACACGTTACTTTTATGTATAGGAAACTATATGTACTTGTACTTTATGTATACTAAACTTATAATAAATATCAAAGTGTTTATTAAAAATACAAAAAAGCAAATTATATTACATTTAATTAATTGTAAATCCGCTACATTATCCCCTCTTCACTTAGTTTTTAGCGTTCGGCCAAAATTTGCAACAACGTTTTTACTTTGCTTTTGTATATTTTTGCTTTGTTATTTTTCACCACGACTTTAGTAATGAAACGGTGCGGTATCATAAATCCAAACAATCAATATTGATTGTGGGATTGTGCATTAGGTAACTATTTAGTGGGATTTGGTCTTTGACCGTAGCAATCTGCTCCTCCACAACACTGCACAAATTTTTAGAAAATATTGACTGTGTGTTGAGCGAAAAATCAGAAGGTGTTCTCTGTGGACATAACCGATTTTCTCACACACTATAAGTGCTATTAACTTGAAATTTTCTTTAAACTTGAAATTTTCTTTAACAAAAAAATGCAAATATTTGTTTTTATCAATATTTTATGAACATAGATAAGGCGATAGTAAAACAGAAGTTTTAGGAAGAAGGAAAGGAGTTCAATATAATTGTAACTCTTGAATAGAACGGATGTGCAAAATATTTAAAGCAAATTATTGATTTTTTTTTGGTTGCTATTAAAAGTTCTAAAAAAGGTGTTTGAATACTAATTTAATCTGACAAAATAATATAGTTTTAGTTATTTAAACTAATTAAGTGGGCAAATAAAAGTAAAACCATTAATTCATGGTATTTGTGATTAAAATAAACATTAAGTTTTAAACCATCATTTCATGTTATATCAATAATACCTGTAAAACCATCATTTTATGTGATATCAATAATACCTGTAAAGAAACAGTTAAGCAAAATAAAATAAAAAATCAAAAAACCGGAAAAATCCCATAAAATGCCTAGCAAGTGTAATGTTTGTGCGAAAGTAATAATGGAAAAACATATTGTTATGAAGTGTAGTAACTGTGAGGTGCAGTTTCATTATGCATGTAAAGGATTGACAAAGGAAATTGCCAAAAGTTTCGTAAATTCCAAATGGTTTTGTTCACAAGAATGTGAAGATGATAATGATGATTCAACGCCTCCTACAACAGCATTAAGAATGAATAATTTAAATAGCTCGTTCTTGGATACCAACGATGTAAAATATAATAACTTGTATCAAATGATGCGGGAAATTAGAGATGCTATGCAATTTCAATCGGCTAAGCTTGATGAGGCTTTGGTGAAAGATCATAAAAATCTTGAAAAATCTGTCAAACTGATTGTTGATGAAAACAAAACTTTAAAACAAAAAATAAATGAATTAGAAATTGAATCGCTAAATAAGAAGCAAGCACTCTTGGCAAACAATCTAGTTATTTCAGGCGTTCCCATTAATGATGTTGCCGAAGCAGCTTTTGAAAAAATTTGTACTGCAATTAAATTTGAGGATGCTGGAAAAGTTGATAAAATAGGTAAAAACAAAAACATCAACAATGCTGGTTATCAGGCGACAACAAAGTCAATATGTAATTGTAAAATTTGAAAAATATAAGGGTAAAGTAGTTTGTGAAGAAACATAAGGAAAAAGGCAAACTATTCTCAGCAAATATTGGTTTTGAAGGAAAGGACCACATACTAACCATAAGAGATCAAATTATTCCAGAGAAGAAAATGTTATATGAAACTATTCGAAATGAGAAAGAACAACTTGGAGTTGAGTTCCTTTGGGTTCAGAATGGATCTGTTTTGATTAAAAAGTTCAACAACACTAAAATATACAATCTAAATACAGATTTTGATAAACAACAATTATTAGATAAGTAATTTCAAATTTAGTTTTTCACTTTTAATTATTCTCTTATTTTTAGTTTAATTTATGGAAGGTAATAATATTAATATAACAGAGCTCGTAGAACCAAATGTAACGCATAGTAAATTTTTAAATTTAATTAATTTGCAAAATAAATTTAACATTCTTTGTATAGCTTGCGCTATAAACTTCCAGTTAGAACTATTACATTCAATGAATGAGACAGTACATATTATTGTGCTTACAGAAATTTGGATATCAAGTAATGAGACTAGTTTGTATGGACTGAACGGATATCAAAGTATTTTTAACTGCAGAGCTAAAACTGCTGGAGGCTGTGCTATATATGTCAAAAATGATATCAACAGTATTGAGCTAACAAAATATAAAGTGGACAATAGCAGTTCACTGATTGTTAACTTACCCAGACTCAATTTTAACATTATATCAGTATATTAAGATCACAAAACGAACAATATACAATTCCTTAATCACTTAGAATTTTTATTAACTTCTTTTCAACGGTCGATATTTTTGGGTGATTTTAATATTAATCTGCTGGATGCTAATTCCGCAAACTATACTGAATTAATTCTCAGCAATGGCTTTATGTTCTTAAATAACATACATACTAGTTATGCAACACGTGTTTTTGGCACTTCTAGGTTATTATTGATCACATTTTTACTAATATTTTATCTAATGGATACCACTTGACGTTGTCGAACCAAAGTTTAGCAGATCATAAGACGTTGGTTTTAAGTATAGATACTCAAATTCCAAAACCAAATGATATTTTTTCTATTTTTCGTCTAAAATAAAGTCATTTCGATACCCAAATGCGTATCGAAATGGCCTTCATTACGATACGCAAAGTTTTGTCTTTCAAGGTTGGTCACATTGGTCATATACAAACGTCAGTGAACATTAAAACGAATAATTATGTAAATAAAATTAATAAGAATATCTAAATTAGTGTTAAATATTTTAATTAATTAAAATAATTAGTAATAATAACAAAATTTCAAATTGACTATTTTTTAATAAAATACACATTTTTTAAAATTTCAAGACAAAAAATGCAAAATAGAAAAAATAGAAAAAATAGTATAAAAAACTCGTTTCATAAGACGTTTTATCGCACTTACCCTTTAGAAAACTCCGCGCTGCGCGGGTCGTTTTCTAAACAGATTGCATGGGATAAAATCGTCGATTATGAAACTAGTTTCTTAATATACTATTATATAAGACAGTCCTTGATTATAAATCCCTTGAAAATAAAATGATCTAGATTATTTGGCCTCTATTGAAACGGCAACTAACCAATTCAAACGAAGTTCAACAAATCGTAAGCGAACTGAACTCATCTGCTGCCACAGGTATGGACAATATATCTGCTAAGTTCTCTAAATACTTTTCGACATTCCTCAGTGGAAAAATAGTTGAACTTATTAACGAATCACTTTCTAATGGAATATTTCCTAGCTCTCTAAAAAAAGCTAGAGTTAAACCAGTGCATAAAGGTGGTAGTACTCTATTTGTGAATAACTACAGACCTGTGTCTGTGTTGCCCAGTTATTCTAAAGTATTTGAGAAAATATATCGACAGATGTATCTCCACTTTATGAATAACAATATCATAAATCACAATCAATTTGGATTTATAAAGAACTCCTCAACTCTAGCAGCAACTGCCACTTTTATAACATTTGTTCAACAAAATACTGATCAAGGATATTATGTATCATGCCTCTTTGTAGATGTCAGAAAGGCCTTCGATTATGTTGATCATGATTTGCTTCTTGGTGATTTATATAATGCTGGAGTAAAGGCCGTAGAATTGGATCTTTTAAGATCATATTTGTCCAATCGTACTCAAGTTTGTGTTGTAAATGGTGTTGAAAGTACACCACAGCTAATTCAAAGAGGAGTTCCTCAGGGTTCCATATTAGGGCTCCCTTCTTCTTAATCTATATATTAATGAATTATTTGATCTACGAATAAATGGAGAGCTTCAAATGTTTGCTGATGATGCAATAGTTAAATTTAAATCGAAATCTCTTGCAGAACTGGAACAAATGATGCAAGCGGATTTAAATATGATCCATAGCTTCCTAGCTTCGAAGAAATTGAAATTAAATTCAGAAAAAACATCTTATATCATCTTCAGAAGCAAAACTTCAAATCTTCCAGATTTTGCATTATCAGTAGAAAACCAATCCATATCCAGAGTTGATTGTGTAAAATATCTGGGATTACATACAGATTCGTACCTGAAATGGACTTATCATGTTAGTCACATTAAAAAAAAATTACTTGCATACTTTTTGCTTTGCGACGAACAAGAAGCTGTATAACTGAAAGGGTTGCGTGGTCTATTTATCACTCGCACATTTTATCCCATATTAAATACCTTAGTCCTATCGGGAGCACAGCACCGGCATATAAATTAAATGAATAAAAACGATTACAAAATAAAGCTGTTAAAATTATAAAAAAACTACCCACTCTAACCCCTACTAGTATATTATATTCAGCAACTATCTTATCTTTTGAAAATGTTAAATCGTATGAATTACTCCTATTCTTGTATTTGATAGTTAATAACAAAATAAACATAATTACTTCGGTCTGAAAGACCTAAGTATTACATTCATGAGCTCAAAGTGAAATTCTTACCCCCACTTTTTTTGACATTTCTCGACGTTTTAGGACCTCCTGACTCTAAAAAAGCAAAAAAAAAAAAATGTATGTCTGTCTGTCGGCCGGCCGTCATTACCTACGCTGCAGGAAAAACCACTGGAGGGATTTTAAAATTTTTTTTTTCTAAAAATAGGTATACTCAAGGGACAGGTCCGAAAGGACGCTGTGTTCGATAACTGTACCGGAAGTGTGTCAAAAAAATCATTAAGTGTGTCAAAACAAGGAAATTTGCATATTTTTGGCTTAAAAAACGTTCATTTTAAGTGATTACGAGTAGGAACATTGAATTTGGAGAAATCTTGATGGCCGGGATTGGTATGTGAGATCAAAAACTAGATTATTGCATTATAAGTTTGTCAAAAAAAAGTTGTCAAGTGTGTCAAAAGAAAGATTTTTATTTATTTTTTTACCTAATTTTTTGGAAAAAATATAAAATTAATTGTTTGTTTGAAAGAAGTTTTATTATTATTATTGAGAATTATGGCATTATAAGTTTGTCAAAAAAGTGTTGTCAAGTGTGTCAAAAGAAAGATTTTTATTTTTTTCTTACCCAATTTTTTGGAAATAAAATTGTTTGTTTGAAATGAAATTTTATTATTATTATTGAGAATTATGGCATTATAAGTTTGTCAACAAAATGTTGTCAAGTGTGTCAAAAGGTTTTTATTTAGTTTTTTACCCAATTTTTTGGAAAAAAAATAAATTGTTTGTTTGAAATGAAATTTTATTATTATTATTGAGAATTATGGCATTATAAGTTTGTCAAAAAATGTTGTCAAGTGTGTCAAAAGAAAGGTTTTTATTTATTTTTTACCCAATTTTTTTAGAAAAAAATAAAATTAATAGTTCGTATGACATGATATTTTATTATTATTATAGAGAATTATGGCATTATAAGTTTGTCAAAAAATAATGTCAAGTGTGTCAAAAAATGATTTCATTTAATTTTTTAGCCAATATTTTGGGAAAAAAAATGTAGCTGTTTTTATGACGTAAATGTAATTTAAAATGAAATTGGACATGGAAATTTTTGAATTTGTTGTAGTTTTTGAAATATTTTTGGAATTTTGAAAAAGTTTGTATTTTTGATTTTGTAATAATTTTTGCAATATTTTTAGAATTTCGGCAAAAGTTTTAATTTTTGATTTTGTAAGAATTTTTATATGTTTAGAATTTTGGAAAAAGTTTCAATTTTTAAGAATTTTTGAAATATTATTGGAATTTAGAAAATATTTAAATATTTGATTTTATTCTAATATTTGGAATATTTTTGGAATTTTGAAAAAGTTTGATTTTATTTAATTTAACAATATTTTTGGAATTTTGATTATAATTTTCCGGCAACGTATTGATGTTTGTACTTCAACAAAGAGTTATGTTTGATGTACATCGCTGCCCAAAACTAAAAACCATGTCCTCATAAAAGTTTTTTACCGCAAAACTATATTAAAATCCTTAACCCAGACCGAAGTCTTGATATCTCAGAGCTGTGAGATTTCAGCCCCTCCATATTTTCAAATTAATTTCTAACAATAATATCCACTCTCATTTAACCAGACAAGCTACCCCTTATCGAATAACCAAATTTCAAACTAATTTAGGAAGGGACAGTATTATTTGTTTTGGACTATCTGCCTTCAATAATTTACCAGACCATATAAAAATAACTAACTCTGTATCTTGCTTTAAAAAACTACTGCGCGAATACATAGTTCTATGAGCTTGTAAATATTATAAATAAATTTAATTTGTTTAATATTATCGATTGTAATTTTAACTTTTCATATTTTGCTACCACATATTTGCTAAATGTTTAAGTTGTAGATCACATATAGTTTCAACTGCTGTGATCAGATCTTATAATATAATATAAAGTAAAAAAAAAAAAAAGTTTGAATATTTCAAAGAAAAATTCCAACGAATTATCGACTGCCTAGTTTTTGACTTATTACCAAAGACGTGTGTTTTTTTCTGCCTCTTTCCCTATATCTTCGAACATTACAAAAGAAAAAGATTGAATGAAAACTATAGCGGTTGCCTCACCTGTTAAAAGTTTTTCAAAAAATTATTTTTGCACGATTAGGTGTTTTTTGATGTTTACTGATTCGAAAACAAACATAGTAAGTCATATTTAAAAATTAATGGTCGGTAAGTGAATATTTACCGATCGTGGTGTCAGTAAGTTATTACTAGTACAGGAGGGCCAGGGTGTGATTAAAGGTGGTTTTGTTACAAAATAAGTATTTAGGTCAATTTAGTAGCTTCACATTTTAAATATATTTTTTTTAAGTATTAAAATTTCAAGATTTAGAAGTACGTAACTGATTTTTTAAAAATATTAAAAGAAAATAAACATTAAAACCTAAAATTGATAGTTTTAATGTAATTTAATTTAATTGAAGCTATTTCGATCATGCAAAAAATATAATAAAAGACTTATAAAAGCATTAATAGTGTTACTGATTTCAGATATATTAAAGATCTTGGCTTTGTCTCGATTCCTTAACATATATCATCTATTGATAAAACACTCCTACTGTCCTTAGTACTTAAATAACTTTTTCGATCTTGACTAACTTTTTCGATCGTGTCATATGAAAGGTATTGTTTTTTGTAAATTTTTGGACCTCACATTGGCTTGCCAATATACATGACAATGTCTTTTTCCATATATATGATTGAGAAACTGGCGTAATTGAAACTTTTGTTAACCAGCATACAATCATGGGTAAGACCCAACGTAAAACTACAGTTTTGTCATATGAAAGGTATTTTGTTTGTAAATTTTTGCACCTCACAGTGGCTTGCCAATATATATGACAATGTCTTTTTCAATATATATGATTGCGAAACTGGCGTAATTGAAACTTTTGATAACCAGCATACAATCATGGGTAAGACCCAACGTAAAACGTTGATACAGTTTTGACATGTTTTTTGTTATATATTATATAGGCGGAATTCTCGGCGAACGAGTTATAGTCCCACTTGACCGACTTTTTTTTAAATCACAGCTACCAATTTTAACTAAAAGGTCGCCAATTATTAGTGATCCCTTGTTCATATAGAGCTTCTATACTTGAACTATTGATCTACAGTAGTTTTTGTGCGCAGTTCGTGTTGTGGAATAAAGATTACAATATAATTCATATAACAACACATAAATACCTTTTATGACCTTAGTCCCACTACAAAATGCACTTTGTACTGATGAACAGATTTTCACAAGTTTTGAATTGAAACCACTCGATAGTCGACACTATTAATTTCGGTAAATCATTCGATTCATATAGAATTCGAATAAAGAAATACTTCTGTTCTTTAACACTAACCAAATGACGAGAAAAACTGAAATAAGAATTTAGTGCCTGAGTACTTTTGATGACGGTATTTACCAAAGAAAATGAGATGACCAACGGATTCCAAGGACCAAGATGAAAACAGATGCAGCGCAGCAAAATACTACAAATCTCCATACCGGCACCAATGTAGGACAAATAAATTTGGAGTAACTAATATCGAGAATATATTTTTGCCATCTACTAAGGAAGTAAGGTCTTCTAGATCTAGACACTAAAATAATCAACTTCTAGATCTAGACACTGAAATAATGAATCAATGAAAATAATTTTTGTGCAAAGTAATGTTTCATTTTCCTTGAAAATTATCATGTTATTATACTTCTTGTATAGCAAAACAAAACCATTCGTAAAACATATTTCAATTTATTTACATAATTTTTGTTTCATTATTTCTTCATTTCTTCAATGCAATCAAGAATTACTTTTATTTTATTTTGATTCTTATTAAATCATCGTCACCATTACCATCATCATTAATAAAGGTACAAAAGTCGTGATAAGTTCATAACGTACAAATAAAATACTTCCGATTTTTATAATATAAAATAGTGTTTAATTCTTACTTCACCACGATTTTTGATCGTTGATTTTTTCAGTCTGAAAATTGTAATTTTGAAAAGCCCTGAAGTATGATTGTAATTTGTCTTTGTGCACTCACTCTATATTTAGGCATGGAGAGATTAGTTTTTGTTGATTTGTAATCTTTTTGTTTATTTTTATTGACATACGAATGAACGAGAGAGATGGCATTCCACTGGTAATAACAGTGATATATCACTATCACACTAACAGTGATATATCAGTTAACGGTTGCACCGTCAGCCTTAGTTGTGCATTATTTTTGGTAATGTTGCAATATTGATTGCTCGAATAAATTAACCTCCCTTTAACTATATCAGCTCATTGAGGAAGTGAGTAGGTGGCATGATTGACGAATATGCCACTAACTGGATTATTGGTCACCTTTTTTTTAGTTTCGTCACTGCAAATTTTAAATTTGTTTTTACTTATTTTCCTGCACATGAACATGAAATATTGGCATATATCAGATTTTTTTATTATATAAGATTTATTGTTTAGCTACCATTTTTTAAAAAAAAAGCAAATATGTACTGTCCATCAATACCTCAGATTTCAGAACACGTGTTGTTGTGGGACCTTGGTCTTAAAAGTTATGTATATTCAATCCATACCAATTGTTAAATTTGTCACTCCATACCAATTGCTCCATGTTTATAAGTCCTATATTCGTCCCTGTATGGAGTACTGCTGTCAAGTTTGGGGTGCTGCTTCTGTTTCCATCTTGGCCCTCTTGGACTCTGTTCAAAAGCGGGCTATACGAATTGTGAGTGATCGAGCTTTGACATCAACTGTCATACTGGCAGATCGCAGAAAGACTTCTTTGTCCGAACTGCATATAAATGAAGTAGTTTGCCGGAACCCTTAGTCTCAGGTGGCTTCAACTCGCAGAGGTTTAAAAAATGCGTTCATCAACACCTTAGAACGCCAGTTGTTGTGGGACCTAGGTCTTAAAAGCTATTTATGTGTTGTTGTGACACATTTTCTAAACCCTATTACACAACACTTTTTATTTTAAAAAAAATATGCTGTTGTGGCACATATTGTGATAGGAATCACAATATGTGCCACAACAACATATTTTTTTAAGTGTTTTACACAACACTTTTAATGAAATTTTAGTACATTTGTTGTTATTACGATTTTCAACACCTCCTTCTTCCTAGGTGGTTAATTTTTTGAGTTTCTATATGTAATTTTTATGCTTATCTGTCATTTTATGTCTATCTGTTCCTCACGTGGTGAGGATAATAGGGGCGGGAGCGGTGTAGATCACATGTTTATTTTAAACTTTTACTTCGACTATCTGATTTTGAATAATCTTGCTTTTCAATAAGTCACATTTCAACTAGTTTATTACTATCGGTTGTTGCAACATATCGATGTTTTTAATGGATAAAAGAACACTACTTTAGTGTAGCAACTTTGGGTATATTATATAATTTCTTCGAATTAAAGACACTAGAAATCATTTACCCAAGTCCCATTTCTATACTTATTTATACAAACGTGATTTCTGCTTCTAATGAACTAATTTTATATTTTTTTTATTTAAATACTAAACTATTTTCACTCACATCAACCAAACACCATCAACCAAAACAAATATTTATCCAAAAAATAAAAATTACAAATATAATTTAAGAACAAATTAACAAAATTTAAGAACAAATTTCTAAACCTTTCCTAAGAATTCGTGTAAGAATCTTCTAAATTTTGTTGATATAAATCTAAATTTGCTTTTGCCGTTCCAAAGTGAGAGAAATTTTTAATCAAATTGAAATCAAAATATAATTTCATTTTAGGACGCCGTTACAAATAACGTCTTTCAAATGATAGGGGTGCGTTCGATTTGACTGAAACAACTGGAAAACAACAACAATTGCATTCAATTTTTCAGTTGTATCAGTTGTATTTTTCAGTTGTTATTTCACCCGTGTTCGATTTGACTGAAGCAACTGTTCAGCCAAATCGAACACGACTGATATAAGATGGATTTTCTGTTTCTTTTGATAAGTAAATTAAGTAACGAACAAATTTAGTATAATTAGAAAACTTTCGGTTTATACGAATATTGTAATAATACTATTACCAATAAAAGCACCATTCACATTCCACAGTTATCTTTAAAAAAACTGTACCAAAACATTGCTTAATCGGAAAGATACGGTAAAATTAAATTAATTTCAAAAATTTTTAGCTTTCAATTTAATAACGAATTTAACACAACAAACTGTATTGTTATATTATAAACAAGAATTCCATGGTTGAGTGACTTAAAGACAAAAAAAATAGAATCATCTTACTTAACGTTGAATTACACCCACCTGATTCGAATGTTTTGATGATTATTTTAAAATAGTGTTTTTGGCGGATATTGTTATGTTCTATTATTATACAATAAAAATTAATAATTGCTGTTATTATTATGTTTTGAAATCGTTACTCAAGGGTGAAAGGAGTAGTATAACTAATAAGGTAATTGTACTAAATTCACCTATCTTTTTCAATGCATGGATAAATTATTTAAATACTTCATTAAGAAATATAGGCCCCAGTTGAAATATGAGTAATGTGAGTGAGTAATATTACAAATTACATGAGCAAAATTACTATTACCTAGATTTAATGTTATGTTTGGAGAACTGCACAATATTTTAACTTTGCATCGTAGTTTAATGTAGTTAGAATTTTAGAACCAACCAACCACACCCATACGGTTTTCGTAATTTAATTTTTCTAGGTTTAATATTTGGAACTGCTCTAAATCCAAACCTGCAAATAAAACGAACGTCTTTGGGTCACTTCAATGTATCCACTTTAAAGTGTGAGTTATAAAAGAAAGATCCATTTCTATACGATAGCGAAATGATTGGTTTTTGGTGAAAATAAAACTTTGCTACAAGTAACATACCGTCATTTTCTCTATTAAACCACTCCTTTATAGTATTGGTTCCGGTGAACTGAAACCCAGAATAATGCAAAAAAAATTATAAGCAATTAGGTATTTAAAAATCATTTATTATAAGTTATAATTCGATTGTTTAGTCATCGTGTATGTCTGTCACAAATTTAATCCTATCGCGTTGTTCTCTAATTTCATTACATAAGAATATTTTTTTTTTATTTATTTTATCTTAGCTATTTAAAATTACCTTTTTGTTTTTGCTCAAATCATAAATTTATTTTTATGAATCATAATTTAATACAACTCTAAGTGAGATAAATGGGCTTTCTGTTGTTGCTATTAAAACAGTTTTCATTTTTTTTTTAATTTAAATTATGTTCATAGAAATGTTTATATTTAAACGTTTAAAGTAATCGAGTTTACTACTGTTAAATAAAAAGTCGAACTTAGTAATAACAATAAAATTAAACAAATACAGTTTAAAGAGACCACTGGTTTGAAAAATAACTTTTTCTATTTTGCGTCTAAAATAAAGTGCGTATCTATATAGCCTTCATTACGATACGCAAAGTTTTGTCTTTCAAGGTTGGTCACATTGATCATACAAACGTCAGTGAACATTAAAACGAATAATTATGTAAATAAAATTAATAAGAATATCTAAATTAGTGTTAAATATTTTAATTAATTAAAATAATTAGTAATAATAACAAAATTTCAAATTGACTATTTTTTAATAAAACACACATTTTTGAAAATTTCAAGACAAAAAATGCAAAATAGAAAAAATAGTATAAAAAACTCGTTTCATCGCACTTATCCTTTAGAAAACTCCCCGCTGCGCGGGTCGTTTTCTAAACAGATTGCGTGCGATAAAATCGTCGATTGTGAAACTAGTTTCTTAATATATACTAGTTTCTTAATATATATAGTAGTTTTTAGATTCTTTTAGATTAAATAGTATATAGAACTCAAATGTGCTCCTAATTATGAAAGTGGTCTAAGTCAAAATTTGAAAAAAATGAGTTTATCCGTTATATCGCATCAAATTGCTTCAAACTAAATTAGTCTAATGCAATTTGTGCGATATTGTAAAAAAAACCGTTATAGAATACTTTTTATTTCAACAAAAATGTAATTCATCTAGAGTTAGTTATGATAGTAATCTACGTCAAAATTTGAAGATAAAAAAACAAAAAAGTCGAACAAAATGTCAAAAATAATTGCCAAAACGTTGTGTTGCAAAGTTGTTATACCGTCGGACCATAAGCCCATAAAAATGAGCTGTTCCTCCTAAAAGTCAAAATTGCTCTTTTTTAAGTGAAAGTTAATGGTGACAAAATAATGAGTTGGGAAAATAATTATTAAATAACGTTAGAATTTCGAAGTTTGCTTTTGCGTTAAGTCATTTATACATCGTTCAGTTAATTATGAAAATAGTCTAAGTGAATTCAAACTGTAAAAAGCATATTTCGGAATGAGATTTATACAAAATTTCACCTGTATAATAAACTTTCATTATTGAAGACTAACAAAGCCCTAAAATAAAATTTTTCATAATAGAGAAATGTTTTTTAATTTAATCATTTGCAAACCTTTAAATATCTCAAACCAAGAAATATATGACTTAGACCACTTTCATAATTATGGACACAAATGAGCTACTGCTAATAAGCAAGTATACATGTATGATGTAGGGTTCAGTTATAATGCTGTTTATTTAGTTATTGTGACGTTCCGAATTGGCCTGCATCTCAATTCGGTAAATGTATTTCCTTAATTTCGAAGATATTCTGTAGTATTCAACCCATTTCGAATCGAGTTGCAGAAACTATTTTTATGATAGAACCAAATAACTTTTTATAGTAATTTGATGCCCGAATCTGAGATAAAAATAATCTCATACCGTTTTTCCTGGAAATGGAAAAGTTTACTGTTCGTTTCATCGAACACTGGCACTGAGTCTATATAAATATGTATGTACTATAAAATTTTATTTTAAAAAATTTAATGATTTAATTGAGATTTTTATTTAGATTTAGATAGAGTAGTATTTTTTAAAACAATCTGAACATGAATTTTGTAGGTTTTCCACACCATTTTAATCGACACCGACGTAAACCGACGCCCTCTCCAAGTCAGTCATCATCCATATTCTCCATATTCTCGTTTTTCAATAAAAGGCTTTCTGTAACCATAACCTTGAAGTCAATTTAGTCTATGTTTTTTCTTTTTTTTATTTTGCGATGAGTGAGACTGCAATTTCCATACATTAACTATGAAAAAAATAACATGTAGAGATCCATAGCGGCCAATACTACTTCTTGCGACGAATGTTCACACGGTAGTTTTGGACCCCATTGTCATGACTCATGACGGTCCACTCCGCCCATACCTTTATATACTATATCAAGCTACAAAATCTCAAACGTTCGTTTTGCTAAGATGTCTCAGTTTATCCGTCTGCTTAGGATGCGTACAATCAAGTCGTCTAAAGTCTGATTTAAGACATGGCTGGCACACAGGTACCGTTTCCTTCTCATTGTCATTGCAGCTGCAATATTAATCATGTATCTCGCCGTGTTGTTAAGCTTAAGATGGTTAAACGTCGATTGTTAAGTTCAATTGGTAATCTCCGTCATATTGAAATGTCCTTACATCCCAAATAAAATGGTTGAAGAACTGATCAGTTATCGTGTTAAGCGATAAAAGGTTATTTCCGCCAACTTCGGACGTGGTTACGTTTTACTATAGAACTTTGATTGCAGCCTAACTGTCCGAAAGAATCAGAGGTTTGAGTTTAGTTATTTACAGAAAATCATCATCTCCATTCATATTTGATGCATTCGTGCACTTTGTATTTACAACTGTTGTACTTGACTGGAGGAAACCATAGTAGTGACACTATGTAGTCTACATACAGCTTCGATATATCCGGTGATTCACCTATAGGTAGATGTACGCCTAACAACCGTTATGGCAACTATTTGAATATATTATATCAGCCTTAGAATTATTTTCCGTTTATTATTATTCTGCCATCAAGATTCATTTTCACACCTTTTGTTATTGCTTTCCCTGTTTTAGCATAAAAATAATTTTCTTTAAATTTGTTAAACACTAAATTACACTAGTTTACAAGAAAAATCCCCCGAAATAAAACCCAACTTTTCCTATAGATTTGGACCTCCTAAACACGAATATCATATTCATTTTTTTTGGTTAACTCTTGTTTTTGAGATATTCACGAAAAACCAATTTTTTTGGTGATCAAAAACGTTGTTTCGGTTTTTGGTTCTCATATTTTACAAAACAAACAAATCAAATATATTAATGAAACAAGGGCATAGTAAATATGCCAACAAACATTTTGAGCTATTTTTTTGTAAAAATCCATTAAGGATTCTGGAAGTTACAGTCGCAAACAGTTGAAAAAATACGAAAAATTCGCGTTTTTTTAAATTTTCCATTTTCAACGCCATAAATTATGAACAAATAAAGACCCTAATTTTTTTTTATTTCTTTGAGCCTATAGTAACTTCAATTTTCTTTTTATTAAGCTATAAGACACGAAGATTGATGCAGTTTGCACCAAGTTATTCAAGTTTTCCCAAAGAAAGTCAAAACTCAAAATTTGGAAAAAATAATTTTTTACTTAATTCATTGTGCCATAAATAATAATTTTAAAAGTTCAGTCGTTCTCAAACATCAGTAAAGAATTATTTTAAAATAGTAAAGTATAATTTCCATTTTTGTTTTCGAAGTTGGGAATTGGATCGATATGAGACGTATATAGAAAAATATAAACAAAGGATAATGAATTGTGAGGAGAGGCAAAACATCATAACATCAGAACTATTTAAGTTAGTTTAAGCACCATAAAGTTAGGCCCCTATTTATGTCTATTAATACCTGTAAGGTTTGTTTCTTTTCTTTTTTCTCTTTTTTTGTTTTTTGAAAATGTAAATTTTTTTCTATCACCTTATGTTACTCCTTACGTTTATGATCATTTTAAGTTTAATTTAAGAAAGCAATTACTTCTCCTTTTTAATAGTTTTTCGGTTTTCCCAACTTTTGTTTAATTAGTTTAATGAGGTTTTTTTTTGAGTAGATAATTGTCGTATGATTAGTTGCAAATATAATCTCTCTGAGGATAAATTTAATTCCAAACATTCAAGTGAAAATATTAATTAAAAAAGAAAAAATATTACAAATATAAATTTTATATAGTGTATTGTTTTTAAAAACCAATAAATCAATAGTGATAGCTGCCTTGTAAAGCAACATAAATTGTTAGTAAAGTGTAAATTCAAGTATATTTCGTCTAAGTATATCGTCAAGAAGTTTCAAATGTAAAAATAGAACAAATTCATTTTGTTTTGTTTTTTGTGGAAGTTACATAACACATACTGCTAAAAGAATCACCCCATTTATAAGAACTGCCTATCTGCATTACTATTTGATATTTTCCAACTCCTAAATAAATCCGAGGTGGGAGGAGCTATATCATGTCAAAAAACTTCACAAAAAAAATCTCAATATCGAGAAAAACCATTTACAAATAAAATACAACTTTTGTCAAAAAAAGACATTTCATAATCAACTAACTAATATTTTCCAACTCCTAAAATAAGTCCAAGGTGGGAGGAGCTAGATCATGTCAAAAAAAATCTCAATTTCGAGAAAAATCATATACAAATAAAATACAACTTTTGTCAAAAAAATGACATTTCATAATCAACTAAATGATATTTTCCAACTCGTGAAATAAGTCCGAGGTAGAAGGAGCTAAATCTACTACCAAAACAACTTATATATAAATCAATTATGTTTGCAGAATTTAAATTATTCTTATAGTTAAATTTTTTTTCCAAATTTTGAGTTTTGACTTTCTTTGGAAAAACTTGAATAACTTGATGCAAACTGCACCAATATTCGTATATTTTAGCTTAAAAGAAAGAAAATTTAAGCTACTGTAGGATCCAAGAAATTAAAAAAAATTAGCGTCTTTATTTATTCAAAATTTATGGTGTTGAAAATGGAAAATTTTTAAAAAAACGTGAATTTTTCGTATTTTTACAACTTTTTCCGACTGTAACTTCCAGAATCCCTTATGAATTTTTACAAAATATAGCTCAAAATGTTTGTTGGCATATTTACTATGCCCTTGTTTCATTAATATATTTGATTGGTTTGTTTTGTAAAATATGAGACCCAAAAACCGAAACAACATTTTTGATCACCGAAAAAATTGGTTTTTCGTGAATATCTCAAAAACAAGAGCTAACCAAAAATAATGAATATGATATTCGTGTTCAAGAGGTCCAAATCCATAAGAAAAGTTGGGTTTTATTCAGGGAGACAAAAAAAGTTCAAAATTTGTAAACTAGTGTTATTTGTTAAACAAAAACTATTTTTTGTTGAATAGAAACCTCGTACGTTTTCCCACTTTGCCTTTTCATCCCAAAAAACAGCTAACAAATTATAGTACGATAAAACTATAATTTTTTTTTATATTGAAATCTATTTGTCTGTCATGATTTTGTGAATCTAAAACATATTTTCTTTTAATCGCATTGGGTATCCGAAAATGATTTTCAGTTGAGTATCTTCAAATGGTTTGTTTTAACTAATTTTCTTCTTTAATTTTTTTAAAATGTTTTGCTCTAGTAAATTTAAAAAAAATGTAATAATTAAAAATTTTAATTAAAACAACGTTATTTTATTTATTATTGTTATGATTATACGTAACATTGTATTTACGTCAGCTTTATTCAAGCTACTTTTATTAACGGTTAAAATTTAACTTTCTTTCTATTTGATTTTAATCTAATTTATATTTTCATTTTTTTCTATTTCAACACTTTTCTATTTGTATTGTTCTTTGATATAAAATTTTATAGAAATTAAAATTTAATGTTTATTATTTATTAAAATTATTGTTTAAAATTTTATTGTTTTATTATTATTGTTGGGAAATCTCAAGTTGTACCGAACTTATACATTTGTAGTTTTGAATGATATAGACATAATATTTAGGTAGATTTCATATAAAAATCTACCTATTGTAATGTGCCTCATCTCGGAATTTCGGAAAAATGTTTGTGCCAAACGACTATATATGATAAGCGGAGACGAAAATACAAAAAAAAAAATTATATATATATGTATATATATAAACGATATGAAATATAACGAAAACGACCGGCACTCTCTCGGTCGTATTTGTTGAGGTAGATCAAAAAAAATTTCTGTACATGTATGTTTTATTAATATCTTGGACAAGTTCGTGAATCAGCGAAATTCGACACGTGGTTAAGAAACTAGAGGCATTTTTCTAAAAAATATTGAATTTTTAAAACCGTTATAACGGCCGTTTGGATACTAATATTTTTAAAAAATTAACAAATTTAAAATTTTTGGAATCTTTTTATCAATTTATTTTAAAAATAGACCTCTGCAGTTAGAGGTTCCTGAGTGCGCGGCTCCAACAAAAAGGTCTGCAAAAAAATTTTTTTTGAAACAACCGGCACTCTCACGGTCGCATTTGTAAGGCCAGATCAAAAAACCTTTCTTAAAAATGTGAGTTTTATTAATATATCAGACGAGTTCGTAAATCAGCCAAATCCGACACATGGTTAAGAAACTAGAGGCTTTATACTAGAAAAAAAGTCTGTATTTTAGATCCGTTATAACGACCGTTTAGATATTAGTATTTTTAAAAACTTCATAAATTTAAAATCTTTGAAACCATTTTAATCAATTTCTTTCAAAAAATGGACCTCTGCAGTTGGAGGATTCTGAGTGAGCGACTCCAACAAAAAAGCTTGTAAAACAAAAAATGCGTTTGAATCAACAGGCGCTCTCACGGTCGCATTTGTGGAGCCAGATCAAAAAACCTTTCTAAAAAATATGTGTTTTATTAATATCTTAGACAAGTTCGTAAATCAGAAAAATCTGGCACATGGTTAAGGAACTAGAGGCTTTATACTAGAAAAAAAATTGGTTCTTTAAATCCGTTATAACGGCCGTTTGGATACTAATATTTTTAAAAACTTATAAATTTAGAATCTGTGATAACATTTTAATCCGTTTCTTATAAATATAAACCTCTGCAGTTAGAGGTTTTTGACTTGTTGCCTTTAACAAAAAAGTTTGCAACAATCCATAACTACAATTTCCAAAAACCTTATAACAGTCAATGAAAAAAAAAAAGATTTGAATAGAAGAAATTAATTTTTTTTTCTTAGAAATAAACTATTTTGATATTTTGCAGTAATTGCACGACATATGATATAGAGCAGGTTTGTGTCATAAATTATCACACATATGTTCTGTGGTAGATTTGATATTTGTTTGTTGCAAAATTGGATAGATGTAGTTTTGCTTATATGTAGCTAATTTTTTTTAAATTTGTTCGATATCTGTAAATAGTTTGTTTTGTTTAAATTAATCTGATACATCAGATTCTACTGGCACACAAAACTGTCTGATCTCGAAATCTACCTATTTCTAGCAGATATACGTGCCGCTTGGACTTTTTTTTAAATCAAGAGTACATTGTACAAAACGTCAATTTAGAATGCGAAAAGAATGCGTTTAAAAATAAATAATGTTTTGTTTAAATAATATTTAAGAAATTTATTGTTTCAGGTTGCTGTTAATGTGTTAACATTAGAAAAGAAGAAACCAAATCCTATTTTTAATATAATGGAATTTCGAATAACACATTCTTTGTTCCGAGCACCTATTGTTAAAGTTACAAATACTTTAGTTCCAAGTGGTTTTATTGGTGACCGACAAGCGGCGCTGTAAGTTGTTTCAACCTAAAATTTTTAATTTAAATTTCAATATTTTTTTTTTCGTTGTTAGAAATGCAACAGCAAAAGTAGCAGAAATATTAAATGAAATTGGTGAGGCATCAGCAAGGGCACAAGGGTTAAATAAACCAGTAACAACAGCACAAAAATTGAGAAATTCAGACCACACATGTTATTTGTTAACAGAAAAATCATCTAAATCGTAAGTCAATTTAAAACTAGCTGTATACGCACCACGCGTTGCTGTGGCTCAGTCTGAAATGAATGGAAAAGTAAATAAAAAGTATTCTAGCAAACATAGATTCCAAGGAAATAATTCAATTCAATACACTCCCCTCGGATCAAATGAACTCGATTTTCGTAAACAGATAATTAAATTATTTTCGAAACATAAAATTGAACTGAATGCAACAATGGGTATCCAATTATTTTTCATTACGCTTTTCGCAAACAGATGTTCAAATCATTTCCAACGAGTGATTATGCACTTCAAAGTGAACAAAAACAACACTATAAAAACACCCGCGTATTCAAATGTATCGTTTTTGTTTTGTTAATATTTCAAGTCAATCGACTACTTTGCCAGCAAAAAGGTTGAACTTTTATATATAAATAAAATATCGAATCATATGTTGGCACTACTAAAAAAACTGAGTGAACAATTTCACAGCTACAAATTTGGGTTTTTGTTAAATTAGGAATTTGTTTGTCATGCTATGAAGGTTTATCGCATTATATTCCGACAAAAAATAAGCATTATCAAAACTTCATCTACTTTAAATTATTACTGTTGGTTTTGTCGACATGTTTTGATTTTACGAAATTTATTAGCAGATAGTTAATTAAAAGTAATTTACTGTGAAAATTTTAACGAGCACTAACATGTGTACAGTTGAATATGAAACAATTATTTGTTATATTGATTTTAAAATAATTCTAACGATTGTTCTATATAAATTGCATATCAATTACCTACTTCTTAACAAGAAAAAGTAATAATAATGTCCTAAAATACTTAACTAAACAATTTACCTCAGTGTAATTAACTTTTGGTTTTAACAATATATTTATTACAAACCAATCTTGCGTGCGTTTAATTCTTATTTATTTCCCGTCCCTATGTTATGCCTACTCTCGTGTCATATTGTACTTTAGCTTTGGTTTATCATAATTATCTTAAAAAGTTTATATTACTTCAATGAAATAGTTTTACATAACATGTTTACATGCATTAGTTCAAAAGAAAAATGAGTCGTGTTCGTGAAATATGTAGCGCTAAAACAAGGAAAATGTGTAACCTCAAATATGTTACGGTTTGATGACTTTTTAAAGTTTAGTTTTTTCGGTAGATATTTTTTTTTATTTCGAAATAAAATCTTTTGTCCTAACTACGTGTCCTAGCTTCGAAAACGAAATAAAATAAATTAAGAATTGATTCTAGAATCTTCACTTTATGAAAGTTATTCTTATATAACTTTATGAAAGTTATTCTTATTCGCACGAGGTCGTGTGCGACTATGAAGCTTGAGCGGATATTCAAAATTTAATGTTTTCAAAAAAAATATTAGGATAATTAGACACATTTTTTCATAAAAAAAACGTCCATCTAGTTCAAGGAAAACTGGGAGGGTGCATTAACAGTCAACACTTCGCGGAGGGTGCATTAACAGTCTAGTCTTCTTATCGGTAATACTCGAATAGTTTAATTTGTTTGTAGTCAATATCTGTTTGATTCTTATAAATGATTACAACGTGAACTGTAAAAGTAAATTTTCGCTGAATTTGTTCTGAACTGAATTTGTTCACTGAAGGCGCATCATTGCATATTTTACACTTTTTAATCGGTTTTGTCCAGAAATGAGTAGCGTTACACTTACAATATATAAAACATCACATATACGATGGTATATCAAAAACTAAGAACACGAAAATTAAATATAATATTGTATTCTTTTTTAGAAAAGACCGTTTCATATGGTACTTGCCAATGCTAAACCGGCCAATCCTTGTTTGTTGTTATTTTTATTTAAATAAGAGCAAAGACACATACAAATAAATATAATATTTTCTTAATAGGTTTTTGCAATATTAAAAAAATGTTGAGGTTGTATTTTACTAATCTTCAAGTTTTCAGCGTTTCATTAGTGTGACACCGACATATCAGAAAACTAACGGTAATGGTTCGTCTAAATTTTTACCAAGAAGGTGTGTTGATAGTGATCTAGTGAATAGCACTCTGAACTCGGACTCGAACTCGTAGGACATGGATTCGACTCCCCATCTAGGTCAAACAAAGTGTTTTTAAGCAAAACATTAACAACCATCAACACACCGGTTAAAATACCGATATTCAAAGATTAACCGTTAGTCAATCATAAGTTGGAAAAACACTAATATAAAACTAATCGATTAAAGTAACTTCAAGTTGGAAGCCCTCGATCAATAATTTTTTTTAACAGTTTTATAGAAACATTTTTCTTGAGATTTGGATCCCTTTTGGTTTATAACGTATTCACGATACTATAAAAGAATTTAATTTTTCAGAAAAAACCCCTCGCAAAAAATTATAATATATTTCAGTGATAAAAAATCAAAATGAAATCGTCACGCGAAAACACGCTTCGATGGCTATTTAAGTCGTGATTAAAATTAATCTTGATTCTATTTGTTTTTTCTATAAATACAACAAAAACAATTCTTTTTAAATTTTTATTGAAAAACAAAACGAAGAACCTTTATAAATATTGTATGGAGTTATGAGTTTAAGAAGTTCACAATACTTGCTGGTCCGAAAATATCACATTTAGATAATGATATACCTAATTTATATTTTAGAAGTTTGGAAAATACTTTGTTTTTGGCATTTTGGGCTTTTTAGCAAAGAGACGTTAAACGTTTGATTGTTTTTTAGTATGTTTTTTCATGAAAAATCGTTAGTTGGCCATAAATGATAGTCATTTTACCGGATTCGGTCCAACGCTAAAAAGCGGTTCGGCAGATCTAATTTGTTACGAGAATCTTATGGAGAGATCCTCATGGTTTGGTTAAAATTGAATAAAGACATTTTAATAATTCTTAACCTTTAAAAACAAGATACTCACCGTACCAGGTTCACGGATAAAAAGTCCTCTAATTTGAGATCGATCTGCTCATACGACTGACTTAAGCTTGGCTCACGGTTCGTTGCAGTCGTCAACTATACATAAGAGGAGAGCGACAAATCGCATTAAAACCAATGGTCCTATCGTGTATGACTAGTTAATAGACATACACATAACACAACGGATTTTTAAAATTTTCTTATGTTGTTTAATTTTCCTTTCAATTAATTCAACCATCATTTTTCCAAATAACCAAATTAACTAATAACTAATTTAATTATACGACTTTCTTCAATAATACTTACGTGTTTGCTTTAAAAACAAAACTTAATTGTTGTTTATTATAATATAATCATCAAATAAAATCAAAACAAAAACTATTTTAATGACTATAATTCTTTGACAGGAAATACATAAAACAAATAATTATTATTTTAAATTATTTTTTGTATTCAAAGCAACAACAAAAACGTTAAAGGACATTCACTTTTTAAGGACATTATTTTCCAGTTTCCCCAATTGCTTTAAATTTTTTCTACCATTCAATATCAGTAATGGCATAACTATATTAGCAGATTTGTTCTGATTGATTTTTAATTTAATTTTAGGGGTATTGCAATAGTAACAGGATTATTAAAAGTTGGTATTAAATCATTATACATATTTGATGCCAATGGTGATACACAAATGGTAAATGCACCATGTCTACTTGATTTTTATATTCATGAATCGAGACAACGAACTGGATTTGGAAGAGTACTCTATGAATATATGTTGGAACATGAAAAATATCAGCCAGATCAATTAGCTATCGATAGACCATCAGAAAAATTAATTGGCTTTTTAAGGAAACATTATGGTAAGTAAAAAAATTTATTATTTCAAATACATATGAATGATTTCTTGAAAAATGGATGGGAAAAAAGATTGTACGAATTATTTGTTTCCTGTTTATTTTTTTTCACAATTAAATTTTATTCAACCGAACTTCGGCACAGTGCATGCATAAAAGGATTTTAAATGTAACATAGGGCGTAAACTATAAAACATCACTTTCATAAAATGGGGGAACAAATGTTTACTGATAAAGACGAAAAAGCTGAAAACTTACAAAAATTAAAATACGTGGTCTATTTTTATCCAATTTTGGTGTTGTACGATCTTACCCGCAATTGTAATAAAAATTCTGGATTAAATGTATTTAGTTAATTAGCTATCTATACGAGTTTGATATTATAGAGTGCGTTTTAATACTGAATGAAGTATTAACTTTTTTTTGTGGTTATGCTCCATGTAGTAGCTTTTCCGAGCTATCTAGCATTTAATATTAACCACGATGATTCAGCAGCGGTATATTTACCATGGCAGTCAATTTTAAGGGTTGTTAATGACGTCCGTGTACCATTGTAGTCGTGGTCTACCTCGCGATCGCCCACTCCCTGGGCTACTAACGTATATTTTTGAACTATTCCAGCCTGGACTGAAATAACTGGAACTGTATCGCAGAGCATACCCAAACCAAGCAACTCTATTAGACCGGCTACAGCCTAGTATATCAGAACTCTCAAGAAGGTGACTGATTGCAAATTTATATTAAGTCCTATGCCTCTATCTTCTGTTTTAAGTAGACCAAAAATGTAGCGTAGGATTTGTAACGTCGACTATATTCGCAGTAGTAATATTATTAAACCAATTTCCATTCTCTTTTCCATTCATCAAAAATATTTCCATATTCCATTTCATTTTTTTTTACAATTATAATAGTTTAACAGTTTTTTTTCAAATAACCGAAATTCGAATATCACGTAAAATAAATGAACGTACTCAATAAATGACCGTACTCAATGCTGTTTTTGTTTTTTTGCTGAAGAAAATGTAAATGTCATAAATCACATTTTTTCTTAGAGCCATTCCATGTTTGCCTATCAAACAATTCGAAGTTTAATAATCAAAAATCAAAACATTTATTTTTGGATGATCAATATTGTTCTTTTAAAATTGAGAACGATCATCATAAGTATATAATAAGTTGAACATTCTAATTAGTTTCTTGTTTTTTTTGTAAACCAAAGATAATGTACAGATAATTATAAAAATAAAATCTGGGAATTTTATAAACAAAAGATTTTTAAGAGTTTTCTTTTTCAAGAGTTAAATTGTGGTGACTAAAATGAAATTTTCCAGGATTTCACATTTCCTTTTGTTATAAAGAAAATAAAGAAACCTGAACAGTGAAAAATAATCAGGAAGAAAATAAGTTTTGATGGAACTGGTTTCCTATTTAAAGTATTATTTCTTGTGGTGTTAAGCAGTACAACAATAAGATTTACTAAGGATTGCAAAGGTTGGCGGTATTCCATGAGAAGATATTCTTGGCGAACAAATCGACGAGATCAGTGGCATAAACTACCGAAGCCCACTAGAAGGAGGAAAACATAAATTATAGATAGCACCGATCAACTGCATCACTAATTTAAGGTTAGGTTTTTTTTATTATTAGTTATATTTATATGCATATTACTTTTAGGAGATTATTTTTTTCTATTATTTCTGTTAATAATTACTGGTGGATTATTTCACCAATGACTGGCTAGAAATATAATTCGATTAAGAGATTCCTAAATATAGATGTGTCTGGAGTGATTCGATATCCCGTGTCGTATTGATTTATTTGTTTATGGAAACAATTGTTTTTTTGTTATTAAAAAGTCCAGGTGGATTCAACAACTTTGAATCAGTTAACAAACGTGGGCCGAAACTGAAACGGACCTTAAAAAAGAACCGGAATAACGGTAAATTGATTTTTTGGCGCGGATTTTTTTTATATATGATTTTGTTTTTGATAAAACCAGTTTTGGTTAGTATTTTTGTTGCAAATATATGTGCAAAATATATGCAAATATTGCATATCTGGAAATAATTTTTGCTGGTAAACCAACTTTGGTTTTTTTTGTGATTGATATTTTGGGTACAAAACCAGTTATTGGTTTCGTTTTTTTGATTAGGAAATTATTTAATATAAGAAATGTATACAATCAGGAGGTTCCAGGGGATGCGAATCAGGAGGAGTCGACCAGGGGGGGTTGAGCCGTGGGTGAATGAAGTGGATGAAGAAATGTATGTGGCCTGGAAGGAGAGAATGGATGAGGCGAGGGAAGTGGTGAAGGATATAGTAGGTGTGGTTATGGATGAAGTTAAGGATGCAATTTTTTTAGAATTAATGGATGATATAGCGGAGGAACAATGGGAAGAGATTATGGATGAGATAGTGAGTGGAATAGTGAATGAGTGCGTGAATGAGAAAGCGAATGAGATGAATGTGGTGAATGAGGAAGCGAATGAGACGAATGTGGTGAATGAGGAAGTGAATGTGGGCTGGCGTGAAAGGAGGAGGATCTCCAAAAACAGGAGCTCACACCTGAAGAGAAAGGAGAGGAGAAGGAAGGATAAGGAGAGCCGCTTGGTCGTGGAGCTGGGAGCTTCCTCGACCAAGAGTACTCAAGTGGAGGAGCTGGTTGAGGAGGTTCCCATCTCACCGATCACGCGACTGGAAGAGGAGTGGTCTGGTCCACAGGAGGCCCCTGTTCCTCACTGTATAATTAATTAAAATTAATTATTTTTAATTTGGAAAAAAACCGTTTTGGGGTGGTAATTTTTTTCAGAGATTGTTTTTTTATACCGCCAATGTACATAATGTATATATTGTACATATTTTTGTAGATATTTTTGATGTCAATGTACATATTGTGTATAATGTACATATTTTTTTTTATATACAATGTGTATATTTTTTGGAAATATCTTTGTAAATAGTTTGTTCATATTTTTCTTGTACATATTGTACATATTTTTTTTGTGTAAATGATTTTTTTTGGTATATAGTTTTTGTACATAGTGTATTAGGTTGTAAATAATATTCTTTCTTAGCGGTAGGCCTAACAAGCCATCCATGGGGCTTCACTCTTTAGCATTAATGACGTTCTTAGGTCGCCTATGGCCATCGGGGTTATGCGATCGAAGATCATTGGTTTCTTCTCTTCATTCAGCGAGGGAGTTCTCAGGGACGAGGAGTGGTGTTGCTGTGTTTGTACTTAGCTGCAAACCAGTAGTACCATTCTTTGCTCAGAGGCTTCTTCGCTGTAATGAAGAGAAGAACCAATTATACTTTGCTTTCAGGATCAGAGGCTTCACCTCATACAAATTCATACTTTTCCATTTTTCCATTTAGCTTTGCAATAGACAGTTTTTCATAGAGTTTAGGATTTCTGGTGCTCGGGAGCGTTCTTCAACTTTCGCATTAAGTTTAGTTGTAATTTATTTTTAGGTTAAACAAGCACAACTGGGTCAGTAGAAATCGACCTAAGGTCTAATCGTGACAGTTGTGATTGTTTTATTAGGTTGGGGAGAAACTTTTCTGTAGAATCTGGTCGTTAGGGGCTTTTCTATCAGTTCTCACATGCATTGTTGGAGTGGGCTCGCGAACGCGATATTTTAGATTTAAACAATATGGATATTGTAACCATACTTACTTTTTAAATTGTCTCCAGACGAGTCTGAACTTGGGAGTCTCTTCTCTTATTAAATAAAAATAAAATAAATAAAACAAATTTTTTGGAAATTAAATAAATAAAAATTTTTATTAAATAAAATAATTTTTTTTTAAATTTAAATAATTTTAGGTAATTAAATAATTTTTTTTATTAAATAAACAATTACATCAAGAGTTAAATAAATATTCTTTATTTTTTAAAAAAAATAAATAAATATTTGAGCTAAGACGGTGCATCTAATAAATAAGCATTTTTTTTGAATATTTTTATTTTTCAATTTTTTTAAAAATAAATAAATATATTTTAGGGGTGCTATCGTCAATAACTAATTTTAGGTGTATAATTAATTCAGGAATTTCAGTATATCTGAAATTAAATAAATAAATTACATTTTATATATATTAATATTTTAAGTATTTTTGTCAAAAAAATCAAGCAGCGTTGAGTACAGCAATCGTTTTCTTTTCGGCTTTATTAAATTTGTTGTTACAAAAATTATTGTGTTTTCGTATTTGATTTGTTGTTGTTCGTTATTTTTTTGTCGTTTTTGCGTTTTTCATTTTTTTTGTGCATTTCCATCGGACGATTGTTACCGGGCGTACTAACTCCACCTTTTTTTTTGGAATTGGTTTTAGGACTATTATTGGTATTTATTGTGAATTCTGGATTTTATGAATTTTACCATCGAAATGTCAAGTCACATTGACGTTGACCATCCGTTCTATGGTCTGGAACCCAGCGAGCTGCAGATCGAATGTCTGGTTCGGGGTGTGAACTTCAGGGGGGTCAATTGGGCGGAGGAACTGCGAAACCACGCAGATCATGGTGCAGTTCCCGTAACAGTATCTCATGCGAGAGATTTGGTAGCTGAATCTCAAATGGTGGTGCAGGCAGCACAACTTGTTTTAGATCAGGTACGTCGACTTCAGCCACCGATTAATCAGACCTTCTTAGATGGTTTGGCGAATCGAGTGTTGCATTACACGGGTAGAATGAATAGGTTGGGTCCTCGCAATGACTTGCAAGAAGCCCGCACCTACGCTATCTCGCAATTGTCACGCGCTTGGGATATAATAGGATCGCTGTCAACACGTCCAATTATGCAAAATAAGCCAGGAGTATCATCTGCTCCATCTGTTTCACCTGCTTTTCAACCAGATGAGAGATCCACACCGATCCCAGTGCAGCCAATAACGGACACAATACATAGTCTGAATCGTCCAAACCATCAACAACAGAGACGGTCAGAACAATTACCGCCGGCTTATTTTCAGCAATCGGGTTTGAGAGCTGAGAACTTTGCAATACCACAATTGGGTCCATCGTTCCAAGCTGAACACATACACAACAATCCAGCATTGGTACAACCACAATTACAATCAAATTATCCATCAGTACCACAGGTACAACCACCACAAATATATCCACAAGCTCCACTAACAGCACCACCACCATACGACCAACCTCCTCAGGTATGTCGTGATGCGGCTCCAGCGTTAGCACCAGTGGAGTACCGAGGGGTTCGTGGGAACAATTTGAGTCGTTATGACTCAAATTGGGTTCCAACCTTCACAGGAGATGGTCACTCTCCTGATGTTCATGAGTTTGTTCACAGAGTGGAGGCGGCTGCCAGGAGGGACCGTGTGAATTGGGACGACCTTAGGTCTATCGTTCCACGGTACCTCAAGGGGGCTGCCGACAGATACTATTTGAACTTGACTCATGAATATGAGGTGGTGACTTACCCAGTGTTAAGGGAGGGACTCCTACAAACCTTCGGTACGCTCACTGATGATAAGGCGATCTTGCAAGTTCTTCTGAACCGCAAACAAAAGTCAAAGGAGAGCGTATACGAGTATCTAGTGGAGATTGGTTCGTTGAACCGTCGCTTAGCACGTCCATTTGCTGACCGTGAAATGCTAGAGATTGCTCGGGAGGGACTGAGTGTGGAGCTCAAAAATGCTACACTTGCAGCAACAATACATTCAATGGATGAACTTCGGACTTTATGTCAGAAGTTTGAGCGTTTGTGGTCCACACCAGTTCCGACCAGAACATCAAACTTAAGAATTAGCGAGCTACAGCAGGTGGATGATTATGAGGTGGATGTTGAACCAGAACAACATGGATATATTGAAGCGGTGGATTCAACACCGAGACGGATACTTCAGCGACCTGGTATACCATCTGATAACAGCCAACCTGGTCCATCAATGTCCAGACAGCCAATAGTATGCTTCAGATGTGGAGTAAACGGTCATCGAGCTCCTGATTGCTCTAAGAATCGGATAAAATTATATTGTTGGAAATGTAACAAGCCTGACGTAATTTATGCAAATTGTTCCTATTGTCACCCGTCGTTAAACTATCGTCCGAGAGTACATGCTTCGGGGATGGTACCCTCGGTTCAACATCCAATGAGCCCGAAGAAATCGACGAGAGATGTAGCGACGCAGGACGATCGGCCACCACTCAAGAACCCCGAATAAAATCATTTAGCACATTTAATTTCCCATCATTACATCGAACGTATTTTAGACGTCTGGAACGTAACATTAGATATTGGAGGATGAGGAAATTATTTCGTAAAGCATGTATTTCATCTATCCTTTCAGAAACAAAGGATCCTCGGCCGCGATTAACAATTAGGATTTTGGACAAACATATTTCAGGATTATTGGATAGTGGAGCGTCAATCACTATACTTGGGAGAAATTCCTTGGAATTATTGGAATCATCAGGTACAACCTACCGTAAGTACACCGTGTATTCGTATGGCAGATGATACTGCAAATAAAATTTTGGGTTACATAGAAGTTCCAATAACTGTGAATGGCTCCACTAAACCAATGCGGTTCCATATAGTCCCTGGTTTACGAGAAGACCTGGGCATAGATTTCTGGGAGAAATTTGGTATTTTTCCTTCCTTTGTTAGTGAACTGACTCGTACAGAGCTACAAACTTTAAATACACACAACCTCACCACTGACCAGCAACGAGAACTGGATATGATCAAGGATTCTTTCCCGTCGTTTGAAGTGTCTGGACTCGGAAAGACTTCTTTGGTTGAACATGTCATCGATGTTGGTGATAGTGCACCTGTTAAACAGAGCCACTATCCCACATCGCCGGCTGTTCAACTAAAGATTTATGCCGAACTTGACCGAATGCTTCAAATGGGCGTGATCGAGAGCCTAACAGTTCGTGGTGCTCGCCAGTGGTCCTGGTACAAAAAGAATCTGGTAAAAACAGATTATGTATTGATAGCCGTCGTGTCAATTCACTAATGAAAAAGGACGCTTACCCACTTCCCTTGATTGATGGCTTACTAGGTCGTCTAAATAGCACAAAGTACATTTCAAGTATTGATCTCAAAGATGCTTTCTGGCAGATTCCTCTGGCAGAAGCATCTAGAGACAAGACAGCCTTCACAGTGCCTGGTCGTCCATTGTATCAATTCCGGGTTATGCCCTTTGGATTGTGCAATGCTCCCCAGACAATGTGTCGGCTAATGCACAAAGTGATACCACATCAATATCACGAAAATGTCTTTGTTTATTTAGATGATCTATTGGTAGTCTCTTCCACGTTCCAGGAACATATGGAATTGCTGTCCAAAGTCTCTTCATTGATAAGAGCGGCTGGGTTAACAATAAACCTCAAGAAAAGTAAATTTGTTCTGAGAGAGGTGAAATACTTGGGATTTTTGGTTGGTGAAGATGGTCTTCGAACAGATCCAGATAAAGTAAGAGCTGTAGCAGAGTACCCAGCTCCATCTACAGTTAAACAAATACGACGTCTTTTAGGAATGGCTGGTTGGTACCAACGTTTTATACCAAATTACGCAAGCGTGGTATCACCGATAACAGATTTGTTAAAGAAAAGCTCTGGGAAATTGAAATGGACATTGGAAGCGCAAGCAGCTTTTGAAAATTTAAAAAGATTGCTTACTACAGCACCGGTATTAATTAACCCTGACTATAATAAAGAGTTCTTTATTAGATGCGATGCGAGTCTGACAGGGATAGGTAGCGTATTGTATCAGGTCGACGAAGACGGACAAGAGTGTCCGATAGCCTTCATGTCGAAGAAACTGAACAAAGCTCAAAGAAACTAGTCGGTTTCTGAGCTGGAATGTCTTGCGGCAATTCTTAGTGAAGAAATTTAGGGGCTATGTTGAGGGTCACCGATTTACAATCGTGACTGATCACTCAAGTCTGAAGTGGCTTATGTCACAGAAAGACTTGAGTGGTCGTCTGGCTAGGTGGAGCCTAAAACTCCAACACATGGATTTTTCCATTGTCCACCAAAAAGGTACCCAAAATATAGTCCCTGATGCTCTATCTCGTCTTTATGACGATACACACGAGGAATTGGCGGAAGCATTAACACATCACATCACCGACATTAAACTCGAAAATGAAGGTTATCGGCACAACGAATATACGGATATGATAGCTAAAGTTCAATCATCACCTAAGGACTTTCCTTCAGTCAAAGTCGTGGATGATAAGCTATACATACGTATTGAGCCAAGACCTGATGCAATACCTAACGATGTTCCTGTGTGGAAACTCTGGATACCGAAACCGATGACTTCAAACATGATTCAGAAACATCACGATGATAGTACTGCTGCTCATGGAGGTGTTAAAAAGACATTAGAATTACTTCGACGTCTTTATTATTGGCCGGGCATGGCGTCGCAGGTACACAACTATGTTGTGTCCTGCGACACATGTAAACAAACAAAAGCCACGAATCAGATATTGCGTCCTCCGATGCAATATCAATTCGAAACAGCACGTCCATGGCAGAGAGTCTATATAGATTTTTTGGGACCGTACCCTCGTTCTACACTTGGGAATACGGTATTACTAATAGTTCTGGATCATGCTACGAAGTTTGTACTACTGAAACCACTTAGAAACGCAACTTCACCGAAGGTGAATGCTTTTCCTGAGGAATGAAGTGTTTCTTACATATGGGGTACCAGAGTTTCTGCACAGTGACAATGGCAAACAGTTCACTAGTAGGAACTTTCAAAATCTTTTGTCAGATTTCGGCATTAAACACATTAGGACCGGTGTCTATAGTCCTCAAAGCAACGCGTCAGAGCGGGTCAATAGGTCAGTTCTAGCAGCAATTCGAGCGTTCATTGAAGGTCAACATACCAAGTGGGATTCACAAATTGGTGAAATCGCATATGCACTGCGGGCTGCAGTACATTCAGCGACCAAGTACTCACCGTACTATCTATTATTTGGTCAACATCCAATTTCGGATGGAAATACTTACCATTTGTTAAGATCACTACACAAGCTTGGTGAAGATGCTGGTGAGGAAATAGAACGCTCTGATCATTTGACTCTGCTCAGGAACCGGGTTCAACAAAATTTAAAAGCAGCTTTCAAAAAATCGCAACATCAGTATAACCTGCGATCGAAACTACGGACTTTTCAACCACAACAACGGGTGTTTGTACGGCAACATCATTTGAGTGACGCTACTAAAAAGTTCTCGGCAAAATTGGCTCCAAAGTTCTTACCTGCAATGATTAAGACTAAGATTGGAAATGTACTCTATGAGTGCATAGATATGAGCGGTAAGAATCTTGGAGTTCATCATGCGAAGGACATCAGGGAATGATGTCCTTTCGTTAGGTAGGGTCGTTCCTCTGGCTAGTTGTCTTCATTGTGGTTCACACCTCCCGTGTCATACTTACTGGTTGCATCGGGGTGTCCATAGTGCTGACGTCCGGATGGATGGTCGGTCTCAATGCTCAGTGAAGTTCCTAGGGATCTCATGAGTGTTGGAACCGGTCATCGGTCTTGACGCCAGTGACTGTTGATATCTCGATCCCAGATACAGTTTAATTGGTGGAAGTAGTTCGGTGGTTTTCTGACATGGATGGGGTGGCGACGTTTTTGTGACTTCAAGGTCAAATGTCTTGACTATAACCTTGAATTCATGGTTGTAACGTCGACTATATTCGCAGTAGTAATAGATTTTACACTCAAATTTAGATAAATGTGACTCGTTATGTTGTGTAAGGGTCAACGTTTGTAATCCATACATAACTATAGGCTTCAGGTCTTGTCAAACTCTTTTATAACTTGATTTTAGTGTTAGTTGAAACATACGGTGATCCAAATAGAAGTTTAATTGAGTAAAAAGTGGATTATCTGTAGTGATTCTAGATTTTGTACCTGTAAGTATGCTGTTGTTTAAGTCGAGTTTTAATCACAAATATTTAAAAGATTTGTTCATAGTCGCACATCAAATCTTTTTCTCAGTATCTCTTGAAACATTCAAATTGTTACAATTATCCACAACCACAAACGCAATGAAATACAAAACAAAATTGCATTCAACCCTCATTATCGATATACAGTCTTTCAAAAATAAAATCAACGTCATATTGTTTCTAAGAAATAGGACCGAAACATGAAATAAAATATATCGAAAATAATCACGTAGATTTCTGGAGCTTTCTTTGCAAAGAATGGAATTTCCTAGAATATACGAGAAATTAAACAGAATTATGCTTTTTGTAGAATGAGAATGCGTTTATATTAGACTTCGATGATGCAAAGTTAAATTAAATTAGATTGCGATAGTGTTAATAGTTTAAGGGGAATGTGATTTTGTTAAATGCAATTTAATTGTTATAAAGGTTTAAGTGTTTGTGTATTATTTTGGACATTGTGAACTGGAAATTTCTACAATCAACCGTTGTAGTTTTTGAAGCTATTGGCAGAATATTCTAAATAAGAATATTGTTTCTGTATTGTTTTCCTGTTGTTATGGAACAATAGCAGTATTGAATATTTAATAAAACCTGGTGTTTTTGCTTACTAAACAGTGATCGAATTCAGAAAATGATTTGGAAATTACGATTATCGAATTGAGAATAAGGCAAATTCGAAGTAAGGTTGAAAACGTGACAATAAGTTTTTTCATAATTTATTAACTGGAAAGTTGTTTTGAAATCGGAGTTATTATGATATCTTTACGTTTCATGTAGTCAGCCAGCCGTCGCTCCTTTCATTTGATGACTACCACATATTTTATACTTCGTGAGGCGCCTTTCCTTGACAGTTTTTTTATCTGCCATTTTCCTCGATTCGGTCGCTTTTCCGTTCGGCAAACTCGGAAACATTGCGATTGCCCGGGGTATTGTAAATTTACTCCTACAATTTTGTTTTTTATTAATGGGGGATGGAAATTTGTTTTAGAAAATGAAGATAACCTTGTCCGACAAAAATTTGTTTGCTATTGTCGAGTTCGACAATTGACATTTTGGCATGTTTGAGTTGTCGGACTCGATATTAGCTGACAAATTTTTGTCGGACAAGGATGCCCTCGTTTTCTAAAACAATTTGCCACCCCTCATTAATTAAAAAACAAAATTGTGGGAGTAAATTTACAAGACCTCAGGTAATCGCCATGTTTCGGAATTTGCCCAACGAAAAAGCGACCGAATCGAGGAAAATGGAAGAATAAAAAATTTGTTAAACTCGTCAAGCACAGGTGTCTCACGAAGTATAAAATATGTGGTAATCATCAAATGAAGAGAACGAGGGTCTGGTAACTAATGACCTCCTGTAATGAAAATGAGATGTAAACCTATCGCGGTTTACTTGAATATCGAATTTGATAAAGCGGTCAGTAGTTAATGAGTGAATCGCCTGAACAACTGTTTATTTGAAACTTCAATAACACTCAGTTTTAACATTCATTTTTGTAGAAACTTAACGTGTGTGTATCGCTGTATGTAGACCAAAGTTTTGCCAACGCTTTCTCAATAACGGATGGCTCGATGTAAACGGAAATGGTCACTAGCGCTGTATCTTGGCGGAACTAAGCACCAGAACTTTTCTACCGAAATCGACTCTTTTGTTTTTAAGTGGTTTCCAATAAACTGAAAATAATTTCTTGTAAATATCATGAGAATAAATAAAGCTACCAAGATCATTGGCCTCCTGTTTTTTTTGTCATTATGACAATGAAATTTGTATAAACAATTGCTATCTTATTTCTAGAGTTTTTTAAGAAAATGTAACAAAACTACGGGTTATTGCGTTACGAAAACGCATTAAATCTGAGGAATCTTTCGTATGAAAATAAACTGCAAACGCATCCGGATTTACTTGAATATGGAAGAACTGAGTTTATTTTCAAAATTCGATAAAGGAAAGGGGTCAGAGGGTGGTGAGTAGATCGTCTGAAAAACTCTTTATTTAAAACTTCTTCAACTTTAAACACTCAGTTCTGACACTCAGTTCTGACACTCAGTTTTGTTAAAACTTAATGCATAAGGTTTTTGTAATGTTTATAGTAATTTTGAAATTCAGGTTTGTCACTACCGGTTAAATAGCTTTTTTATTGTTTTAAGAATAGCACAATATAAGCCTACATTTATGAAATATGTTTGGCAAATCTTTGGGCAAACGTTTCAGTTAATATGAGAAAGAACTAATTAGCTTCTGGGGTGCATGGTACAAAGTGGTCACACCGACGTGTCTTTAAGCAAATGCTGATTTTTAAACTGACCGGTTGTATGTTGTTGTGTATGGGATGAAACTAAAATTTTTGCGCGAACGAGTTGAACGAGAGGTGTCCTTGTAATGCGTTGTAGTCTAGTATGGAGCCTTGTATGGAGAAGTGGGTTGTGACACTTATTGTAATTCCGATTACACAAAATATTTTATTTAAAAAAATTGTTATTTCGCCTTTCGTAACTATTTTCGTTACGAAAATATTGTGAAAAAACTGTATGTCATGTCATCGCGGAAGCTTTCTCCTTTCTTCTCTGTGTACTTCTTCGAAAATGTTTGTGGTCGGTAACTTCTTTATATGCTCGAGTAGTTAAACTCAAATAACTGCATTTTCTAAAAATAAAAATACTTTTCGGTTGTTGGAAGATTTAGTTTAGTCGGAAAATTTAGTTATTTACGTCAATTTGAACGCACCTCATATTTAACTGGGGAGTATTCTCATAATACCGGATTGAATTTGAAATTTTTTCAAGGAGCTATGACAATCTGCCGTCTTCAGAATCAAGATTGTATGGAAATAGAAACATGCCACATTTATGTAACTATGTAATTATTAAATTGCTCCTCTCAATTTTCAACTAAAAGCAATTCTAAAGATTCTATTCTTATTATAAGGAATAACATTTATACACTTCCTCGTTTTCAATTTTCCCATTTACAAAAAACAGCAATCGCGTGTATACCACACAACTTTCAATTGTTACTATAGAAAATCAAAATACTGCTAGTCAGACTTAAAATTCGAAAACATGTGCATGTCAAAATTTTTATAAATTTTATTTTTTCTTTGATAGGACTAACTGATACAATTCCACAAATGAACAACTTTGTTGTCTTTCAAGGTTTCTTTCGTAATAAACTTAATCACAATGGTATGAAATCGGATGAAAGACGAATGCATTTAACATCAAGGTAATAATTTTAATTTATTGTTATTATTATTTCATATAACTCATCTTTATATTTCTAATTATCTTTATGTGTAACCTATACTTATAATATTTCATTAACTAAAACTGAATCATATTCTATTTTCTACAATAACATTAATGTAACCATAAAAAGTCCAAATACTACATTATTTGGTCCTCAATATACAGCTGATAAACGCCAGCCACGTTCGCATGATACAACACCACAGATACAAATTTTACATACAACACCAGTTGGTCGTTATGCAGCACCAAGGCCAACATGCAGCATGGCACAGGTATAATACTAATTCAATAAAACCATTTTACTATGTAGTTGTTAGATTCTGGTTTTTAATAATAATCATCAAAGATTTGCAGATTGTCCGGCAAAACTTAGTTTTTAAATTTATGCTTTTAAAAGTTTTTATGTTTTTTATTTCATATGCTTTCAGTTTTATTTTCAAATCTACCTACAGTTTATATAAGTTTTGGTTGTTTTTTTAATTAAAAATGTTGATAGTGTCTTTTTGTGCTAGTCACGAAAGAAATATATGTGCTTAGAGCTACAAAATGAAAACGTGATAGAATAAACAATATAGGTTAGATTATAAAATTGATAGAAGCAAAGCCTTATATGACGCTACTTTTTTTTTTGGAAATAGGTTTAGTTTTAATTGGAAAATGATTGATTTTAAATTTAAAATGTTGTGCAAGAGGGGTTAAAAAATAGTATTGCCTTATTGAATTAGGTTGACAATTTTTGTGAAGTAGAAGCAATGTTAATTTAGCAAATAAATAGTTGAATTAATTGATCACATTGAGTACAATTTAACAGCAATCAATTGGAACGTTCTTAAACCAAGAGACCATCTTCTAAAAAAATACAACTAACGATTTCTAATGGATGGAATTTGAAACGACAATTAATCTTCCTCTTGATTTCTTAATTTTGAAACAGGCTAATAAATAGTTTATGTATGGGTAAATCGATTAACTTCGGTTGTTAATTCGACAGAGCCTTGCGAGGCCGTTTTATGTTTAGTTTTATTCGTATTATAAATTAACAAAGAATGGAAAATTTAACAATTACTGTCAAAAATTATTGGTGACGCTGATGCATAAGCCAACTTCACCACAGCTCTGGAAACAAAATGTTCTGGGTATGTGGTGACGTTGTATCCATCAAATATTTCAATTAATGGCTATCTATTTTTAAAAATTTCGCGTAGTTCGATTTATAAAAAACAGGTGCTCCGGAGGTCCTCACCCCCTTCGCTCATTATCGCTCAAAGGCTTATCAGTTCTTTCTCATATAAGGATCTTTTGCTAAATTTTCACCAAAATTAGTTCATCGAAGAAAGCTGCAGTATCCCAACAGACATAAACTCTTTTTTACGAATACAAAACGTACAAAAATTTTTTTACCTGAAGTGACAAACCTGGAATTGGATTGCAGAACTGTTAAAAATCATTCTCTAAACATATTTACTAAGTTTAATCAAATTAATTAATAGGAGCTGATGTTTATTGAAGTTTCAAATAAACAGGTGCTCGGGAGTATCTCTACCGCTTATCCTAATATCGTCCAAAAACTAATCAGTTCTATGTTATTCAGCTCTCCATCTTTTGCCAAGTGTCATCAAAATTGATTAATGAACGAAGTCCGTATGCTCCCAACAAACTTTAAAAACAAAGTGAGAAAAGTCAGCAGTTGTATGGTGGACCGCTCGTCACATCGATGTCTTCCAAAAGTTCATCATTATTCATTATCTTCTCATACTAATTTGAAACCTTTTTCATTAGTTTCATCATAATCACTTCATTTTTGTAGGCTGTAGTGTGAATTAATTGAACACTCGAAAAAATGCATAAAACGGCATAAACACTTTTTTTTACCGGAAGTGAAAACCCGAAAGTTGGAATGCTGAACAGTTGTAAACAATACTAAATATTTATGTACCAAGTTTCGACAAATTCGATTATCATTTAAAGATGTTTTTGAGCTTTCAAAAAACAGGTGTTGAGGTTACTTTGTTCAATATCGCTCAAAAACTAATCAACTCCTTGCTATACATTAATCAACTCCTTGCCATACATATTTGCATCTTTCTTTACAAACATAAAAAATATAGTAAAAAAAATCAGCTGTTGTATTGTGGACCCCTCAATCCTTTTGTCCAATGTACCCAAAATCTAATCAAATCTTTCTCATATTGTTTGAGACCTTTTACCAAAGTTTCATGAAAATTGATTTATAACTGTAGGCTACAGTATAAGTGTTAAAAAACTTAAAAAGAAATTCAAAAAAAAATACCAAAATTGGTATTCTGTATACCAAAATTGGCATACAGAAATATTGGTAACTGTACTAAAACCTTATATACCAAATATCAATAAGTTTGAAATCCGAGAGTAAAGCTATTGCAGTAGTTTAAATCCTACAGGTATTCGGGAGACCGCTGCCATTTCGTCCATTTTTGAAATGAATGGATTATATACCAAAGTTTCCTCAAGATCCCATGGGTTTATGCCAAATCCGTTTTTGTCAAACAACCACCCACCCACAACCCGAAATTTTACCCTTCACTGCTAGGTTTGAACAAGTTAAACTAGACGGTATACTTTGTAGTACTCATTTGCAGCTTCTCGAGAAACTAGGTGAGTCGGTCGACATACAAAAAATTGAATTTATAGGTAGTTCAAGGTCATAAATTGTGCAACAAATTACGTTGTGTAACCTTATAATACTCATATATTATGTTTTCAAAAGATAGGCGTCATATCGATTTTCTCAATTGCATTGAAATACATTTCAGAACACGAAAAATTGTAATAACTTGTTCCAACTTGTTCCTAAACTGTAATAACTTGTTCCTCATTGTTCTAAATTTCCCAAAAATTTATTGTTTCATTTTCTCTTTTCTGTAATAAATTTAACAAGTTCACATTTACTTGTCTCCTATAACCTACTAGCCTGAATCGCAAAATATATTACGGAAAACAAAACATGACCAACCCACAAACTACCAATAATATTCAATATCAAATTAAGAAATATAATTTTAGTTTTCATAATATCAAAATTGCTAAATTTGATTAACATTTTACTGCATTTTAAAATTTCCATTTCATTTTCGAAAACATGTAAAAGTATGATAATGCATGAATTAACATAGATCAAAAATTTTATTTTATTTTTTTGGTGTTGTTATGCAGAAAACTAAAAACAAAACGTTTCACGACATTGAAAAATTTATTGGTTGCATATATTTATTTAATAGTAATTTTTTTTATAAATTTATTTTGATGTTGATTTTCATATTTTTTTTTTAGATAATACATAATTCGCCAACAACAACGGTACCAAATGAACCTCAAAGGTGGGTTTTCAAATTTACTGTTAGTGTTAACTGGTTTTTGTATAATTTTATTTGGAAAGAAAACTCACGAGACAGTTGTAAAACAATAATGAGTAAAGCTTAACGTCTTTTTTCACTTCAAAATCTTTATTTATTTTTAACACCAAGTATTTTCTGTCTCTAAGATATCTTTTTCTTGGTTTAATTGTTTTCTAAACTAGAGTTTAACAATTAACCCAAGAAGAAGGTCTCTTAGAGACAAAAAATATTTGGTGTTAAAAATAAATAAAGTTTTTGAAGCTAAAAAGACGTTGTTTTACTCATTATTACAATCAAGTAGTTCAAACAAAAATTATATAATTGTAAAACATTTAAGATCGTATTTCTAAACAAATATTTTGTCCATCAATAATATCAAAAATTTCTCCAAATTACACAGTTTTATGTAAAAAAGAGGTTTTAGTACACAAATGTTCAGGTTTGATTCTTGACTAAGAAATTTGAGTAGGTTAATAACAGATCGACTACCACAACAACAAATGGCCCTTTCCGCACTTTTATGCAGTGCTAACACACTACTTCGTCGTTCTTTACCTCTTTGCATATAAATTGTCTATAAACTAAATTAGAGTTGCAATATTTGAATTTATTTTATAGGCAAAGAGGTAAGAAACGAATTAGTGAGGCGTTGTACTGTATACAAGTGTGGCAGAGCCCATTCAATGTCGACTCGTCGAAATTGTTCTTTTCGATATAGCAATGTAAAATAAGAAATTGCAAGTATGCTATTTTTTATTTTTAAATAAAAAGTGTTTTGGAGTATGAGTTACAATATGTGCCATAACAACACTTAGGGCCATATCGACAGACGCAACTACAACTTTTAGTTGTAGTCACAGTTTTTTCGAAATTGATGTTCAAAACTGGTATTTTTAAACCACATTAAACTACGAATTTAGTTGAGATTTTGATGGTATTTTTAAACGTAATTTAAAACTATAATTTTTCGAACACAGCATTAATTAGAAATCAGTAATTATGTATTAAAATTTATTGCAATATTAATAATAATGTAATTATAGTAAAAACAACTTAAATACAACACAAAACAATATTGATTTGCAAGATTAACAATTATTTAGAGTTTTCAATTATTTAAAATTTTTATAAAAAACACAATTGAAATGCACATACATGTTAATGTTTCAAAACATTTTATTATAAAATATTATTTGACCACGTATTGATTTAAAAAAATCTATCATCGAATTTTAACCGTCAATTGTAAGTGTACATTTAATCACCGATATCCATGACTAAATCTGCAACTACAACTTTAATCTACATTTAAAACTGACGATTTAATGTGGTTTAAAAATACCAAAACTGACACTTTAGTTGTAGTTGCGATTTTAGTTGGGTTTGTCGATATGGCCCTTAGATACCATTTAAGACAATGGTAACAATAACAACATGAATCATTTTTATATCTGTTTTTTAATTATCAACGAATTTATAATTCTTTTGACATAGTTGTCACTTTAATATCGATAATAAATGAGAAAAAAAATGAGGCATCAATTAAAATCTCTGGGTAATAGTATTTTGTATAACGATTCCAAAATGATACTTACTTCACGCGAGTTTGAAATCGCTAAGCTCGTGTTGTAATCACACGAGCGAAAAATCATTTTATCGGTTTATACACTATAGTTATTCTATGGCGTTTAATAAATATAAAAATACGTGTTAATGCAACGCCATTTTGCAAAAATTCAGCATTGGTACAACTTATTTATATTTATTTATTTGTTTGTTTATCATAAGACATCAACGGTAATTTTTTGTCCTCTAAGTTCTGAGATGTTAACTGACGGAAATTTTGTTTGTTTGTTTTTTTAAGCATGGTTACTAAACAATAAGTCCTATCACATATAAAATAGTCCTGATAGTGGCATTTCCCTTAATCATGTGACGCACTCCCTCCCTCAATAAATCAAGCCCACATATGAAGACTCGTTTCTTCGAGAAAGAAATATCATCAACGAATATTACAAAACTATGATTAAGGATGCTACCATTGACTGAATAGAGTTTATCCGTCAGCACCCCTAAGATATCATCTTGGATAGTGATATCTCACTGCTATTGCCAGTGGGATGTGATATGCCAATAGAAGGGATTGTAGTACGCGGAGCTATCACATTCGTAGATCAAAAATTTAAAAAAAAATACAAATCAGTAAAAACTAATCATTCCATACGGCAGATTGGGTAGAGCATCTTAGTCATGAAGCAAACCAACATGACACAAATATGTGTGTACAAAAATAATATTTTCACACTAAATGTAGTATTTATGTTAAATTGATAATATCGTTAACAGACGAATGCGAACAGGAATATGACCTGATTTTTTATTTTGACGTTCATAGTTATGCTACCAAAATGTTTTGAATTTTGTACACATAATATTTTAATTTTCTACAAATTTTATCTTACCATGAATTGAATATCGCGAACAATAACTCTTTTTTGTGGGTGATGTAATCTGTACTAGATATTATCGTAGACATACTAATTGTTTCATTTTATGATTTTCGACCTTAAAAAATGAGGTTTGGGATTACCTATAGTTAACGGAAAATTGTGCAATGTGAACTTATACCTCTTAAATGATTTGATCACAAAACTACAAATAAAATTATACAAAAATTTTTAAAATAAGAAAAGATCTTCGATACATTGAAAACAAACAAATATTTTTCATACTGCCACACAGTTCCATAAATTAGAACAAATAAACATGCACGCAAGCTTGTTTTCCCAGACACTTGGGTTGTACCTGACAGATTTTTAACTGCTCCATTCATTGTTTAATAAATTAACGGTATAAATTAATACCAAATATTAATGGGAATGGTAGAAATATGTCAGATGAAACTCTGGAGTAACACAATTCTCACATATAAACACAATTTTCTTTTTTTTCACCAATATTATTTTTCTTTTTATTTTCATTTGCAGAGATATTATATAACAGCAGAATTAATTATACAAACAAAATACATTTTGTTAAACAAAATTTTTTTTGTTTTTAGTTTTTTTTTTTTAAATTAAAGAAGAAAATCAAATTTTCGCTTGTAAAAAAATGAAGATTTTAAAATATATATGTAGTAATATATATTGTTGTTTTTGTGATTTCGTTTTTGTTTTTTGTTAAATTATAAATTAAGTTAATTGAAATTTGTAATTTATGTTAGTTAGAATTTAGTTTAATTAATTTATGCAAATCACTCAATAATAAAATGAGTTTGATAAATTGATATAATCAGTAATTACCAGTTAATCATACTCATTTTCTTAAATCAATCCAAAAAATAAGTCAAATTTAACAAAAAAAAAATCCAAACAAAAACATTCCAGTATGATGAACTATTATGTGGCAAATCATAACGGTAATTTAGACTCACAATATGTCGATGAATCTCGTTTAATGTATCATAATGAAAATTACCATATTCATGAAGATCATCAAAACCATTACAATCATCCCCACAGTCATCACCAAGATGATAGTAAAATGGACGATGAAAGTAACATAGATATCGAAAATATTACAAAACAAATTAAAAAAGTAAATATAAATTTATCACCACAATCAATCGAACCGATGAATAATGATAACACCACAAATGGTACTAAACCAAAACCTCAACCATCACCAAAAATAAAAATTAATTTCGTTACACCGCCACAACGGTCACTGAACATAAGTGATCCTGAAAAGCATATTATAGTTGAAAGACCAACAAATTTTTTAGAAAATTCAACACCACATTTTCGTTTAAATAAAATGCATATGGGGCTAAAAAACATATCATTTAATGTTGGCGCAGCTGTTTCACCAACAAATAAAATGGAATTTTATCAAGAGGAACCAGAAGAATTTGGTGCTATAAAAATCGGTAGTTTACCTAAACCAATTACCGATAGTACTGATGATATTTCAAACGGGTCATCGGGTTCGGATAAAAATCAATTAACTGAACAAGGATTTTTTGACTTAAAATTTTATCATAACAAATTATGGTAATAAATCTACCTGGTTGGTTGTTTAAACATTGATTTATATATATAGTATAAAATTTAAATTAGTGCAATTATTAAAAATTAGTGATATTTATTTGTTGATATTTTTTATTTTTAAATAAATTTAATTAATTCATAATTTTAGATCAACTAGATTTTATTGTTTTGTATTTTCTTTTTTTTATAAAACGAATTTTGAAATAAATGTTGTAAAAAATGTTTCGAGGAGTTTAGATTATTTAATTTTTTGCTGATTGAATTTTTTTAGATTAGAAATAGAATTTTATAGATATTATTGGACTTTTTATTTGTTTCGACCTCTGTAGATCAAAATATTTAATAAACACATTGTTTACAAACACTACAATTACTCTAAATATTACCTGACAAATAATTTGAAGCTGGGTGAAATTTAAAGAATATATATGGTTAATTTGAACAAATGAAACACCATAATTTAACTTTATCTTAGACTATTGTTTAAACTTCTCCAGGAGGCCGTTTTTGAGAAAAGCTAGACGAGTCTAAAGTTTTCAACTGTGTCAAAGATCTATAAGGAAAACTGGTCTCTTTAAACCTCTTAATAGTTACCAGCTACGGTTTCGAGGATTATGGTTAATGGTAGTAAATTATAGAGAGCTGCAGTCGAGCCGAGAGCAAATTCTGTCACTGTGAAGCGGCGATGTTTTAAAAATTTCTTCGTTTCTTTTCATTAAAAAACATATGACTTCACCGCATTTCATTTAGAGAATTTGGTTGCTACACTAGAATATCTCCCGAAGTATTTGAGATACATGCTATAAAAATAATATAACTATAACCATAATAAATGTATCAAGGTCGCGAGGACACATCCTTACCAAAATACAGTCAATAGGCCTTTTCTCCGAAAATATTATGGCAGTTGAAATAAGCTGATGATTTGTATTTAGAAAACTCAAAATAATTGTTATTTCTTGCAAGTCAATATTGTTTTGCGTTCTGTTTCAATTGTTTTTACTACAGTTAAATTATTATTATTGCGATAAATTTTAATACACAATTGCTGATTTCTAATTCTCGCTATTGTATGTAATGGTACCCACAATTTTATTACGATTTTAAGTTTAGGCGAAGATTATTATAGATATATAGAGAGCTCTATATACGATAAACCCTTCTTAAAATCAGAGTTTCGATCTGAAATATTTATCACTTCGGTTTACGGTTTTGTTGTGATAATTTTTTCGATCCAGTTTACGGTTTGGTTCTGGTTCTGTCAGGTCAAAATCAACTATTTTTCATAATCTTATTAAAAAGAATCTCTTCAAATTACGTTATGGTTACAATTCAATACATTTAAAAAATAAACGGTTTCACTTACGTTCTGTTTGAGGCCAAAATTTCGGTTAATACCGGTTCTGTTCCGGTTCAAAACTCTGCTTAAAATTAAAACGACTGTCTATACAGAAAATAATCTATCCATTTTTTTTTCTCATTTCAGTGCACCATTTCAGAACAAATATGAAAGTTTACAGCTTTAAATAAATTTAAATGTATTATCAAAACAAAATCAAATAAATACTTACCAATTTATGAAATATATTTGTTTTAATTTAACTTCAAGCTGACACATTTTTTTCGACTATTTATTTCAACCAACCACCAAATTATAAAAATATGTACACTCGCATAAATATTTTTCAATCAATATTACATTTTAGTTTTGTGATTCTACTATAAATTAGTTTATATCTATGTACCCAACAAAAAATGTAACGTATAATTTACGTTGAAATCACGTTAAATGTCAACACTTCCCCAGTTTATATTTAACTTAAGTTTAACGTTCTTTCAACGTTTACTTCTAATTTACTTTTTAAGAACGATGTCCTACAGTTCTCCTGTATAAGTAAACGTTAATTTTTATCGCTGATTAAACGTTTAAATTCAATAGTGGAAAAAACGATGAAATTTTAACATTAATTAAACATTATATTTTACAATTTCTTTAACGTTACCTTTTATGGTTGATTAAACGTTACCTTTCTTCGTTGAATAAACGTAAACTTCCTTTGTGGAATAAACGTTAAATTTTAAAATTTATTAAACGTTACCTTTCATAGTGGAATAAATGTTTAATTAGACGTATTCCAGTGACTTCATATAAAAACTATTACTTTTCTTTTAGAATACAGGATTGTTTGAAAATTGTTCTTGAATAAGAAAACAAGTAGAATTTTCAAACAATTCTGTATTCTAAGGAAATGTAAAAGTTTGTATGTGAACCCACAGTTTCTTTAACATGCCATTGTCAACTCATATTCTTACCTAGATAAAAAAAAATATAATACCTATACTATAATAAAAATAAAAATTAGTACAATATTAAACATTTATTTTAATATAAACCATTTTAATATATAAACCAACGATAATTTAATTAATTAAAATCTTTAACTATAAATAAAAATTGCATTCATTGCATTAATTATATGAATAGAAACATAAAAATCACATTCTTTGCTCTTAATAATATTATTTTTTTTGTAATTAATTGAAATCTTTAATTATAAATAAAAATTGCATTCATTGCATTAACTATATGAATAGAAACATAAAAATCACATTCTTTGCTCTTAATAATATTATTTTTTTTGTAATTAATTAAAATCTTTAATTATAAATAAAAATTGCATTCATTGCATTAACTATATGAATAGAAACATAAAAATCACATTCTTTGCTCTTAATAATATTATTTTTGTTTTGTTTTTTTTTGTAATTATGAATTTTTTTTGTAATAATTAAATGTGTTTTTTTTTAATAATTGAATATTTTTTGTTTTAAAAAGAAAATATTTTTTTGGATTTTATTTGGGTTTTGTGACAGTTTTTGAAGCTGGTTTTTTGTTTTTATTTTCTCTCTTAAATCGTCTCATTCTAGCCGTATACATTTGAGCCCTGATGGACGTTATGTACATGTTGAAATCGTTAATGTAATTTCCTTTCCAAGCATCTAAAAGAATAATTATATAAATTTAAATACTTTAAGAACAGTTTAATTTTCGTAATTTTACCAAACAGAGCAAGATTCAGTGATTCTAAATTTTTAAAACTTTTTCTTTCATGTGATCCATCCCAGTTATATTTGGCTAATTCTTCATCTGGAAATATCCTTGCTAACCCGAAAGAGTTTGGGCAAGCATTTGCTACGGGTTTAAATACTGTCACTAATTTCTTCTGTAAATAAATTAATATTAATGGAAATTAATTTGTTGTATAGTTAAGTTATACATACAAAACGTCGACTGAATTTTTGGTCATTCAAAATTTTGGAGTTTAATTCAATTAGATTTGTTGTTATTGGTATCAGAAGTGATTCTTCATTTTCATCAATATGAACTTCGTTTTTGATATCTTTAATATCATTTCTCATATCATTTAAAATCCCTTGAATTTTTTCGAAAGCTACTTCCAAAGCAGCAACGCGTTTAACGGTGTTTTCAGATGTGGTGACTTGTGATGGTTCAATGCCATCTTCATATAATTCTGAATATCGAACTGGATCTATAGAGATATCTTTTAAAATAAAAAAAACATTTACAAATTGTTATAACACATATAAAAAACTAACTATCTGATCCTGGTGAGCTGAAAATCATCGTTGTGGCACTTTTTTGGCCGTAACATTTTAGCCTTTTTAAATCTAAATGGGTTAAAGATTCATCATCTTCATTGGAACTACTGTCATCTTTGGATATTCCTGAAATAAAATAAAAGAAAAGGAAAATATATATATACTTACATATATTATTAAATAAATAATAATTAAATACCTATTTTATCAACTATATCCTTAAGTTTGTTATTGCATTTATTTGGTGGATTGAAATGAACTCTTTTTAATATTTTTTTGTTTAGGATTGATTGTGAGTTGTCAAAATTTTGGTTTTCTTTATCTGCATAAATATTTAAAATTTCACAAATAAAAATAATAATTTAAAATGTTAGTATAGACTTACTATTTTGCGACATTATTTTAGTTAAGTTTATTGCATACTGTGCAAAATTGGCAGTATTATGAATTTTTCTTCAAACGGTAATAGCATGCACTTATATAAAATACTATTAATGGGAAATTCTTCACTTATAGTATGCAATTCAGCTGTAAATACATTAAGAAATGTTTTTGATGAAAATGGTTTTTGAAAAAAATCTGAGCAATTTATAAATCTTTTTCCGGTTATATATTCATCTGAATCTTTTTTTGTTATACCGTCAATTGAGAAAGCTATGTCACTCTCTAACATAAAACAAGAATTTTTAAAATCTGATATACAAAATTCGAAATGTTTTTTTATATTTTTTTTTTTCGAAACTGTCCATATATCTTTTTGTCTATTTACTATCTGTGTTAAAATATCTGTTGGTTTTTTAATTCTCCTTTTCAGAATTTGTAGGAAATTCTCAAATTTGTACCCACTGAAATTGTGTAAAGGACCAAATTGCTTTACACAAGCTGCTAAGTGGAGAAGATTGTGCACATTGTAGTTCAAATATTCTTGTCCATAGAACTTTGGAAATATTTTAACAAATTTTTTTAACAATTTATGAGCAATTTCTGCATTTTCCTGAGAATTATCGTAATCAGACAACAATCTTATTGAACAATGTAACAAAATGAAATGGTCATACATTTTTTCATTTAATATGGGTTTCAAAACAACAGGTCCATAATAAGCTAAAAATAAATGAAATTCCGTCGCTTTAAAGCGAGGTAATTCATTAAAACTTCTGGGTTTTCTATTAAACTCTTTAGGAATAAAATTTTTTGCAATGTTAATATTATAATCTGACATATCATTCACCAACTTTTTGTTCCATGAACATATTAAGGTTAAAATTTTTTTGGCCACACCCAAATCCACCAGATGCATAGGATCTAACGGAAATTGAGACACTAATTTAAATCCAGAACGTTCAAGGACAGACAGCTCATTTTTGTACGGTTCATTGTGGTGAGCCATATCTAATCTTTGCGAAAAAGTTTCGTCTGATCTCGGTTCAGCGACAATTTTACTAAAAATGGTACGGTGTTTAAAGCTTGAACCTTTTTGGTTACATTTATGACACCCATTTATTGCGTTATGGTATTTTGTGCAAGTGGTAAAAGATTTTGCTGGTGCATCACAGCAAAACAATCTAACATTAAAACATTTTTTTATCTTTTTTTTTGATACCAGAACACCATTTGATATTAATTCGTTACATTCTTTAGAAAAATCCTCGAAAAATAATTTATGACATTCAGGATGCCCAGTCCCGCAATATGCACCAATTACGAATGGGTAAATATGTGGACAATTTACTATGAAACCAAGAATTGGCCAAATACATTTTTTGGAACTTTTATATAAAGGTAACCCGTCAATATTAATATCAAGAATAATTTCCGATTGTTTGATAACTTCATCATCCTGGCAACAAAATAAATTATTTTGTATTCCAATGTAAACAAATTCTCCGCTTCCTAAGGTTTTTTTTATGACTGGTATAATTACACTATTATTATTATTTTTTAGCAACACGGATTTAGTTGTTGGCAATTTCAAACCATAATTTGTTAACGCTTTTAAAATACTGTTGGATGCGGCACAACTTAGATTGTGCAAAATGAATATGTCTTTCAAATCGCTTTTTAAAATATCTATTTTGTTGTTCAACATATTTACATTGTCACTGTCATTACTATTATCGTCATTTAATTTTTCAGTATTATTTTCATTTTCACTACTAGTATCGTCATCAAAATTTTCAGTATTAATATTATAATTTTCAGGAACTTCAACCATTTCATAATTTAAAACATTGGAATCATTTGAATTTATCTGAACAATATCATTTAAACCACTTGAACCGGCGGATACAAAAGTGGATTCCAATGTATTTACTTCCGGCTTTTTATTGTTGATTTCGTTTGAACTGTTGAATTTTATATCATTTTTTTTTTGGGCTACTAATCGCCTAAAATGTCGTTTTGAAATTCCAAAATGTTGAACTCTTTTGTTCATATTTATAAATTTAAACTATAAATATAAATTTGAGGTTATGTATTTTGTATATGTTATATATAGCTTCTGTATTTGTTTTTCTTATTTTATTTATGTTATAAATTGTTCACAACTTACCTGGGTAATTTGAAAGATTCTTATTAATTTCGAGTTTTACAAAATAAACACTTTCACCAAATAACTGCAGTATTATATAAATATAAAAACTTTAAATTCAATGTTAAAATTTTCGATATCAAAATTTTCCATGACAAATAAATATGGCTGTACTGTGAAGTACGTCACGTGACGGTCAATTAGCATTAAATTTCCCCTCCAATTTTGAAGTGATGACATTTAACATGATTTCAACGTAAATTATACGTTACATTTTTTGTTGGGAGCCAAAACACAAACTAAAGTAATGCTATCTCTTTCTCTATACTGTAAACTATATATTTATATCCCTTTCGTCATTCTTCGTTGAAATGCCAACTACATTTCAACGTTACCTTATTTTATACTGGGTACTTTCATTTTCCATAAAAAATAACAAAAGAATAGAATTGTCCATGTTTGTTGTTTAAAGAGGGACGACTACGATTTTTTTTATTGTGTTTTACTAATTACTAATTTTTGTGATCATTCTGTGTTAAAACTATTTTAGTGTAAATTTTTAGTATTTTATTGTGATTTATTTAAAGTTTTTATAAAACTAAAGTTTAACTGAAACAAAATTAAATTGTATATTCTATTAGTTAGACAAAAAAATTAAAGTTAACCAAAATAAAAAAATAAATGAAAACACATTTAAAATATGTAGTTAAAAAAAATGAATTTAATAAAATAATAAAATGAATCGCGAAGTTTACCATGAAGGATGGTTAATAAAATCACCACCAATTAAACGAATTTGGAGAGCTGTGAGTCATTGTTATTTATTTATATTAATTTTTTCTGTTTTTAAAAACAGTTCAAATATAATAAACATTGGTTAAAATGAATGCATGGATTCCAAAATGTTGTATTTGTGTGCATAAAAAATTAAAATAATAAAATTGCGTCAGCTGTCAAATATCAAGAGATAACTAGGAATAGTTTGTAATTTGTAGTGTATTCTTTTCGGCTGTACCGAACAAATTTTAGTACAGTTCCAACACCGAATTATTTTTTTTGTATTGAAATTCATTCCAAAAGAATACAAAATTCGATAATTCGGTGTTGGAACTTGTTCGGTACAGCCCAAAAGAATACACTATTAATGATGTTTGGTTGAGTTTTTTCGTACTCATTTGCATATGATACTATTTACATCGAAGAATTAACATTCTAAAAAGATAATATGAAATCTTAGCCGATTGTGTCAAGTTACATGAATTTTCTTCTCATGTTATTGTTTTAATAACCCGTTTCATTCTTTTGTTGTTTCTTGTTTGTGTAATAAATTTTTGCATGAACTATACTATGTAGTGTCCATAAATAGTTTGTGCAAACACGACAGATTGAGGTAAAACTTCCTACTTTGATATGTCATTATTTTTAAATGAAAATCCTTCAAAATTTGATGAATCGAATGAAATTACAAATTAATTCAGAAAAAATCACAGTTTTAAGTTGTATTATCAGTAATCATACGGTCGATTCATAATATTTCACAACAAAGAATAAAAACATATAAAAAAACCTACAATTTTGACCTATGTACTGTCTCTATCACAAATGGTTATTCATAATGAAATTAAAACAATTTTGTTATCATAACGCTTAAAGTAAAGATTAATTTGTCTAATGATTTATTTTTAAAAAATTTCTCTGAAATAATACAAATCAATGAAAGCATTGTCTATTTTGTGGTACCAAATTTATTTGTGTTTTGATAAGTCTTTTTAGATGATAGATAATACATGCGCTTCTTTGGCACAAATTAGGTACTCAAACCAGTTAACCAGTTTTTGAGTATAATTTCACTAATGGAATGCCAAAAACTTGAAAATCAGTCACATAAACCCAATTTCTTCACGGTAGTATAAATAAAATTTGATTTGATTGGGTTGATCTGCATTGAAACGCACCATTAGTTAATTATTTAAAGTGTTGATTATACGAGTGAGCTTGAGCTAATTTATCTAGCGTTAAACCTAATCCAGTTTCTGTATTTATGCCAGCTTCTCAACAGCTGTCAGTGCGAGGTTCGAAGTTAGATAGTCTCGATATGTCCGATGGCAGTTAACCATTTGTAAACGACCAGACATCACTGATTGATATGTTAGGCCAACTTTGATGGTATAAATATTAGGCTCGCTTCGCTGATTAAAAGTCTGGGTTAGCTCTTCAGATCACAGTCTACGTCAGCTAGGAAAAATTGAGCCAGATTAGCTCATTAAAAGCCTAGGACAGTTTTGCTGATGAATAGCCTAGCCCAACATTGCTGGCAGATATCCTCGGTCAGTTTGCTGATAGCCTAGGTCAGTTTGATTTAGGAACGATCTGGAGCTGCTTTACTGGTGGTCCACCTAGAATTAGCTTTGGTAGTATATAGCCAATGCAAATTTTGTTTGTAGATATTTTATGTCATTTTTGCTGGGAGATTATCCAGGTCAGCTTTGCTGGTGGATGCTCTTGACCAGCTGTCATGTTCTATGTTAGCTATGGTGTGGGATGGCCTAGAGGTTAGAACAGTTTCGCTTGTGGATGGCCTAAAACAACTTCACTTGTAAATGGTCTCGCCTACGGTAGTTTCGGGTGATCAATGACAGCTTTGCTAATGAATGGCCTAAAATTGGCCTTTGCCCTTTGAAATTTAATTATTATCTGGCATTTGTTTATTTAATTATTGTATGGTTATAAAATTTTTTTGTAAATTACTGTATACGATTTTTATTTGTTTTTGATTGAAATAAAGATTATTATTATTATTAATATAGCTCTGCTTGTGGATGCTTTAGGACATCTTCGCTGGTAGATGGTCTATGCTAGCATCTTTGGCTAGGATAGTCTTTATTTTATTTAGCGTATGGTTTTTGTTGTGACACATTAAAAATAAAAATAAAACTTAAAATAGTTAGATTTTTCTATGAAATCTACCTAAAACAAAATGAATACACATTAAATTAGCTTACAATCGATTTGATTGCGCGTCTTTTATTTTAAAAGTAAAAAGTAAAATATTTGAACATTGGGCAGTACATTTGAACATTAGATGTCTACATCGAGTGAGTCTATCCATTCTACTACATCAGTTGAGGGGACGAAGTGCCAAATGGATGTCTGAGATGTCGCCATTATATCGTCAAATTGGACACACAGCTGCAATGTGTTTTATGGTTTGTTGTGGAGCTCCGCAGTCACATTGAGGGGACTCTGAAATGCCCCACTTGTAGAAAGAATCAGCACAACGTCCATGATTCGTTCTTATTCGGTTTAGTATAGTCAAAGTATGACGGCAGATCGAAACCAGGTTTAGCAGAAGTCGGGTTAGTAATAGAAAGGTCAGGCGTGTTGTAATGATTTCAGGAGGTGTTCCAGGCATCCAAGATATTAGTTGCCAGAAGGTTGCTGGCAGTTTTATGTGGAGGCTTTCTTGACTTCAATCGACAACGAGTGTGGTCACCGTAATATTCGTGTAAGGGTAACGTGATGTTCTTGGTTACCTTTTTATGTTCACGCATGAGTGCATGTGGAGGTAAAGGTGTGGACCTGATAGTACCACTTATAGTATGCATCGTGGCATGCAGCTGGCAGTCAACTTTGTGAGTATGTTTGCTATTCAACCATAATGGTGCGCCGTACTCAGCCACTGAGTAAACCAGACTTAGAGCAGTTGTGCAGAGGTTAGCTGGAGTAGCACCCCATGTCGAGTATGCCAGTTTGTGCAATATATTGTTTCTCGTTTTAAGTTTTTTTGACGTATTCTCTAGGTGGAGTTTAATCAAGGTTGGCAAATATCATGATATTTATATAAATATCAAAATATCCGATATATATCAGATATATATCCGATATATATCAAGTTCTGATATTTATTTTTGAATAAGTTGTTTATCTTAAATATTATACAATATATGGCCCTTTCCACACTTGTATGCAGTGCAACCCATCACTTCCTCGTTTCTTACCTCTTTGCCTATAAACTAGATTCAAATATGACAGCTCCAATTTAGTTTATAGGCAATTTATCAAGTCTATTCGTCTATATCTTCGATTGCACGAGTCCAAATGACGAATACGCTTGTTATGGTTCATTACTGGCGACTAGTATTGCAGCAATGGTCGAGTCCTGGAAACCATAACTGGACCATAAACAAAATGTTACTCGATGATAACTCGAACAATAAATGACTGCCATTAAAGGGCCAGAGATACAAGCCACCAATGATCCATACAAGGTTATACAACTAGTCCAGTAATAGTCAATTACTGGCGGCCAGTAATTCAACAATGGTCGGATACTGGTCCAGTAATGGTCAATTACTGGCGGACAGTAGTTCAACAATGGCCGGGTGCTGGCAATCATGACTCATAGTACTTGCAACTATGACTCAGCCATTAACATAATTTTTCATGTTGATAAGTTCGTACAATAAATGGCTCCCATTCATTTGTCAGAGAACAAAACAGCAATACCCCATACAGGGTTGTACAGCTAGCCCAGTAACAGACCAATAATGATGACCAGTATTGAAGTAATGGCCGAGTACTGTCAACGATGACAAATCCAATAAAAATATATAAAATATTATCATTTGTAATTTTACATAAATTAAATACAAAATAATTAAAATAAAGTAAAAATGTCTAAAGAAAAAAATTTAAAACTTATACCAACCTTTACTTTATTAGTATAGTCATTCATCAGAGATACGATAATTAAACTATATTTCTAATGTAGTGAAATTTAACCAAATGACCTAGATTGGCCAATTCATGTTTTAGTACTGGCGCGATAACAATAGCCAATTAATGCTAACCATTAACTTGCCATTTAAAATAACTTTTACTAATTAATTTCTATAAACCGTAGATTGGTCGATTCATGGTTCCAGTAATGGCCCAATAACAATAGCTAAGTATTCATGGGCCGGTATTTAGCCATTCAGAGGTAACTAAATACTGGCTATTTTCTGTTAACCATAGATAGGTCGATAAATGGCTCTATAGTACTGACCTGGCACAATAACAAAAGTGTAGTACCGTTACAGAAAAACTCTACTTGGTAGTCATTCCATTCCACCACACCATTGGTGGTGTATTTCTAAACTGAAATTGAAATACATATTTTGGAAATGGTTTAGATTCAGTTAAAAGCACCATTACAAATGGAATAAAGTCTGAAATAATTATATTTAAATAATGAAGTATATGCTGCTTCTCTTTGTTTAATCGTTTACCTATAAATCGATGGTCAAGCATAAATTAGCTAGGTGTTGAGGTGCATTTAAAACCATGTCTCTCCTTCGATAAAAAGTTTCTTAACTTCTACAGGTGGTTCTAGTTTAAGATCTGCTTCAAGTTTATGCTAAATATCTACTACAATGGCAATAGTCGTTTTCTCTCTTTAAGCTCTATCTAAAGTGACTGCGCTATTGACTTTAGATAACAAAGCATATGTTTAGCATTTCATTACAATATTTATGTCATAAGTTTAGTTATGTCAGGATCTATGTCATCTTCATGGTCTTGGCATAGCTGAACCAGGTTACCTCGACTTAGCATGCGTTTTGCGGGCAGTTCTGCGACTGTTAACACTTTTTCCAACTTTAAGGTAGGAATAGTTAATTATTTCTTTTTTTATAAATATCATGATATATATCGGGGAATAAATATCGTGATATATATCAATGATATATATCGGATATATATCATGGATATATATCATGCCAACCTTGAGTTTAATAGAAAGAGTTCTATCGAGAGTAATTCCCAGGTACTTTGGCTGTTGATTGTATTTAATGACAGTGCCGTTAAATAACTGATAGTTCGTGTTTTGCCAGTTTGTTGTTTAAGTGTAAACAAGAACTCTCGGTTTTATTTAGATAAGGAAATAAGCTCCACGTTCGAAAATAGTCAATTCATTATCGCCAGGTCAGTTGAGATCAAATCTTCCAAGACACCCGCGTCTTTGTTTTGAGTGGCCAGGGTCCAATCATCAGCGTAACCAAATTTCTTTGATGTTGTGTCAGGAATGTTATGAATGTACAAATTAAAAAGTAATGGTGCCAGGGCGGAACCCTGTGGCAAACCATTGTTAAGCATTTTGGACCTACCCCAGGAATTATTTAGATGAACTTTGAATACACGATTACTCAGCATGTTGTTAATTAGACGTGAGATGCTGCTACAAGGTATTGCATTCAACAGCTTATGTGTAATCCCAATTCGCCAGACCGTGTCATATGCTGCAGTGAGATCGATGATTACTGCGTTTAATTGTTTTACCCAGCTTCGGCCTTCGATATAGGATGTTAAAGCGAGCAGTTGGTCAGTGGGACGGAAACCAGCTTGTTCGACTGGGATCTGGTCATTCAAGATAGGTGCGATACGGTTGTATATGAGTCGTTCTAGCAATTTATAGCAGGTGCTCAAAAGGGCAATTGGACAATAGCTTTCTAGTTTATTGGATGGTTTACCTGGCTTAAGTATCGCTATCACATTCGTAGTCTTATGTTTTGGAAAATTGCCGGTTTCTAAGATATTCGAGAAAAATTTAGTTTGCCATTTTTTTATATTTTTTCGGCATTTCTAAGAAATTCTGGAAAAATACCATCGTAGCAAGCTGCTTTTCCGTTTTTTGTTTGGGACAGAGCTGAATCTAGTTCTTTGCTACTAAAAGAGTTCGCATACTTCGATGGAGACGAGCAATAGCGCTTCATTTCTCTTAATTTACGTTTAATTGTTCTCTTATGAAGGCGATTAATAGAGAAACAAGACATTTTTACGATATGATTTGCAATGTCCTCTGGATTTATTTCATTATTAGCACGAGTAATTGAGTTTGAGCCACCCAGCTTTCGAAGGAGACTCCAAGCTGCCCTGCTTGAATGAGAAAAATCAATGTTTTCAACAGCGTTAATCCACTTTTAAGTTTTGCTTCCTCGCGGTGTCCAATGAGTAAATTAAGTCATCAGCCACGTCTGCCTCACCACTACTGAGGTACTCATATGGAGGGCTCAGAATACAAGTGAACCAAGTTCATTTTATGTTTTTTTGTGCTACAGAGGTTTAAAGTTAAAGCTTTATAACAAAATTACCTATTAACATTTTTTTAATTATAAATTAAATTTTTTTAACCATATGTGGTCCAGCATATGCTGAACAAATGATAAAATGCCTGAACAAAATGCCTGAACTTATGCCTGAATAAAAAACCAAAAATGGACTTAGTTCACTTGTATTCTGAGCCCTCCATATATCGCTATATATCGCTCCCAATATATCGCTCTCTCTACTCCAGCCAGGAATGTATTCTTCACGGAAGCCTCTTGGGATGTATTTCTTAGCAGTTGAGATGATGGCTCCAACAAACCTATCGTAATTTTTAGGAATGGGCTGTATCGAGCTAACGAGTGGGATTTAGATACCTACCTCAAGAATTACTGGACGATGTTGACAGCGAGGAAAACCTTGTAAGACAGCCAGATATTGGAATAGGGTTACGTTGTTCGTTTTTTGTGGAAAAACAGAGGTCGGATTGTAATCACTTCGCCATCTAGCAGATCTAAAGGTTTTCATATCTTTCGCATCATATGCCAGGAACATGTTGTTACCATCCGCCCAGTCAGTAAGTTGTATGCCATTTGGATTTTTATTTGAGTAGGATCACTGGGTAAGATGGCTATTGAAGTCACCAGCATATATTGCTGGGTGATGAAATAATGGTAGAGTAGCAGCTGGCTATCCTCTATTTGGAGGCTTGTATACGTTTACAATCTTTGAGTCCGATATATCAATAACAATAAGATGTATATCGTTGTCGTCTGTGTAAGTACGTGGGTGCAGTTCATGATTTCTGACTTAACATACGTGGCAGATCCATATGCTTGATGGTAAATAGCACTAATTAATTTGTAACCAACAATGTTTCCTCTGGAGGTAAGTTCCGCTTCATCTGCCTCATGCGTTCCTTGCAGAATTAAAACGTCGACGTCGAAATCTTTTAATACTCTTTGTAAATGTTCAGTTTTTGTTTGTTGTTTGTATCACAGTCAAGAGTTCGAAATGAAATATTTGGCTACCAAATTTAAATAGATTTTTAGCGTAATCCAGGGAGTAGCGCGAGGAGCTTGTCTATTTACACACCCCAAGATAGTCTTGTTCATGGATAACCCAGGTTGATATCTTTGTTAGATAGTTAAGGTACGCTACACTAGTTGATAACTATAAGCTAACTTCACTGTACAAGTTAGAGCTAGCTTAGCTTCCGGAAGGTCTGAGCGAAACCAACTTGCTCTGATTTAGCCAATAGAGTATACTCCTGTTTTTCTAATTCCGGAATAAGCTTGCTATAATATAGCTGAAACCACGAAACCAGCACTGTTGCTGATGAAATCTGAGCCAGATCTGCTGGTAGATACCTCGTGCTAGGTTTACTGTTGCATAACTTAAGGGAAATTATCTGACGTATTTTCTGAGTCATTTTTTATATAATTTTGATATAATTAACTGATTAAAATTCTGTACAAAAGAATTAAAAAATATGTAACTGTTTTTTTGATAAAAAAAATTGTTTATCAAGTAATTTTGTTTTTAAAATTTTAATAAAGATTAATTCACTTTTTTCTATTTGAATTTTTCAAAATATGGAACCTTTATCTTTCATGTATTTTTATTTCATTTTAAATTGTGTAAGTAAATTATGTTTGTTTAAAAACATATCTTTTAATTTTTATGTTGAGTCATTTATGTATGTAAATATACGATTCAAAAAAATAATTTAAGTAAATCATCGGTACGGTACTGAAAATATTTAATTCTGTGGGTGGAGTTGATGTTTATGAAATTTTTATCATCATTGAATTTTTTTGTTAAGCTAAAAATTCAGTGGGGTGGTGGTGGTGTATGTATTAGCTGCGGCGTCTTTTAGCGTATCTTTGGTATAGATAATTTAGATGTGCGGGTGCTCTTTCCATCCAATAATGAAGATAAATAAGGAACATGCTTTTCCCCAGTGCTTGTCACTATTTCGTCGACGTTAGTTTATTACCTAGAATTTATTTTTCTAAATGCCAATGAACGATACTGGAACTACGCTTTTTATCTTGAAATACAGCAGTACGCCTATTCCGACATTTCACAGTGAATTGGGAAATGAGAAAAAAGTGGAATAAATAAAATAAAGAAATTTTGAATTTGAGATCAATTAAACTCAAGTAAGTAAAGAAGTAATTGGAATATTTTCAATTCAAAGGTATGGTTCGAAGTTTCTCAAAAAAAAACTCCACTTCACATTTTTCGTGTTTCGGTTGGGATTTGATTTTTGAACCTACCTCGTCAGTGCCCGGCTCGAATCCTTGGGCAGACACGCTATCGATTACGCCGTTGAGGCGATGACAATTTCAAAATTGAAACTTCTTCATCACCTATTTATTTTTACTTAAGTTGAATTGTTCCACTGTCATTAGACTCCATATTATGGAAATGTTTTTACATTATATGGGATTTGTTGCAATAAATTTCTAGACTAAAATAGACTAGACAAAAATAAGAAATATTTTTTGATACGAATTCGTTATTTCCTGCGATACGGAAGACTAGTTATGAAAAAATTGCCATAATTTTTTTTCAAACCCTATATCACGATGCACACCTACAGCAAGTCATAATTATGAAAACAATAAAGACGAATTTTCTCTTAAACGCTTAGAACTCTTAGAAGCTAGAACTAATGTTACTTTGACAAGAATGTTTTAGATGCGGATGGAGTAGCTAGCCATATGCTAGTTATATATAAGTAATCTATATCTTCTATATATAAATACGTAAGCAATATTTTTGTGGTACAATTTTAAAATGTTTGTCCCATCAAAAGTGTGGCAATATGTATATCGTTGGAAAGGTCTTGAGTAGTAGATGTGCCGAATTATACTTTTTTTTTTAATTTTCACGATTTTCTCAGAAAAAATGGCAAAAATGTGATGGGTTCGTTTTTTGATTTTTTTGTTCGGTTATTTTGTTTTTAAGTTATTTGTTTCACAATTCAAAATCAATCTATATCTATATATCTGTATGTGGGAGGTAAACTACACCAAGTCACATTTTTAAACTTTTACAGGAAACCCACAAAACTGTTTGAAAATCACAAACCCTTCTATCTCTCCATTAACTGCTTCCCTTACCCCAACTATTTTTATTGCTCTGTAATTTTTTTTTAATTTTCATGATATCCTTAATTAAATTACGTCATATTATGTAACGGTTATTTGTTAAAAAGGACTTGGTGTGCTTTACCTCACAATGATGGATCTTAGTATTCCCAAGTCACATGAAATATACAGCACCAAGTCCAAGACAATTGTACATAAAAAGTGCTTCCAAAAATAATGTTAAAGGCTTTTTTATAAACTTTACTTCAAAATATATTATTAAACAATGGAAGTTTAACGTTAAAAAACGTTTAAAATTGTTTACATTTTTATATGAAATTAAAAGAAAGACGTTAAAACCTAAAGACACATTGACTTAAGCCGGGCATTCACATACAACAGAAACAGAATTTCATACAAATTTGACAGATAAAAATTCGGTTTCTGTAAAATTTGTATGGAATTCTGTTTCTGTTGTATGTGGTTTCAAGCCTTAAGTGGACTTGGTGTTATTTACCTCTAAATACATTGTTGTCGTCTACAACACTATTTAGCCATAAACAGAATTATTACACTTGATATTCTTTACCTCTTAAACATTTTGGACTTGGTGTCAAAATTTGTTTGCTTGACGTTCTTTACCTCTAAGGGCTTTGTACTTGGTGTCATTTAAAATTGTTCTATCTTGAAAACTACACTAGTTAGGACTCAGTGCTATTAACTTCTCCGTAGAAAACAAAATCCTGATTCTAACAGTATAAAAAAACGTATTTTGAAAAAAATGTGACTTGGTGTAGTTTACCTCCCACCTACAGATATAAATACGTAAGCACAATATGTATATCGTTGGAAAGGTCATAAGTAGTAGATGTGCCGAAAAATACTTTTTTTTGAATTTTGACGATTTTTTGAGAAAAAAATGGAGAAACATGTGATAGGTGTGATTTTTTGAGGTTTTTGTTCGATTATTTTGTTTTTTTCAAGTTATTTGTTTCACAATCCAAAATCAAATATATCAATAAATCAAACTCTGAAACTCTTTGTGTTGTAGCTATTTCCTAGTTGTAAATAAAAATGACTAAAATTTTTTTGCTAATTTTGCATAAATAGAACTCGTTGTAATTTGTATTTTTTTTGCAAAAATTCTATGTATTTTTAATAAAACAAATGCTTATTTTGATATGATCTCAGTTTTGGTTTAGTCATCAAACCTATTTTCTGCACAACTTCAGTAGATTACAGCAACGTTTTATTGCGATTGCATTCGGTGTCAACATAGCACAGATCAATGGTTATCCACTTACATTTAGACTTTACTTTGTAAATGAAAGTGGCCTACTTCTACGATGTTACTGCAAATCTAATTAGTCCTCAGAGCTAGTAAGACAGAACAGCTACTTGTTTTCAAGATCAAGTCTTCTAAGCTCGTTTAAACGGCCAAGTTATGTCAATAAATTACAACTGAATTGTAATAGCTTAAAAGTCACCAAATAAAATCCACCAAATGATATATCTATTGAGGCAACTTAGCATCAGAGTTATCGCCCTGCAAACAACTGATTTAAATGCTAAACTTGCAACGGTGCCAAACTACACTATAATTGGCATTTATTAGACATTAAAGTTTCACTCGAATGGATGTGCGATCCTTGAGAGGTGCATACATTGGAAGTGACCACTTCCTTGTATGTGCTACGATAAGGCTCCACTTTTAAAATCCAGGCATTCCAAAATTCAATCAACGTTTTAACATCTCATCAGTAAAGAATGCTGAAACTGAAGACAGATATCAAAACCATATTGCCGAAACATTGGAGAAGTCAGAAACCATTAATGGAGACGTCGATAAGTTATGGTATTTACTCAAAGATGCGGTTTTAAGCACTATTGAGGAAATACTTGGACGTCCACAAAACCACTCCCAGAAGCCATGGATGGCTCAAGTATGTCTTGACGCTATTCAATACAAAAGAGATTGCTATCTGAAATGTCTACAAGGACGCATCATCAGGTCCACGAAGGAGAACTATAAACTGGGAAGACAGGCCGTTACAAAGATATGCAGACGAACGAAGAGAGAATTGTGGAAAAGAAAGTGTGAGGAGATTGAAAGCTTCAATAAGAAACATCAATGGCGTAACTTCTTTCAACAGGTTAAAACCTTAAAGAAGGGATCTCAAACTAGATTGACTGCGCTACGACTGGGCGGTAGTATTTTGAGAATCTTCTCAACTTAAGTGACCAGCAACAAGTCGAGCGACGGGAAAAGCTTATTCGTGCGTCAAAGGTATATGTAGACGAACCCACAAAAGAGAAATTCGAAGCGGCGCTGTCAAAATTAAAACGCAATAAAACGTCTGGTTGGTATCGACGATATAACATCCGAAATGATTGTACATTTCCTTAAGATTGCGTGAACTTGTTCAAATGATCTGGCGGACTGAAACCATGCCACAGGGCTGGAACTCAGCTATGCTAATACCAATCCATAAAAAAGGTAATCGCTATCAATGTGCAAACTACAAGGGAACCGCTCTACTCTGCACAGCATATAAGATCTTTTCATACATTTTGCCAACCAAAATCAATCCTTTAGCTGAACAACTGTTTGGATAATTCATAATATCAGTGTGGCTTCCGGAAAGGCCGAGGTACCACCGATGCACTTTTCTCGATAAGGACGATTTTTGAAGGTGTCGAGAGTTCAACATACCTGTCTACCAACTCTTCATTGATTTCTTACTAATGCCAATCGCTAAATGGAAAACTGAAATAGCATTGGGATCAGACCATGTGCGGGTGCCGATCATAATCACCTTAAGCCGTTCCTTAAACGAAATGAAATCCGAGAAGAGATATATTAATTTTAACAAAGTTGATTGGGATAATTTAACCAATTTCACTGAAATGGAATTCAGTAAGCAATTTTTACCAATTGACGCCCTCTCTGAGATCTCGCTTCATTCCAGCCGTCAGAATACAAAAGATTAAACCAAACATCCCACAGGAAGCTTGTTTAATTTCCTCCGAAAGAGATGACATCCATAAGGCAGATCCAACCGATTCTAGAATTCCGGGCCTGAACAAGCAGATAAATAAACTAGTAATCGAACACAAACGTAACAAATGGAAAGATTTAGTAAGTCAAACTTTGGCACAAATAAAAGTCTGTGAAAGGAGATTAAGGGTTTAACACATCTGCGTCAAACGGGTAACAACTGCATGATCTCCTTCGTTGATATCCCAACCGAAAATCATACGAAATGTGAAACAAAATTCAACACGCAGTTTACAATAAACCAAAGTAAACATGAAAAAGAAACTAGGTCAGTATTAAGAAATATGCGCAAACTTAATACTGAAAATTTCGAGGATACCATATTTTCCAAAGAAGAGGTTGAAAACGCAACAAAGAAAACCAAAACATCTAAAGCTATTGAACCAGACCGGATTTCAGCCATCATGCTGAAACACATTGACCCAAACGGTTGACTTTCTCACTACCATACTCAACACATCTCTAAATACGCTCCAGATACCAAATATCTGGAAAACCGCCAGAATAAGTCTCATTTTGAAACCTGGCAAGCCTGAAGAAAAGAGAGAATCCTATAGACCGATCTCTATCCTCTCATCGGTTGCAAAATTGATAGAAGCACTGCTGCTACCTCGGTTAACTGGATCTTGCAAATTGGCGTCACATCAACAGGGCTTTAGGGAAACACACAGTACAACCACCGCTCTTCATAGAATCCAAAACCAAATCAGCGATGGTCTAAGCCAAAAACAACCCTGTGCCAGAACAATTTTAGTTGCACTTGACTTATCAAAAGCTTTCGACACAGTGTCACACGCCGCACTACTGAATGATATAATCAACATTAATCTGCCAGGTTTAATAAAGCGCTTTTTGTGCAACTACCTAAGAGGCCGCCAAACATACGTTAAGTTCCGTAACTCTAGATCTAAGATGAGAGTGCCCAGACAAGGAGTTCCACAAGGTGGAGTTCTCTCACCTTTATTATTCAACCTTTGCCTAAGTAGTTTACTGGCACCACCGGAAGGAATAACCATCACGTCATATGCAGACGACTGCACGGTGCTTGCAACAGGAAACAACCTGAAAAACTCACTAATGTCCTTAACACATACCTTAACACCTTGAATGAATGGTTTAAAACGAAGGAGGTAAATACAACACTTAACATCTGCATTGACAACATACTAATTCCTACGGTCAAAAATCCAAAACTACTGGGGGTAACATTTGATCCACTACTCAAATTCAACTCAACAAGTGAACACAAAACTGAAAAACAGGAATAATGCACTGAAAGCTCTAGCGTGTTGTTCGTTCGAGGATAAAACAACAATAATATATTATATTTTTTTTTTCAATAAAAACTGTTGTGTTATAGGGTTTACAATATATGTCACAACAACACATAAATACCTTTTAAGACGTAGGGGTCACAACAACTTGCGCTTTAAGGTGTTGATGGACGCTTTTTTTAAACCTCTGCGGATTGAAACTACAAACCATATAAAGCAATAGGAAGGCCTTTCATAAATTACACTGCTCCCATATGGACACCCCAAGTCGCTGACACCTACTGGAATAGGTTACAAATAAAACAACGCAGCCCAGCAACCGGATGTCATTTGATGGCCCACCGAGATCACCTACACGAGGAATGTAACATATTGCCGGTCCATAAGTAGAATTGACAAGGAAATTGTTGACAAGTGTGCCGCATGTGAGGTCAAGCCACAAGATGCTAACCACCTCTTCAATTTTCCAGAGAAACCAACCGACCTGACGAAGGAAGATCTGTGGTACCGCCCAAGGGCAGTAGCAGAGTTCCTAAATCTGGACTTGGAGCCGGAAGAATAGCACCACATTTCGTCGCTACAACAACAACAACAGTAGAGAACAAAATATCAAAGTTTTTTATCGTCAGCTCCGGGTTAAGACAAGGTGATGCTATCTGTTCTATACTTTTTAATCTAGCCTTGGAATATGTGTGCCGTCAAAAGAAACTACCGAATAACAACAATATTTTGTCAATAAACTCAGTACAGATAATCGCAGATAATCGTGAAGTTGTTATGAGTGAGACTTTAAATTCGCTTTGAGAGTGGTGCTAGTAAAATTGGTCTTCAAATTAACTACGATAAAACCAAACATATGAATGTTTCAAGAGAGGCTGAGGAGAAAGATAATATGTGCGGCTATTTTCGAATTGAGGGAGGTGAATCTTTTAAATATTTGGGATCAATGCTTGACTCAAACAACAGCATACTTACAGATATCAAAGCTCGAATCACTGTAGGTAATCGAACTCTCTACTCAATTAAACCCCTTCTTGGATCACCGTATGTATCAACTAACACCAAACTCAAGACGTTGATATACAAGACGCTGATTAGACCGGTGGTGATGTACGGGTCACAAACGTGGACCCTTACACAAAATGACGAATCAAATTTATTTGTATTTGAGCGTAAGATCCTACGCTACATTTTTGGTTCACTTAAACAGAACGCGATATAACCTTGAGATCAGAGACCTTCTTGAGGTTTCAGATATAATAGATTGTATCCGTTCTAATAGAATTGCTTGGTTTGGGCATGCTCTACGAGCCGATTCACAGTTTGGAATGATTAGAAAAATGTACGTTAGTAATCCAGGAAATGAACGACCGCGAGGTAGACCACGACTACAATGGGAGACGGACGTAATGAAGAACCTTAGAAAAAATCTGCTGCCATGGTAATTAGTTGCGAGTGACCGTGGTGAATATTCAAAGCTGATTAGCTTGGCAACGCTCCTACATGGAGCATAAACACGCCACAAACAAAAAAAAATTTCACTAATTATATGAATACTTTATTGCGCATTATCCAGCAATATTTAATATTTAACGAAAACACGATAGGACCACAACGTCTACAAGCAAAACCAGCTGAGAAGATGATTCCCAATATTGTTATGAAATCTGTACGACAAGCACTGTTTTGTCGGTATGGTATTTCCTTTAGTCACCGATCTACTTGGGCGATTTAAGTACAAGACTTGTGAATTTGCTACAAGCAATTAATAAATCAGACAAAACTTTAGTGCACAAGTCGCTATCCTTGCTGTTCTTTGAAATAAATGCGAAATATCGTTCTCGTATCGTTCTCTAGGCATCAAACATATAACCTAATAAATTTATAAATATGGACACGAACAGAGTACTAGCAAATGTGGGATCTTTAAAAGCCATTTTACAAACCTCTAAATTAGATCAACTTGTTCGACAATACCTTTGTTGACGAAATCTCACTAATTATGATCTTGGTCCAAGTGTTATCATTTACATAACTAGTCTGTTTAATATTGTTACGTTTTTCCAGATTTCCAGTATGAACACAACGTCCAAAATAATACACAAAATATCTCTTAAATCACCTCAAACTTTATTCACAATTAAATTAAAAAAATAACTTTTATTTACACGATTTTATATGCACGGTAGAACGTTTTGTTTACAATTAATTCCACTTAAACTATCGCAGTAATATAAAGTACATATAACTTTACCATCGCAGGTCTAAAATAAAACTAACTAATTCTACAAAAGGGAATTCCTTATATACAAATACAATTCCACTTAATTTCTCGATTACTCGAGGTCACTTCTTTACGAATAAACCTCGAGAAACCTCTAAAAATATTCGATGACTTGTTTTCTTTATTTTATTTTATGTTTTACTCTGTCCCTTTTTCTTGGAAAAGAATGTAACCTTGATATTATTTTTGAAATATTGTACATATATTGAAAGTGTAATAAGGAAAAAATATTTAAATCGTATTTAACATATTTTAGTATAGATGCAAACATTAGATTTTTGAATATTAGCATTTTTGATAGACAAATAGTTTTCCGTTCCGATTTGTAACGCAAAATAAAAGTGGGTTGGGAATTTAATATAGAAAAGGAACAAACGTATGCTAATATTAATCTCTAACAAGACGACCGACGTTTATTGCCTTTACATAGAAACGCGTACAGAGATGTTCAACGAACTTGTATTTTAAATTTTAGACCAATTCCATAATGAGAAGTTGCTAAAAAATTGATGAAAAAATTCAATCCAACCCAACTGTCAAATCTCACGTTAAATAAAGTGTGTAAAAAGAGTAGTTTGCCAATATTATTGAGTAATCGAGAAACTAATCAAACTACACGTTTCAATCACAAATCGATTTAAACAGCTACAAAAACGATTAGCTCTTGCATCAATTAATTTCTACAAACTAAACCTCCACCCAAACATTTATGTAGAAAATTTACTACGATAAATTAGAGCCACACTAGTTCAACTAAGATTCATAAATTTCAGCCTTCTAATTCTAAACTGATTCAAGTGTTGCGCCGCTCTAAGGTCTGGGTATAAAATAAATGACTTTAAGTACATTTTAAATACCCTGAACCTGCAACTAACTTCGCTTTCTATCGCAACCCTTAAAAGGGTTGTTATAAAATTTAATCCAACATTATTTTTCTCACAATCTTAGTGCCTCAAATCTCATGAACGCTACATAATAATGTATTTATCTATGTATATAATTATGTTCAACAAGAAATTTATAAAAAAGATAAACATAAAAATACACATATGTTTGTTCTTTATTTAATAAAAATGATAAAGGTTCGACGTTCGACAGAAGTTTGTGAAAAAAACGTATATTATAATTTATATTTATTATTTCTTTGAAATTTGTTTGTAGAAGATGGAAAAATAGTGTGAAGCAAGTGTAAATTATAGCAGTTCAAATTTGATTAATCTATGCCAGACACAAGTTTAGTCTTTAGACGAATACTACACAGAACGTAATTAGTTAGACCTAAATTTTTATAATGGAATAAACATCTTATGATTGTTAAACTTATACTTGTTAAACTTTTGTTAAACATATATAAAATTGATTTTCGTAGAACAAACTCCTAATTAAAACAAATTAAAGTTTCATATCTCTCTACTTAAGCCACAATTAGACTATTGCAGAACTCTGCAATATTTCTGCAATAGTCGTGCAATGGTAGTGTGTAAAATATTTATTGCAGAAAAGTTTGGCAATGAACTCATTGCAAAACATTGCAATGAGTCATTGAAATGTTTTGCAATGAGTTCATTGCCAAACTTTTCTGCAATGAATATTTTACACACTACCATTACACGACTATTGCAGAAATATTGCAGAGTTCTGCAATAGTCTAATTGCGACCTTACAAAAAAAAATTTGCAAAAATAATGAAAATTTTAATTAAAAAGCAAACAAACATCTGTTTTTATAAAGGTTCAGTCGCTCAGTTGAACACCACAAACAACTTAAGAAATAATTTTTCTAACATTGGTAGTGTTCGATCGTGCAAAATGATACATATCACGATACTTTAGGGTGCGTTCCACTAAGCACTAAAGACAATCACGCGCACGACCGCTTTTTTCCCGTACCACTTGCTTCTGAGCGTTACAATTCTAAACTCAAGTGGAATGGATTATGTGATCGTTTTACGTCAAAAATACATATGGTGAGTTTGAACAAATAAATTAGAAGCTACAATTTGTAAGTTTTAACAATAAACTTCTATAATTATGGTGCATGCACAATAAACAAATTCACTCTTCTTTTCGCCATCTTTAAATTTAAAAAATGGCGCTAAACTTATCAACACTCACTTCAACCCACCTTTTGAGATGGGTCGTTGTGAGCTTGATGTGAGCGAAAATTATGACGTCATGAGTGACGTTTTCACCGCGACCACAACGACGCCGTCGTCAAGTGGAACGGATGAAGGGTCATTTTGAGCGTTGTGAGTGAACGCTTAGTGGAACGCACCCTTAGTCAAACTATTTTTCTACTAACTTCACTTAGTTGAATATTACGTCAAGCCGGACCGAACAAAAGATAAATTTATCCCGAAAGTCACAAAACCAATTTTATAAAGAATAGTTATCATAAAAATATAAGCATAAACAAAATAAAACAAAAAGCTTAAACAAACAAAATAATAGTACATTTTGCTACAAGAAATAAAACGAAAACATTGTTTTTCGTGTGTTAAAATTGGTTCCCGAGACGCTTTATTGTCAAGTGGAGCAATTTCACGAACGTAAAACGTTTTCCTTACGCGTAGGAAATAATGTCTAATTTATTAATTTTATATAATTTAATTATTAGTTATATAGATAATTTATTAATAATATTTTCAAGCAGGCTTTATCCCCTGTGAAAATGTTTATTTTTTCTTTAGTGTAAAATCATTTTCGCTAAATAACAATTTGTAGTTGCTATGGTATTTGCATATAATTTGACAAAGTTTTTAAAACAAAGCAACCATGAAAAAATAAAATATTGTTACGTTTTTCCAACCTTACTTCGAATTGACCTTACTCTCAATTCGATAAACGCAATTCCCAATCTCCTTCTGAGTTCGATCACTGATTATTAAGCAAACACACCAGGTTTTATTAGGTATTCAACACCTTAATTGTTCCACAACAATAGGAAAACAATACAGCAAACAATATTCCTAACTAGAATATTCTTTCAACAGCTTCAGAAACTAGAACGGTTTATTGTAGAAATTTCCAGTTCACAGCTTCCAAAATAATACACAAAATGTTTCTACTCAATAACACTTAAAACTTTATTTTCACCAAACTAATTTTAACTAACTTCTTCTATTTACACGGTTTTATATGCACATTCCATCATTTCTACTATCGCAACTTTACATTAACGCGGTCTTAAATTAAACTAAACTAATTTTGCAAGGAATCCCTCCTTATATACGATTCTAAATAATCTCGATTATTCTAGGTCACTTTTTAGAAACCTTGAGAAAATATTAGAATATTCGATTATTTTACGTTATGTTGATTCATAAAGTTTCATGTTGACCCTTTTTCTAAGAAGAGAATATAACCTAATTAAGGTTTTGTATTTCATTACGTTTATGTAGAATCGTAACAATATGAAGTTTGAATGTTTATGTGGAGTTCTTTCAGATTTATGATTTCCATCAGTTTTGAATGTGGCTGAAAGAATGACAAAGCCGAATTACATGCAAATACCATAGCAACTGCAATATGTTATCTAGTGAAAATGATTTTACGCTAGTGGGAAAAATCCACATTTACAAATCACATGGGATTAAGTCTTCGTGAAAATAGACTTTTTATGGTACCGTAGGGTGTAGAATAGTAGATTCTTGTATGAGTGTAGAATGATGGCAATTCTTCACGAGGATGAAGTTTCCGAATCATCCGAGTGAAGAATTGCCATCATCCTATGCGAATACAAGATGCTATTTTATCCACGACTACAAAATATTTCGATTAATTTCCAGTTTGCTTGCTAAAGTTTGTATCACCATATTAAAATACATGCATCAAAGATAGCATAGAAAAACAAAACAAATTTGTTTATTTTATATTTTATATATGTATTGTTCTTGTTTTAACCTGTTTAGTGTTTATATTACTATACCAACAAAAGTTTTTAATTTGTTAGGGGAATATTTAATAAACTATAGAACTGTTGAAGAATTTAATTATACACACTAGTTGAAGAATGAATACAATTACAATGGAAGACATACGCATGGAAAGCATTATTCTTTAGTAGTCGTGGATAAAAAATATTTTTATCCTTCCGGCAACTAAAGTTTTGTTTTTATTTTTTTTACAATCATACGTTTTTTTACAACGGCTACTATTCTTAATAGAATAAAATAAACAAGTGTTAATTTTATTCTGTTGTACGAATGTTGCGGAACACAATAAAATAATTTTGATTTAATGGTATTGAACTCTGAAATAAATTTTTTGATTGTATTTTATAAAAAAATCAACAACAAAATTTCGCTAACGAAACAATAAATTCAAACTAATGCGGATGCTCCTCTTTCGAATATTATAAAAGGCAAAGGCTACTATGATTAAATTGAATTAAATTTCTATTGCGGAAAAAATTAGTTTTTGTAGGCCATTTCATTATCCAAATACCAAAAAAATAAATGAGTATTGAAATTGAATAAACATTTTTTGTTTAGAATTAATGGTACCTAATAATAAAATAAAATTCATTGCGTTTGTTATTCGTTTTACTTGTTCTATCAATGAATTTTAACATAATCCAATTTAAATTAATACATGTTACTCTGTCGGAAGGATAAAACGATGTATTTGGTTCATGTTTATTAAATTTTATTCTCTCGCAAATTTAAAATTTCTTCACTTTTGCTCGAAATATAAAAAATATCATCAAAAACTGACCAAATAAAATACTATTACTGACACCTAAATTCAAAATATTTTGACATTTAAAACCAGTAAAAAATTATTTTATACTGACAGACAAATCATGATATTTTTCCCATTATCTCAACCGAACATCTGGATTGTAAAAACATATTAATAAAATTTGTTGGGTTGCACTGTTTGTAGAATATTCATCCATGTACATAATGTGTTCATATGCACCTGTTTTGTTTATAAGAACAAAAAACATGTTTACCTTTTTTGCAACAAATTTAATTTTCTTATGTAATTAAAAAAAATTTGGATGTGTCTCTGTTTTTCACTTTGATCAAAATTATTTTTTACATAAATTTTTTATAATCAGATTTTGATAATAAAAAAGGTGGGGATAATTTTTTTATTAGAAAAGAATCGATTTATGATACTTGTCCGAATTAAGAAGCGGAATGTTGAAACTATTTTGTGATTCAGTTGAATTTAAATTTAGCAAATATGTGATAAGAGAAACCGATTAACAAATTGCTTAAAAGAATGATTCATACATCTGCAGAATATAAAAAAAATTTATCATATTATACGATTATAATATTTTATTGAAACATAGAATTTTTTTACATAGTTTTTGGTTAAGATGACTATGGCTCTGCCCTCAAGATTGTTTGAATTTATTTCGATAAATTGATAAAGTCGTTTAAGTGCGAATATAACTCGCTCGCCGAGGATTCCGCGTATATAATAAAAACTGTTTTTGGTTATATAGTTTTACGTTGGGTTGAATTATAAAATTAAAAGAAATAGATACATTTTCGATTTTTTTACAACCAAACATATTTTTTTTGAAATTTCATCGTTGAAAAATAAATTTACCAATAAACAAAAAAGTGATCCATGCAAATGGAAGCTATGAACTATGAAGGAAGCATTTCAAACTTGTTGCATTTCAAATTTGTAATTATTTTTAATTTATTTAACCACATCTATCCTTTTTAGAAAACCCGAAAACCAAAACACGAAGCATATAGTGTTAGTTTATTTTAATGAATTACAAATAAATTTCAAGCCAATGTCTAGACTCTTATAGAATATAAATCTAACTCAGAAATTGGTAATTTTTTAAATAAATTTTATTTAATAAATATGGAGTAATAAACCACCCAAACAATTTGAAATGTCTAATGCGATAACGCATGTTTCACCACCTTGACCAAGTATTCTATTACAACGATGGATACATAATAGCTCAATAGTCGATTGTTGACCTTTTGTTGCGAAACCCGTATTGGCTATCAGATATAAAATCTCTGTCTTTCAAAAATGTTGATATAGTTAAGCTGGTGTTCTATAATTTTAAATACCACATTTCTTTTCTTTTCTGGAGACAGGCTGGTCATTTACCAACTTCCAGCACATTCGCATAAACGAATAAATCCCACCGGGTGGGACGCTGCCATAAATGTAAACGAGGACCTAGTTACCAATTGGGGTGACAAAAATTTGGTTAATTTTAATTAACAGCTATTTATTGTTTCCAGATCAAAGACCGAGTTCCCCAACAATATTTCAGTCAGTGTGTGTGACGAACAAATAAATGAATATGAAAGCATTCGTTTATTGGAGTTACAATTGACTTGACAATGACTTACCGTATGCAGAAATATTGGAAACAGTACTAAAACTTTATATACCAAGTTTCCATAAGATCATAAGTCGGGATTAGAAGTTATTGAAGAATTTAAACTTAGAGGTGCTCGGGAGACCCCCCGCCATTTTGTCCAAATTTAAAATGAATTCAGATTTTCCATTTTCAAGTGAACCTGGATCATTTGCCAAAGTTTCATCAAGATCCTATGCAGAAAGGTCTTGACTATATTGCATTTTTATACTGATGTATACGAGGAGCTGACCTATAATCCCCCATCCGCCAATCAGCTGATCACTTTTTTTTCAATTGTTATGGTGTAAACATGCATCATACAAATTTTGAAGCGGCATCAAATTACTTTTGGAATTCGTTTTTTTACCAGTTTAAAAGTCTCCTACAACCACACCTCCTACTACCCCACTACTGACCGCCAGATTTATCATCAGCTGGAGTTAATTAATTAAAATAAATAAAAATCAACCGGAATCAAATGACTTTTTCATTTGCAACGCTGCCTCCCGGTCTACTAGGATTGTATTGAAAATTTTTGAATTTTTCAATTCGAAAATATGAATCTCAAATTTTCAGATCATTAATAAATGAACTCGAACCAGTGGTAAAGGTGATTGTGGGTTCGGATCCCATGTGAAATATGAGAAAAATAACTTTTCATGAGTGAACTGAAAATTTATTGAGAAAAATTTAAAACATGATTGCGAGTTAGCGACTTTAGTATAATCGCTCACAAAAAATCTTAATCCAATAATTTGTTCAAATTTCATTCCTCTGGGTTGTAATTCTAAAACCAGATAATAGTAACATTTCCACTGCTTTCGTATATACATACATACATTCAATGAAATCTAGAACTAAAATTTCTTCTATTACTTTTATGATTTTGTTTATATTTATTAGTTCTTTTCTTATCTAGAATTCGTTTTTTGTGTTTGATTTCTTGTTAAATTATAATGTTTTTTTGTCAATTTTTAACATACAAAAAAGTAACACCCTTAATAAAAACCGCCTTGATTTACGAGATATTTTTTAAATTTAATTGTTACAAAAACAACGGAAGTTTAGAAGTTCAAACTTTTCGGTCAAACAAACAACTTTCTTGAATCTAAAATACTTAAGTGTTGGGTGTTGTTCACTTGTTAACAAGTTGGATTCAAATTCGCTTGATCTGCTTTTGATTCCCATTCAGGTCAAAGTGTTTTAATCGTAACTTTGACAACCAACAACACAACGGTCAATATGGTTGATAAATTAGTAAGCGCTCTATACCTCTATTATATATAATTTTGTTTGTATATCGATTGACTTAAGTTTTCAAGTGATACTTCACCCTAATATTATTTGAATTGTAAACTTCTTCTACTCACAGACGATTAGCACTTGTATAGACAGTCAGTCATTTCTCTACGCCGCGCCGCGTAAACCTACGTTTATGTCCCGTTAAAGTAGTTTAAAGTAGTTAAAAATTTAAAAATTTAAAGTAGTTTTTACTTAGAATTATGTTTGTTACAAAAATTGTGTACAAAATACTTTTTATCAAATCGGGAACAAATAAACATGAGAGTAAACAAAACCTCCGTAATCATCGCCCTACTGATTCTCGCCATTTACAATAAACAATGAACATTGCCATATGCAAAAAATTGCATTTGTGTTTTTGATTAAATTTTTTTGAATTTTTTTTATATGGAGTTTTATTTTTCCGGATGGCGTTATGGCGGGCGATCTTTTGAATTTTTTTATAGTGAGTTTTAATTTGAAATTTATAGTGAGTTTTAAATGGCGCTATAAGTTTACGATTATTTTGTGCTAAAAAATGAGTTAGGCTTCTATATCGGAATCGGAGGTTTTGGAGTAATGCATAAGCAGTAAATTCACATGTAGTATACATCGGTTTAAAAAAAATCACGAAATATATTAAATATAATTTAACACCTGTAGTACCAATGCAAATATTTTGTTACTTATTTACTTAAGAACCATAACACTTTTCATCCCATCAGTAACTGTCATATTATGTAATGAAGAGCTGTCTCACTGGCGAACCAATGAGGCGGCATAGCAGGTCGCGTAACTAAATGAGGTTTTATTTTTGTGCTCCGGCTAATCACAGTATGGAGTTCGATTGGTAAACCCTGCTGCTCCAATACAAATGCAGACATGTACGCGAATTTTCAAAATAGATCAGAAATGGAAACAAATACAAGGGCAAAAATGAGACTCTGGCGACCCCCTTCTACGAAAGAACCACGGTCGGCACGTTCAACCCCCTCGTTCACTCACATACGCCCTCACATACACACACACATTCACACCCCTAAATCCCCCGAATAATAAAGAAAAAAAAACAATCAACTAAACTCACCCATGGTTATATCCTCCTCACCTCCAAAATCCGCCTGGTTTCAGCCCTCCATCAGCACCGCCATATACACGTTGATTAAAATTAGGTGGTCGTACTTGATATGAAGCAGCGATTAATTAATTTGGTAATCAACAGCGTTGAAGAAATTTGTATTGAGAATCGTCGAACAAGTTTATCATCAGAATCGTTGAACAAATTCGCAGTCAAATGCGTTGACTAACTTTACAATCAAGTGAGTTGAATAATTTTAGAATCAAATCAAAATCGTGGCATAAATTCGTAGCCAAATGCGTTGACTAAATTTATATCTATAATCGTTGAATCAGTTTATAAACAGATGCGTTGAATAATCTTATAATCAAAATCGTTGCATAAATTCGTAGTCAAATGCGTTGACTAAATTTATATCTAAAATCGTGGAATCAGTTTATAAACAAATGCGTTGAATAATCTTATAATCAAAATCGGTGCATAAATTCGTAGTCAAATGCGTTGACTAAATTTATATCAAAAATCGTGGAATCAGTTTGTAAACAAATGCGTGGAATAATCTTATAATCAAAATCGTTGCATAAATTCGTAGTCAAATGCGTTGACTAAATTTATATCTATAATCGTTGAATCAGTTTATAAACAAATGCGTTGAATAAAATAGTAACCACAATCGTTGAATACATTCGTAGTCAAATGCGTTGACTGAATTTATATCTACAATCGTTGAATCAGTTTACAAACAAATGTAATAAAGTAGTAACTAAACTCGTTGAATAAATTCGTGGTCAAAATCGTTGACTGAATTTATATCTACAATCGTTGAATCAGTTTACAAACAAATGTAATAAAGTAGTAACTAAACTCGTTGAATAAATTCGTAGTCAAATGCGTTGACGGAATTTATAAGCAGATGCGTGGAATAAATTTGTAAGCAAAATCGGTGCACAATTTTATGATCAGAATCGTTGAATAACTGCGTAGTCAAATGCGTTGACCAAACTTGCAATCCAAAATCGTTGAATAAATTTTATAATCACAATTGATGAATGAATCTGTAGTCAAAAGCGTTGACCAAAATTGTAATAAAAATTGTTGAACAAAGTAGTAACCAAAATCGTTGAATGAATTTGGTAATTACAGTCGAGTAGGTAGGAAGACAAAATATGCAGCAACAATCGATATCAAGAATTGTTGAGTCCAATTATGAATACAGTTGAATACGGTACCAAAAACGCAATGTAGCTATTAGGGTAACTAAATGTTGATTGAATTCGTAATATGGTTGACTATGTTGATACTCCACGGCAATAGTTATATAAACACTCGTAGCCACACTTTGCGAATATAGTTGAGAAAAAAGTTGAAACTACAATATGGCACGACGTCGAATAAAGTGGTAATTAAAGCCGGAAACGCTGACCATACATTGCCATAAATCGTGGCAGCAATTTGTAATTATAGTTGAATCCGTGGAAACTACCGGACGACAGCTCGTATAAATGAATGCTGGATAAGTTAGCCAATACCGTAAACTTAAGTAGTACTCTTAATAAGTTGATTGAAATATTATTTAGGTACGCTGCATTGTATTCAAATATCCTGATAATACCGTGTACAGGTGTCACACAGCTAACATCCACGAATAAATACGGGGGTAGCGGTAGTAAATAAATTTTTTCCAAGAACACAGAGTTTAGATTTTATAATGTACAATTTAATAACATAATATCACTACTTGATGAATTACAACACGGAAATTAATAACACGGAAGGCATTATATTCATTTAATAGTCTAGTCAATTAAACTAATCACACTGAATTCTGATTTAATATATATATAATTAATCACAAATGATCGTTTATATTTTATTTTAGTTATATTCGGATTCTAACAACGAACCCTCTAAAATACATATAATTTACTTCACAGCATAATAGTAATAATTAATAAATTAGTCCCATGAATCAAGAGTTTACGCTCGGTGTTTCAATATTCTACTATCACTAGTTAATAAATTAAATTTAAGATCACCGATTTCTGATTTTCTAATGTTCATGCAATATACCAGTACTCGCGCTCAATCAATACATTTTTTTTTTGACTAGGAACACGGAATCTCAAAAGAAAACACAAAAAAAAAATTGATTTGAAAAAAAACATACACGCACTATACAGTTCATCAAATTTATCTTAAATTATCAATAAATAAATAAGTCCTATGATCACAGATTTTTCTCGGTTTTTCTAATAATCAATTAACACCGTTTTGTAAATTTAGCTAGGAACACGGAATTTAACAAGGAAAAAAAAATCTTATTTTAACACACAAAAACTGTACATTCACATACAGGGTTATATTGGTTTTCCTTTTGTTTTATTGTATAACGTTTCTTTAAATTTTTTGTTGATTCATCTGTTTGAAGGTTAACATGAACGGAAGTTCTAATTTTGCCATTAGGTTATGCACATAACAGAAATTATCATATAAGATTGTAATATCAGTGTTTATTACATCGGAGAGATGTGCCCGGAATCGCGTTTTGGCACTATTGTATTAATATTTCGGAAATCACATTAACAACCAAAAACCAAACATATTAAAGGTTCATATAACGGCACTCCCTCGTACGGTTTTGGTAAAACATTCCTTGGTAACTTGTATCAGTCCCGTATACTTTGGTTCGGATATTTGCACACTATAAACGATATCTATCAAATACGGAGCAATGACCGTAATGCCGTGATGCGGCTTAAATCGAGAAAATTCTCTAATTAAAATGTGTCAACTTACGGGTAAATTATTTACGGTTGTCCGTATTGTGTTTTCCTGGTTGACCTATCCAATCACCATGATAATCAGCCAAAATCCACTCATGGTTTTATATAGATTCCTATTTTGTTGAGAGATTCGTTCACGGTATCCAGAATCAATCTTTTTGCACACCACAGTTTGATATCCGTCCAATTACCAACAAAAATCAACTCCGCACCCAACAGCAAAAAATGGAAATCTGACAGTCGACTAAGAGACGTCAAACATCAAAATGCAAACGTAATAGAACTAAGAACCAAAAACATTACAGTAGAACCAATATATACCAAAAAAAATTCCTTTTTTGAAAATCGAAAAACCTCGAATATAGTGTTTCCGATGCAAAACCATTAATTCAAAGCAAATATCCAATTGGTAGGAAATTTTTATGGTTATACCATAGAGAAACATATATAGAGAGAAATAACCTCTATTCACACAAATTGTATATGGAATGCTGATAATACAAATAAAAGTACAACCAGAGATGAAGGGTTAAGCAATATACAAATTTTACAAATTATACATTGCATTCTTTCTGTCTTATATGAAACAATAAACAAAGCAAATCAAAATAAAAAAATGAGAATTTATATTTGAAAGAGAAATATTTCTTTTGCTTTATTTTCTATTTTACTTTATTTTCTATTTTACTTTTACTTAAATACGAAAAAATACGATAATTATAAAATAGAAAATAAAAAAAAGTACTCGTATGTATGAGTGTTTAAATATATAATTTAAGAATTGTATTGAGATGATAGTTTTTTATGTTTAACAAATATAATTTCATTCATTGATAATTTAAGTACTCGTATGTATGAGTGTTTAAATATATAATTTAAGGATTGTGTTGGGATCATAATTTTTTGTTTTTGTATATTGAAGAAGCAAATGATTGAATTTGTTATTTGGGTTACGAATTGTTTGTTTTGTTGTCAAGATTTTTTATTTATTTTTTCATCTTTTTTTAAATGGATTTGAACTATATTAAGTTTTTACTGTCCTAGGTCGATGACTAGATTTTAGAATATATCAATTTAGTTTGGTCAGAGTTTGATTTAAATTGATTCATTTGGTCGTGTTTGATATAATTACTTCGGTCTGAAAGACCTGAGATTACATTCATGAGCTCAAAGTGAAATTCTTACCCATGCTTTTTTGGCATTTCTCGACGTTTTAGGACCTACTGATTCTAAGAAAGCAACAAACAAAAATGTATGTCTGTCTGTCGGCCGGCCGTCCGCCGTCCGTCCGTCACAACCTACGAAATCTAGAAAACCGCTGAACGGATTTGAAAATTTTTTTTTCTAAAAATAGGATTACTCAATAGAAAGAGCCGAAAGGACGATGTGTTCGATAGCTGTACCGGAAGCGTGTCAAAAAAATCGTCAAGTGTGTCAAAACAAGGAAATTTGCATATTTTTTGCTTAAAAAACGTTCATTTTAAGTGATTACGAGTAGGAACATTGAATTTGGAGAAATCTTGATGGTCGGGATTGGTATGGGAGACCAAAATCTAGATTTTTGCATTATAAGTTTGTCAAAAAAATGTTGTCAAGTGTGTCAAAAGAAAGATTTTTATTTATTTTTTTACTCAATTTTTTGGAAAAAAATAAAATTAATAATATGTATGCATGAAAATATATTATTATTATAGAGAATTATGGCATTATAAGATTGTCAAAAAAATAATGTCAAGCGTGTCAAAAATGATTTCATTGATTTTTTTAGCCAATTTTTTGGAAAAAAAAATTTATGTTTTTATGAATTGGTTTTATTGAACTGGTTATAGTTTTTGAAATAGTTTTGGAATTTTGATAAAAGTTTGTATTTTTGATTTTGTAATAATTTTTGCTATATTTTTAGAATTTTGGAAAAACTTTGAATTCTTAAGAATTCTTGGAATTTTATTAGAATTTAGAAAAACTTTAAATATGTGATTTTATTCTAATTTTTGGAATGTTTTTGGTATTTTTCAATTTTTGATTTTGTTATAATTTTTATAATATTTTTAGAATTTTGGAAAAAGTTTGGATTTTTAAGAATTTTTGGAATATTAATGGAATTTAAAAAAGTTTAAGTATTTGATTTTATTCTAATTTTTGGAATATTTTTGGAATTTTGAAAAAGTTTGATTTTATTTAAGTTTTACAATATTTTTGGAATTTGAAAGAAATATGAATTTGTGATTTTGTAATATTTTCTCGAAACGCTAAATGGAGATGATTTTGAGTAGTTTGCTGAGTGTATCATCTTTTCACTAAATTATGTTAATTTTTGATCTGTTATAATTTTCCGGCAACGTATTGATGTTTCGTGTTAGTTTTGAAATAAATTTCTAAACAGAGATAAAAAGTACTTATACTTTAACAAATCAAAATAAAAAAAGAGAAACATTTATATGCATTTGAAATTTCTTTTGCTTTATATTCTATTTTACTAATGAGACAACAAAAAATACGATGATAAAATACAATTAATAATTAAAAAAAAAACTCGCATGGATTAGTGTTTCCTTTGACATGTTTATATAAAGGTTTTTAGAATTCATTGATAATTTTGGTTTGTTTTTGTAAGTTAAAAATGGTCAAAATAATTTTTCAGTTTTTGAAGAATTTGGGTTACGCGTTGTTGTTGTTGGCTACATAGATTGATATTTGATTTATTTTTCATCTTTCAAATGCACTTTAACCATATGTTTAGGTTGTTGACTTTAGCCAATTTTTTTGGTCAGAAATTGATTTAATTTGATTTGGTTGTGTAGGATAAAAATATTTTTAAATTTCAAAATCTATGTATTAAAATTTGTATCAATTTAATGTTTTAAATTTGAATACATGAGTTCTTAAAGAATAGATTATGAAATTTAAAAATATTATTTTCCAATAATTTGTCTTATGATAACTTTAAACAAATTGGGTTTAAAGTAGTTATGCGGTTATGTGTTCTAAAAACTTTTTTACTTTATATGGCTCAAAAATACATTTACCTTAAAATTAATGTTTAATCATATCAAAGCGATACAGTAGATCGTTGTTTGTGATATAATTATAACACCTGCAGCCAAATTCTGTGACTGTGAAGTGGTAAAGTGTTAAAAATTTCTTTATTTCGATTTTATCACCAAATTTTTATCATTTTAACATTTTTTGCGATTCTATATGCAATTTATGTGCGATGTAAGTGTTAAAAAATCTTATAGTAAGCAGGCGACTCACTAAATATCAAACGTCAATGCATACAATTTCCATTGATTGTTTTATTTAATAGAATTATTATAAAAAATCCTTTATTTATTATTTTCAAAATAAATTATTTTTTGTGAACAAATATAATGGTTGAGCGAAATTAATTTTTAATTGGATTAAATAAAAGATTTGTTCAATTAATTCGTGCCGTCAGTTATGCAAAGACATATTTATGAGAAATGCTGAAATAAACGAGATGTCAAGTATATTGCTATTTTTTGCAGATAAGACTTATTTTGACTCTAGTGGGGTCATAATTAAAGTTCTAATCTAACAACAGGAATTTGTTCCTCTATTGCTCAAGAAATATAGATTTTGAAAGAATTCTATAATATCTCATTAGAAGTATGTTATATTACCGTTCTGGATAAAAAGTAATATTTGGCAAATTTTCATCACGACTTCGATAGCAGACGTCGATCTTTTTAACAATATTCTGAACACACTCCTGCATAAGTGTTCAGATAGAGACCGATGACGTCTTCAATGGTATTGTGCTCTTGCATTATTTGTAATTGCCAGTTTCATTTTCAAAAAACATTAAGTTCAAGAAAACAATACATAAACCTAACACAAACATGAGCGTTTTGATACATGAAATGTAAATCTAGTTGACTGTATATACGTATATACATAAAGATATATTAATTCCGAACTACGGTCTAAAACACATAAATACCAATCATTTTGAATAACACAATTTAAACATCAATTTAACTATATTTAAATATTTTCGAAGTTAAATTTGAAAAAAAATTTTTGATGTTATTTTGAAATCTTAAATAAACAAATCACATTGGTGTAATTGTGTTTTTTGACATAATGGCGTTAGCAACAAAAGAATTCATTTTATTTTATCACTAACCAAAAGTCAGTGTTAACTTTTCAGTTTTAACATTTCACTAATTTAGATTTTTTTACGGTGAAGTGATAAAAAATTTATCACTACACCGCTTCACAGTTACAGAATTTGGCTGCTGATGTTCTAAATAATATGATATAAGTTTATCCTTTGAGCTGCTTGTTTTAGGTAGATTTCATATAAAATCTACCTATTGCAATGGGAATTCTTGGAGTTCCGGATAAAATTTTAACAAAATGAATTTATTAGGCGTCGAGGAGAAACATATTTTTAATGCCGGGTGAAAAACACGTGAAATCAGCAAGGTCTGGAAATGAGGTTTTAATTTTGTATAATTAGAATTCGTTGACATCAATCAAAAGTTTTCTGCGTTTTTAGTTTTTTTTTAACCCTGTCTAAGATACAGGGTGTTGAAAAATCAAGAAATTGCTCGACCCTGGTGTATTGAAATGGCTCTACAGTCAAAACTACTGGACTGATTTTAATGTTATATAACTCAAAATGTATGTATTAAACAGAGCAAAATAATAATTCACATTATATGACCTTGAACACTTTCTTTTAGAAACATAACGGTAAAAAATTCCAATTCGATTTGTTTTTTTTTATTAATTTTATTGCAACACGCCTTAAAATGTTTCATCATAAAAAAAGTGGAGTTAAAAAATGAACAGTGTTTTTTGGATTTACATATATGTTTTTATAATAAATTTTTAATTTTAACTCAAAATAAATATTTTACACATTTTTTATCATTTATTTAATTTTACATTACTAAATTCCGTAGAGTTAGAATAACGTCTAGCTAAGATTGATCCATCATTTGTAGGAATGTATGAGTGATATCCTCGTGTTCCAGGAATTGTTTTTAAATTTTCGTATCTATCAGATAGTCGATTTCATTTCGCAAACAAAGGAATCCCTCTGCATTATGTCACTATATGACAGTTGTGAATGAGGGATCTCAACAGCTTGACTGTTTGCAGGCATAATGGATTTGATTTCATCCGAACTCTACTGATGAAGATATTTATAAAAAACAACGAGATCAGACCAATCAGTTCATAACCAAACTTCTCTTCTATTCGTCTGTAATGGAAGACGATAAAAATGATCAATAATTTATTATCTATATCTCTATATTATGTTTTTATTATAAAATATATTATGAACGTATTATATTATATTATATTATATTATTTAATATAATCAAGCAACCATTGACTTCGGGTGCAAAACATTTTTGATAAAAATAATATTTTCATAAAATTGTTATTTTAAATTTAAATAATGTTGTAAGGATAGACTGCCTAAAAGGTACACAATCAAAAATAGTCATAATCATATCGGAAGCCAAACTATCACTACAGAGGGAAAAACAAGTTTGAAATGATACACAAAAATCAAAATCAAATTTCAAACCAAAATACAAGAAAAATCGGACCGATAACAAGAATCTATCAATTGAATATTGAAGGATCTAGCATTCGATAAATGCGAACATTTATCGAATCAACTAAAAGATTACAAAGTAGATATTGCAGTCATTCAAGAAACACACATGTCACCAGACGAAATTTTAGTTACCAGAGGTGAAATTCCTGGATATGAAATTATCGGAGCAACATTTCATAAATCGTATGGAACTGCCACGTATGTAAAATGTGGTCTGAAAATGTGAAACTAGTGGAAACCTCTTCAACAGACGATGTTTCTATCATAACAATTGAGGTTGGCGGAACAATTATTATGAATACATACATATACCAAACACAGCCTGGCCGACTAATGTTCTCCCTTCATATGATAAACCGAGCATCTATATTGGTGACTTTAACAGCCATCACACACTATGGAAATATCAGAATGATGACATCAACGGTATAACACTTGTAAATTGGTCTGAACAGCAAAACTTGCATCTCATATTCGACGCGAAAGACCTTGGTATTTTTCAATCCGGCCGATGGCGCCGAGATTACAACCCAGACCTATGCTTTGTTTCATCTAATTCTAAAGGTCAACCAATACATGCTTTAAGACAAATATTATTGGGTTTCCCACATTCTCAGCATCGACCAGTAATAGTAGAGGCTGGAATACAAATCCCGATGATACATTCAATACCGAAACCTAGATGAAATTTTTTAAAGGCTTCATGGCATTTTTCAAAAGATGCTTCTGTACGATTTATTCCCCAAGTTGCAAAGAACTACGAACGTTTCCTTGGCGCTACTCTAACAGCTGCAAAAAAATTCATACCGCGAGGCTATCGTATGGAATATATTCCAAGATGATTCCAAGATGAATATATTCCAAGATGATGAACAATTAGAATTTTAATCGGACTAAAACTTTTTAAAATTAAATATCTGAAGAATACGAATTAACGCCTCTTTGTAAATTTGATATATTTTAAAGGAAGGTTAGAACTATATTTAAAAAATAAAAAAAGTTAAAATTTAATTGATTTTAAAATTTTTTGTTAATGGAAGTTGTTTGAAAAAATGAAGAAAAATTCGAATTTCAGCCGTACTAAAAATCTTTAAAATTAAATATCTCAAGAACAAAAATTTCAGCCTCCTTGTAAATTTGAAATATTTTAGAATAAGGATAGAACTATTTTCAGAAAAAAAATTAATTAAATTCCAATTGTTCTTTGACCCTAGCGCCATCTTTAAAAAGTTTTTTTAATATTTTTATTTAAAAATTAATTATACAAACAATAAATTAATTTTTGTTTCTTGTCTTTAATTTGGCCTCAAGCTTCAAGCAATTTTATTTGTGTGTAAGTGATCTGTCCAATGTGTGACCCAAATATTTCGGATTATAGTTATGTGTAACTTGTGTTCCGTTAAAATTGACCCCACTCTTGGTTGAGTTGTTGGTAAATCGATCACGTAAATGTTGAAAAATAATGGTGCCAATACTGATTCTTGTGGGAGACCATTACTCAATTTCCTGAAAGAACTCTTCTCATTATTTCGATAGACTTGGAACAGGCGATTAGTGAGCATATTGTTGATTACTTGAGCAATTTTAAGGCATGGAATAATATTGAGCAGCTTATATATTAAGTCTTTTCGCCAAACGGTGTCATAAGCCGCTGTTTGGTCTATGAAAACAACAGACATTTTTATTTTTTTTTGGAACCCAAGTTCGATATAGTTGGTTAGTGGCAATACTTGATCAGTGCAATTGCGTCTACGTTTGGTAATATTGCAGTTTCCATTATGTAAAAGCGAGCAAGCCATTTTCTGATATTTTCTCCGCAATTTTTAAGGAATTCTGGATAGACATTATCGAAGCCAGCTGCTTTGCCCGATTTCATGTCCGATTATGAAGCTGCAATCTCTTTGATGGTGAAAGGGCGACAATATTCGGAAGATCTTGGTGTGTTTCGTTTCAAGTTTTTAAGATTTAAGAGAACGGTTTTTGAAAGTTTTTTATGTGGTTCAACTCTTGACATGTTTACTATCCTATTCGCTATTAAAATTGGATTTATGTTTGTTTTATCAGCAAATTTCTTTTTCCCAGCACCCAATTTTCGTATTTGACTCCATGCTTTTCTACTAGAATGTGTAAAATCCATATTTTCCATAGCAGACTTTCTTGTCGATTAGCATCTAAGGATCTTAATAGATCATCAGCTATTTCTGGGTCTCCACTTTCTTCGAATTCATTGAAAAGTCTTTCACTTTCCTCTTTCTATCTTGGAATATATTCCATACGATAGCCTCGCGGTATGAATTTTTTTGCAGCTGTTAGAGTAGCGCCAAGGAAACGTTCGTAGTTCTTTGCAACTTGTGGAATAAATCGTACAGAAGCATCTAAGTCTTTTGAAAAATGCCATGAAGCCTTTAAAAAATTCCATCTAGGTTTCGGTATTGAATGTATCATCGGGATTTGTATTCCAGCCTCTACTATTACTGGTCGATGCTGAGAATGTGGGAAACCCAATAATATTTGTCTTAAAGCATGTATTGGTTGACCTTTAGAATTAGATGAAACAAAGCATAGGTCTGGGTTGTAATCTCGGCGCCATCGGCCGGATTGAAAAATACCAGGGTCTTTCGCGTCGAATATGAGATGCAAGTTTTGCTGTTCAGACCAATTTACAAGTGTTATACCGTTGATGTCATCATTCTGATATTTCCATAGTGTGTGATGGCTGTTAAAGTCACCAATATAGATGCTCGGTTTATCATATGAAGGGAGAACATTAGTCGGCCAGGCTGTGTTTGGTATATGTATATATTCATAATAATTGGTCCGCCAACCTCAATTGTTATGATAGAAACATCGTCTGTTGAAGAGGTTTCCACTAGTTTCACATTTTCAGACCACATTTTACATACGTGGCAGTTCCATACGATTTATGAAATGTTGCTCCGATAATTTCATATCCAGGAATTTCACCTCTGGTAACTAAAATTTCGTCTGGTGACATGTGTGTTTCTTGAATGACTGCAATATCTATTTTGTAATCTTTTAGTTGATTCGATAAATGTTCGCATTTCGATTTGCTAGATCCTTCAATATTCAATTGATAGATTCTTGTTATCGGTCCGATTTTTCTTGTATTTTGGTTTGAAATTTGATTTTGATTTTTGTGTATCATTTCAAACTTGTTTTTCCCTCTGTAGTGATAGTTTGGCTTCCGATATGATTATGACTATTTTTGATTGTGTACCTTTTAGGCAGTCTATCCTTACAACATTATGTAAATTTAAAATAACAATTTTATGAAAATATTATTTTTATCAAAAATGTTTTGCATCCGAAGTCAATGGTTGCTTGATTATATTAAATAATATAATATAATATAATATAATACGTTCATAATATATTTTATAATAAAAACATAATATAGAGATATAGATAATAAATTATTGATCATTTTTATCGTCTTCCATTACAGACGAATAGAAGAGAAGTTTGGTTATGAACTGATTGGTCTCATCTCGTTGTTTTTTATAAATATCTTCATCAGTAGAGTTCGGATGAAATCAAATCCATTATGCCTGCAAACAGTCAAACTGTTGAGATCCCTCATTCACAACTGTCATATAGTGACATAATGCAGAGGGATTCCTTTGTTTGCGAAATGAAATCGACTATCTGATAGATACGAAAATTTAAAAACAATTCCTGGAACACGAGGATATCACTCATACATTCCTACAAATGATGGATCAATCTTAGCTAGACGTTATTCTAACTCTACGGAATTTAGTAATGTAAAATTAAATAAATGATAAAAAATGTGTAAAATATTTATTTTGAGTTAAAATTAAAAATTTATTATAAAAACATATATGTAAATCCAAAAAACACTGTTCATTTTTTAACTCCACTTTTTTTATGATGAAACATTTTAAGGCGTGTTGCAATAAAATTAATAAAAAAAAAACAAATCGAATTGGAATTTTTTACCGTTATGTTTCTAAAAGAAAGTGTTCAAGGTCATATAATGTGAATTATTATTTTGCTCTGTTTAATACATACATTTTGAGTTATATAACATTAAAATCAGTCCAGTAGTTTTGACTGTAGAGCCATTTCAATACACCAGGGTCGAACAATTTCTTGATTTTTCAACACCCTGTATCTTAGACAGGGTTAAAAAAAAAACTAAAAACGCAGAAAACTTTTGATTGATGTCAACGAATTCTAATTATACAAAATTAAAACCTCATTTCCAGACCTTGCTGATTTCACGTGTTTTTCACCCGGCATTAAAAATATGTTTCTTCTCGACGCCTAATAAATTCATTTTGTTAAAATTTTATCCGGATCTCCAAGAATTCCCATTGCAATAGGTAGATTTTATATGAAATCTACCTAAAACAAGCAGCTCAAAGGATAAACTTATATCATATTATTTAGAACATCAGCAGCCAAATTCTGTAACTGTGAAGCGGTGTAGTGATAAATTTTTTATCACTTCACCGTAAAAAAATCTAAATTAGTGAAATGTTAAAACTGAAAAGTTAACACTGACTTTTGGTTAGTGATAAAATAAAATGAATTCTTTTGTTGCTAACGCCATTATGTCAAAAAACACAATTACACCAATGTGATTTGTTTATTTAAGATTTCAAAATAACATCAAAAATTTTTTTTCAAATTTAACTTCGAAAATATTTAAATATAGTTAAATTGATGTTTAAATTGTGTTATTCAAAATGATTGGTATTTATGTGTTTTAGACCATAGTTCGGAATTAATATATCTTTATGTATATACGTATATACAGTCAACTAGATTTACATTTCATGTATCAAAACGCTCATGTTTGTGTTAGGTTTATGTATTGTTTTCTTGAACTTAATGTTTTTTGAAAATGAAACTGGCAATTACAAATAATGCAAGAGCACAATACCATTGAAGACGTCATCGGTCTCTATCTGAACACTTATGCAGGAGTGTGTTCAGAATATTGTTAAAAAGATCGACGTCTGCTATCGTAGTCGTGATGAAAATTTGCCAAATATTACTTTTTATCCAGAACGGTAATATAACATACTTCTAATGAGATATTATAGAATTCTTTCAAAATCTATATTTCTTGAGCAATAGAGGAACAAATTCCTGTTGTTAGATTAGAACTTTAATTATGACCCCACTAGAGTCAAAATAAGTCTTATCTGCAAAAAATAGCAATATACTTGACATCTCGTTTATTTCAGCATTTCTCATAAATATGTCTTTGCATAACTGACGGCACGAATTAATTGAACAAATCTTTTATTTAATCCAATTAAAAATTAATTTCGCTCAACCATTATATTTTGTTCACAAAAAATAATTTATTTTGAAAATAATAAATAAAGGATTTTTTATAATAATTCTATTAAATAAAACAATCAATGGAAATTGTATGCATTGACGTTTGATATTTAGTGAGTCGCCTGCTTACTATAAGATTTTTTAACACTTACATCGCACATAAATTGCATATAGAATCGCAAAAAATGTTAAAATGATAAAAATTTGGTGATAAAATCGAAATAAAGAAATTTTTAACACTTTACCACTTCACAGTCACAGAATTTGGCTGCAGGTGTTATAATTATATCACAAACAACGATCTACTGTATCGCTTTGATATGATTAAACATTAATTTTAAGGTAAATGTATTTTTGAGCCATATAAAGTAAAAAAGTTTTTAGAACACATAACCGCATAACTACTTTAAACCCAATTTGTTTAAAGTTATCATAAGACAAATTATTGGAAAATAATATTTTTAAATTTCATAATCTATTCTTTTAGAACTCATGTATTCAAATTTAAAACATTAAATTGATACAAATTTTAATACATAGATTTTGAAATTTAAAAATATTTTTATCCTACACAACCAAATCAAATTAAATCAATTTCTGACCAAAAAAATTGGCTAAAGTCAACAACCTAAACATATGGTTAAAGTGCATTTGAAAGATGAAAAATAAATCAAATATCAATCTATGTAGCCAACAACAACAACGCGTAACCCAAATTCTTCAAAAACTGAAAAATTATTTTGACCATTTTTAACTTACAAAAACAAACCAAAATTATCAATGAATTCTAAAAACCTTTATATAAACATGTCAAAGGAAACACTAATCCATGCGAGTTTTTTTTTAATTATTAATTGTATTTTATCATCGTATTTTTTGTTGTCTCATTAGTAAAATAGAATATAAAGCAAAAGAAATTTCAAATGCATATAAATGTTTCTCTTTTTTTATTTTGATTTGTTAAAGTATAAGTACTTTTTATCTCTGTTTAGAAATTTATTTCAAAACTAACACGAAACGTCAATACGTTGCCGGAAAATTATAACAGATCAAAAATTAACATAATTTAGTGAAAAGATGATACACTCAGCAAACTACTCAAAATCATCTCCATTTAGCCTTTCGAGAAAATATTACAAAATCACAAATTCATATTTCTTTCAAATTCCAAAAATATTGTAAAACTTAAATAAAATCAAACTTTTTCAAAATTCCAAAAATATTCCAAAAATTAGAATAAAATCAAATACTTAAACTTTTTTAAATTCCATTAATATTCCAATAATTCTTAAAAATCCAAACTTTTTCCAAAATTCTAAAAATATTATAAAAATTATAACAAAATCAAAAATTGAAAAATACCAAAAACATTCCAAAAATTAGAATAAAATCACATATTTAAAGTTTTTCTAAATTCTAATAAAATTCCAAAAATTCTTAAGAATTCAAAGTTTTTCCAAAATTCTAAAAATATAGCAAAAATTATTACAAAATCAAAAATACAAACTTTTATCAAAATTCCAAAACTATTTCAAAAACTATAACCAGTTCAATAAAACCAATTCATAAAAACATAAATTTTTTTTTCCAAAAAATTGGCTAAAAAAATCAATGAAATCATTTTTGACACGCTTGACATTATTTTTTTGACAATCTTATAATGCCATAATTCTCTATAATAATAATATATTTTCATGCATACATATTATTAATTTTATTTTTTTCCAAAAAATTGAGTAAAAAAATAAATAAAAATCTTTCTTTTGACACACTTGACAACATTTTTTTGACAAACTTATAATGCAAAAATCTAGATTTTGGTCTCCCATACCAATCCCGACCATCAAGATTTCTCCAAATTCAATGTTCCTACTCGTAATCACTTAAAATGAACGTTTTTTAAGCAAAAAATATGCAAATTTCCTTGTTTTGACACACTTGACGATTTTTTTGACACGCTTCCGGTACAGCTATCGAACACATCGTCCTTTCGGCTCTTTCTATTGAGTAATCCTATTTTTAGAAAAAAAAATTTTCAAATCCGTTCAGCGGTTTTCTAGATTTCGTAGGTTGTGACGGACGGACGGCGGACGGCCGGCCGACAGACAGACATACATTTTTGTTTGTTGCTTTTTTAGAATCAGTAGGTCCTAAAACGTCGAGAAATGCCAAAAAAGCATGGGTAAGAATTTCACTTTGAGCTCATGAATGTAATCTCAGGTCTTTCAGACCGAAGTAATTATATCAAACACGACCAAATGAATCAATTTAAATCAAACTCTGACCAAACTAAATTGATATATTCTAAAATCTAGTCATCGACCTAGGACAATAAAAACTTAATATAGTTCAAATCCATTTAAAAAAAGATGAAAAAATAAATAAAAAATCTTGACAACAAAACAAACAATTCGTAACCCAAATAACAAATTCAATCATTTGCTTCTTCAATATACAAAAACAAAAAATTATGATCCCAACACAATCCTTAAATTATATATTTAAACACTCATACATACGAGTACTTAAATTATCAATGAATGAAATTATATTTGTTAAATATAAAAAACTATCATCTCAATACAATTCTTAAATTATATATTTAAACACTCATACATACGAGTACTTTTTTTTATTTTCTATTTTATAATTATCGTATTTTTTCGTATTTAAGTAAAAGTAAAATAGAAAATAAAGTAAAATAGAAAATAAAGTAAAATAGAAAATAAAGCAAAAGAAATATTTCTCTTTCAAATATAAATTCTCATTTTTTTATTTTGATTTGCTTTGTTTATTGTTTCATATAAGACAGAAAGAATGCAATGTATAATTTGTAAAATTTGTATATTGCTTAACCCTTCATCTCTGGTTGTACTTTTATTTGTATTATCAGCATTCCATATACAATTTGTGTGAATAGAGGTTATTTCTCTCTATATATGTTTCTCTATGGTTATACCAAACCGTTTGAGTTTTTCAAAATGAAATAATGCGTGAATGAATTAAATTTTCTTTTTGTGCAAAGAGAAGAAATTGAATGTACAACAAAGCAAGATAATACTTCTTTGCAGGTTAATGACTGTAAAAATAAACGCACAGCTGTTTTAAGGTTTTGAAAACTTCGTTGTATAAGTTACGTATGATGTTAAGAGCATTCAAATTGAAGTAGTAGAGTGAACCAAAGTGAATGGAAATATAGTATGGGTCAATTTCAGTGAATTGCAAAATTAAATAGCAATGCTTATAGAGACAAAACTTAAGGAAAATTTTTACATTCATACGATTTTCGATCAAGATGAAAGTTTACTATAGGTAATGACAACTTTTAATTAATTACAATTTCAAATCAATTAGTGCAAGGAGCTCAACTCTCTTCAAACACGTCCGTCCAGCTAATGAAAATTTAGTTAAATTTTAAGAAGAATAGGAAAACGATGAGTTACGGGGACTATAAAATTATGGCTATTAAAGGTGAATGGATGGGAAACTACTACGCGCGGTACATGTGAATAATAAAAAAATGAAAACCAATAAATCTGAGACTATAATACACTGGGTTCAGACATTAGCCCAGACTATCCATTACAGAACAAGTGCTGTTTGGAAGAGCCTTCACGACCAAAAAGAAGTTGAAAAAGGACTAGACTGGTCGCAAACAGACCTTGTACATCCACACCAGTATGGTGAGGCACTTCAATGTTCTACAGATTAGCAATCAAATCGATCGAGATTACAAACCCAGTCTTAGCAGAAACAAAGTAACAAAGCATCTATGATTATAAAAAAAACTTCTTGGAGGTACAACGATAAAAAAACGGTACTCTACTCTATTGCAAGCGATGGACAACCAAAATCTTCCAGACCCAATTTCGAGCAGATCTGGGGGTTCCCGAGACTCTAAAGTCACAAAAAAAAATTTATTCAATCTGCTACAGATCGAAAAGGAAAAAAAAAACCATTGGACCGACTCCTTTAATGAAATATCCGACACAATTCCGTGGTTCCGTTATGCAGGCTCGCAACCCACACCTGAACTAACACGAGTCTCATACTCTACCGACTGAGCTAGCCGGGCTACACTGTTGTACGCTTCCGTCCAAGTGACTCTGAAGGCTGAAAAAAAACTGTTCACATAGTTTCAAAGCAACTAATTGAACCAAATTCGATCTCGGAATTTTCGCTGGCAAATAGTCAACACAGAAAAAAAAATTTTTGAAACCAGACCCGAACACCAAAGTTGATACACACTCACTGAACTGTGAATTCACGACGAAACTACCCTCATACTTTATAGTCGTCGATAATCTTGACTTACAATGGCGGTGAAACACAAGCGAAAGTTACTATCATACTGACAAAAAAAAATTATTACCGATGTTAGGCACGAATGTCCTTGGAGTGATAAACACCTCTACGTTTAGAAACCAGGTCTTCCAGTTCGTAGGCGGAACCACCTACCAACCTTATTACTCTGGTCTCAATAAACTTCTGTGCAAGTTTAGCAGCTAATTTTTTACCGGCGTCACTCAAAACAAAGTTCCTCCGGAACACCGTATCCCCAGGTTTAAACAACGTTACTCGAGCTCGTAGATTATAGCGTTCAGCACTTTTGACGAATGCTTCAGCAGTTAAATCAAGAATTCGGATACGAATCTTATTGAGATAATCAGGTCGTATAATCGTTTCTCCCGGTTCCTGAAGGCAATTCAACCGTCGTAGCAGATCATAAGACGAACCATGGGTCACCATAGATATCCCAAACAAAGCAAAATAGGGAGAGCATTTAAGAGTTTGATGAAGAGAACAACGCAGTGCACAAGCGATCTCGCTCAAGTGCAGATCCCATTTAGAAGGCTCCTCCTTTAAGTAGGCTCGGATACCAGATAAAACACTTCTATTAACCCGTTCAGAAGCGTTAGCTTGAGGTGAATATAAGGCCAGTAATGTGTGCTTCACTCCGTGCTTCGCCAAGAAATCTGCAAACTGTTTTGATTTAAATTGAGTCCCATTATCGGACACAATGACTTCTGGACAACCAAATACGTGAAATACGTTGGTAGCCAGTAGTTGACAAATTGGTTCAGCAGTCAGTTTCCGTAGAGGAAATAGAAATGGAAATTTAGTTACATGATCTAACACCACAAGAATAGCGATATTCCCGGCCTTTGATCTAGGGTAAGGGCCAAGAATATCGATGTATAATCGCTGACCAATTCGTTCGGTTTTCATTGGTGACCACATGGGAGCACGAAGTGGAACATTTGTCGCTTTGATTTCTTTGCACGTCTTGCAATTACCTATGAATGATTTAACCTGGGTATACATCCGAGGCCAGTAGTAAAATTTACGGATATTGTACAGAGTTTTTGCTAATCCTCCATGAGATACGGTAGGAGGATTATGGGCCCTTGCAATACACTCGTCAGTGCACTCCTCGGGTACCCATAACTTCCAAACCTCATCTTCTAGGGGAACATCGGGATCTAGACAAGCCACTCGTTTATATACTCGACCATAACTTACCTTTAGGTCAGGCAGTGTACCGTCTGGTTCGGTAACCAGATTTACCAACTCCAGATATCGGGAAGTGTTGAAGAAAGAGGAATTAAGATCTAATCCAGGCACTGGACATAATTCAGAAATGACGTCAACAGAGTCACGTCTTGATAGAGTGTCTGGAACTACGTTTAAATTACCTTTTCTATACTCAATATCAAAGACATAACCCTGCAATTTCAAGCTCCAACGAGCCAATCGACCAGAAAGGTCTTTTTGTTGCATTAACCATTTCAATGAAGCATGGTCAGTTATGATCTTAAAGGCCTGACCCTCGACATACGCTCTAAATTTCTTTACTCCCAGTACGGCGGCTAGACACTCTTTCTCACTAGTTGAGTAATTGCGCTGCGCAGAATTCAGTTTTTTTGACATGTACGCTATGGGATGTTCCATGCCGTCATTGTCACACTGAAGTAACACACAACCTATACCGTCATTACTAGCGTCGCACTGGAGAGTAAAGGGTTTAGTATAGTCGGGGTTGATAAGGACGGGTGCTGATACTAGAGCATTTTTAAGATTTATAAATGCTATTTCAGCTTCTGGAGTCCATACGAATTTATTAGAGTTTTTCTTCAACAAATCCGATATAGGAGAGGACATAGCAGAGAAATCAGATATGAAACGGCGATAATAACCCGCCATACCCAAGAAGCGTCGAATCTGTTTGGGTGTTCGAGGTGTAGGAAATTCTGATATAGCCTGAGTTTTATCAGGATCGATTTTGAGCTTACCACCTCCCACGACGTATCCTAAATATTTGACATCCGGCAAGAGAAACTTACTTTTTTCCACATTAATCGTCAAGTTCGCACGTCTAAGACACTGGGACATATCTTCCAACAATTTCAGATGAGCCTCAAAGGTATCTGTAACTAACAAAAGATCATCCAAGTATACGAAGACGCACGACTTGAGATGTGGAGGGATTACTTGGTCCATAAGTTTTGTCATAGTTTGCGGCGCATTGCACAGTCCGAAAGGCATTCTTACGAACTGATACAATGGCCGCCCTGGGACCGTAAAAGCAGTTTTCTCTCGGGAGTGTTTTTCTAGAGGTATCTGCCAAAAAGAGTCTTTCAGATCTAAGCTGGAAATGAAATTACTATGTGGCAGACGACTCAAAATTCCATCTATCTGTGGAAGGGGGTAAGCATCCTTTTTAGTGACGGTATTGACCTTTCGGCTATCCAAACAAAGACGATTCTTCCCGGGTTTGCGAATTAAAACCACCGGGCTTGACCAAGCACTGTTAGAAACCTCTATAATACCCAGAGATAACATTCTATCCAGTTCTTCTCCCATCAGTTTCTCAATGGCGGGCGATATCGGATAGTGTCGTTGCTTGATGGGAGCTGCAGTCCCCACATCAATAACGTGTTCCAACAAATGTGTTCGACCCAGACCCATTTTTGAAAATGATGGTAGAAGCTGAATAGTGTTTTGTAGACGGGCTTGATCGTCCATAGACAACTCGGATAGTACTGACTCCGTAGTCGGTAATGTAGGTAAATTAAACAAAGGGTTAAATAAGCCAAACGCGTTAAAGAAATCAATACCCAAGTATAGATTCTGTGTCAAAGACGGGATAATGTAGACATCCAAGATTCTGACTTGGTTCATAAATGAAATCTTGGTTCTTATCAAACCCAAGATCTTCTGCCTTTGGCCATCTGCTGTACGGACTACCGCAGATGAATAAGTCAGAAGGTCTGGGGTTTGCACGATTTCCTTAGCAAAATCACCACCAATTACAGTCAAGGATGCTCCACTATCCAATAGTCCGGTATGCTGTTTACCTAGTATTGTGACGGTGGCATAAGATCTTACGTCGACATTTTTATAATAGAGGAAATGGTCTTAGTTTTAAACCGACGTCGCTGCTGCCAATAAATGCGAGAACGGAGAGCAGAGCGTGATGGAGGTTTCAAATACGATAATGAATCGATAAATAAGTTCGAACGTATCTTCAAATATTCGTTCAATCGCTGTGTGAAAGATTTGATGTTAGTGTTTATCGGTTGTGGTTCGGTATGCTCGGGTGCTCGTTTCAATAAGTTTACGTTATGGGCATGAGTCGATACTAGTGAGCCAGGAGGCATTTTCAGATTTGGTGTTTCCAGAGGGTGTTCCTGCTCATCAGAGTTCGAAGCTCGGTTTGACAGAGTCTCGTGTAATAAGGGAGGATTATGGTTGACCGATGCATGATTAGAAGGGTCAGGAGAAAAAATAAGTTTAGGCTCAGACGAATCTAAGACGTGTCTTGGGAGCGAGAAAAGGTGTTTGGATTCTGGCCCCCCCTTCGGTTTCCCTGACAAATCTCGCAGTTTGGACATAGCACATCGTCCTTACCACATCCCCAACAAAACAACCGTTGAGCTTCACGACAGTCGTGCCACCGATGACCAGGTCGTTTGCAGTTCCAACAAACAGTGGAACTGGTAATTCGTCTCATATTTGGAGCTGATTGTATTGCCGCCAGTTCATTAGATGTACTTGGTAAAGAATCGGGTGGCAATTCACTAATTTGAATTTGCGAAAATTCACGTTCCAAGTCCCACTTCTGACACCGGTCTAGATGGTCTAATATTATAATCTCGCGGTCTGGTTATTGATTCGGCCCATAATTTTTCGCGGTCTCGGCAGAGCTGGCGTAGATGTTCCAGTCCATAAAGGGTGACATAGAGTAGATCTTTCCTGATTTCCAATCGTAGGTTGTTTCGAATTATGGACAACATTTCTGCATCTGACATCGGCACTCGTAATTTATCTGCCAGTCGATAAATGGACTGTAAAAATTCATCAAACAGTTCCGTGGGTCTCTGTTTCCTGGACCTCATCCGCTCCTTCACCTCTTCGTCCGTCTGCCGGTCCTGAAATTCTACTCGTAGTGCGTGACACAAGTCAGTCCAAATAAGCTGTCGATTCTGGCGAAAATACCTCCAGAACCAATCAGCGGCACGATCAGTGAACAACAGGTACAGACAGCGGGTGACAATAGTGAAGTCACTGTTCAAACACATCTCGGTCAGCCGCTCTATTCTGAAGATGAACGCTTCCACATCTAGTCCATCGGGTCTACCTGAGAACGTTACGTTCCAATTCCTAATTGTTGTAGAGTGCTGTTCGAGATGTGTTCGCCTTCTGGCTTGAGCCGGAGCAGGATGAGGCTCAGCAAACATTGGTGGTCCTGCTACAGTATTCCGCGCATACGCATTTACGGGTGTATAATTTTCAGAGTGAGCCGAGTGATGTTGCGGTGTGGTGGGTGAAATTGCAGTTGGTGCGAGAGGTACCAACACTTCAGGTGCGGAAGCACGTTGTTGCATCATTGAATGCCTGATCATAGAAATCTCCTGATCGAGGTGCGCATTCACCGCTTCATGGAACCTTTGATCTTCCGCTGCAGCTACACCATGTATGGGAGATCTTTGGACCGTATTCGCGCGCGCTTCATCGGCGAGTCTAGATGGTGGAAGGGGGACTGCCATGGGTGTAGATGAAAGCCGATTTCCGGCACTAGAACGACGTTGCCAACCGGCGGTAATAGAACGGGTCACCGGTCGCGGTGGAGGTGGTACTACCGTATTGTTCTTGTCCATGCCTCGAGGTAACCTTTGTAAATCTTTGGGCTCGCAAGTGGCTCGACAAATCGGGCAGGTATTACGCTGCAACAACCAATCGTTGAGGCAGATATCATGAAATAGGTGGTTGCACCTGGTAATAATTTTAACATCAGCCGGCACCATCTCATGCTGGCAGACCGCGCAAGAGCTGGACCTGTCCGAAACATCAATCCTTTCGTTTGTCGCCATTTTGAATATCAAAAAAAAATACGAACAGTCACGCAACACCTGATCAATCAAAACGGGAATATGGAGGATAAAGAGAAAATAGTTACACTATCTATTGCGAATGTTGTGAACAAATAAACAATTTAATTATTATTACTAAAAAAAATTATTTTATTACTGTAATCAATTATATAAGAGCAGAATTCAAAGAGTTATTTGACGACTCAGTTATTCAGACCTTAAACAGCTGTGCGATATCTGACCAATTAAAAGTTGTACAACGAAAGTTGTCAAGTTGTATATTGCGGAGTGTGCAACACAAAAAGGTATTATTCCTGACAAAACCAGTTTGATCGACCACAGATACCAGTTGAAAAGAGTAATCAACCGTTATATTAACACTATTGGCGAAAGTGAAAATAGACGAACTACTAGTCCTTGACCAAATAATACAAAAAAAATTGAAAAGAGAGAGAAAACAGGTATGCTAGTTCTATTGCAGACGGTGGTATTAACAAACTTTCCAGACCCAATTCCGGGCAGATCTGGAGGTTCCCGATACTTGAAAATGAATTTAAATAATAAAAAAAAACGGATAGCAGCAAGCCTACTGGTTAAACAACAAAGCAGTTTTAAATTTCCCGACAAAAAAAAAATGAACCGAAATTACCCTATCAAGTAAGTAATTTTCTGATAATACGTAAGTTCCTAATTAGAATTAATACTATCATGCAAGAAGAATATTGAAAAATAAATTAGATCTAACAAATAAAACTAAAATTAGTACTTATGGTGTAACAATGGTGTGCAATGGTCGTCTTCAATCCTGATGGGTGATCGATTAAATTTTCTGTTTTTTTTTTCTTTATTTATTTTCCTTTTGTTCGTTTTCCTTTTGAATCGTTTTATTTTAGTGTATTGTCCTTCGGTATTAATTTAGCTTATATGGTTGGACCTAAAATTTTTGAGGAGAAAAAAAAAATGATTAGTACCTGACAATATCAGCAGTTTTGTTAATTAGCTATTTATTTATTTATCTCTTAATTATTTATTTATTTATTTATTTACTTATTTATAAATAATTATTTATTTTGTTTTTTCAAATATTTACTTATTTACTTATTCCAATAGTTATTTATTTATTCATACAAATGTTTATTCATTTATTTATCCAAATATTTATTTATTTATTCATTTTTCTACGGGTGGAGGTAAGTGGGATTCAACCACGGGGCGTCCATTACTCCGAGGTTGAAAGTGGCGACCGCCGTTCTTTCTATCTTTTCTTTTTATTATTTTTGGATGTTTATGAGTGTAACAAGAAAAAAAAAATACAATTTTTGGGATCAAAAAAAAACAAAAATTAAAATTAACCTACGTTAAAAGGATCGGAAAGGGAAAAGGAAAGGGAGCACGAAGGGATGAATAAGGAAAGGAGAAGGGAAGGTGAGACAGGAAAAAGGTGGGGTCTGTGCTGGTAGGGTATCACCCAGCTGACAAGTGCTGATGGGATGGTCAGAAGATAAAATCCTCTGCACCACCATTCTATCAACAACACTTGGCAGCCGCGATCCACGCCACCAACACATACGGTAAGGTGCTGTGGCAAAGGTGGACCAGTTACACATCAGCATGAAAGCCGAGCGAAATCTTCCCTCGACAGCGGGCCAATGCTGTCTTGGAAGAACTCCCTCGGTATCACCCGATGAGAACCAGCACACCTCAACCACAGGGAAGCTAGTATTGCCGGGAGGGGTCGCTAACGTTAGGCAATAGTAGCGCAGGTTGGGCTCTGAGGACCCCGCAAACCCGAAGCCTGACCAGGTGACCAGACTCGGACGAGGTTTGGCGTATACACCAAACCACGTCGTTCTAGGTCTGGCACCTGAGACACCTTCGGCATTTGAGACGTCTCCAGAAACCCAACCCGTAACTAGGGTCCGTGGGGTTGTAATGCCCATTGAGAATAATTCCGAAAAATTATTCTCACCCATGCGTTTTAGAAAAAAATACAAAAAAAAGGAGAACATTTGCTGGAGGCGTAGGGACGCAACTCCCCATCAAAGAAAAGTCCGAGACATCTCAGACTTCCTTTGCTCCTGCGCGTTTGAAGCAGGGAACTGCTTCCACGCCGCCAGAGTCTTTTACTATTATTTGGTGGAAATGAAAGTTAACTTTGAAGAAAAACTTTATATAAAAAAAAATTTTCGAAGTTTTTTGAAATTATGGAGGGACTCCTCCAGAGTCCTACAATGCTGTAGAAACCCTTAGAGAAGCCCCACGTTGGGCGCCAATTTGTAATGAAGAGCTGTCTCACTGGCGAACCAATGAGGCGGCATAGCAGGTCGCGTAACTAAATGAGGTTTTATTTTTGTGCTCCGGCTAATCACAGTATGGAGTTCGATTGGTAAACCCTGCTGCTCCAATACAAATGCAGACATGTACGCGAATTTTCAAAATAGATCAGAAATGGAAACAAATACAAGGGCAAAAATGAGACTCTGGCGACCCCCTTCTACGAAAGAACCACGGTCGGCACGTTCAACCCCCTCGTTCACTCACATACGCCCTCACATACACACACACACATTCACACCCCTAAATCCCCCGAATAATAAAGAAAAAAAAACAATCAACTAAACTCACCCATGGTTATATCCTCCTCACCTCCAAAATCCGCCTGGTTTCAGCCCTCCATCAGCACCGCCATATACACGTTGATTAAAATTAGGTGGTCGTACTTGATATGAAGCAGCGATTAATTAATTTGGTAATCAACAGCGTTGAAGAAATTTGTATTGAGAATCGTCGAACAAGTTTATCATCAGAATCGTTGAACAAATTCGCAGTCAAATGCGTTGACTAACTTTACAATCAAGTGAGTTGAATAATTTTAGAATCAAAATCGTTGCATAAATTCGTAGTCAAATGCGTTGACTAAATTTATATCTAAAATCGTGGAATCAGTTTATAAACAAATGCGTTGAATAATCTTATAATCAAAATCGGTGCATAAATTCGTAGTCAAATGCGTTGACTAAATTTATATCAAAAATCGTGGAATCAGTTTGTAAACAAATGCGTGGAATAATCTTATAATCAAAATCGTTGCATAAATTCGTAGTCAAATGCGTTGACTAAATTTATATCTATAATCGTTGAATCAGTTTATAAACAAATGCGTTGATTAAAATAGTAACCACAATCGTTGAATACATTCGTAGTCAAATGCGTTGACTGAATTTATATCTACAATCGTTGAATCAGTTTACAAACAAATGTAATAAAGTAGTAACTAAACTCGTTGAATAAATTCGTGGTCAAATGCGTTGACTGAATTTATATCTACAATCGTTGAATCAGTTTACAAACAAATGTAATAAAGTAGTAACTAAACTCGTTGAATAAATTCGTAGTCAAATGCATTGACGGAATTTATAAGCAGATGCGTGGAATAAATTTGTAAGCAAAATCGGTGCACAATTTTATGATCAGAATCGTTGAATAACTGCGTAGTCAAATGCGTTGACCAAACTTGCAATCCAAAATCGTTGAATAAATTTTATAATCACAATTGATGAATGAATCTGTAGTCAAAAGCGTTGACCAAAATTGTAATAAAAATTGTTGAACAAAGTAGTAACCAAAATCGTTGAATGAATTTGGTAATTACAGTCGAGTAGGTAGGAAGACAAAATATGCAGCAACAATCGATATCAAGAATTGTTGAGTCCAATTATGAATACAGTTGAATACGGTACCAAAAACGCAATGTAGCTATTAGGGTAACTAAATGTTGATTGAATTCGTAATATGGTTGACTATGTTGATACTCCACGGCAATAGTTATATAAACACTCGTAGCCACACTTTGCGAATATAGTTGAGAAAAAAGTTGAAACTACAATATGGCACGACGTCGAATAAAGTGGTAATTAAAGCCGGAAACGCTGACCATACATTGCCATAAATCGTGGCAGCAATTCGTAATTATAGTTGAATCCGTGGAAACTACCGGACGACAGCTCGTATAAATGAATGCTGGATAAGTTAGCCAATACCGTAAACTTATGTAGTACTCTTAATAAGTTGATTGAAATATTATTTAGGTACGCTGCATTGTATTCAAATATCCTGATAATACCGTGTACAGGTGTCACACAGCTAACATCCACGAATAAATACGGGGGTAGCGGTAGTAAATAAATTTTTTCCAAGAACACAGTTTAGATTTTATAATGTACAATTTAATAACATAATATCACTACTTGATGAATTAAACTAATAACACGGAAGGCATTATATTCATTTAATAGTCTAGTCAATTAAACTAATCACACTGAATTCTGATTTAATATATATATAATTAATCACAAATGATCGTTTATATTTTATTTTAGTTATATTCGGATTCTAACAACGAACCCTCTAAAATACATATAATTTACTTCACAGCATAATAGTAATAATTAATAAATTAGTCCCATGAATCAAGAGTTTACGCTCGGTGTTTCAATATTCTACTATCACTAGTTAATAAATTAAATTTAAGATCACCGATTTCTGATTTTCTAATGTTCATGCAATATACCAGTACTCGCGCTCAATCAATACATTTTTTTTTTGACTAGGAACACGGAATCTCAAAAGAAAACACAAAAAAAAAATTGATTTAAAAAAAAACATACACGCACTATACAGTTCATCAAATTTATCTTAAATTATCAATAAATAAATAAGTCCTATGATCACAGATTTTTCTCGGTTTTTCTAATAATCAATTAACACCGTTTTGTAAATTTAGCTAGGAACACGGAATTTAACAAGGAAAAAAAAATCTTATTTTAACACACAAAAACTGTACATTCACATACAGGGTTATTTTATTATTCTATGGATACTGCACCAACAAACAGTTCAATAAATAAATCACTGTATTTATTTTGATATATATTAAACATTTATTTTCAAATAACTAAAAACTTTTATTAATAAATTTAGCATATAATTTAATTTATTTAAATTAATAATTTTATTTAATTATTTAACTTTTAGTTTCCACAACGTACTGACTCGAAGTAATGTAAAAAGTAAAGTATGTAACAATAAGAAATATATATTTCGATATTTGTTAAATATTTTATTAATTAACTGGACCGCCAAAACCGGTCACTGCATATACATACCTATATATTTATGCATCTACACACATACATATATATTTCCATGTTGGTGCAAAATTAATAATTAATTAATTTGATAGTACGGACTTGTCCTATTTTTATTTTCGGAAATAAACGCTATATATTTATATTCAAGCGGAGCCGTGAATGTGTTATTTTCATGTAGCTCTAATTCTTACATTCTTATGTAATAATAATGATAAAATAAGGAAAATGTTTATATAAACATACAACTAAATTCTGTATGTTATTTTAAATATATTTACATAAAGAAGAGGAGAAATCTCTTATTATGTATTCAGTGAGTGGTAGATTTGGCTATTCACCTTACTAATTGTTTTAGCCAAGACACTTTAGTAAACTTTGTGAATGATTAATTAACATTCAAACAAATCGTTACAATTGTATTTTGTAACTTTAGAATTTCAATGTAGGAATTATTTATAATAAATAAATGATCCCCTACATCACCCCCCTTTCAGTTTAAAAGTCCCCGGGAGATAATGTTTATGTTCTGTCGGATTTTTGAAATTCTGGCTGCATTTTAGCTGGCAGCTGAAAATAATCTACCTTCCATTATGAAAAATTAAATCTAACTTGTTTCAATAGTTTTGGTTTAATACTATCCATTGAGCTAAGTATACCATATGCTGGTTTGATTCGGTCAAGCGAAATAGATTGATGCTTGTCTTTAATATCTACGATAAATTGTTTTCGTAATTTCCGAATCACTTTGTACGGACCCTCGTAAGGAGGTATAAGTCCGGTGCGAACCTTATCCACGCGAACAAACACGTATTCGCAATTCTCAAGTGACTTCGGTAAAAATATTTTACTTTCTACCGCTCTAGGCGGAGTAGGAATTATATCATGCATGGCTGATCTCAAACGGTCAACTACAGTTTCTTGGGTTGGCAACGTTGTCTGAGGATAATCGGCAAGAAATTCACCTGGTAGTTTTAATGTTTGTCCGTAGACAAGCTCTGCCGGTGAACACTTAATATCCTCCTTGACCGTTGCTCGAATCCCTAAAAGAACTAGTGGAACTAGTTACTGGAGATGAAGAAATTCTACAAATTCCCAAATCTACCATTTGTTGGAATTCCAATACTGCCGCTTTATGACGGACTGGATCTAACCTTCGTGGTCTTGTAACTGGTAAATGCCCAGCTGTTACAATGTGATGTACCACGGGGTGTTTAACTGGTAAGTTATAATTGGGCTCTGATACCAGTGAAGGAAACTTCTTTAAAAATTTTCCATATTCACTGTCGATCGCATAAAATATTGGACTACTTGGATTGTTACCTTTTATTGTAGTGGCATTAATAGATAGCTTTGTTGCTGAATCGATTAGCCTTTTGCGTTGGAGATCGACTAATAAGCCAAATTTAACCAGAAAATCGGCACCTATGATTGGATGACTCACATCTGCGAGTATAAACGCATGTAAAAATTTACGTCTTAATCCAACATCTACTTGAAGTAGTTTAGTACCATATGTATTAATGGTTGTGCCGTTTGCTGCCGATAACACGAGATCGGACCTATTATAATTCAAAATACGTGGCGTATAATTCAAATGGCCACTTATATTATAAAAATTCAAATTGAACGACTTAAATCGTTCAACAGGGAGCACCGACAGGTCAGCTCCTGTATCAACTAAAAAGTATAGGTTATTAATTTTATCAAATATTGTAAGTCGGCTTGATTTTGTCAAGGTCTGTGCCGTAAAGACCGAGGGACTGGAGTTTAGTTTTCCGATTTCGAAAAATCTGGTCTAGGACTTGAATTCTCCGTAAAATGTACTTGTTCCATCTTCTTTACAGGTGGTGGACCACTCCAGCTGCATGGCGGGTAACATTTATACGCTTTATTGCCGTATCTAGTATGTGGATAACACATTTGTTTATTATTTGAATTGTTCTCTCTATACCTAGAACGTCGTCTGTTTGACCTGTACCGCCCAACTGAGTTTGACCGACGTGGCCCTGACGATATAGATCTTGACCTTTGAGCCATCATATTAAGTGTACGCTCAATTTTATTAAGTCGCTCTTCAACTGTTCTTGGTTGTGGCGATGATCGTTGTGTATTATTACGATGGATCGGTCTTGCGATATGGTTGGTATCCATTTTTACTGGACGTTCGATTGCTGATATTTGCCCAGTATTCATAGCACCGTACATACGGTCGGCTATGTCTGATAAGCTATCTAGCTCCACATCAGGTGAATGTGCTGCTAATGCTATTTTGATCAATTCGGGTAATCTTTGTACCCAAAATGTGCGTAAAACCGCCGCTGTCATAGTGTTTCCAGCGAGATTGCGTATACTTCGTAAAACCTCAGAAGGTCTACCTTCACTAATGTGTTGGCCCGCTAGTAATTGAGCAAGTTGTTGCTCTTCAGAGGGAGCTAATCGCTCTAATAGTACTTTTTTTACGTTCTGGTATAGGTTATTTTTAGGAGGGTTTTGAATGAAATCTGATATCAGATTGCAGGTTTCAGGATTCAACGCGCCTATAATTTGCAAAAATTTTGCTTTGTCGCTTTTTATTTGTTGGATTTCGAACTGTAGCTCTGCTACACGAAACCAATTTAGTGGCGCGGTGGTCCAGAGAGATTGAATTTTAAAACTACTGGCCGCTATTTCATTTTTATCAGCCTCTCGTACATCTTGTAAAGGCATTGAGGCATCCTCATTGCCTGATGTACTTGTTTCTTGGGGGCTGTTTAATTTTGGTGGCATTTTTGTTTGTGATTGATAAATTCACAGTAGGTAATAAGATATTATATTTAATAATAATGTTGAATTAAACCAATTAGAACAAAATGGTCAAAAAATGGCTTTCGATAAACTCGTCACAGCAATGTGCTGGTACACGTTCGTTTATGAACAGAATAAACTGCGATAAACTCGCTTTTAATAAATTTATATGTATTTTCGAAAACAATGTCTACTTTATATTTGAATTTAATATTATTTTGAAGTAGAATAATCGTGCCTATGGTTATTTTTAATATGTATCTGGCCGTTGATGGCTCGCTCGCCTCTGGTGGGTGCTATGACCACCATCAACAGTCGAATACTTGGAAGTTTTGTTCCAGAACAGCGCGCCTACCGCTGGTGGGTGCTTGACCACTGTCTGCAACAAAATTCCTTATGTGGCAAATGCAACAATATATTACTGGTATATGCGATGATTTCGTAAATAAATTAATTGTTTGGCCAGTATATATATTTCTGATGTTTACGAATATTAAAATTAGTATTTTAATGAGTAGCGTACGTGGTGAAAACTTTACATCACATTTTAACCTATCCAAATGACACTATGGATACCATAATAATATATTAAATTTTATAAATTTATTCTTTATTTTATTTGATCGATAAAAAAAGGTTATTCCTGATTTTTAAAAGTATTCCAATCCAAAAAAAAATTATTTAATTATTCAATCCAAAAAAAATAAAAAAATTATAGAAAATTAATTTTATGGGCAGAAAAAGGAATATTTCTCAAAAATGAACTGATAAATTTGATTAAAATTATTAACTTAACTTAAGAAACTTAATTTTGAAGGCTGCTGCTGGTGGTGTCCATACGTTGTGATATAATCCTGATTATTGGGTGAGGGTAAGTCGCTTCACCAAATTTTCTTATGTATTTTTGTGTTGTAGATTTAATTGTTCCAAATCTAATTGTTCTAATTTAAGTACTCTACCAATGAATTGCACTGTAGAAATTTAATAGTTGCACGACACTGCGTGTTTGTAGCGTTAGATTTTATGATGGTTGCAAATTAACATATTTACTGCTATGCTGGCAAAATTTTACTGTTGTTGGCTCCATGCGTTTTTATAACGGTAGCAAATGGTTTCTCGTTATGATTTAAACTCGAAAACAAACAAAAAATAATCTTACGTTAGTAAGTTGAATCATTAACAAACGTTAATTGAGTAAGGGATACGTACCAATACCTGGGACGACCGGTGTCGCCCAGGTTTCCAGTTTTATTTGACGTGTTCCCTACACGAACTGCAACTGAACCGGAACTTCTTGAAATTTATTCTTTCTAGAATAATCTACAAATTTTTGTAATGCCCTAAACAGGGTCGTCGAAGGTCACCAAATTTTATTATTCTATGGATACTTCACCAACAAACAGTTCAATAAATAAATCACTGTATTTATTTTGATATATATTAAACATTTATTTTCAAATAACTAAAAACTTTTATTAATAAATTTAGCATATAATTTAATTTATTTAAATTAATAATTTTATTTAATTATTTAACTTTTAGTTTCCACAACGTACTGACTCGAAGTAATGTAAAAAGTAAAGTATGTAACAATAAGAAATATATATTTCGATATTTGTTAAATATTTTATTAATTAACTGGACCGCCAAAACCGGTCACTGCATATACATACCTATATATTTATGCATCTACACACATACATATATATTTCCATGTTGGTGCAAAATTAATAATTAATTAATTTGATAGTACGGACTTGTCCTATTTTTATTTTCGGAAATAAACGCTATATATTTATATTCAAGCGGAGCCGTGAATGTGTTATTTTCATGTAGCTCTAATTCTTACATTCTTATGTAATAATAATGATAAAATAAGGAAAATGTTTATATAAACATACAACTAAATTCTGTATGTTATTTTAAATATATTTACATAAAGAAGAGGAGAAATCTCTTATTATGTATTCAGTGAGTGGTAGATTTGGCTATTTACCTTACTAATTGTTTTAGCCAAGACACTTTAGTAAACTTTGTGAATGATTAATTAACATTCAAACAAATCGTTACAATTGTATTTTGTAACTTTAGAATTTCAATGTAGGAATTATTTATAATAAATAAATGATCCCCTACAGTTATATTGGTTTTCCTTTTGTTTTATTGTATAACGTTTCTTTAAATTTTTTGTTGATTCATCTGTTTGAAGGTTAACATGAACGGAAGTTCTAATTTTGCCATTAGGTTATGCACATAACAGAAATTATCATATAAGATTGTAATATCAGTGTTTATTACATCGGAGAGATGTGCCCGGAATCGCGTTTTGGCACTATTGTATTAATATTTCGGAAATCACATTAACAACCAAAAACCAAACATATTAAAGGTTCATATAACGGCACTCCCTCGTACGGTTTTGGTAAAACATACCTTGGTAACTTGTATCAGTCCCGTATACTTTGGTTCGGATATTTGCACACTATAAACGATATCTATCAAATACGGAGCAATGACCGTAATGCCGTGATGCGGCTTAAATCGAGAAAATTCTCTAATTAAAATGTGTCAACTTACGGGTAAATTATTTACGGTTGTCCGTATTGTGTTTTCCTGGTTGACCTATCCAATCACCATGATAATCAGCCAAAATCCACTCATGGTTTTATATAGATTCCTATTTTGTTGAGAGATTCGTTCACGGTATCCAGAATCAATCTTTTTGCACACCACAGTTTGATATCCGTCCAATTACCAACAAAAATCAACTCCGCACCCAACAGCAAAAAATGGAAATCTGACAGTCGACTAAGAGACGTCAAACATCAAAATGCAAACGTAATAGAACTAAGAACCAAAAACATTACAGTAGAACCAATATATACCAAAAAAAATTCCTTTTTTGAAAATCGAAAAACCTCGAATATAGTGTTTCCGATGCAAAACCATTAATTCAAAGCAAATATCCAATTGGTAGGAAATTTTTATGGTTATACCAAACCTTTTGAGTTTTTCAAAATGAAATAATGCGTGAATGAATTAAATTTTCTTTTTGTGCAAAGAGAAGAAATTGAATGTACAACAAAGCAAGATAATACTTCTTTGCAGGTTAATGACTGTAAAAATAAACGCACAGCTGTTGTAAGGTTTTGAAAACTTCGTTGTATAAGTTACGTATGATGTTTAGAGCATTCAAATTGAAGTAATAGAGTGAACCAAAGTGAATGGAAATATAGTATGGGTCAATTTCAGTGAATTGCAAAATTAAATAGCAATGCTTATAGAGACAAAACTTAAGGAAAATTTTTACATTCATACGATTTTCGATCAAGATGAAAGTTTACTATAGGTAATGACAACTTTTAATTAATTACAATTTCAAATCAATTAGTGCAAGGAGCTCAACTCTCTTCAAACACGTCCGTCCAGCTAATGAAAATTTAGTTAAATTTTAAGAAGAATAGGAAAACGATGAGTTACGGGGACTATAAAATTATGGCTATTAAAGGTGAATGGATGGGAAACTACTACGCGCGGTACATGTGAATAATAAAAAAATGAAAACCAATAAATCTGAGACTATAATACACTGGGTTCAGACATTAGCCCAGACTATCCATTACAATTATCACATCAGGAGTAAGGCGTGTAGTAACAAACGATACGATGGTTGTATCACGAAATATTCTTTCGTTAACGTGAAATATCACATACCAACTGCAATAGCGGTGTGATATCACTAACCAAGGTAATATCTTAGGGGTGCTGGCGAATGAACTGTATTCAGTCAGTGGTAGCACTCTCAATATTAGCTATGGAGTATCCTTTCAAGATGGTATATTATTGGTTGCTCGAAGAAATAAGCCTTTATATAACTATGCGTGAGCTTTAATCATTAAAAAAGACAGTGACCACTAAGTGGATTATTGACAAATAGCAACCCATTTTAGTTTTATTTCTGCAAATGTTTAAAACAAATTTACTCTTTATCTCTTATTTTATTTTTATTTTCTCTATCATATCATGAAATATCGGCCTATGCCACTTATATGTGGTGGCAATTATTGTTTAATCATCCCTTCTTTTAAAAAAATATAAAACACGAAAATTTGTGTCCATCAACACCTCAAAACGCATGTTGTTGTGAGACCTAGGTCTTTAAAAGTTTTTAGGTGTTGTTGTGACACATTGTAATTCCTACTACACAGCACATTTAAAAAAAACAACGCAGCCAAAAGTTGAAATAATAATAATTATAGTATACAAAATTTTTATTTCGTACATAAATTGCATCTACCGACAGCGCTCTAGTAATAACTATCGCTGGCATTACCAGACACCGTTAACTCCGGACCAACAGCAAAGCAATAGCAAACTACAACCATCTGATAAACAAAGGCCAGTTTACATAATGTTCGTATATTCAATATTGTTTGTTTTTCTAAAGTTATTAAGTGCAAACGTTTTTCTATGGAATAGGGCTTGTAACTTATCCTTGTAACTTATGCCGAGTTCGATTCCGACAGAGACCATTTTTCCTATAAATTGTTGATTCTGAATGTAAAATAAAAGAAAACGGTTAACATGGTATCTGGGGATATTGAAAGCTATTGAGTTAAGTGGTGTTCGATTTAATGTTAGACATGTTGATTTGATTCATAGAAAAATAAGAACCGCTCCGTTCTATAATGTAAAAATAAGAAGTTGTCCTACAGACCGCTACAAAATTGCTACATTTTTTAATAATTCTAATATTATAATTTTTTTTTTCCAAATGACCTTGCAATACTAATTCCTATTAAAAACAATAAAAGAAAAAAACAATCTTAAATTGATTGTGAATCATTTCTGTGGTAATGATTTTGTTATTAAATAATAATGATGTTTATGTGTATTTAATTACAAAGAAAAATTTAGAATTTCGATTTAAAATTGACAATGAAAATTAAAGTTTTGATTATGATTAATGTTTTTCTTGGAATTTCAGAACTTCCTTAAAAAATTATTTTATAATTAGTTAATTTATGTCTTTGATATCAGATAAGAGTTTTTAGCTCGTTGATTTTGTAGTACTTGATTGTTGTTTTTTATAAATAGTGTATACTTTAAGTCAGAAATTTAACTCAAATTCTTGTTAAACTAAGATGAATTCATTAAACATAGGATGACTAAGAGAAATTGATTATTTAAATTAGAATAGGATTTTTTCTGGTATAGAAATAATGTCAAAATATTATATTTTGTTTTAGGTTGGTTTAATCTTGATGTAATAATATAGTTGAATTTGTAGTTTGGTTAAATGAATCAAGTTTTTGCGATGCTTAATTTTTGGTGTCAGTGAACCTTATTTTTTTTAACAACTAGTTCAGCTTTGTCGTGTTACTCGTGCAAGAAGATGTTCCAGCTCCACAGCATAACAAGCATCTGTAACGATATAATTTGTAGTGATTCATGACTTATGAAAGTAACTTAACTAATTAAAATGCAATATTTAACTAATTATATTTTGTAAAATTAGGGCAGCTAATTGTCGATCAAGAAAAATTTCAAAGAACTTGTGAATGGTAAAGGTAAATGTCTAATATATCAAGCCTCAATTTAACCACTTGAAATGACGAAAAACAAACGTTTAAAGTGTTTGATATTGTCATATAGGTTCCAAATTCGCGCATTTCAACTTTAGATTTTAATTTATACAATTTTTTATTAACTTTATATAGATTATACAACGTAGTCTACCATGCAATTACTGATTTTGATATACTTTGTTTTAGTTCTGTGGTAGTATCATGAAAACCGATAACGATAAATTTTTGACATAAATTATCCGTTTGTACTTATATAATATTTCAATTTTCAAACAAACGTTAATTTTATGTCAAAAATCATCCGGTGGTATTCAGTTAACGGTATATGTTAAATATTATTAAATGGCATCTTAAAATGTGGTTTTGTAATTTTTTATATTCATTAGTTATTTGTTATTGTTAACGTTAACACAAACCAACCAGCATTAACGACTGGCATTTATGATACTATCACTCTTTGAACAGTAAATCTTTAATCATGATCTAATTTTGATAGTACAATGACGCAAGGTGTGTGTTTGTGCAGCAAGTAATTAAACAGTTTTTGGACGGCATTGAACAACGTTTATTTGTCGAATATCTGTTTATTTTTTTTTTTAAATAAAAAGTGTTGTTGTAATAGGAATTACAAAATGTGTCACAACAACACAAAGATACCTTTTAAGACCTAGGTCCCACAACAACATGCGTTCTGAGGTGATGGTGGACGCTTTTTTTAATCTTTGTGGATTGAAGGCACTCCAGGCTATTGATATAGGCAAAGCATTCCATTTGAACGATGTACGCACAAAGAAGTACCTTTGCATTTTTTTACTACGCCAGTGACGTGACAGGAAGTCAAGCCTCAAATGTGTACTTACCCTGCATAACGTGTAAAATTCTACTGGTCTGGTTGTTGTATAAAATCCATAAAGTACCGAATTCATGAAAAACCTCGTTTTTGCAAGAATCTAGCTTTAGTTTAACGCTTAACTGAATGTTTCACGTTCGTAGCAATATCCCCATTTATATAGTGAACCACCCGATTCCAAACAGAAATCCTTTTTAAACGCCTCTCATATGAAGAGAATAGACGCTTAATTTGGATTGTATTTAAAATGCCAATTTACAGCCGGTAACACAACACAGGAGAAATTTCGTATCGAATTCGGAATTTGCTACATCCTAAAGTATACAACTTCTTTATTTTTTATCAATTCGAAAATTAAAAGAATTCTTTTAGCTCTTTTTACTTGCAATTTAAGAAATATCACATAGTGATAGCCAGCAAAATGTTGGGTATCACTACCTCATCACATCACCTTCACCATCGAATCGAAAAAATAATTCCTTTGAAATTTTACTTTTTTTAAATGTCCAACATACCAAATCATCGATTTTTATGATAAATTATCGAAGATCGAAAATTCGATAATTTCAAACATTTTGCTGCAGCAGAAGTAGTTAACAATAGTGATATATCCTGTAAAGTTTATCTTCATTTATATTTATAAAACGTGGCATTTTTTTAAAAATAAAACGCAAAAAAATTTAGCGACAAATATAAATATGTGTATATTGATTTAAATATAAAGAAAACAATTTACAGTGAATAGATGAAACGTAATAATAATTACAAAATTGTAAAACAAGAACAACAATAAAATAAAATAAAATAACAAGAACAACAATTAAAATTTTTAATAACAATTAAATACTATTGTTTAATGATATTTTATTTTATTTTTAGCGATGGCGAAGGAGATGGTTTACATTAAAACAAGGCGAATTGCCAGGGCAATTTTTTCTTGAATACTATACCGATAGAAATTGTCGAAAATTGAAAGGTATAATCGATTTAGATCAATGTGAACAAGTCGACGCTGGACTACGAATGAATAGTAGTAAACATAAATTACCATATATGTTTGATGTAAAAACCCCGAGAAGAGTGTATTATTTAGCCGCTGATACAGATGAAGAGTTGAAAGGTTGGGTTAATTGCATATGTCAAGTTTGTGGGTTACAAGATCTATCCAGACAAGGAGATGACCGACATAGTGAGTATTTTTTACTTTTATTTTGCTAATTTTACTATTTTTTAATAAAACAAAGGCTTTGTGGATTGAACGCCCAAAGGCTATTGATTCGGATAAAGCATTCCATTTTGTACGATGTACGGACAAATAAATCTGTCTGCATTCTGTCACTATGACAGTGAATGATCTCAACAGTTTAACTGTTTGCAGATACCGATTGACGAGTAAAACGGAGAAAAGTATATGGTTTAGGAAGAATATTTATGAAAAATTGACGATATTTATAAAAAACATCTTTGCCATCGCCATTAATCGTTCCAGAGTAAGTCATTGGAAATTGTGACTCCTATTAAACGAATGTTTTCTCATTCGTATATTTGTTCGTACACATACTAATTGAAATATCGTTGGAGAAATCTGTCTTTGATCTGGAAACAATCAATCAATTGGTACAATTAAAATTGACCAAATTGACCCACCCCAATCGGCGACTTTTTCGTTTACATTTTCTTCATCGTTTCTCCAGACCGGCTTTATTCGTTTATGAATTTTATGCTTTGAAGATAGCAGGACGAATAACTTGTGCAGTTTACTATCATCTGCAAACTATCGGATTACTGGTGAATTTCAATTTTCCCGCAAGAAGGGATCAGTTAGTATTGATTTGTAATTTTCTTTATTTTTAATCTACGGGTGTGGCAACCTCGCATACTCCAGTTCCTGCTATTGACATACGAGTTAACCTGAGATATCACATACCAATAGCACTGAGATATCACTAGCCAAGGTGATATCTTAAAGATGAACTGTATTCATTCAACGGTAGCACCTTCAATCTTAGATATAGAATATTCGATAACAGTATGTTATTGCTTACTCGAAGAAACGAGCCTTCATTTAACTCTATATCAGTTGCCGCTAGCTGAAGTATTGGCAACCCCATTTTATTTTTGTTCCTGCAATTTTTTTTCAACCAATAGCGGAAAAAATACCTGATATATAGCTCAGGCACCTCGGGTAAGCCAGACCCATATCATAGAGCAAAAATTTATTTATATTTTTTATATTTTCTATATTTTTTTTATGTTTTCTATATTATTTTTTATGGGCATTATTATTAAGTTTATTAACATCACTCTGTGTGAGTTTGTAGAATAGAAAGGAATATTATTACTCCATAACAGCCAAGTCATTTGTGCAGTTGTCATTGACTGTCTCCAATCAATGTGAAATCAATTTACAACTTAATATCTTGCACTTGACGCCTTATTAGGTTTTTTTACATTATTTTTTATTTTTTTTTTTATATTTTCGATTTATATTTGTTTTTGTTAACTACAGATTTTAATATGGGGACAAACAACTCTACAACTTCAACAAATAATACATCAAATCTAAATAACTCACGAGCTGAATCAAATGTTTATTCAATGCAACAACAAAACGATTCATCATCTTGTGTTACAGATACTACAGATTTAAACAATTCAACTGAGCCATCAAGCAATAATATTTTAGTTCGGTCACTTGACAATCAAATAGATAATTTATCAATCCAAAATACATATCAAAACGATGATTTTATAACATTACGTAATTCTGAATATTCTAATCGTGAAACGCTTATATGTGATTCTAAATTAAATCAACAAAAAAATAATATTAAATTAGATAAATCAAATTCAATGAAAATAACTAAAACAAAAAATGAACAATCATCATCATCTTCCAGTAATAAAAATAGTAATAATATTAATAACAATAATAATTTATTCCATCCTCGAACACAATCATTGGATCAAAAATCATCAACGGGAACGATAAAAAAAATACCCGAAAACTTAAAATTATCCGAGAATATAAACGAGCTATTGAATAACGATAGTAATAATAAACCTTCCCCATCCTTAAGTACGTCATCCGGACCATATATACCAATCAGTGAATGTTTTTCCGGCAGTCCAGTCTTACCACCAAATCACTTACTAAATTCGTTGGATCCACGATTTTATGATACACCAAGAAATCATAACCTAAATATTGGATTAAATTTAACTGATGATCAACCATATTCTCCGAAACGAAATAATTGTGCGATGCCACAAGTAACTAGCGGACAATCTAGTCCAACGGATTCTGAAAGTGTTTTCACTGATGATGAATGGTCACAAACTGAATCATTACAAGGGACATTAAATCGTAATTTACGACCATCGGATAGTTCAATTGAAAATGAGGCAGTTGGTTGGACGTATATGCAACGTTTTTCTCGTGTACCGATTGATAAAAATAAAAAAGAGAATGTTGAAAAATCGTGTAATGATAATGAACCACCACCACCAAGACCACCAAAACGAACAAGTACGCTGGTTTTAGATGAATTGGAAAGGTAAAATATAAAAAAACAGTATAAAGAATCGTTTATACATTTAACATAATATAATATCATAATTTAACGTTTACTCTATATATATTTCAGTTTGTTAGGCCATCTTCTGGAGTATAAATATATATAGAGTAACCTTTAAATTAAAAAATCTTAATTTTTGCATTAAACTTATTAAATAAATTATTTAAGATAAGTAACAAGAAATTGACATTATGTTATTTGAAAACTAAACGCCAAATGCCAACGGCAAAAAGTTGTAATTATGCTTATACTTTTTTTATTTCAGATCGAAAGATAATCAAAGTTCGGATACAGAAAATGCCTCACCAGCTATTGGTCCAAAAGATAGTACAAGTGTAATTATCATTAGTATTATAATAACATTAAAGACTTTTTTTATTGCTTTTATCGTTTTTTAGTATGTTGAACAAAGCTATGATATTCCACGATCACATCGTTTGCCATACTATTTAAACGGAAATAATAGTGGTGGTAATTCCAGTAGTAATAATTCAATATCACCTAAATTAATTTCATCATCTGATATAATAGCACAATCAACACCAAATCTGGTTGATGATAGTGGGTATGTTGTTAAACAAAATTTTTATTCAAATGCTGCACCACATAAAATTGAAGCAAGTGTGTTTCGTTATGATTTTTTTGAACAACCTGCCGCACCAGTTGTTAATCGTAAACTAAAACCAAAAGGAAGTAAAACTGGTCTAAATGAAATTGGTGTAATTAAAGAAGATTTAAAAGAAACGTTAACGAATCGTGATAGCAAAATTTCAATTAAAAGCAATACTAGTGTACATTCTTCAAATGTACAGACACCACAAAAAGTTAAAAATCCTCCTAATGTTGATAGAAAATTAAAACCTCCTACGCCGAAGGTACGTTATTTTATATGATTTGTTATTTAATTAAATTTAAAAAAAAATTATTATTGTAGTTTGATACAAATTCTATGAGACGTAAAACTAGTTGGGTATCGTTTTATGGTGATTACAGTGATGACGAAACTAGCAGTTTGCATGGATTTTCGCAGGTATGAATTGATGATTTGTGATAAAATAAAATGTAATAACACTCTATTTCTATAAACATAAAAATCTGCCGAAAACTTCTTTATTGCCGGAACTCACCCAAAAGTCTGCGTCTGACGATCAAAAAGTAATTACAAAAATCGTAACTTAAGTTAATTTTTTCGCCTTCGGTGCTCCTCTATGTAGATGTGTTGTCTTCAAGTGTTCCTCACATATATTAATCCTTTGCCAATTCAATCCATTTGCTTGAGGTTGAGTATGACTTTTTTTTATTAAAAGTGTTATGTAATAGGAATTACAATTTGTCTCACAACAAGACATAGAAATCTTTACAGGTCAGGTCCCACGACAACCTTTTTTCTTAGGTGTTGATGGCCTTAAACTTTTGTTTTATAAAGAATGGATAAATAAAACTTCCTATTATTAGACAAAATATAACATAGGCCAATATTCCATGATAAGATGGAAGAAATTAAAATAAAGTATGAGATATACAAATTTTGTTTTAAGAAATTTCATATAACAAATCTAAAATGTAATTTCCACTAATCAACCTTATGATATACACGTCGATTATGTGACGCACTCCCTTTCTCAAAGATTAAAGAGCACATACAGAGGTATATGAAGGATCATAGAGGAGGAGGCGCAAGCACGACATCATCAAGGAATACTCCATAACTAAAACTGAGAGTTCTACCGTTGTCTGAATAGACTTCATCCACCAGCACCCCTGAGGTACCAACTTGGTTATTGATATTTCATTACTATTACCAGTGGTATGTGATATCTCACATTAACCGTCTGCCAATAGCAAGGACTCGAGTACTCAGGGTGGTCACACCCATAGATAAAATTTTTTAGGAAATTTACAAAGAAACAAAATCTGTTTTCTCCATGAGACTTGAATAATAATTTCAATCAATTATTATTTAATCGATTATCAGCCCTTTGGGTATTTTTCCTAATTTATCAGTAGACTGAGTATCGGTTAATTGGAAAAAGCGGAGTGTTGATTGTTATTACTGTTTTAATGAAAACACTTTTACCGATGGAAATCGAACTTGGATCCTACGAGTTTAAATGCAACTACTTTACCACTTGGCCTACAACAGATAATTTATATTTATATTATTTATGTATTTTCAACGTAGATTAAAAAGAAGATAAATAAAAAACACAACTATCATTGACAATTTTAATAAATTTTATATAACAGGAAAAACCTTGCCGTTTTGGTTGTATTAGTAGTGTACATTTAACTTGTGTTCCAATTTAATCACTCGTGTTGTTACAGTTCATAAGATGTATGAAATGACAGAAACTAACTTTTTTCTCCGTTATAAGTTATACCTTTCAAGCTGTCGGTTGCATTTACTGTGTTTTGTTTGTTTATTATTTTCACAAATCAGCTACCAAATCCCCTCATCCCCCTTAATGTTGATTAAGATATGCCACTTTTTAACTATGATAGGCGTTTATGAACAATCAAAAACAAGAATTTTATGTTCACCACACGTCATAAGACACGGTCAGAGAGATGGTTTAACTTTATTTTTTACGTCACAATTGCAATAATACATAAATTTTTTTGATGCAACCCAAAATTTACTCATGAGAAAAATTCATTGTCGTCAATTAAATTTATATTAAATTTTATACTAACATTTTTGATTTATATTTTTAATCCAACTTTTAATTTCATTTGTTCATTTAGATTTTCAATTTTAACATTACGGTTTATAACAATTAGTTGTTTTATTTAGAGCAAACTTTCAGTATTGTTTATATACTTTGAAAAAAATACTATTTATAATGTTTATTCTTTTATAATTAATATTTTCTCTTACATCTTTCGAATTAAGTCATCTTCAGAGAAATTGTATTTGTAACTTCTTGATCAGTTGCCAATATAATCTCTTTGAAAGATGATTGAATACGCAACATGTAAGAGAAAATGTTAATTATAAAAAGATGGTCAAGTGTGAATAAAATCCGATCGCTGAGGGTTCCGTGAACGAAAGAAGAACAAACTCAAAAATAATTTACATAAAGATGTGTTGTAGATTTATTACCAGACCATAGGCACATAAAAAATTATTTTTTTCTCGTGAATGTCAATAGCTATATCGATTGAAAATTGATCGAAATAAAACATAAAATGTTTCATAGTTTGAACGTTCTTAATATCACTCCTTTACTCCATTATTTCAGAGCAAGTAACTTTTAAAATAATGTAACACTCCCAAATTTCACAAGAGTGAAAATAATAAAATATCGTTCTTACTCCGTAAACAAAATAAATATTTTATCCACGACTACTAAAGAATATATGCTTTCCATGTGTATGTCTTCCATTTTAATTTTATACATTCTCTTACTTGATGTAGAATGTGACGCAATCGTTACATTCTACAACAGTTCTATAGTTTATTAAATATTCCCCTAACAAAATAAAAACTTAGCATTTGTTAGTATAGTAATATCAAAAGGTGAAAACAAGAACAATACAATAAAATAAAAAATTTAACATTATCCGTTATGTCAATTGTTTTGTTTTTCTATGCTATCTATGATGTATTTCAACATGGTGATAAAAACTTTAGCAGGCAAACTGGAAATTAATCGAAATATTTTCCAGTCGTGGATAAAAGAGCATCTTGTATTCGCATAGGATGATGGCAATTCTTCACTCGATGATTCCCTCCACTCGCTCTGCTCGTTCCGGGAAACTTCATCCTCGTGAAAAATTGATATCATTCTAAACTCATACAAAATTCTACTATTCTTTCAAATACTCGCACATCTTCAAAGTTGATGCCTTCCAACGGAAAAAATAAATTTTGTGAATGTTTTGCAAGTACATGTTGTCATAAAAATAGATTAAAAGGATGACGAAAATGTACTAAGTTTCTTCTTTTGCAAATGAAAAGAAAAATAACATAAATAAAATAAAAACTTCAACGGAGTGAAACCGAAAAACTAAATGTTTTGCTCATCAAGGAAAAACGATATTGAAATTATAAACATTTTAATATATGAATGAATACTATTTTGAGGAGTAAAATCAGAGTGAGATATTACAGACTACTAGCAATAGCAGTGAGATATCACTCGCCAAGGTGATATCTTAGAGGTGCTGGCGGGTGAACTGTGCTCAGTCAACGGTAGCAACCTCAATCTTAGCTATGAAGTATTCCTTGATGATAGCATGTTATAGCTTGCTCGAAGATCATTAGGAAAGACTGTGCGTCCCATGATCAAAGAATATGCCAATAGCTGGATTATTGACAACCCCTTTTTAGTTTGGTTCCTGCAAATTTTTAAAACAAATTTGCTGTTTTTTAATTTTATTTTCTCTATGCTATCATAAAATATTGGCCTATGTCATATTTTATATCTAATAGGATTTATTTATAGTTATCCCTTGTTTAAAAAAATATAAAAAAAACATTTTTTTTAGTAACGCACCACGTTAAAATTCGTAGAGACTTTCTTTTTAAGTCGATTGTTTTAAAGGGTGCAACAAGAAGGTTACATAGAAACTTCTTGGCGTGTACTACCTAGTTCCCCTCTGCTTCCGCATAATTTAGCATTTTGTTTCTGTTTCAATGTTTGAATTGTGCTTTTGAGCGAAATATTGGCCATTCTGAAGCATGGTTCCGGTCCGACAAACTTTTTATCTTTTACCTTGCTTTGCTAAAGCGTCAGCAATAGCTTTTCCTTGTATTCCTGTGTGGGTGCCCACACAAGTGTGACTCTATTATTACAGGAGACTTTTTGTAGATTTTGGCAGCATTCCTATGCCAGTTTTGAATCAAAGCTGACAGATTTAAGTACCAAGAGTGCTGCTTGGCTGTCAAAGATAATATATATTTCAATATTTTGGTATTGTCTTTCAGCGCATAGAAAAGCGCAACTGCTAAGGCAACCGTTCGTTTTACTGTAGGACCAGAGGTTCCTGTGGCCCATTTCCTGAATACGATACGAATCTTCTTACGATGCGAAAGTTCAATTCGATACGAAAATAAAACGAAATTGCTGAATACGAAAGTACCACAAATTTCAATGTTTACATTGTAGGTAATATTATAGTAATTTAAAGAAAACAAAAGTCTATTCGGAACAAAGAAAGTTTTTATTAATTTTATAATAAATATTATTTGACAGAACAAAACATGGACTACTTAATTTAGTTAGGAATCTTATAAAAGCAACATCTTCAATACTTCCTCCTGGTTTTATAAATCCGGAGTTTACTCCGATTTCCTTGCACAACATAGTTAATCTGGAACATGTTAGAGATTTCGTCATCAGATCAGCCAATTGTTTTTTGTTGAAAAATATTCGATGTCAACTGAACCATCCATTACTTTTTCTCTAATGAAAAAATGTTTGATTTGAATATGTTTTGTTCTTCGATGAAATTTTGGATTTTGCGCGAGTCTTAAAGCAGCAGTGTTATCGACGAACAACATTGAACTTTTCTTTAAGTGAGTTATTTCAGAAAACAATATATTTAACCAAATCAGTTCTTTTGTTGCTTCATTAGCAGCCACAATCTCTACTTCCGTTGTGGAAGTAGACACCATTGCTTGACGTTGACTCAACCATAAAATGGCACCTCCAGTATATTTACAACTACTCCAGATGTTGATCTCGCTGTTTCTAAACAACCGCCGAAATCTGCATCACTAAAACACTATTTTAAATTTGTTAGAACTGCACTCATAAGTGATTCCCAACTCTTTAGTTGCAGATATGTAACGAAATACTCTTAACTCGAGTAAATCTTCACTCGTTAGATTTTCTAAAGATCTTAATAAAAATCCTACGGTGAAGGCTAAGTCCGATCTAGTTCCGAGCATAAGATACATCAATACTCCTACAGTTTGTCTGTACGGGAAACTTGTATTATCCTTAGCAGAATTCCTTCATCTACTCCCTTTAAAATTGGTGTGCAAATGCCTTAAAAGTGCGAAAAATTGAAGCGCGAGAGACTTTTCTTCAGCTTATAGACTTTGTTGGTACCATCTTTGAACCCTTCAGGCTGTTGCATATATATTTCTTCTTCTAATTCCCCTTATAAGAAAGCTGTACTTAAATCAAACTGAGCAAGAAACATCCCTTCACAAACAGCAATACTTAGAATTCAAATTGTATTGAATAGTTGTCATCTTAGTCACTGGACTGAATGTTTGATTATAGTCTATTCCATATCGTTGACTGAATACCTTTATGACCAGACGAGCTTTAAACTTGCCAACACTTCCATCAGAATTCATTTTCACCCGATATAACTACTTGCATGGAATAGCTTTGAACCCTTTTGGTAACTCATTCAGCTCTCAAGTGTGATTTTCTTCTAACGATTACATTTTCTTACTCATAGCTTCTTTTCACTCAGTACTATTGATACATCGCATCGCTTCTTCAAATGTATCTGGTTCATCTATAGAACTCATGTATATTTCAGCTCCATCAAGTAGTTGTTAAAATGATCAGGTTTCTTGAGCTTGGTTCGGTCTCTGAGGTTTATCTTATTTTTTTTTTTTTTTTAATAAAATGTGTTGTGTAATAGGGTTTAGAATATGTGTCACAACAACACATAAATACCTTTTAAGACCTAGGTCTAGACCTGGGTCCCACAACTAGCGTTCTAAGGTGTAGATTAACGCTTTTTTTAAACATCTGTGGGTTGAAGCCACCTGAGACTAAGTGTTCCGGCAAACTATTCCATTTGTACGCAGTTCGGACAACGAAGTCTCTCTGCGATCTGCCAGTATGACAGCGCGGGATCTTTACCGTTTCACTGGTTGCGGCAGCCGATTGCCGAGTAGAACGGGGGTAAGAATAAGTTTGAGGCATGATGCCGCTGATTTCATCTGAGCACTGCTGATGACGATATTTTTAAAAAAACAACGAGGTCAGCAACAGTGCGACGATGTTGTAGGGAATCAAGTTTTGATGTCAAAGTTCGATCACCTACAATTCGTATAGCTCGCTTTTGAACAGAGTCCAAGAGGGCCAAGATAGAAACAGAAGCAGCACCCCAAACTTGACAACAGTACTCCATACAGGGACGAATATAGGACTTATAAACATGGAGCAATTGGTATGGAGTGAAAAATTTGGTGAAAAAACGGTGATAGGAGTGACTTCCTCTTCCGAAACCTCTTCTGGTTGCAAGTTACTTGTGTCGTGCTCAGATTTTCTGCCATTTTCAAAGTCTTCTTCACTATCTTCAACTACTTCAAATCTCTCTTCTTCTACTTGACATTCCTAATCAACCTTCTTAACTACATCTTTAAATGGTAGCTTCACTGTTTCCTCACATTGAATTGAATAGGCTTCTCGTGAAAACAGACATCTCTAGATAAAACAATTGAGTTCGTTTCTGGGATATAAACTCTATAGCGTTCTTCTCCATCATATCCACCCAAATATCTTCTAGTAGCTTTTGCATCCATCTTTTTTCGTTTCTGAATTGGTATATGGACATAGCAAGTTGAGCCTATGATACGGAGATGCTTAATTCTTGGTTTCTTACCCATCCTTAGCTCATAAGGACTAACTCCCTTTATAGAGGATTACCCGGTTCTATTCAAAACATAAATAGCACAACTCACCAGCTCTGCCCAAATCTCGTCTGGAAACTTAGCATCTGCATTCGAGTGCTTAAATGTTCTTGCCATTTCAATGACAGAGCGATTTTCTCTTTCACTACGAGCATTCTGCTCTGGATAATATGGCGCAGTTAGGCTTTGTACTATTCCTTTACTCTGAAGAACTTCCTCAACAGCAGAATTGTGAAACTCTCCACCGTTATCTCTGAACATTTCCTTTACAGTATGTCCCAATCATTTCAGCATGAGCCAGCATTTTGAGCATTCTTGACATCAGACTTGTTGACCAAAGCGTAACCGTATCTGTACTTCGTAAAACTGTCCTTAAAGACAACAAGATAGCGTTTCTTCTGGAATGATGAAGCAAAAGATCCACAAACATCTGCTGATATAAACTCACACGGATACGATGCTTTCTTACGAGTTCCAAATGGTAAGTGATGTGCCTTTCCATAAATACAAGGTTCACAAATGTCTTTCTAACTTCACACTAATGCCCAACTCTTTCTGCAACATTTTCACAACATGCCTTTTATCCTGGCGTCCCCGCCTCTCATGATAAAGCTGTAGTGTGGAACCATCTCAGCAGTCAAATTTGCATGTTCAACTGGTGTGATCATTTCTAGCAAAGCCTTGAACAATGACTCGTTCTCTTGACGAATACCACATAGAACAACATCTCCGTTGACACTTAGATGACACTTCGTAGCAGATGACTCAAACTTCCTATTCGGGTTTCTGTCTTGAGCTGCTGGCACAGAAAATAAATTTCTGGACGCCTCTGGAGGTGCATACCATACTCCTTTCAAATCAAAGAACTTGGAAATACCATTGACAGATGATGATACCTTGATGTCACCTTCTCCAAGTGCCATTATGAAATTGTTTCCAGCCGTCTTGATACTCTTGGGACTAACTCTGTGTATTTCGCAAAATGTGCCATCGAATTCGTGATATGACGAGTCGCTCCGTCGACAATGTCTCACAAGTAATTGACGGCAGACCTAACTGCGATTCTGCTTTGGAATTTTGATGCTCTTGCTTTTTCAGGTCTTCCATCAGCAATCCACTTTCTACAATCTGAAACCCAGTGCCCTTTCTTTTTGCAATAATTACAGATTTCATCTTGAAATTTATACTTTTTGTTTGGTTTAACCTGCTTTCTCGATTTTGAACTTGCGGTTAGCTTCTTGAGGAACATCTTGTTTGCTGAAGCTTCTTTCAAACATGCACAATTGCCCGGTTAACTCGTCAAATGTCTTGTGCTCACTTTGTGTAAAGCATCCAACTTGACTTGAAGACATCAAAGTGAACGGGTAAAATGAGCAATGTCTTACAAACAAGGATCATCTCCGAAAGTGTGTTCTCGTTCTTCTCTCGAAGTCCAACGTTCAAGTGAAATCTTGAACAACTGATCTTTTGATGATGCTTCAAACTCCTGTTTCAAAGCATCCCACGTATCTTTGGCTGTCTCTTTATTCATAACTTTCTGGTAAACGTTGTCCGATATCGAGCTTGGTTAGCATAGACTTTGCGAAATTGTTCGCTTTACGGTATAAATCATTCGCTTCCTTCCGCTACTTCTGTGCAGTCTCAGTCGCCGTTTCTGGAAACACTGCCGGTGCTACCAATCTCCCATCGATAACATATAGAGCTCCCTCATGGTAGTCCAAAAGGCCTCTTATCTTCCGCTTTCAAATCGGCCATCCTGACTCTTCTGACAGAATTTTCACATTTTTCACCAAATCCATTCTTTAATGATAAAGACTGAGGCAGACAAAACGTTAACATTGAAAAACTGGGATAACTTTGGAACCGCTGGGCCAATTTGAAAAAAAGACTCACTTTCGGATACGTATTTTATTACCGAATAATCCACAATTAATATTATTTTAATCAGACTTATTAACACAACATAGCTTGATTTTTTCAGGATTTCCCAACATCATGGATTTTATGGTGGTATTCGAGACTTTTTTGGTCGCCGCGATCCACATTTTCCTGAAATTTGCAATGGTTTTTGCTTCCTTGTTTGTTAGCTTCAAGTTTCTTTTGACCAAAGCCCAGTAGCGTTCTATAGGCCGGAGTTCTGGGCAATTTGGTGGGTTTGCCTCTCTTGGCACTAAAAGGATGTTGTTGTCTTCATACCACTTCATGGTCGCCTTGCAATAGTGGCACGAGGCTAAATCCGGCCAAAAGAAAGTAGATACATTGTGTTGTCTCAGAAAAGGCAACAATCTATTTTAGATTGATCCAGATGACACAAAAGATTTGCTTCTCTCTCCAAAGCTGCAGATTGCCTGCCAAACAACAAGTTTTTTGGGGAACTTCGTCATCTTTTTGGTCCGGAATTTTTTGGGTACATTTCCTCGTCCACGAGAAACAAAACTCCTGACCAGGTAATTGTGAAAAATTGCAGAGCACGTATGTCTCATCGTCCATTACGCAACAATCTTTGGTTTCAAAGAAATCGACTCTCAACTGTTTAGCTCGTTTTTTTGCCACTGTGTTATTCTCTGAATTTCTGTCTGGAATTTTTTGCACTTTGTACGATTTGAAGCCGGTCTTGACTTTAATTCTGCGTACTGACTTTTCTGACAAGCCCACTTTTTGAGCCAATTTCCGATTTGAGATGTTTGGATGCTTCTCCATTTCAGACACAGCTTTCCGCACCTTTTTTGACGAGTGAAATCCTTTTGGTCTGCCACTTCCAGGCTTTCGAGTGAATGTGAGCTCTTCCTTGTAGTTCTTGATGACTTTTGCTGCCGTTTTTCTGGTCACTTTAGCTTCTTTTGCAATTCGAACGAATGACCATGAGGATTTTCATTAAATTTTTACACTTCCAAAGTTTTCGCGTTTTCAAGTGGAAGCTGCCATTAAAAAACTGAAAAATGGCAAATCACCAGGTTTCGATGGAATTCCCGCAGAACTTCTGAAAAATGGAGGAGCAGCTCTGGTCTCACGTATATACGATCTGATTCTTGCAATCTGGGACCAAGAAGAACTACCTGCTGAATGGAAAACAGCTCTCATTGTTCCGCTACATAAGAAAGGTTACCGTCTAAAGTGTGAAAATTATCGTGGCATCGCACTGTTGAACACTGCATATAAAATACTAGCTAATGTTGTACTTGCTCGACTCATCCCGTTCGCCGAATCTATCATAGGTGACTATCAGTGTGGTTTTCGTCCCAACCGCTCAACCACAGATCAATGTTTTACATTAAGGATGATTCTGGAAAAATGTTGGGAGTACAACATCAGCATTCACCAGCTCTACGTTGATTTCAGGCAAGCATATGATAGTATCATCCGCGACAACCTCTGGTCCGCACTCATATGCCTTGGTATCCCAGAGAAACTTGTTTCTCTGTGCAAGCTCACAACATCGGGATCAAATTGTAGAATAGTAATCGAAGGGTCTGTTTCTGATCCTTTCGATATAACATCAGGTGTTCGACAAGGTGATGCACTCGCGCCCATACTATTTAATTTGGCGCTGGAGTACGCGATAAGAAAAAGCCGAATTGAGACACAAAACTGCATATATAACAAATCTAGTCAAGTTCTTGGCTATGCAGATGATATTGTGCTTCTCGGACGTAGAACAAGCGATATCAAGGATAGTCTCTCTCAGCTTGAAAGAAATGCTAAACGACTTGGATTATGCATTAACACCGGCAAGACTAAACTTTTAACAACATCCAGGAATATACCTCCCGGCAATCTGAATACTGGCGACTATGAAGTGGAACGTGTAGAAAACTTCAAATACCTCGGATCTGTAATAACATCGTCAAATGACATGCAGGTAGATATTAAAGCTCGTGTCTCAGCCGCATACAGAGTTTTCTACGCATACTCAAAACTTTTGCGATCCAAACATCTTTCGCAGTCGTGCAAACTCACACTTTACAAAGCATTAATCCGACCTGTGCTCACATTTGGAAGTGAAAGCTGGACACTGACTTCCTCCGATTGTAGAATTCTATCAACATTCGAGAGGAAAGTCATACGAACAATTTATGGTCCATGTAAAGTTGCTGAAAATCAGTATAGAATCCGAATGAATCATGAAATCAGACAGCTTCTTGGAGACTGCGATGTAATCGGATTCATTAAATCCAACCGGATTAGATGGTTTGGTCATGTAGAAAGGGCTCCATTGGAAAGAATGATAAAAAAAGCGTCCCAACAACAACCAGCTGGTGTTCGTCGAAGAGGAAGACCTAGACAACGCTGGCGTGATGACATCATCCAAGACCTTCGTGATATAGAATGTCAAAACTGGGGTCAACTGGTCATGGAACGAGATGATTGGAAGCTGGTGGCACAGACGGCAAAATCCCTTCATGGGATGTAAACGCCAGAGAGAGAGAAAGTTTTCGCCATTGTAAATTCAATTTCGGTCGTACAAAAACAAAAGTTGGATGACATAATGAGACAAATATTGCAAAGATTACTGCATTCAAATTTATTGATAAAAATAAAGGGTTCAAAAGTTATGTCAGTTTTTCAATGTTAACGTTTTTTCTGCCTCAGTCTTTATTAGCTTAAAACTTGCGAAAATATTTGAATATTGAAGCACGAATACGCCCATAACCTATTATAGTAGTTTAAAGAAAACAAAAGTCTATTCGGAACAAAGTTTTTGATTTCTTAAACTTTAACTACTTAATTTAGGGTTCTTATAAAAGTAATATCTTCAATGGGTAAAGGGAAATTTTTTTATTTTTTATTTCCTCCAAAATAAAACAGTGTACATAAATGATATCAAAATTTAAATTTTTTGTTTAAAAAAAGTATTTATTTTCATATTAATATTATTATTGAAAATTTTCAATTTTCGGGAACATTGATTTTAGTTTAACAACTAAATAAAATTGCGATGGTGTTTTATTGGAATTTTTTGTTTGTAAATATTTTGGTAAAACTATAAAACTATTTGCTTATTAATTAATTTTTCTCCTTGTGGATTAAGGTGACCAATCGTCAACCTTTTGTAAGGACAGTCCTTCTTTTGTAGGGTCTGTCCTTCCTCGAAAAATGTCCTCCTACCTGCATTCTTTTGGATGTTTTCATATTTTGTCATATTCATATGTATGTCATATTCATATGTATGTCATATTTTATATGTGATAGGATTTTTTGTTTATTATCCATTAAAAAAATATTAAAAAACAAAAAACAGAAATTTACGTACTTTTGAACGCATGTTGTTCTGGGACCTTGATATTAAATAGTATATTAAGAAACTAGTTTCATAATCGACGATTTTATCGCACGCAATCTGTTTAGAAAACGACCCGCGCAGCAGGGAGTTTTCTAAAGGATAAGTGCGATTAAACGTCTTATGAAACGAGTTTTTTATACTATTTTTTCTATTTTGCATTTTTTGTCTTGAAATTTTAAAAACTGTTTATTTTATTAAAAAATAGTCAATTTGAAGTTTTGTTTTTATTACTAATTATTTTAATTAATTAAAATATTTAACACTAATTTAGATATTCTGATCAATTTTATTTACATAATTATTCGTTTTAATGTTCACTGACGTTTGTATGATCAATGTGACCAACCTTTAAAGACAAAACTTTTGTGTATCGTAATGAAAGCCATTTCGATACGCATTTGGGTATCGAAATGACTATTTTAGACGCAAAATAGAAAAATATTTTTATGTGTTGTTGGGGCACATATTGTCATTCCTACTACATACACTACATTGTATTAAAAAAATGTCTTTGGACGATGTTATAAGAGATCCGAGGTATTTAAAGTTTGTTACGCGTTCTACTTCATAGTCACCAGAATCCGGATTATCGAAAGATATGTTCCTTTATGTTATTAAAAGTTTTGTTTTGCTGTTGTTGATGTTTAATCCAAGTCGTTTGGAATAGTTTTGATTTTTTTTCTTCCGTCATTTAATTTTCACGTTGCGTTGATTCTCTTGTGACGGAAGAAAGTGTTAGAAATAAACTAAATCATACATCCTAGCCTGCTCAGATGCGCGAAAATCGTTATTGTTTAAAGGTAAGATGCAAGCTGTTAGGACTGATGTGTTTTAAGTTCTGCTGTACTACTAATGTGAGCATTCAAGTCACCTAACCCGATTTGTATATCGTACCGCGGGATGTTGTAACATAAGTAAAACATACTTTATATACACAACATATGTTATTCGCCCTTGTACTTATGAAACCAACAAACTAGTAGACCAGAACAAGTAAAAGTGGCACGAGGCTAAATCCGGCACGAGGCTAAATCCGGCCAAAAGAAAGTAGATACATTGTGTTGTCTCAGAAAAGGCAACAATCTATTTTAGATTGATCCAGATGACACAAAAGATTTGCTTCTCTCTCCAAAGCTGCAGATTGCCTGCCAAACAACAAGTTTTTTGGGGAACTTCGTCATCTTTTTGGTCCGGAATTTTTTGGGTACATTTCCTCGTCCACGAGAAACAAAACTCCTGACCAGGTAATTGTGAAAAATTGCAGAGCACGTATGTCTCATCGTCCATTACGCAACAATCTTTGGTTTCAAAGAAATCGACTCTCAACTGTTTAGCTCGTTTTTTTGCCACTGTGTTATTCTCTGAATTTCTGTCTGGAATTTTTTGCACTTTGTACGATTTGAAGCCGGTCTTGACTTTAATTCTGCGTACTGACTTTTCTGACAAGCCCACTTTTTGAGCCAATTTCCGATTTGAGATGTTTGGATGCTTCTCCATTTCAGACACAGCTTTCCGCACCTTTTTTGACGAGTGAAATCCTTTTGGTCTGCCACTTCCAGGCTTTCGAGTGAATGTGAGCTCTTCCTTGTAGTTCTTGATGACTTTTGCTGCCGTTTTTCTGGTCACTTTAGCTTCTTTTGCAATTCGAACGAATGACCATGAGGATTTTCATTAAATTTTTACACTTCCAAAGTTTTCGCGTTTTCAAGTGGAAGCTGCCATTAAAAAACTGAAAAATGGCAAATCACCAGGTTTCGATGGAATTCCCGCAGAACTTCTGAAAAATGGAGGAGCAGCTCTGGTCTCACGTATATACGATCTGATTCTTGCAATCTGGGACCAAGAAGAACTACCTGCTGAATGGAAAACAGCTCTCATTGTTCCGCTACATAAGAAAGGTTACCGTCTAAAGTGTGAAAATTATCGTGGCATCGCACTGTTGAACACTGCATATAAAATACTAGCTAATGTTGTACTTGCTCGACTCATCCCGTTCGCCGAATCTATCATAGGTGACTATCAGTGTGGTTTTCGTCCCAACCGCTCAACCACAGATCAATGTTTTACATTAAGGATGATTCTGGAAAAATGTTGGGAGTACAACATCAGCATTCACCAGCTCTACGTTGATTTCAGGCAAGCATATGATAGTATCATCCGCGACAACCTCTGGTCCGCACTCATATGCCTTGGTATCCCAGAGAAACTTGTTTCTCTGTGCAAGCTCACAACATCGGGATCAAATTGTAGAATAGTAATCGAAGGGTCTGTTTCTGATCCTTTCGATATAACATCAGGTGTTCGACAAGGTGATGCACTCGCGCCCATACTATTTAATTTGGCGCTGGAGTACGCGATAAGAAAAAGCCGAATTGAGACACAAAACTGCATATATAACAAATCTAGTCAAGTTCTTGGCTATGCAGATGATATTGTGCTTCTCGGACGTAGAACAAGCGATATCAAGGATAGTCTCTCTCAGCTTGAAAGAAATGCTAAACGACTTGGATTATGCATTAACACCGGCAAGACTAAACTTTTAACAACATCCAGGAATATACCTCCCGGCAATCTGAATACTGGCGACTATGAAGTGGAACGTGTAGAAAACTTCAAATACCTCGGATCTGTAATAACATCGTCAAATGACATGCAGGTAGATATTAAAGCTCGTGTCTCAGCCGCATACAGAGTTTTCTACGCATACTCAAAACTTTTGCGATCCAAACATCTTTCGCAGTCGTGCAAACTCACACTTTACAAAGCATTAATCCGACCTGTGCTCACATTTGGAAGTGAAAGCTGGACACTGACTTCCTCCGATTGTAGAATTCTATCAACATTCGAGAGGAAAGTCATACGAACAATTTATGGTCCATGTAAAGTTGCTAAAAATCAGTATAGAATCCGAATGAATCATGAAATCAGACAGCTTCTTGGAGACTGCGATGTAATCGGATTCATTAAATCCAACCGGATTAGATGGTTTGGTCATGTAGAAAGGGCTCCATTGGAAAGAATGATAAAAAAAGCGTCCCAACAACAACCAGCTGGTGTTCGTCGAAGAGGAAGACCTAGACAACGCTGGCGTGATGACATCATCCAAGACCTTCGTGATATAGAATGTCAAAACTGGGGTCAACTGGTCATGGAACGAGATGATTGGAAGCTGGTGGCACAGACGGCAAAATCCCTTCATGGGATGTAAACGCCAGAGAGAGAGAAAGTTTTCGCCATTGTAAATTCAATTTCGGTCGTACAAAAACAAAAGTTGGATGACATAATGAGACAAATATTGCAAAGATTACTGCATTCAAATTTATTGATAAAAATAAAGGGTTCAAAAGTTATGTCAGTTTTTCAATGTTAACGTTTTTTCTGCCTCAGTCTTTATTAGCTTAAAACTTGCGAAAATATTTGAATATTGAAGCACGAATACGCCCATAACCTATTATAGTAGTTTAAAGAAAACAAAAGTCTATTCGGAACAAAGTTTTTGATTTCTTAAACTTTAACTACTTAATTTAGGGTTCTTATAAAAGTAATATCTTCAATGGGTAAAGGGAAATTTTTTTATTTTTTATTTCCTCCAAAATAAAACAGTGTACATAAATGATATCAAAATTTAAATTTTTTGTTTAAAAAAAGTATTTATTTTCATATTAATATTATTATTGAAAATTTTCAATTTTCGGGAACATTGATTTTAGTTTAACAACTAAATAAAATTGCGATGGTGTTTTATTGGAATTTTTTGTTTGTAAATATTTTGGTAAAACTATAAAACTATTTGCTTATTAATTAATTTTTCTCCTTGTGGATTAAGGTGACCAATCGTCAACCTTTTGTAAGGACAGTCCTTCTTTTGTAGGGTCTGTCCTTCCTCGAAAAATGTCCTCCTACCTGCATTCTTTTGGATGTTTTCATATTTTGTCATATTCATATGTATGTCATATTCATATGTATGTCATATTTTATATGTGATAGGATTTTTTGTTTATTATCCATTAAAAAAATATTAAAAAACAAAAAACAGAAATTTACGTACTTTTGAACGCATGTTGTTCTGGGACCTTGATATTAAATAGTATATTAAGAAACTAGTTTCATAATCGACGATTTTATCGCACGCAATCTGTTTAGAAAACGACCCGCGCAGCAGGGAGTTTTCTAAAGGATAAGTGCGATTAAACGTCTTATGAAACGAGTTTTTTATACTATTTTTTCTATTTTGCATTTTTTGTCTTGAAATTTTAAAAACTGTTTATTTTATTAAAAAATAGTCAATTTGAAGTTTTGTTTTTATTACTAATTATTTTAATTAATTAAAATATTTAACACTAATTTAGATATTCTGATCAATTTTATTTACATAATTATTCGTTTTAATGTTCACTGACGTTTGTATGATCAATGTGACCAACCTTTAAAGACAAAACTTTTGTGTATCGTAATGAAAGCCATTTCGATACGCATTTGGGTATCGAAATGACTATTTTAGACGCAAAATAGAAAAATATTTTTATGTGTTGTTGGGGCACATATTGTCATTCCTACTACATACACTACATTGTATTAAAAAAATGTCTTTGGACGATGTTATAAGAGATCCGAGGTATTTAAAGTTTGTTACGCGTTCTACTTCATAGTCACCAGAATCCGGATTATCGAAAGATATGTTCCTTTATGTTATTAAAAGTTTTGTTTTGCTGTTGTTGATGTTTAATCCAAGTCGTTTGGAATAGTTTTGATTTTTTTTCTTCCGTCATTTAATTTTCACGTTGCGTTGATTCTCTTGTGACGGAAGAAAGTGTTAGAAATAAACTAAATCATACATCCTAGCCTGCTCAGATGCGCGAAAATCGTTATTGTTTAAAGGTAAGATGCAAGCTGTTAGGACTGATGTGTTTTAAGTTCTGCTGTACTACTAATGTGAGCATTCAAGTCACCTAACCCGATTTGTATATCGTACCGCGGGATGTTGTAACATAAGTAAAACATACTTTATATACACAACATATGTTATTCGCCCTTGTACTTATGAAACCAACAAACTAGTAGACCAGAACAAGTAAAAGTGGCACGAGGCTAAATCCGGCACGAGGCTAAATCCGGCCAAAAGAAAGTAGATACATTGTGTTGTCTCAGAAAAGGCAACAATCTATTTTAGATTGATCCAGATGACACAAAAGATTTGCTTCTCTCTCCAAAGCTGCAGATTGCCTGCCAAACAACAAGTTTTTTGGGGAACTTCGTCATCTTTTTGGTCCGGAATTTTTTGGGTACATTTCCTCGTCCACGAGAAACAAAACTCCTGACCAGGTAATTGTGAAAAATTGCAGAGCACGTATGTCTCATCGTCCATTACGCAACAATCTTTGGTTTCAAAGAAATCGACTCTCAACTGTTTAGCTCGTTTTTTTGCCACTGTGTTATTCTCTGAATTTCTGTCTGGAATTTTTTGCACTTTGTACGATTTGAAGCCGGTCTTGACTTTAATTCTGCGTACTGACTTTTCTGACAAGCCCACTTTTTGAGCCAATTTCCGATTTGAGATGTTTGGATGCTTCTCCATTTCAGACACAGCTTTCCGCACCTTTTTTGACGAGTGAAATCCTTTTGGTCTGCCACTTCCAGGCTTTCGAGTGAATGTGAGCTCTTCCTTGTAGTTCTTGATGACTTTTGCTGCCGTTTTTCTGGTCACTTTAGCTTCTTTTGCAATTCGAACGAATGACCATGAGGATTTTCATTAAATTTTTACACTTCCAAAGTTTTCGCGTTTTCAAGTGGAAGCTGCCATTAAAAAACTGAAAAATGGCAAATCACCAGGTTTCGATGGAATTCCCGCAGAACTTCTGAAAAATGGAGGAGCAGCTCTGGTCTCACGTATATACGATCTGATTCTTGCAATCTGGGACCAAGAAGAACTACCTGCTGAATGGAAAACAGCTCTCATTGTTCCGCTACATAAGAAAGGTTACCGTCTAAAGTGTGAAAATTATCGTGGCATCGCACTGTTGAACACTGCATATAAAATACTAGCTAATGTTGTACTTGCTCGACTCATCCCGTTCGCCGAATCTATCATAGGTGACTATCAGTGTGGTTTTCGTCCCAACCGCTCAACCACAGATCAATGTTTTACATTAAGGATGATTCTGGAAAAATGTTGGGAGTACAACATCAGCATTCACCAGCTCTACGTTGATTTCAGGCAAGCATATGATAGTATCATCCGCGACAACCTCTGGTCCGCACTCATATGCCTTGGTATCCCAGAGAAACTTGTTTCTCTGTGCAAGCTCACAACATCGGGATCAAATTGTAGAATAGTAATCGAAGGGTCTGTTTCTGATCCTTTCGATATAACATCAGGTGTTCGACAAGGTGATGCACTCGCGCCCATACTATTTAATTTGGCGCTGGAGTACGCGATAAGAAAAAGCCGAATTGAGACACAAAACTGCATATATAACAAATCTAGTCAAGTTCTTGGCTATGCAGATGATATTGTGCTTCTCGGACGTAGAACAAGCGATATCAAGGATAGTCTCTCTCAGCTTGAAAGAAATGCTAAACGACTTGGATTATGCATTAACACCGGCAAGACTAAACTTTTAACAACATCCAGGAATATACCTCCCGGCAATCTGAATACTGGCGACTATGAAGTGGAACGTGTAGAAAACTTCAAATACCTCGGATCTGTAATAACATCGTCAAATGACATGCAGGTAGATATTAAAGCTCGTGTCTCAGCCGCATACAGAGTTTTCTACGCATACTCAAAACTTTTGCGATCCAAACATCTTTCGCAGTCGTGCAAACTCACACTTTACAAAGCATTAATCCGACCTGTGCTCACATTTGGAAGTGAAAGCTGGACACTGACTTCCTCCGATTGTAGAATTCTATCAACATTCGAGAGGAAAGTCATACGAACAATTTATGGTCCATGTAAAGTTGCTGAAAATCAGTATAGAATCCGAATGAATCATGAAATCAGACAGCTTCTTGGAGACTGCGATGTAATCGGATTCATTAAATCCAACCGGATTAGATGGTTTGGTCATGTAGAAAGGGCTCCATTGGAAAGAATGATAAAAAAAGCGTCCCAACAACAACCAGCTGGTGTTCGTCGAAGAGGAAGACCTAGACAACGCTGGCGTGATGACATCATCCAAGACCTTCGTGATATAGAATGTCAAAACTGGGGTCAACTGGTCATGGAACGAGATGATTGGAAGCTGGTGGCACAGACGGCAAAATCCCTTCATGGGATGTAAACGCCAGAGAGAGAGAAAGTTTTCGCCATTGTAAATTCAATTTCGGTCGTACAAAAACAAAAGTTGGATGACATAATGAGACAAATATTGCAAAGATTACTGCATTCAAATTTATTGATAAAAATAAAGGGTTCAAAAGTTATGTCAGTTTTTCAATGTTAACGTTTTTTCTGCCTCAGTCTTTATTAGCTTAAAACTTGCGAAAATATTTGAATATTGAAGCACGAATACGCCCATAACCTATTATAGTAGTTTAAAGAAAACAAAAGTCTATTCGGAACAAAGTTTTTGATTTCTTAAACTTTAACTACTTAATTTAGGGTTCTTATAAAAGTAATATCTTCAATGGGTAAAGGGAAATTTTTTTATTTTTTATTTCCTCCAAAATAAAACAGTGTACATAAATGATATCAAAATTTAAATTTTTTGTTTAAAAAAAGTATTTATTTTCATATTAATATTATTATTGAAAATTTTCAATTTTCGGGAACATTGATTTTAGTTTAACAACTAAATAAAATTGCGATGGTGTTTTATTGGAATTTTTTGTTTGTAAATATTTTGGTAAAACTATAAAACTATTTGCTTATTAATTAATTTTTCTCCTTGTGGATTAAGGTGACCAATCGTCAACCTTTTGTAAGGACAGTCCTTCTTTTGTAGGGTCTGTCCTTCCTCGAAAAATGTCCTCCTACCTGCATTCTTTTGGATGTTTTCATATTTTGTCATATTCATATGTATGTCATATTCATATGTATGTCATATTTTATATGTGATAGGATTTTTTGTTTATTATCCATTAAAAAAATATTAAAAAACAAAAAACAGAAATTTACGTACTTTTGAACGCATGTTGTTCTGGGACCTTGATATTAAATAGTATATTAAGAAACTAGTTTCATAATCGACGATTTTATCGCACGCAATCTGTTTAGAAAACGACCCGCGCAGCAGGGAGTTTTCTAAAGGATAAGTGCGATTAAACGTCTTATGAAACGAGTTTTTTATACTATTTTTTCTATTTTGCATTTTTTGTCTTGAAATTTTAAAAACTGTTTATTTTATTAAAAAATAGTCAATTTGAAGTTTTGTTTTTATTACTAATTATTTTAATTAATTAAAATATTTAACACTAATTTAGATATTCTGATCAATTTTATTTACATAATTATTCGTTTTAATGTTCACTGACGTTTGTATGATCAATGTGACCAACCTTTAAAGACAAAACTTTTGTGTATCGTAATGAAAGCCATTTCGATACGCATTTGGGTATCGAAATGACTATTTTAGACGCAAAATAGAAAAATATTTTTATGTGTTGTTGGGGCACATATTGTCATTCCTACTACATACACTACATTGTATTAAAAAAATGTCTTTGGACGATGTTATAAGAGATCCGAGGTATTTAAAGTTTGTTACGCGTTCTACTTCATAGTCACCAGAATCCGGATTATCGAAAGATATGTTCCTTTATGTTATTAAAAGTTTTGTTTTGCTGTTGTTGATGTTTAATCCAAGTCGTTTGGAATAGTTTTGATTTTTTTTCTTCCGTCATTTAATTTTCACGTTGCGTTGATTCTCTTGTGACGGAAGAAAGTGTTAGAAATAAACTAAATCATACATCCTAGCCTGCTCAGATGCGCGAAAATCGTTATTGTTTAAAGGTAAGATGCAAGCTGTTAGGACTGATGTGTTTTAAGTTCTGCTGTACTACTAATGTGAGCATTCAAGTCACCTAACCCGATTTGTATATCGTACCGCGGGATGTTGTAACATAAGTAAAACATACTTTATATACACAACATATGTTATTCGCCCTTGTACTTATGAAACCAACAAACTAGTAGACCAGAACAAGTAAAAGTGGCACGAGGCTAAATCCGGCACGAGGCTAAATCCGGCCAAAAGAAAGTAGATACATTGTGTTGTCTCAGAAAAGGCAACAATCTATTTTAGATTGATCCAGATGACACAAAAGATTTGCTTCTCTCTCCAAAGCTGCAGATTGCCTGCCAAACAACAAGTTTTTTGGGGAACTTCGTCATCTTTTTGGTCCGGAATTTTTTGGGTACATTTCCTCGTCCACGAGAAACAAAACTCCTGACCAGGTAATTGTGAAAAATTGCAGAGCACGTATGTCTCATCGTCCATTACGCAACAATCTTTGGTTTCAAAGAAATCGACTCTCAACTGTTTAGCTCGTTTTTTTGCCACTGTGTTATTCTCTGAATTTCTGTCTGGAATTTTTTGCACTTTGTACGATTTGAAGCCGGTCTTGACTTTAATTCTGCGTACTGACTTTTCTGACAAGCCCACTTTTTGAGCCAATTTCCGATTTGAGATGTTTGGATGCTTCTCCATTTCAGACACAGCTTTCCGCACCTTTTTTGACGAGTGAAATCCTTTTGGTCTGCCACTTCCAGGCTTTCGAGTGAATGTGAGCTCTTCCTTGTAGTTCTTGATGACTTTTGCTGCCGTTTTTCTGGTCACTTTAGCTTCTTTTGCAATTCGAACGAATGACCATGAGGATTTTCATTAAATTTTTACACTTCCAAAGTTTTCGCGTTTTCAAGTGGAAGCTGCCATTAAAAAACTGAAAAATGGCAAATCACCAGGTTTCGATGGAATTCCCGCAGAACTTCTGAAAAATGGAGGAGCAGCTCTGGTCTCACGTATATACGATCTGATTCTTGCAATCTGGGACCAAGAAGAACTACCTGCTGAATGGAAAACAGCTCTCATTGTTCCGCTACATAAGAAAGGTTACCGTCTAAAGTGTGAAAATTATCGTGGCATCGCACTGTTGAACACTGCATATAAAATACTAGCTAATGTTGTACTTGCTCGACTCATCCCGTTCGCCGAATCTATCATAGGTGACTATCAGTGTGGTTTTCGTCCCAACCGCTCAACCACAGATCAATGTTTTACATTAAGGATGATTCTGGAAAAATGTTGGGAGTACAACATCAGCATTCACCAGCTCTACGTTGATTTCAGGCAAGCATATGATAGTATCATCCGCGACAACCTCTGGTCCGCACTCATATGCCTTGGTATCCCAGAGAAACTTGTTTCTCTGTGCAAGCTCACAACATCGGGATCAAATTGTAGAATAGTAATCGAAGGGTCTGTTTCTGATCCTTTCGATATAACATCAGGTGTTCGACAAGGTGATGCACTCGCGCCCATACTATTTAATTTGGCGCTGGAGTACGCGATAAGAAAAAGCCGAATTGAGACACAAAACTGCATATATAACAAATCTAGTCAAGTTCTTGGCTATGCAGATGATATTGTGCTTCTCGGACGTAGAACAAGCGATATCAAGGATAGTCTCTCTCAGCTTGAAAGAAATGCTAAACGACTTGGATTATGCATTAACACCGGCAAGACTAAACTTTTAACAACATCCAGGAATATACCTCCCGGCAATCTGAATACTGGCGACTATGAAGTGGAACGTGTAGAAAACTTCAAATACCTCGGATCTGTAATAACATCGTCAAATGACATGCAGGTAGATATTAAAGCTCGTGTCTCAGCCGCATACAGAGTTTTCTACGCATACTCAAAACTTTTGCGATCCAAACATCTTTCGCAGTCGTGCAAACTCACACTTTACAAAGCATTAATCCGACCTGTGCTCACATTTGGAAGTGAAAGCTGGACACTGACTTCCTCCGATTGTAGAATTCTATCAACATTCGAGAGGAAAGTCATACGAACAATTTATGGTCCATGTAAAGTTGCTGAAAATCAGTATAGAATCCGAATGAATCATGAAATCAGACAGCTTCTTGGAGACTGCGATGTAATCGGATTCATTAAATCCAACCGGATTAGATGGTTTGGTCATGTAGAAAGGGCTCCATTGGAAAGAATGATAAAAAAAGCGTCCCAACAACAACCAGCTGGTGTTCGTCGAAGAGGAAGACCTAGACAACGCTGGCGTGATGACATCATCCAAGACCTTCGTGATATAGAATGTCAAAACTGGGGTCAACTGGTCATGGAACGAGATGATTGGAAGCTGGTGGCACAGACGGCAAAATCCCTTCATGGGATGTAAACGCCAGAGAGAGAGAAAGTTTTCGCCATTGTAAATTCAATTTCGGTCGTACAAAAACAAAAGTTGGATGACATAATGAGACAAATATTGCAAAGATTACTGCATTCAAATTTATTGATAAAAATAAAGGGTTCAAAAGTTATGTCAGTTTTTCAATGTTAACGTTTTTTCTGCCTCAGTCTTTATTAGCTTAAAACTTGCGAAAATATTTGAATATTGAAGCACGAATACGCCCATAACCTATTATAGTAGTTTAAAGAAAACAAAAGTCTATTCGGAACAAAGTTTTTGATTTCTTAAACTTTAACTACTTAATTTAGGGTTCTTATAAAAGTAATATCTTCAATGGGTAAAGGGAAATTTTTTTATTTTTTATTTCCTCCAAAATAAAACAGTGTACATAAATGATATCAAAATTTAAATTTTTTGTTTAAAAAAAGTATTTATTTTCATATTAATATTATTATTGAAAATTTTCAATTTTCGGGAACATTGATTTTAGTTTAACAACTAAATAAAATTGCGATGGTGTTTTATTGGAATTTTTTGTTTGTAAATATTTTGATAAAACTATAAAACTATTTGCTTATTAATTAATTTTTCTCCTTGTGGATTAAGGTGACCAATCGTCAACCTTTTGTAAGGACAGTCCTTCTTTTGTAGGGTCTGTCCTTCCTCGAAAAATGTCCTCCTACCTGCATTCTTTTGGATGTTTTCATATTTTGTCATATTCATATGTATGTCATATTCATATGTATGTCATATTTTATATGTGATAGGATTTTTTGTTTATTATCCATTAAAAAAATATTAAAAAACAAAAAACAGAAATTTACGTACTTTTGAACGCATGTTGTTCTGGGACCTTGATATTAAATAGTATATTAAGAAACTAGTTTCATAATCGACGATTTTATCGCACGCAATCTGTTTAGAAAACGACCCGCGCAGCAGGGAGTTTTCTAAAGGATAAGTGCGATTAAACGTCTTATGAAACGAGTTTTTTATACTATTTTTTCTATTTTGCATTTTTTGTCTTGAAATTTTAAAAACTGTTTATTTTATTAAAAAATAGTCAATTTGAAGTTTTGTTTTTATTACTAATTATTTTAATTAATTAAAATATTTAACACTAATTTAGATATTCTGATCAATTTTATTTACATAATTATTCGTTTTAATGTTCACTGACGTTTGTATGATCAATGTGACCAACCTTTAAAGACAAAACTTTTGTGTATCGTAATGAAAGCCATTTCGATACGCATTTGGGTATCGAAATGACTATTTTAGACGCAAAATAGAAAAATATTTTTATGTGTTGTTGGGGCACATATTGTCATTCCTACTACATACACTACATTGTATTAAAAAAATGTCTTTGGACGATGTTATAAGAGATCCGAGGTATTTAAAGTTTGTTACGCGTTCTACTTCATAGTCACCAGAATCCGGATTATCGAAAGATATGTTCCTTTATGTTATTAAAAGTTTTGTTTTGCTGTTGTTGATGTTTAATCCAAGTCGTTTGGAATAGTTTTGATTTTTTTTCTTCCGTCATTTAATTTTCACGTTGCGTTGATTCTCTTGTGACGGAAGAAAGTGTTAGAAATAAACTAAATCATACATCCTAGCCTGCTCAGATGCGCGAAAATCGTTATTGTTTAAAGGTAAGATGCAAGCTGTTAGGACTGATGTGTTTTAAGTTCTGCTGTACTACTAATGTGAGCATTCAAGTCACCTAACCCGATTTGTATATCGTACCGCGGGATGTTGTAACATAAGTAAAACATACTTTATATACACAACATATGTTATTCGCCCTTGTACTTATGAAACCAACAAACTAGTAGACCAGAACAAGTAAAAGTGGCACGAGGCTAAATCCGGCACGAGGCTAAATCCGGCCAAAAGAAAGTAGATACATTGTGTTGTCTCAGAAAAGGCAACAATCTATTTTAGATTGATCCAGATGACACAAAAGATTTGCTTCTCTCTCCAAAGCTGCAGATTGCCTGCCAAACAACAAGTTTTTTGGGGAACTTCGTCATCTTTTTGGTCCGGAATTTTTTGGGTACATTTCCTCGTCCACGAGAAACAAAACTCCTGACCAGGTAATTGTGAAAAATTGCAGAGCACGTATGTCTCATCGTCCATTACGCAACAATCTTTGGTTTCAAAGAAATCGACTCTCAACTGTTTAGCTCGTTTTTTTGCCACTGTGTTATTCTCTGAATTTCTGTCTGGAATTTTTTGCACTTTGTACGATTTGAAGCCGGTCTTGACTTTAATTCTGCGTACTGACTTTTCTGACAAGCCCACTTTTTGAGCCAATTTCCGATTTGAGATGTTTGGATGCTTCTCCATTTCAGACACAGCTTTCCGCACCTTTTTTGACGAGTGAAATCCTTTTGGTCTGCCACTTCCAGGCTTTCGAGTGAATGTGAGCTCTTCCTTGTAGTTCTTGATGACTTTTGCTGCCGTTTTTCTGGTCACTTTAGCTTCTTTTGCAATTCGAACGAATGACCATGAGGATTTTCATTAAATTTTTACACTTCCAAAGTTTTCGCGTTTTCAAGTGGAAGCTGCCATTAAAAAACTGAAAAATGGCAAATCACCAGGTTTCGATGGAATTCCCGCAGAACTTCTGAAAAATGGAGGAGCAGCTCTGGTCTCACGTATATACGATCTGATTCTTGCAATCTGGGACCAAGAAGAACTACCTGCTGAATGGAAAACAGCTCTCATTGTTACGCTACATAAGAAAGGTTACCGTCTAAAGTGTGAAAATTATCGTGGCATCGCACTGTTGAACACTGCATATAAAATACTAGCTAATGTTGTACTTGCTCGACTCATCCCGTTCGCCGAATCTATCATAGGTGACTATCAGTGTGGTTTTCGTCCCAACCGCTCAACCACAGATCAATGTTTTACATTAAGGATGATTCTGGAAAAATGTTGGGAGTACAACATCAGCATTCACCAGCTCTACGTTGATTTCAGGCAAGCATATGATAGTATCATCCGCGACAACCTCTGGTCCGCACTCATATGCCTTGGTATCCCAGAGAAACTTGTTTCTCTGTGCAAGCTCACAACATCGGGATCAAATTGTAGAATAGTAATCGAAGGGTCTGTTTCTGATCCTTTCGATATAACATCAGGTGTTCGACAAGGTGATGCACTCGCGCCCATACTATTTAATTTGGCGCTGGAGTACGCGATAAGAAAAAGCCGAATTGAGACACAAAACTGCATATATAACAAATCTAGTCAAGTTCTTGGCTATGCAGATGATATTGTGCTTCTCGGACGTAGAACAAGCGATATCAAGGATAGTCTCTCTCAGCTTGAAAGAAATGCTAAACGACTTGGATTATGCATTAACACCGGCAAGACTAAACTTTTAACAACATCCAGGAATATACCTCCCGGCAATCTGAATACTGGCGACTATGAAGTGGAACGTGTAGAAAACTTCAAATACCTCGGATCTGTAATAACATCGTCAAATGACATGCAGGTAGATATTAAAGCTCGTGTCTCAGCCGCATACAGAGTTTTCTACGCATACTCAAAACTTTTGCGATCCAAACATCTTTCGCAGTCGTGCAAACTCACACTTTACAAAGCATTAATCCGACCTGTGCTCACATTTGGAAGTGAAAGCTGGACACTGACTTCCTCCGATTGTAGAATTCTATCAACATTCGAGAGGAAAGTCATACGAACAATTTATGGTCCATGTAAAGTTGCTGAAAATCAGTATAGAATCCGAATGAATCATGAAATCAGACAGCTTCTTGGAGACTGCGATGTAATCGGATTCATTAAATCCAACCGGATTAGATGGTTTGGTCATGTAGAAAGGGCTCCATTGGAAAGAATGATAAAAAAAGCGTCCCAACAACAACCAGCTGGTGTTCGTCGAAGAGGAAGACCTAGACAACGCTGGCGTGATGACATCATCCAAGACCTTCGTGATATAGAATGTCAAAACTGGGGTCAACTGGTCATGGAACGAGATGATTGGAAGCTGGTGGCACAGACGGCAAAATCCCTTCATGGGATGTAAACGCCAGAGAGAGAGAAAGTTTTCGCCATTGTAAATTCAATTTCGGTCGTACAAAAACAAAAGTTGGATGACATAATGAGACAAATATTGCAAAGATTACTGCATTCAAATTTATTGATAAAAATAAAGGGTTCAAAAGTTATGTCAGTTTTTCAATGTTAACGTTTTTTCTGCCTCAGTCTTTATTAGCTTAAAACTTGCGAAAATATTTGAATATTGAAGCACGAATACGCCCATAACCTATTATAGTAGTTTAAAGAAAACAAAAGTCTATTCGGAACAAAGTTTTTGATTTCTTAAACTTTAACTACTTAATTTAGGGTTCTTATAAAAGTAATATCTTCAATGGGTAAAGGGAAATTTTTTTATTTTTTATTTCCTCCAAAATAAAACAGTGTACATAAATGATATCAAAATTTAAATTTTTTGTTTAAAAAAAGTATTTATTTTCATATTAATATTATTATTGAAAATTTTCAATTTTCGGGAACATTGATTTTAGTTTAACAACTAAATAAAATTGCGATGGTGTTTTATTGGAATTTTTTGTTTGTAAATATTTTGATAAAACTATAAAACTATTTGCTTATTAATTAATTTTTCTCCTTGTGGATTAAGGTGACCAATCGTCAACCTTTTGTAAGGACAGTCCTTCTTTTGTAGGGTCTGTCCTTCCTCGAAAAATGTCCTCCTACCTGCATTCTTTTGGATGTTTTCATATTTTGTCATATTCATATGTATGTCATATTCATATGTATGTCATATTTTATATGTGATAGGATTTTTTGTTTATTATCCATTAAAAAAATATTAAAAAACAAAAAACAGAAATTTACGTACTTTTGAACGCATGTTGTTCTGGGACCTTGATATTAAATAGTATATTAAGAAACTAGTTTCATAATCGACGATTTTATCGCACGCAATCTGTTTAGAAAACGACCCGCGCAGCAGGGAGTTTTCTAAAGGATAAGTGCGATTAAACGTCTTATGAAACGAGTTTTTTATACTATTTTTTCTATTTTGCATTTTTTGTCTTGAAATTTTAAAAACTGTTTATTTTATTAAAAAATAGTCAATTTGAAGTTTTGTTTTTATTACTAATTATTTTAATTAATTAAAATATTTAACACTAATTTAGATATTCTGATCAATTTTATTTACATAATTATTCGTTTTAATGTTCACTGACGTTTGTATGATCAATGTGACCAACCTTTAAAGACAAAACTTTTGTGTATCGTAATGAAAGCCATTTCGATACGCATTTGGGTATCGAAATGACTATTTTAGACGCAAAATAGAAAAATATTTTTATGTGTTGTTGGGGCACATATTGTCATTCCTACTACATACACTACATTGTATTAAAAAAATGTCTTTGGACGATGTTATAAGAGATCCGAGGTATTTAAAGTTTGTTACGCGTTCTACTTCATAGTCACCAGAATCCGGATTATCGAAAGATATGTTCCTTTATGTTATTAAAAGTTTTGTTTTGCTGTTGTTGATGTTTAATCCAAGTCGTTTGGAATAGTTTTGATTTTTTTTCTTCCGTCATTTAATTTTCACGTTGCGTTGATTCTCTTGTGACGGAAGAAAGTGTTAGAAATAAACTAAATCATACATCCTAGCCTGCTCAGATGCGCGAAAATCGTTATTGTTTAAAGGTAAGATGCAAGCTGTTAGGACTGATGTGTTTTAAGTTCTGCTGTACTACTAATGTGAGCATTCAAGTCACCTAACCCGATTTGTATATCGTACCGCGGGATGTTGTAACATAAGTAAAACATACTTTATATACACAACATATGTTGTTCGCCCTTGTATTTATGAAACCAACAAACTAGTAGACCAGAACAAGTAAGTTCAACTTTTTTCCTATTTCAATATCCCCATAGCAAAATTACAAATTATGAAATACAATTTAAATAAATTTTGTTTTGAAACATGATGACCACAATTTAATTTATGTAATTTTAAATGTAAATTTAATTAAATTTTAATTTTTATTAAAGAAATTAAAATAAATATATTTATGCGAATAGTGAACTAAGGCAAACATATTTATATAAAACTGTCAATTATCTGTACATAATGGATCGATCTTTTATTGGGCAATTGATCAAAAATACGGCGAAACATTATAATTTTGCCAAACAGCACCGATTTGCACACAAATTTGGATTTAGGTTCTACTTACCTTCTACTTCACAGTTGACCCTGTGCTGGGGATTAAGGTGACCATCCGTCCTCTTTTGAAGAGGACAGTCCTCTTTTTTGGCCGACCGTCATCTTTAGAAAACTTGTCCTCTTTTTGTCCTCTTATTTTAGTTTTTGAATCTTTTGTCCTCTTTTCTGGTTATTGGTAATTTAAGTTTTCAACAATTCCTCTTAAAAGTAATAAAATTACAAAACAAAAAACATTCTAAAATATGGGATATTTTGCATTAAATTTCTAGACAATACTCTGTGTGAATTCATAGAATGGGGAACATTTCTATTCTAATTAACATCCTAAGTCACGTTTGTATAGCCATTAGGCCCGCTATACACTTGAGCTAAACTATGTGAACTATGCGAACTATGTTTTTTGTATACAACGTAATTATACAAAAAAACATTACGGAAACAAATAATTTAAAAAAAGAAAATAAAAAAGACAACATTACATTCATTACATTTTGTTTAAAAAATATTATTCGCGTTAAAACATTTTATTTTTAAAAACATAGTTCGCATAGTTTAGCTCAAGTGTATAGCGGGCCTTATTGATTGTTTCCAATCAATGTGAAATCAATAGCTGACACTTGGTAAATTTGTAGTTCTAAATGCATTAATATTAGACTACATTAAGGGATGAAATTATATTTGTTAAATATAAAAACTTTTTTTTAACGAATTGTAATCACCTATTACTTTCACTCACTGTTTAACGACAAATTTTTTAGAAAAACCCTTTAATTATTATTTTGTCCCAAAAGAAATTAAAACAAAAACAAACAGGCAAAACTTCAATTTTATCGTTAATTTTATTTGTATTTCCTGACTAGTTTCGGACTCTATGAGTCCATTAACAAAGGATTTACAACTAAAGTATCCAGTGTTTCTAAAAAAATACTGGATACTTTAGTTGTAAATCCTTTGTTAATGGACTCATAGAGTCCGAAACTAGTCAGGAAATACAAATAAAATTAACGATAAAATTGAAGTTTTGCCTGTTTGTTTTTGTTTTAATTTCTTTTGGGAAAAAATAATAATTAAAGGGTTTTTCTAAAAAATTTGTCGTTAAACAGTGAGTGAAAGTAATAGGTGATTACAATTCGTTAAAAAAAAGATTTTATATTTAACAAATATAATTTCATTCATTAATAATGGATCACTCACGTCACTCCGAAATTGATATTGAATATACATTAAGGGAATTTAAATTTATTGGTGATTTTTGAGATCAATTAAACTCAAGTAAGTAAAGAAGTAATTGGAATTTTTTCAATTCAAAGGTATGGTTTAAAGTTTCTCAGAAAAAAAACTCCACTTCACATTTTTCGTGTTTCGGATGAATTCAAACCTTCCTCGTCAGTACCTGGCTCGAATCCTTAGACAGACTCACTATCAATTACGCCGTTGAGGCGATGACAATTTGAATTTTTCCAGTGTCATTAGACTCCATATGATTCCGATAAATGAATGAATTATATTTGATGAGATCCAAAAAATAAATATATATTGTAATGATGTGAAAATTGCTGAATGGAACGACCATAATGTAGAATATGATGAACGATAGGTTGAAATTTTTGCACACTTTTATAAGGCCAAGATTTCATTGACTGAAATCGTAAAAGTGGTGCAGTATTGTTTTTCACTGCCGGGTACAAATACAGCTGTAGAGCGTTGCTTTTCAATTGTGAATTATATGTGGACAGCAGAAAAATTCCAACTATCATTAGCCTGTTTGGAGGCGGAAATTAGTATTAAGCGCCCTACCGACGATCCGACGGTCGGACAGATTTGGTTGGATTGGATGTAAAATCGGATAGTGTGTATGCATGTCTTTCCGATAAAATTAAGTGGAAATTCCATCCGACCGTAACAACAACCAAACAAACGATTGGTGTTTATATTGTCGGACGAATTTAATTCAATTGTGTAAGAAATTTCATAGAATGAGAAACAAAAAAATTTTCAAAAAGTATTTTGGTATATATATGAATTAATAAATTGAATTTGTTAATCAAAAACCAAAAACGAATTGTCAAAATCGGATGTTAAGTTGGATCGTCTGGAGATAACATCCAATTTGGTCGTCCGACAAGTTGGATCGTCTGTAGAGCGCTTTAAAATATATATGGAAAAATTTTTGTAACATTTTGTCCTCTTTCTCATTTTTGAATATATGGTCACCTTAGGGGATTGTTTTTAATCTGGGGTGGATGCCACCCCTTCTCGGGGGTGAAAAATGATTGATTAAACCTAAGTCCAGGAATAGATAGATTGATAATTCTAAGCAACTTATATAAAGTTTTTTCTGAAAGTCAATACTTTCCGACTCGTTCGCGAGTGAACATGTCAATTTTTCAACAAAAAAAAAACACGTTTTCAGTTGGTTTTATAACGAATAACTCAAAAAGTAAGGATTTTATCGAAAAAATTAATGCGATTAAAATGTAGCTTATAAAAAACAAAAACACGGTGAATTTATGTTGCCTGTAGACCCAACACAAACGGAGTAATAACTTGATGAAGGTTGGTTCTTATTCATCAAATGCTCAGGCTTTGCCCTCGGGCTCCAAACAAAACTCGGAAGAAAAACATGAACTTCTCTCCCTTGGTGGTGGTAACACTCTTACTGCCCTTAATACTTAAATACGCATACAAACTTTGACGTTTTAGAGAAAACTAAATGCTCGTATATTTACTTTTTCTATAAATTTGAAGGTGGAGTTGAAATTGTTATTGATTTTATTGAGTGTTTTGGTTAATCTAATTGATTTGAACTCGATTTCTGATCAGGTCAACATGTTTTTAAATGAAACTTAACTAACTATCAATGCACAGGTTTTCCTAACTGACACATTAAGCGTCTAGCGTAGCTTATAGAGAAAATTTTAAATTCTCAGTATTGCATAGAGTAAACTCAGTTTTAAACCTCAAAGAAAATTGCCTTACTCCGAGAGTTTAAAAACTCATAAAATAAATAAATTTTTCATTTGTAAATTAATATGTAAATTTGTTGTCTTCATGTTTTAGATGCAAAATCAGGATCGTCAATTCCACACATTAAAAAGTATGTCAAGTTTGAATACAATTGGTAACCTAAGCAAAAATGAGGATAAACTACAATACTTAGATTTAGATCATTCAAATCAACATGACCTACCAACAACATCGTCAACATCAACAACAACAATAAATATGATGACAGAAAATCATCAACCAAGTGTTAACAGTACATCATCAACCGGAACCTTAACAAAATCTTCAGCACAACGACATGGTCGATCACTTTCATCAGCAACTGATTGTTCAATATCAAGTGCTCGAAGTGTTGATGGCGCAAGAGGTACCGTTTATAAAACTGTTGATTTTTTGAAAACTGAAGCGTTCAAACGTACAAGACAAGATGTTGAGATGACACGTGCGACTAATCGATTAAAAGAATAAAACGAAAAATTGTTGGCCACAATTCATAGTAATTGCACTCAAAATTCAAAACCAATTTTGAAAAAAAAATGTTGACATTTTGTTCTAAGTTATTGCAATATTTATAGAATATTTTGTTTTAGTTTTATTTTGATAGAAAAAAAATATTTTATTCAAAATTTATATAAATAAATCATAAAGTGCAATTTTTTCTATTTTTTTTTTCATCAAAATAATTAACAAAAAACTTTTATGCCTTATTAGAACAATTCAAAAGATATATATCATGCAATTAAAATTTAAATAAAAAAAATATTTAATAGCTTTTTCTAGTTAAAATTATTTATTTAATTATAAAATGCATTTTAAGAAATGTTTCCATTTTTAAATAGAAAAAAAGCTTCCTATAAAGTAATTATTACTATAATAAAAACTTTCTTTCAAATCAAAATTAAACAAATTATTACAAGTATTTTGTTTGTATTTTTTACGTATTTTTTTTTAAATTTAAATTTAATTTTAATATGTATAAGTTTATTATATTTTTTTACACTGAATAATGTTAATTGTGTTATTTTTATACAGAAAACAAAACAAATAAAATATTTTATTTTAGTGAAAATAAAAAAAAATTACTTAACAGTGAAAAGAGGATAATAGTACATTTTGCTACTAGAGATTTTTCGTTAGTGAAAATTTGTTCACGAGACGCGTCAGCGTCGAGAAACGGACGTGAGTTTCACCGAATAGAAAACCCGAAATCAAATTGATAACATGCTTGTAATAGCACGTTACATTTCGAGCGTTCTGCGTGTGCAAACCTTTAGAGGTGAATACATTGCAAGTGACCACTTCCTTGTTTATGCTAAAATTTCAAATTTAATCAACAGAAAATTAAATTTGAAATTTTAGCATAAACAAGGAAGTGGTCACTTGCAATGTTTTCACCTCTAAAGGTTTGCACACACAGAACGCTCGAAATGTAACGTGCTATTACAAGCTTTTAACATCGTTAAGAAATCGTTGAGAAATGCTGCAACTGAAGAAAGATATCAAAATCAGTTTACCAAAACATTAGAGAAGTCAGAAACCAATATTGGAAACATCAGAAACTAATATCGTCAATACGTCCTGGTATCTACTCAAAGGGGATGTTCTAAGGGGTGTGGCAGGAGTGCTTGGACTAAAAAACCTTTCCCAAAAATCTTGAATGGAACATAAATCACGCATCTTCTTTCAACAGGTTGAAAGCTTAAAGAAGAGATTTCAAACTGTATATATCGACTGCTACTCAAAACGAAAATGAAAACTATTATTATAACTATTAAAACTATTTTAGATACTTGGGCATGGGCATCTTATTTTGAAAATTTTCTTAATATAAGTGACCAGCACAAATCGGGCGAGAAAGCAAAGTCTCGTGCGTCAAGGATACATGCGTAGATGGACCTACAAAACACCAATTCGATGCGGCACTGTCAACATTAAAACTGAATAAAGCACCTGGAATCGATGATATAAGATTCGAAATGATTTCACATTATGATTAAACTCTACCTTCCAGATTGTTTGAAGTGAGTGATCTGCAGGAATGTGTTCTAATTGCCACTGTGGGTGGCTTGGACCTTTATAATGAACGTTAAAATAATTTAAGATACACGGAATGACAGTTGCCTCCAGCACGAATCGCTAAATTTAGGAATCTCTTACCGTTATTAGAGGTTTACTCTAACATTTTATGCAAAAATGATTATGAAAATAAAGAATGAATATAATACTAATTGTAATAAACTAAAAGAACTAACTTGTATAACTTGTAGTAGAATGATGATCAGCCAGCGAAATCCAACTTCCCAACTTTTTACTAAATGCTTTGTCAGCCTTGTTTCCTACTTCAATGGTTTCCTCTAAATGTTTCCCTTCCTCTTAAACTACTTTATACAGCTTAACTCCAAATTAGTTAGAAATAATTTATGCGTAGATTTTCCAACATTTATCGGCTTTAGTAAGTTTAACTTAATATACAGCTTAACTTCAATTTTATTAGAAATAGTTTATGCGTAGATTTTCCAACATTTTAATTTAATATATTCAAGGTATACAAACATTCACTATTTTGTGGTTAAAAGGATTTTAATTTCCAAATTATGTTTTTCCGTTTTCTATTCAATTCATTCGTTATTGTTTTTTTTTTAAATAAAACTCAAACATTTAAACCATTCTGATTTTGACAGTAATTAAACAACAATATATTTTTGTTTGATATGATAAAAATAAAAACATTTGTTTATTAAACTATTTATTACTGTTACCACAATTTCAATTGTTTGCAAAACTATTTTAACTCACGTTTTAATAAGCTTGTTTGTTTCAACTTTTTGACTAAATATTTGCAAGCCGACCAAAAATGGAATGCATATCAGAGAAAAAAGTTTTAACTTAATCTTATTCGCTTGAAAATCAAACTTCGAGTCCCAATCAAAAGAATGTGGTTTTTTTTTGACACTTCATATTTTAAGCAAAAAAAATGAATCAGCGTTGAGCAACAATATCTGTTCGTTAAAACACATAAATAATGAGTTCTTTTATCTATTTGTTGTGATATTTGAATTTGAGGCTGTTCGTTATAATTTGAAAATTTTTAAATGGTTATGATTGTAAAAATGAAATGGAATGATGGAAATATATTTTGATTGAATGGAAAAAAGAATAGAAATTGGTTTTAATATTATTTATGAGAATTCTCGACGTTACAAATGAAACCATGCCAGAGAACTGGAATTCAGCTATGCTGATATAAATCGATAAAACAGGTAATCGACTACTAGGTTCAAACTGTAGGGGGATCGTTCTACTCCTCTACTCCCGACAACGCTCCAAAATGTATGAACCTTAAACGCCTCAAAAAAATTGTTTTTTGGCTCTGGTCTTGATGATTCTAAGCGTGCATGCACAAATGAAAAAACTTTTACAGTGGATGCACAATGAAAAAAGTTTTACCCATTACCAGGTAGCACAATAATTCCATAAAAAATGGAAATGAAATGAAATTTGAAATCCAAAGCTATTGGACCCGACGGCATCTTAGCTATCATGCTAAAACATATTGGACCCAAAGGATTGAAATGCCTTACTACACCACTCAACACATCACTAAATACACTACAAATACCAAATGTCTGGAAAACAGCTAGAATAAGCCCCATCTTGAAGTCTGGAAAACCTGAAGAAAAGGGAGAATCCTACAGTCCGATCTCCATCCTTTCATCGGTCGCAAAACTGATTGAAGCGCTTCTATTACCTCGGTTAACCGGATCTTTCACAAATTGGCGGCTCACCAACATGGCTTTAGGACAGCACATAGTACAACCACCGCTCTCCACAGAATACAAAATCAGATCAGTGATGGTCTGAACCAAAAACAATTAGAACAATTTTAGTTGCACACGACCAATCAAAAGCGTTCGACACAGTGTCGCACGCCGCACTACTAGATGACATCCTTAAGACCAATTTGCCGGGTCTTATAAAGCGTTGGCTGTGCAACTATCTTAGAGGTCGCTAATCATACGTCGAGTTTCGGAACTGTAAGTCCAAGATGGCGGGGTAGCGAAATCCGAAATTCGACGTCCACGCCGTGCTGCCTTAGTAATGCTGACAGAATTAGGTTGGTGTATATTGGAGACAAGCAGAGTAAAAACTGCTAAGTCAATGACGCTAGATCACGGCGAATTGGCGTCTTACAACCAATGCGACTCAAGCGTCTATCCTCCATGTCAGGGGCGGCTTGGAGCGGGCGTCTGTCTTGGATCAAGCGGCTCGCTATATAAACCGTGTAAAAAGGTTGTTTCTGGTGACCTTAATATGCGGAACGCACCCATTCACGACAATTTGGATTGTGCCTAAGGTTAACACCCTAACCCCGGAAAAAACTAGTATGTTAAATTTGGTTATCAGAAAGAGAACAACAGACCCAGACAAAAAAACAGAATTTTACCTGGACGTGAAAAAGGACCAGACTACCGAATCGGAACGTGGAACGTGCACAGCCTGAGCGCTCCTGATGCTCTTATAAGTCTAGAAACAGAGGCTGAGAGGTATAGGATGGATATTATTGCTCTACAAGAAATTAGACAGCCGATAATCGGAAAACAAGATTTGGATAGTCACTCTCTATACTGTAGTGGTCATCCTTCTCGAAGAGAATTTGGTACTGGCTTTCTTGTTGGTGCACGCTTACAAGAAGCCGTGATGAAATTCATCCCGGTCAGTGAGAGGATCTGCTACCTACGTGTACGCGGTACATACAACAATATTTCTCTTATTGCCGTGCATGTACCTACTGAAGCTAAGACCGTCGACGGGAAGGATAATTTCTACATAGCACTGGAAGAGGTTATGAAACAAACACCCACACGCGACTTCATTATGGTTCTTGGTGACTTTAATGAACAGGTTGGAAGAGATATCTCTTATGGAAATGTGGTGGGTCCCAACAGCCTGCATTTGAATTCGAATGATAATGGTGAGAGAATGACTGAGTTTGCATTATCAAATAATTTGAGAATTGCCAGTACGTTCTTTCCGCATCGATCGATTCATAAACAGACTTGGGTCTCACCGATAGGAAATACTCGAAATCAAATTGACCACGTGCTAGTAACAGCACGTTTCTTTTCGAGCGTTCGGGATGTTCGATCCTTTAGAGGTGCATACATTGGAAGTGATCACTTCCTTGTATGTGCAATGATAAGGTTCCACTTCCCAAATCCAGGCATTCCAAAATTCAATCAACGGAAACGTTTTAACATCTCATCATTAAAGAATGCTGAAACAGAAGAGAGATATCAAATCCATATTGCCGAAACATTGGATAAATCAGAAACCATTAATGGAGACGTCGATAAGTCATGGTATTTGCTCAAAGATGCTGTTTTAAGCGCCGCTGAGGGAATACTTGGACGACCACAGAACCACTCCCAGAAGGCATGGATGGATCAAGCATGCCTTGACGTTATTCAATATAAAAGAGATTGCTATCTGAAGTGTCTACAAGGACGCAACACCAGGTCCACGAAGGAGAACTATAAAATGGCAAGACAAGCCGTTACAAAGCTATGTAGACGAACGAAGAGAGAATGGTGGGAGAGACAGTGTGAGGAGATTGAAAGCTTCAATAAGGAACATCAATCGCGTAACTTTTTTCAACAGGTTAAAACCTTAAAGAAGGGCCCTCAAACTAGATCGACTGCTATTCAAAACGAACATGGGGAGCTACAAGTAGACCTTAAAAATATTTTAGATACTTGGGCCGCTTATTTTGAGAATCTTCTTAACCAGCAACAAGTCGGGCGGCGAGCAAAACTTATTCGTGCGTCAAAGGTACATGTAGACGAACCAACCAAAGAGGAATTCGAAGCGGCGCTGTCAAAATTAAAACGCAATAAAGCACCAGGTGTCGACGATATAACATCCGAAATGATTGTACATTGTGGCGAAACTATCCTTAAGATTGTTTGAACTTGTTCAAATGATCTGGAGGACTGAAACTATGCCACAGGACTGGAACACAGCTATGCTGATACCAATCCATAAAAAAGGTAATCGCCTACAATGTGCAAACTACAGAGGAATCGCTCTCCTTTGCACAGCATATAAGATCTTTTCCTACGTCTTGCTATCCAAAATCAATCCTTTTGCTAAACAACTGTTTGGAGAATATCAGTGCGGTTTCCGGCGGGCCGAAGTACTACCGATGCACTTTTCTCGATAAGGATGATTTTGGAAAAGTGTCGAGAGTTCAATATACCTCTCTCTCTCCGGCGTTTACATCCCATGAAGGGAGTTTGCTGTCTGTGCAATAAGCTTTCAACCATATCGTTCCATGACCAGTTGATCCCAGTTTCGACACCCTATATTACGAAGGTCTTAGATGATGTCATCACACCAGCGTTGTCTAGGTCTTCCTCTTCGACGAACACCAGCTGGTTGTTGCCTTTTTTTATCATTCTATCCAATGGAGCCCTTTCTACATGACCAAACCATCTAATCCGGTTGGATTTAATGAATCCGATTACATCGCCTCCAAGAAGCTGTCTGATTTCGTGATTCATACGGATTCTATACTGATTTTCAGCAAATTTACATGGACCATAAATAATTCGTATGACCTTCCTCTCGAATGTTGATAAGATTCTACAATCGTAGGAAGTCAGTGTCCAGCTTTCACTTCCAAATGTAAGCACAGGTCGAATTAATGCTTTGTAAAGTGTGAGTTTACACGACCGCGAAAGATGTTTTGATCGCAGAAGTTTTGAGTATGCGTAGAAAACTCTAAGCGGCAGCGACACGGGCTTTGATATCTGCCTGCATGTCATTTGATGATGTTATTAGAGACCCAAGGCGAGGTATTTGAAGTTTGCCACGCGTTCCACATCATAGTCGCCAGTATCCAGATTTCCGGGAGGTATGTTCTTAGATGTTGTTAACACTTTAGTTTTGCCGGTGTTGATGCATAATCCAAGTCGTTTAGCATTTCTTTCGACATTTCTTTCGAGAGAGACTATCTTTAATATCGCTCGTTCTACGTCCGAGAAGCACAATATCATCTGCGTAGCCAAGAACTTGACTAGATTTGTTATATATGCAGTTTTGCGTCTCAATTCGGCTTTTTCTTATCGCGTACTCCAGCGACAAATTAAACAGTACGGGCGCGAGTGCATCACCTTGTCGAACACCTGATGTTATATCGAAAGGATCAGAAACTGTCCCTTCGATTACTATTCTATAATTTGATCCCGATGTTGTGACTTTGCACAGAGAAAAAAGTTTCTCTGGGATACCAAGGCATATGAGTGCGGACCAAAGGTTGTCGCGGATGATACTATCATATGCTTGCTTGAAATCAACGTAGGGCTGGTGGATGCTGATGTACTCCCAATATTTTTCCAAAATCATCCTTAATGTAAAACATTGATCTGTGGTTGAGCGGTTGGGACGAAAACCACACTGATAGTCACCGATGATAGATTCGACGAACGGGATGAGTCGAACAAGTACGCCATTAGCTAGTATTTTATATGCAGTTGTTGTGCCCAGACCACCCTTCAGTGGTCTACTCGCTTGGTCTCTTTCTTCCCTGGTCACCTTGGTATCCACTGACGTGATAAGATCACAACTTTTCCCAAAATTTTATTAAAACACAAATGTAGATATTATAAATCAGTAACTCGGTAATAATTCTTTTATTTGTAACACTGTTAAATTTTTTATAATTTATAACTTATAGCACAATTAAATTATAACACAAGTTGAAATTAATATTTAACCTTTTCTTTTAATTTACAAAACGGATATTCAAAAATTAGGAGCTTACTGCTCACTTCGATACCACACAACAACTGATTTTTCAATTTTGTTCATCGTTAAACAATCGTTCTTCAAATCAAGAACTACGTGACCAAAAACGCTGTCTTGCATTTTTGGTGAAACTTAAATCCATCATACAATGTAAAATAAAACTTTTGTTTTTCTTTTAAACAAATTAAGAAATCATTCGATTAAATTTTGTTTATTCTGACATAATAATTAGAATATGATATTGAGTAACAATACAATGTATGGTAGAATGTACACTGGATACATAAGGTGTTAAACCGAAGTTAAATAAACTGAAATGGTGGGTTGGTTACCACACAGTGTTCAACAGTGCGATTCCACGATATTTCGCACACTTTAGACGGTCACCTTTCTTATGTAGCGGAACAATGAGAGCTGTTTTTCCATTCAGCAGGTAGTTCTTCTTCAGGGTAGCGAAAATCCGAAATTCTACGTCCACGCCGTGCTACCTGGGTAACGCTAACAGAATTAGGTTGGTGTAGTTGAGAGGGGCAGAGTAAATACTGCTTATACTCAATGATTCTGCACCATGGCGAGTCATTTGTGCCATAAAACCAATGCAACTCAAGCGTCTGTTCTCCATGTTAGGGGCGGCTTGGAGCGGGCGTCTGTCTTGGATCAAGCGGCTCGCTATATAAATGTGTAGAAAGCGTCTGTTCTCCATGTTAGGGGCGGCTTGCAGCGGGCGTCTGACTTGGATCAAGCGGCTCGCTATATAAACGTGTAAAAAGGTTGTTTCTGGTGACCTTAAGATGCAGAACGAACCCATTCACGAAAATTTGGGTTGGGCGAAGGGCTAACACCCCATTTCCGTAAAAAAATTATTGTCATGAATTCTGTACACAGGCCTCGGAATATCTCGGAATCATTATTGGAACGACCTCGGAAACTGTACCCGGACTACGATTTAAAAATGGGAACCTGGAACGTGCTAAGCCTTAGAAGACCAGGAGATCTCCTAAAACTCACACAACAAGTCGAGAGCTACATACTAGATATAGTGGCATTACAAGAGCTAAGATGGCCAGGTAGTGGAATCCATGAAACAGCGAAAGGATACACTCTTTATTATTGCGGTCATCAAAACGGAGGAGAATTTGGAGTTGGCTTTCTTATATACCGTCGCGTGAATCAGCATGTTATCGACTTCTTCCCAATTAATATGCGGTTATGCACACTGGGAATCCGCACGCAAAAATTCAATGTAACGATCGTCAATGTTCATGCACCTACTAAAGATAAAGCAGATGATATTAAAGACCTGTTCTTCCTAGAACTCGAAGAAGTCATCAATAAAATCCCGCGGCACGATATAAAAATCGTGGTAGGTGACTTTAATGCTCAAATCGGTAGGATTGCAGAACTTAAAACACATATCGGCCCTAACAGCTTGCATCATACCAGCAACAATAACGGTTTTCGCGCAGCCGAGCTGGCTATGATGTATGATCTTGTAATTTCCAGCACTTTCTTCCCTCACAAGAGAATCCACAAGGCAACGTGGAAATCAAATGACGGAAGAACGGAAAATCAAATCGATCACGTCATGATTTCTAAGAGACACTCCACAAGTGTAACTGACGTTCGATCATACAGAGATGCTGATATGGACACTGATCATATGCTTGTCATCTTTAAGTACAAGTGCAAATTATCATCTACATTTAATAGACAAGCAAAAAAGACCGTGCGCTGGAACGTCGATGCATTTAAACATCCGGAAACGCTGAACAGATATCAGGAAATTGTAACGCAAAGCATAGAAGAGACATAGAAGAGACATCTCTTCTGAGATGCCATTTAACATACAAGAAGAATGGCAAACGCTTCAATCAACCATTATAGCCGCAGCACAAACTACAATCGGAAAGCGGCCACCGAAATCACACAACGAATGGTTCGACGACGAGTGCCGCCAATCCGTTGAACATAAACAAAAACTGCGAGAAAAATGGTTAACAAGGAACACCCGAAGCTCCCAAGCTGATTATCTATGCGCCAGGAAAGTCTCAGCAAAACTTCTACGTAAAAAGAAACGCGAGCACATGAAGAGCTGCATTGAAGACATCAACCGACATGCGGCCAGCGGAAATTCAAAAGAGTGCTTTGCCTTTGCACGGAATCTGACAAAAGATTTCCACCCAAGATCTACAGCCATCAAAAATGAAAATAATGAACTTACAACAAGTGAACGTGATGTGCTGGCAGTGTGGCGATCCCACTTTCAAGACCTATTGAATAGGACGAATGAAGTTCATCCTATTCGAGCAATTGCTCCATCAACTGAGGAGATTTTTGTCCCTTACCCAGCAATAGAGGAAGTGGAAGCTGCAATTAAAAAACTGAAAAATGGCAAATCACCAGGTTTCGATGGAATTCCCGCAGAACTTTTGAAAAATGGAGGAGCAGCTCTGGTCTCACGTATATACGATCTGATTCTTGCAAAGTGGGATCGCCAAACTGCCAGCACATCACGTTCACTTGTTGTAAGTTCATTATTTTCATTTTTGATGGCTGTAGATCTTGGGTGGAAATCTTTTGTCAGACTCCGTGCATTGGCAAAGCACTCATTTGAATTTCCGTTGGCCGCATGTTGGTTGATGTTTTCGATGCAGCTCTTCATGTGTTCGCGTTTCTTTTTACGTAAAAGTTTTGCTGAGGCTTTCCTGGCGCATAGATAATCAGCTTGGGAGCTTCGGGTGTTCCTTGTTAACCATTTGTCTCGCAGTTTTTGTTTATGTTCAACGGATTGGCGGCACTCGTCGTCAAACCATTCGTTGTGTGATTTCGGTGGTCGTTTTCCGATTGTAGTTTGTACTGCGGCTATAATGGTTGATTGAATCGTTTGCCATTCTTCTTGTATGTTTAATGGCATCTCAGAAGAGATGTCATGCTCTTCTATGTTTTGTGTTATTATTTGCTGAGTTGAGCGTTTCCGGATGTTTAAATGCTTCGACATTCCAGAGCACGGTCTTTTTTGCTTGTCTGTTAAATGTAGATGATAATTTTCACTTGTACTTAAAGATGACAAGCATATGATCGGTGTCCATATCAGCACCTCTGTATGACCGAACGTCGGTTACACTTGTAGAGTGTCTCTTAGAGATCATGACGTGATCGATTTGATTTTCCGTTCTTCCGTCATTTGATTTCCACGTTGCTTTGTGAATTCTCTTGTGAGGGAAGAAAGTGCTGGAAATTACAAGATCATACATCATAGCCAGCTCGGCTGCGCGGAAACCGTTATTGTTGCTGGTATGATGCAAGCTGTTAGGGCCGATATGTGTTTTAACTTCTGCAATCCTACCGATTTGAGCATTAAAGTCACCTACCACGATTTTTATATCGTGCCGCGGGATTTTATTGATGACTTCTCCGAGTTCTAGGAAGAACAGGTCTTTAATATCATCTGCTTTATCTTCAGTAGGTGCATGAACATTGACGATCGTTACATTGAATTTTTGCGTGCGGATTCTCAGTGTGCATAACCGCATATTAATTGGGCAGAAGTCGATAACATGCTGATTCACGCGACGGTGTATAAGAAAGCCAACTCCAAATTCTCCTCCGTTTTGATGAACGCAATAATAAAGAGTGTATCCTTTCGCTGTTTCATGGATTCCACTACCTGGCCATCTTAGTTCCTGTAATGCCACTATATCCAGTGTGTAGCTCTCGACTTATTGTGTGAGTTTTAGGAGATCTCCTTCTAAGGCTTAGCACGTTCCAGGTTCCCATTTTTAAATCGTAGTCCGGGTACAGTTTCCGAGGTCGTTCCAATAATGAGTCAGAGATATTCCGAGGCCTGTGTACAGAATTCATGACAATAATTTTTTTACGGAAATGGGGTGTTAGCCCTTCGCCCAACCCAAATTTTCATGAATGGGTTCGTTCTGCATCTTAAGGTCACCAGAAACAACCTTTTTACACGTTTATATAGCGAGCCGCTTGATCCAAGACAGACGCCTGCTGAAAGCCGCCTCTTACATGGAGAACAGACGCTTTCTACACATTTATATAGCGAGCCGCTTGATCCAAGACAGACCCCCGCTCCAAGCCGCCCCTAACATGGAGAACAGACGTTTGAGTTGCATTGGTTTTATGGCGCCAATGACTCGCCATGGTGCAGAATCATTGAGTATAAGCAGTATTTACTCTGCTCCAACTACACCAACCTAATTCTGTTAGCTTTACCTAGGTAGCACGGCGTGGACGTAGAATTTCGGATTTTCGCTACCCTCAATATACCTATTGATTTCAGACAGGCCTACGACTCTCTCGAACAAGAGACTCTATGGTCTGCTCTAGTGTCAATGGGAATTCTTGGTGAACTGGTATCACTGTGCAAAATGACAGTACAGAACTCTCAATGCTGTGTACGAGTAGAGAACGAAATATCAAAGTTTTTTAAAGTCGACTCCGGTTTAAGACAAGGTGATGCTATCTCTCCTATACTTTTTAATTTAGCCTTGGAATATGTGTGCCGTCAAAAGAAACTACCGACTAATAACAATATCTTGTCAATAAACTCAGTACAGATGATTGCTAACGCTGATGATGTTGTCATCCTCGGCCGAAGTGAAGCTGTTATGAGTGAGACTTTCAAGTCGCTTGAGAGTGGTGCTAGCAAAATCGGTCTGCAAATTAACTACAATAAAACCAAACATATGAATGTTTCAAGAGAGGCTGAGAAGAAAGAATTGATGTGCGGCGATGAACGAATTGAGGGAGTTGAATCTTTTAAAAATTGGGATCAATGCTTGACTCAAAAAACAGCATACTTAGCATGGATATATACTTAGCATACTTAGCATAGATATAAAAGTTCGAATCGCTGCAGGTAATCGAACTTTCTACTCAATTAAACCTCTCCTTTGATCACCGTATGTATCAACTAACACCAAGCTCAAGTTATACAAGACATTGATTAGAACGGTTGTGATGTATGGGTCACAAACGTGGACCCTTACACAAAATGACGAATCGCATTTATCTGTATTTGAGCGTAAGATCCTACGCTACATTTTTGGTCCACTTAAGACAGACGATGGAGAGTATAGCACCCGGTATAACTTTGAGATCAGAGACCTTCTTGAGGGTCCTGATATAATAGGTTGTATCCGTTCTAATAGAATTGCTTGGTTTGGGTATGTTCTACGAGACGATTCACAGTCTGGAATGATTAGAAAAATGTACGTTAGTACCCCAAGGAGTAGGCGACCGCGAGGTAGACCACGACTACAATGGGAGACTGACGTAATAAACAACCTTAAAAAAATCGGCTGCCATGGTAATTATGTCGCTGTTGCGAATGACCGTGGTGAATATTCAAAGCAGATTAGCCTGGCAACGCTCCTACATGGAGCATGAACGCCTTAAAAAAAAAAGTCCAAGATGAGAGTACTACGACAAGGAGTTCCACAAGGCGGAGTTCCCTCACCGTCATTGTTTAATCTCTACTTAAGCAGCTTACCTGCCCCGTCGGAAGGAATAACCATCACGTCATATTCAGACGATTGCACGGTGTTTGCAACAGGTAACAATCTGGAACAACTCACCAATATCCTAAACACCTACCTTAACATCCTCAATGAGTGGTTTAAAACAAGGAAATTAAAACTTTCTACAGAAAAATTCACTTCTACACTATTCACCACATGGACGAAGGAGGTAAACACAACACTAAGCATCTGCATTGACAACATACTTATTCCTACAGTAAAAAATCCGAGATTGTTGGAGGTAACATTCGACCCACTGCTTAAATTTAATACTCATGCACAACAAGCGAACTCCAGACTTAAGAACAGGAATAATGGATTGAAAGCACTAGCGGGTAGTTCATGGGTAAGGATAAAAATACAATAATTACAACGTATAAAACAAAAGGCCGACCTATTATAAACTATGCTGCACCCATATGGACACCCCAAGTTGCGGACACGCACTGGAAGAAGTAACAAACAACACAAAACGCAGACCTGCGAACTGCGACCGGACGTCATTTGATGTCCCATCAAGATCACCTGCACGAGGAATGTAACATACTGCCAGTCCGTGAACATAATAAGATGCTAACTAAACAATATCTATTGGCCTGTCATAAAGAGCAGCATCCCTGTAATGATAAAATATCGCAAATTGAACCACCTATAGACATAAGGAAGACAACAAGATGCTTTCTGCATGAGGTGAGAGACCATCAAGTAACAGGTAACATCGACGAGGTTACTTATAGAACAGGCTTAAAAGCACTTCATACAAAAGCTGTCGAGGACGTTCTAAGGAACTACGCCCCAAATAGAGTTCAATAGAGTTCCGCATGTTAGGACACGCCGCATGATGTAGACCACCTATTCAGATGTCCTAAAAATACAACTAACCTGACGAAGGAAGATTTGTGGTACCGCCCAAAAGCATTAGCAGAGTTCCTGAATCTGGACATGGAGCCGGAGGATTAGCACCTAAACCAGGGTTCGCAACTGAATTTTATTGGCGTGCCAAAACAATTTTTCTTTAATAAATGATATTTTCGCGTGCCAATCCAATTATGAAATAATACGTACATTTTGCTACAAAAGATGAAAATTCTACAAGCGTTGCTTGGAAATTCTACAAGAATTGCTACAAGAGTTGCTTTTTCGTGAGCGTAAATTTGTTCACGAGACGCATCAGCGTCGAGGGATACAATTTGGCAAACCTAAAATGTGTAAATAAAAATTCGTTCCTGCAAAGCTTCTAGTTTAGGAGTTCTTGTCGTATTTTCCCAAATGTAGCACAACGCAAAGAAATTACGAGCCAGACATCGGAACTAATATCTGTACTCTCATCAACTGCCAATGCAAACACTTCAACCGCATGAAGATCAGATTTTAACTGTTTAGAAATATTTTCACGTATTTTATAATTCTATCTATTACGGTATTTGCACTTAACTGCATACTTTGGCTACGGATGAGAATTTTATTTTTGCTTTCAAAATTTTCGAAAAGTATTTCACCACAACTTAAAATAATTGATTTAATAAATCCCTAAAAGCTTTGCCATGTTTGGCAATATTTCTTGCTACTTTAAAAGTTACGGCGGTAACATTATTAGAAGATTTAGTATATTTAGTAATTTTATTTGATTGCGTTTCATGTTCATAAACCTTTTTTGAAATATGCTTTTGTATTAAATTAAATGATCAATAAATGGCACATGTACAGTAGTTTTTTTCGGGAATACATCTATTATATGAGAAGGAATTTCGGTAATATTATTGTAGTAATATATTACTGTAGTATTTCATAATTGATAGTTATTATTATGAACAAAGTAGAATAGCACCACAACTCGTCGCTACAACAACAACAACAACAACAACAACATGAACAAAGTATGAAGGTGGGTGGTAGAAACAAACCGTCGTTCACAAAAATTTACCTCATAAGAATACATAAGAATTATCTTTACAGCTCATCAGAATGCAAAAAATTACTGCGGAAAATCTTTTAAAAATGATTTTCTGTAATTTCAAAAAAGGATGTGGTGCATTATGTATCTGTCGAAAACTTGGACTTATTTGCAACGCAACTTGTAGTGAATGCTCCGGAAATATGTCATAATGGGGCCTATTCAGTAAAATCTTCTATCGAAAGTTTATGTTATTCTTTTATTTTTTATATGAAATTTTATAACGGGAAAATAAAATTTCATACAAAAAATAAAAGAACAGCAGAAATTTTCGATAGAAGATTTTACTGAATAGGCCCCAATATCTGTCAAAAATATCTGAAAAAATCTTTTCTTTATTATGATTCCTAAAACGCGAATTTAAGGACAATTTTGGACACACTTTCAGAATACTTGCCGTGCCAGACAAATTTTAAAAGGTGCAGGTCTGGTCGCGTGCCACGTATTTGCGATCACTGACCTAAACCGTCGCTACAACAACAACAATAATTCCATTCTGCTGAATAAAATGTACACCATAATTGTTATATCTTTAATACCATTGACTAACACAAACATAATCGCTATCTCAATTTTAATTATTGTAAAATTTAATGACAATCGAACCCGGCACCTTTGGGTTACAAGGCTAGCGCTTTAACAACTGAGCTAGAACTGTGCTGAGCTGAACAAACAGCTTCCATTCATCTCGTTCCATGGATTATTATTGTTTCTCTGGCGTTTACATCTGTATAGTGTATACTGCGAAAAACGATTTCCAAACCTATTTGGACAAAATATTTCCATCTTTATAGAAGAGGAGTCTTAAGGCCGACGGTTAGGCTGTTATCAACTTATTTCCTTGAAAATACCTTTTCACTATCACTACAACAATCACTCAATCAGATAGAGCAACCAAGACTTCCAGTCTCCTTAGTCTTCGACTATATAAGGGGGAGTTGTGGCAAAGGTCAGTCATAACGATTTGTTGTTAGATACCAACTTGGTAGCGACGACATCGCACAAGGGGCAGTTTTATCCTAGGATTTCTAAAAATTGGACATCAATATTCGCATGAGCGTTAACTGTTTGTGTCGGGGTTGTTCTTGGACTAAGAGCCAAATGATTGTTTCAGTAGATTTTTGAATGAAGTGGGTGAACCTATTTATGTAAGAATAAAAAATTTACTTGAATACCAAAAATAATTTTTTACATTTAAAAAATTTTATTACAGCATTACAACATTAATGGTAAATCAGTCAGACTATAAAGAGATTATTGTAGACTATAATTTTAATACAGATCAACATGTTAAGAGAAGATTAAATTAAACAAAACATATATTATCTTACAATCAAAATAATATCGTACATTACAAAAAATAAAAGGTTTTAAAATCGAGTGACAAAATCGAAATGAAATTATTGATCTAATCACATTTGAGATAATTTTTGTAGTAATTCATAATTTGTTGTTTCTGGTCCTAAAGCAACTCGTGATTGTTTGGAGGATGAATATTTTGAATAGATTGATTTCAATTTACCTTTTGGTGCGTTTACTAGTAATGGAACAACTTCTTGTATTATTGGTTTTAAATGCTCTAATGTATATCCGGTATAATGCTGTAAAGTTGGCGTCCATAGAGAATTGTTGTATGTTGATTTTTCTTTCAAATGAATTGATAATGCTAAACATGCAGCTGCAATCTAAATATTAAGATTGCTTGTAAGAAATGATAAATAAACAAACGAATATTAATACGAACCTCAGATGGTTTATAATGAATCATTGAATACTCCAAAGATACTAATTCCATGCAATATTTTGAAATTGAATGATTTAATCCACCATCCCCACTAATCGCTTTAGAATAACGTCTTAGAAATTGAATCGGAAATGCTCGACCCATTTCAAAGTCAACAGTTCTTAAAATAAATTTTTCCATTTCGCAAAGTTGTTGTTTATTGTATGTTTGATCCGCAATATAAACAATATCATCAAGCTCGGGTGGATAACAATCTTCATATTTTGACGCTACCCATAATGCAGCACATCCAAGCAATTGCAGATTTGCACGTTTGGTACGTGGAGCTTTCTAAAAAGGCACGGTTATTTTAATATTCTAATAATAAGATTAAAATTAAAAGTAACAATACCATTAAACATGAATCAATTAACGATACGGTTAAGTAATATGTTTCTAGAACAAGTTTAAATTGACAATGAACTTCATTAATCCAATCGATTAAAACTGCCCTCATATTTGAATTGATTTCGACATGTTTTGATAAAAACATTTGTGGAATTATAAATTTCGTTTCCACTTTTTTTAAATAGGTCATAATGCAATTGATATATTCTGGTATCAAAAGTGCATTTCCCTTATCGTTAATATCAATGTCCTGAATTTGTTGCCGTAATCTGGACTCTGAATGAGATTCAAAATCATAACTATTTTTAACTATCTCATTACTTATTATATTGACATTTTTCTTTTTAAGGTTCAGAAATCGTTTAAGTGTAGCATCACATTTTTTATCAAATTCATTAATCTCACTTGATGTTGAAGGACGTATAACTGTTAGTTTAGGAATAGCTGAATGAAAATAAAAAACTAAAATAAGATCTTAAAAATATAAAATAACATTTCATTATATACCTTTATCTTTCGTAATGAATGTAGATGTCCGGGAATGTGTCACGGGATTTTTCCAGTGACAATCCACACGAGGTTTAATATGTTTAAAGTCATCTTTTTTTTTTAAATCCGTAGCGGCACTATAATAAATTCACAAATTATTTTTTATAACATACACGAAAGAATATAACAACAAACATACGCTTCTTTTTGTTGCGATGGTACCGTTAATACTTTGTTTTTTAAATCTCCAAGCGCTGCACGTTTCTTAAGTTCTTTTGTAGCGAAATTTTTAGAATGTGTCGTTCTAGCCGGATTTGAACGGCCAAAATCATTCTAAAACAGTATAATTTATAATACTATACCGTAAGTTTACTTATAAACTTATACGTACCTCATCAGATTTTACTATCCTTGTGTCAGCCATTCTATTACTAGCAAAAACTAAAAAGTCACTAATCAAAAATCTATGATTATATTAAATATTTAAAAATGTTACGCACAAAATATGTTAAAAATATATAATATTGTACTACTACTTGGCACTTGTTTGCATTTAAAATACAATATTGCAATAAATGAAAGACCGTTGCTTGTATTTATATATTTTAAGAATTCTGATTGGTTGAATTTGAACTGCCAAAGTCATATGTAAATATTGAATTTATACCATACATATATGGTATAAATTTAGCGTACATGCACAATGGAAAAACTTACAGGGTTTATTCAAAATGAACAAACTTTTACGCATGCAAAGTTTGTTTGAAAATTATTTTAATAAGTTAAAAGGGATATTACTTTTACTTATGCGCCAAGATTTGTTTTTAATTTGATATAGAATCACTCACTGAAGCGAATAAAACCAAAACGAGTTGAATATCAGCCCTTTGAAGAAAGCAAAATCCACAAAAAAATTACTCTTTTTTTGACAAGATGTTATTCAAATATGTTCCTTAAGAGATAAACAGATCAAAACTGTCCCTTTTACTTATCTAATACTAAGCTTACACCAGGATCTAATAGGTACATACTATACTTATTAGGTCGACTATGGTCGATGTAAACAGTTATCAAAAAAGTACGTACCAAATATTTGGTAGGATGATTTGCTACGTATCAAATTAGGTACGTAGCAAATAGGTATTATTTTTACGGTGTGAACACTAAAATTAGGTATGACATTTAAAATAAAAATAAATCAACTTATTTTATAAATATATATTTATGTTTGATGTGATTTTTTTGCTGAAATTAAAAGTAAAATAAATTTTAGCATTAATATTATAAATGTTTTCAGTTTTTTATAAAAAATATATATGGAAATTATTTTTTCCTAACCAAAAAATTAACAATGAAAAGGACGCGCTAAAAATTAATTTGTCATACCTAATTAATAAGAGTTTATATCACCGTATTAAATATAAAAAGTATGATGGTAAAAAGGGCTAGCAAATTTGATACGTAGCAAATTAGATACTGGTGTAAACTTAGTATAAGTTTACACCACCCAAGCAACAAAAAATAACCGAGGTTATAAAATAACTTCTGTTTTTTATTATAAACCGGTTCAGAATAAGTTATTTTAAAACATGTTATAATAAGGTAACATGTAAACCAAAGGCTAACAACAAAAATATTATGTGTTACTTTAAAACGATGATACTACGTGAATCCTAAATTTCAAAATAACATTGAATTTTTGTTGCAAAATCAAGTTAGTATAACATTTGAATTAAACCTATTTATATTATCATATTTATCTACGTCATTCTAGTTGTAATTTTAGGTTTTCGTAAAGTAACATTATAACAAAATATCTACTAACGCTTTTGAAACAGTAATAGAACGATATTTTAACCAAAGTTTATTACACAGGGTTAAAATGTAAAAACGAAGCACAAACAAGTAAGTCGTCATTGTTGTTCTGCACTTTTTATTAAGCTGGTGCCATAAATTTTTATTATTAGTTTCAATAAATCTTAAATCTAAAAGAATACGTGATCTACCTGTTGTGATGGCTATATAGTATATATCATTCATATTTTTTAAAAGTTGTTACCCTCTTATTTTCTAAAATAATTAAAAAAATTCAAGCCTAATAAATAATTGTGGTGGGTGTCCTTTTTGTGTAGCAAAATTTTTTGGGTACGATAAACATCGCTGGTATTAAAATTTTAAATAAAATGGAAAAAATATTTTTTTGTTGTGAAAATTATAATAAATGTGTTTTAGTAAAAATTATGATAAAAATTAATTAAGTGGTTAAAAAAATTCACTTCAGTTAAATCTAACAATTATTCAAATCTAACAATATATTTGTGATTTATAAACTGTGAACTGTGTTAAATTAAAGGCTGAATTAAGGAATAAGGATTAAAACGAATATTTTTGAAGTTCAGGTTAGTCTTATATCATGCTTATCTTTTTAGTAAAATATAATTTTAAACAAAAATCTTAAACAAATTTGTAGCAGCTAAGTCTATGCATTTTTGGTAAATACATATTTGGTTTATTTTATTACGGCTTGAAAGCTTATCAGTTATCACTATTTTATGAGCAAATCTATTTCAATCTAAAGCAAAAAATATTAAAATAAAGCATAATAGAAAAGTTTTCAAAAGTTGTGCTAATATTTGATTGATGTGCAGATTGATTGTTGAAAAATTGTATATCATACTAAAACATACCAGGCGCAAACCATTATTATTTTCAAAAGGTGGTTGTTTTTGTAGAAAGCATGTTTTAACCTTTCATATATCTATGTCCTGTATACGAATATTATTACCTACTCCTGCTTCGTACTTTTTACAGATTATTATGATTTTTGGCCAATGTTTATATTGGTATCGTAAATTTCTTGTTTTTCTAATACATAAATAGATAAACAAATCCCAAAAATAACTATGTAATAGGTGAATCAATAGTTTATTGAATATCTCTTAACTACACTTCTGATTGCTGTTCTCCAACGATCAGTTTACGGTTTTTCTTGCTAATTCTAAAACATTTGCCCAAACTTGCCCAACAAATAACTAATAATTTATTATATAATTCGCCCAAGATGTATTTTCCAGGCTTAAAACGGCAATTCTGAATAAGATATAAATAATTATGAATTGCTTTTGAATTTTGCTTATAGTCTAATAGTGAATTTTTTTCAACTGTACCGAACAAATTTCATCGCAGTTCCAACACCGAATTATTTTTTTTTGTATTGTATTTGTATTGCATTCCAAAAAATACAAAACTCGATAATTCAGTGTTGGAACTTGTTCGGTACAGTCGAAAAGAATTCACTATAAATGTTGAAATGTTTCGTCTTAAGGTTTTTCTAGTTCCTACAGTTAATGGTGTATATATAAAAAGACAAATCTTCATCCCTTTACTAAGTTTTTGCAATTTTTTCGTTATTAAGTTAATAAAAACTTGTAACTTATGTGCGAAATATTCAGAATTAGGCAAAACATTTACGAGTACATAAATCTCCATTCAATCTACCTAAAGATGCACGGCCTTTGTTAAAAACTGCAAATGTTGTTCAGACAGTAACTATGTCGCCCGGTGAATACTGGCATTTAGGCATTGGTCACAATTTGATAATGTTTTATAAAAATTTAATTGTATTAAACGATGCCATAGAAATGAATTTCAGTATTGACGGCCTCCCTATTAGCAAAAGCTCAAAGGGTAAGTTTGGCCTATTTTAGGCAGTATTGTAAATATTAAAGTTGCACCCTTGGTTATAGGTGTATATTATGGACATTCAAAACCATCTTCGACATGTGAGTTTCTTAAGCCATTCATTAATGAAATACAAATTTTAATAAGCGATGGCATAATTATTGGTAAAAACGAAAAAACTGTTTTTTTAAAGATACGTGCTATCATATGTGATGCTCCTGCTAGAGCCTTTTCAAAATGCATAAAAGGTCATAACTCTTATTTTGGATGCGAAAGATGTAATGTAGAAGGAGAATACTTTTATTCTGTTCATCATGTCAGTTATAACCAATTCAAATCTGAATTAAGAACAGATGCTAGTTTTCGCTATAAAAGTCATACTGAGCATCACACTTCAACATCATCTCTAGAAGATCTACCAGTAGATATGATACAAATATTTCCATTAGATTATCTGCATTTAGTTTTATTAGGCATAGTAAAAAAACTGTTATTGTTTTGGATTAATGGTAGTAAAACTAATTATAGAACCAAACTTTCAGCTCGAGATATTCATGACATATCAAAAAATGTATTATTAGCAGGCGAAACTATTCCATTTGAAATAAATCGTGCCATTCGGACATTGGATATGTTATCCATTTTTGGAAAGGAACGGAGTATAGAACTTTTTTGTTAAAAACAGGACCTGTTGTTTTAAAACAGGTTTTACTTGAAGATGTATACAATTACAATTACATACAAAGTCCACAATGTGAATCTCTTTAAAAAATTAAATTCTATAAAGCGGATGGTTTGCTGTCTCAAATATGGATTTCATTAGAAGTTCTTTATTCGAACGCACTACTGTTTTTTTGTAATGGTAAATTCTCTACTATGGTCGAGTCCGACAACCCAAACATGCCAAAATGTCAACTGTCGAAATCGACAATAGCAGACAAATTTTTGTCGGACAAGGTTACCCTCGTTTTCTAAAACCGATTTCCACCATTTCCATTAATCAAACAAAATTGTGGCAGTAAATTTACAAGATCTTCGGACAATCGTAATGTAAAAATAGCGCAGACACAAAAGTAGTGGGGCTCGTCAAGGGCAGGCGCCTCACGAAGTATAAAATATGTAGTGATCATCAAATAAAACGGGCGAGAGGCTGCTGACTACGCAGAAATCGTATGAAAAAATATTTAAAATTAAAAAATTTTTAAATTGTAATAAGACGTGTTTTAAGTTTTAACCGGTCAAAATAATTAAAATGTACAATTTAATTTATTTATTTACAAATTTTATTAGCTATAAATAGCTTTAATATTACATGATTTATTTTTTTTGGAAATGATTAATTTCTTAACCACACTATTTGTGAATTTTCGAAGGTTAGTAGGAATATTATTACCCCGTACAATCCTAAGTCACTTGTGTAGTTATTATTGACTGTTTCCAATCAATTAGAAATCAATTTGCGACAAGAATGTCAAGTATTTGTGAATCATATGAATCTTTCAATTCGAAATCAGTCAACACAAGTGACTTAGGATTGTACGGGGTAATAAAATAATACTCCTAACCATATAACTAACTAAAATTCACAAATAGTGTGGTTAAGAAATTAATCATTTCCTAAAAACATAAAACCTATAATTGTCCCGTAAAATACTTTACAACATACAATTGTCTATACAGACGAATATAAAAATCTCTAATAATGATTTATTTTTTTACACACTTTTATTTAACTTGACTCTTGAGAGCTTTGATGGGTGGAATTTTGTGATTCAATTTTCAGTAACTTCCCATTATGTTATTAATCCCAAATTGAAAAGACAAGTTTGTTGAAGCAGTCAGTACGTATTTCTAAAACTTTTAAAGCAAAAAACTTTATAAATCTGAAGAAAAAAAATTCAAATTTTTTTTCATTCTGAAAGACCTTAAAGAATTGCACTGAAATCCTCATCCTCTGGTTGACTCATTTTGAGCGAAGGAATTTTGGTAATACTGTGTATATCATTATAATAATAGACATCATACATGTTTGTGTCATTTCATCTTAATAAAGAGCCTTACATTATAAATAATGAACACAAAAAAAAAATAAAAGTATGACATTTCGCTATAAGCTTATAGACCTTTTTTCTTAAAGTTCAAATCGTTATTTTGGTGTATTTGACAGATTACATACAGCAATGATATTTAAAAATCAGTTATTATGTATGAAAATATGAAAATCCATAAGATCTGAATGCCCATTTACCGCGCTGAAATTTTGCTCATACTGAGTATCTCATTATAATAAAGGACATATTACACATTTTTGTCATTTTTTTATGAAAAAATGGCCTTAAATTGTAATAATGAGTGATTTGTATTTCGAAAATTTTAAATAATTGTTATTTCTTCTAAATCCAGATTGTTTTGTGTTCTCGTTAAGTTTTTTTTACTATAGTTGCATAATTATTATTTTTTCAATACATTTTAATACATAATTAATGATTTCTAATTATCATTGCTGTATATAATCTGTCAATTACATACAGTAATATAACGATTCGAATTTTAAGGAAAAAGCTCTATAATTTAGACCTTTTTTCCGAAAAAAACTTGACATTTGGGCGAACATATATATTTAATAATTTATGTACAACTTAAAATTAATACAACGAGCAAAGAAACGCACTAAAATTTTACACTGGATTTTTAAATAACATACTTACAATTGTTATAGTGCAATTAACCTTATTAAAATTATTTTAAATTTCAAAGAATATTAAATTTTCGGTAAATGATTTAATTGCTAGTTTTATTTATGGTGTATTTTCTGTGAAATAATGTGGTTAACTTATTTGTAGGTAAAATTATATAACTAAAAACTCTAAAATAAAAAAATAAATAAAAAAAATTTAAAAAACACACTTTTTGAAAAACGAACTAAAAAGCAGAAAATAAATTTTGCATTAACACCAGCGTTATGTCTTTTATAATTATATTTCCTTTGAAATTGTTAGAAGAAAAAATATTTAAATGGTATTTAACACATCTTAGCATAGATGCAAATATTAAATTTTTGACTAATTTAAAATGCTAATTTTCGATTGGCAAACAGTCTTCCGTTCCCATTTGTTACATAAAATAAAAGTGGGTGGCGCATTCAGAAACGAAAGGGAATAAACGTTGGTAGTCTCTCTTGTTAGAGATTAACATAGAACACATTTGTTCCTTTTCTATATTAACGTATGCGTCACCCACTTTTATTTTATGTAGCAAATGGGAACGGAAGACTGTTTGCCAATCGAAAATTAGCATTTTAAATTAGTCAAAATTTTAATATTTGCATCTATGCTAAGATGTGTTAAATACCATTTAAATATTTTTTCTTCTAACAATTTCAAAGGAAATATAATTATAAAAGACATAACGCTGGTGTTAATGCAAAATTTATTTTCTGCTTTTTAGTTCGTTTTTCAAAAAGTGTGTTTTTTAAATTTTTTTTATTTATTTTTTTTTCATATTCTAATTCAAAACTTTTTATATAAGTTATCAAACAAAGTATCCTAAAAATTCAATTATACATAATTATTTGTTAATATTTTAAATTTATCAAAGTTTGATTCAATTTTAATTTCATTAGGCAGTCCTAATCAGAGTTTCGAACCGGAACCGAACCGTAAACCGAAAACCGATATTAACCGAAATTTTGGGGTGAACCGTAACGTAACCGAAACCGTAATTTTTTATCTGTAGTGAACCGTAACCGGAACGAAAAAATCATTTTATTTACGGTTCATGTAAAACGGTTTGCAGTGAAAAAACAAAAAAAATATTCTAACAAAAAGCTGCTCATATATTATGAGTAAAACATTTTCATTTTGAATGTAAAATTAGCTATAGGTACTACAATTTTGGTTTCTAATCTATTCCAAAATTTATTACATTTTTTTAAAATACCATGAAACCATGCAGCAAATTTTGAGAGGCATATTGAACGGTTCCATAAAAAAGAATTTTAAATTGTCTTAAAATATCAGCAAAAGCTTCATGTAAACTAAATCTGCCATCAAAGTTAAGCTCAAGTAGTGTAATGACGCTTACTCAAACGATGTTAGACATGAACTTCAAACCTCAAAATATTACGGTACTATGTCTGAAAAACTTCTTACTGAAGCCTGTATCGATGTTCTAGATTCAATAATTACTGAAGTTGTTTCTTTTGAATTTTTGCATAAGAATACTGAAAATCCTTGATTTTGACATCGGAACTGAACCGGAACCGAACCGAAAACCGGAACGAAAAAATAAACTAAGGAACCAAACCGAAAACCGGAACGAAATAATAGTCGGAACGAAACCGTAAACCGAAACGGAAAACATTTCGGTTCGAAACTCTGGTCCTAATACAGTCCGTTGTATAGTTGCAAGCCTTTTACCATAATTGTATTTTGACCACTGGTGGTTTTACAGCTCATTGTACGAAAATCACCCGCATTTATCAGAGGATATTTATCATCACTTATACAAAACTTATGAATTTCATCAGGTATTGTAACATCACACCGTATTTTAGTTGAAATACGAACAAAAGCATTCTGAAAATTAATCGCTGTCGTATACTCATCCATCCTAATGAATCAAGCATGACTATTATACTTGTTTTGTAATCACAACCTAATATAGTTCGCATAGCCCGGTTTTGCAGTTTCTGCATTCTATCTTTCATTACTATATGCAGTTAAAATTAATAGTGAGGAATATGCTTTTTTTCCATTACTTCACACATTAGATGGAAACTCATAAGGTATTTTCTAAGATTGTATCGCCATCGGGGAATAAAATTATTTACCTTTATTCATAAAAGTACCTTTTATGAATAAAGCTAAATAATTTTACTCACCGATGGCGATACAATGTTAAAAAATACCCATCGTACCGATGATAAAGATTATCATTAAATAAGATTTTTGAAAAAGGTCAAGGAATTTTGCTGAAACGTAATTCGATAAATTAATTAATGTAATTGTCATTTTTAAATAGGCTATATACCCAATATAATTAAAGTAAATCATATTAATAAATTATAAACATTATTTTCACATAGCTTTCAGCAAAACTTACAAATGTATTGCATAGTTGAAACCGTCGAGGACGAAGAATTATGCTGCGTTGCTGTTCCGAAAATCTGGGTGCAAAATAACGTTTTAGCATGGCCGAAAAAACGGTCTATGTTTACCAATGCTGTCAAAAATTACATGGAGCCCAAAGGATGGTTGGTTAAGTTTTCCTTGTAGAGTCCTGGTACATTCAATAGGTAGATATTTTTATTAATACTATTTAGAATTTTATATAAATTTAATGAATGCATAATATGTTTAATCGAAAATATTTTTTATTTGATATACATACTTTTATTTTCTCTTATAAGAACATATTATTTTTCCCTATTAGCGTTTTTATGATTTATTTATACAATATAACTAGCACGTTATGAAAAATTTCATGTTAAAATTTGGTGTGCTATGTTTTTGGATGAAAAATACCACTGATTGAGTGCAATACAATACACCATTGTAATTTGTAACCATCATAATCAATTTTAATAATTTACACTAAAAAATATTTTTATACCTTTCTTACAGCAACTCTTGATGAAGCTCGTAAACAGGAGCAAATAAGAGCAGATTATACTGACTCCGACTCAAGATAACAGTTCCAAATAGCGCAACTAATTAAAAGAAAGCATCCAGTAACCACATCAGAATACGCAAGCTCGCAGCATATTGATGTTAATCACTTATTATCGACAAGCGAGTTTCCAGCTCACATTCAACAACACGCCGAAACATCATCTGTTGAAAGCCTACCCCTAGAAGATGAAAAACCTGTTCCAGAAACATTAGTTTTATTGGATCCAACGGATATATTAGATGCTGTAAGATCATGTAAGTATTTAGCGTTTACTAGTTTTTACTAGCGTTTACTAGTTACTAGCGTTTACTATCTATCGTTTACTAAACACTACTAAACACAACTAGGTAGCAGATACATCAAATATAATTTCATACTTTTTATGTTACTGAAGACGTATAATATGGCGTAATATATAATAAAAGAATCAATTTCTAGAAAAAATTTGACTTCTGTAATGAAACTCAAACAGAGTCTTCTTAAAACTGCCTTGATTTCTTAAATTTATATATACTTTAACAACATTACGAACTGTTTTTGTTGATCATTAAATGTATTCACGTAGTCAATAGAAAATGTTGAACTACTATATAAATTTTAATGCTCAAAGTATACACCTTTTGGTATGTACAAAAAATCTCATAGAAACTGATAGTAAAATTATCTTATCGTCCCTGTTTCTATTAGTAGTAAGTTTTACTACAAATAAAACACCAAGCTTCAGATCATAAATTACTTTCTTTACTAAAAATATTTCGGTCCTTTTTGAGACCTTCGTCAGTATATTTCTCCTAATGTGTTATCCCCGTACACTATTTTGAACTTAACACTTAATTCTGAGCATTAAGATCAAAATAGTGTTCGGGATAACACAATAAGATAATTATACTGAACGTAATTTATGATCTGAAGCTTGATATTTTATTTGTAGTAAAAATTACTACCAATAGAATCAGGGACGATAGATGTTGAAATACCCTTTATTTCTTTACATTAAAATTAAATGGTTGAATTTCCCTAGTTAATCTCATTAATTAAAATTTTTGTTTGGGAGTTTGTAAGCAATTAAACTCTAGTAACTTTGTGAACAATTTCAAATGATTTACAAAGTTACATGAGTTTATTTGATCTAAAACGAAAATCAAAATTTCCATATTAAATATATGTTAATCAATAATGACTACACAAGTGACTTGGGATCGGAATAAACTATTCACCATCCTACGAATTAACACATCAGAAGGTCAGAAATTAAATAAGTAAATCTAATTGAAAATATTTTTTTTTCAGTAAATATAGCTATGGACAAAAAATTAGACAAGCTGGAGGCTCTAATTGTAGAAGAGATGGATAAGAGTGCTCAATTGCGATATCTGAACTTCAAGTAACCCTAGAAGTGCTGCTTGAAAAAATGCAGAATATTTTAACAACAAATAAGTCGGAAGGTCTTTCTTCAACTCTAGTTGATTTAGTAGGATTCCCTATAAATAATCTAGACGACTTCTTAATCTTGGAACAAAAGCTTTCTAATCCATCTGACCAAGCTTATAAAAATGAATTGGTAAATTTAATTAAAATTTTTTTTTAAATTTAAATATAATAAAATTTATTTTTAGTTAAATGTCTTATCTAGACAAGGTGGCGCTGACGGGACAAAAATGCCAAATCGGTCACAAAGTACCTATTTTCCGATGCAGTATTAATTCTATACTCTTGGAAGGGTACAAAGGACAAAAAAGCTTTTGAGAAGTGTAAGGGAATAGTGAGAATCATTATTGCTGCTGTTAGAGTAAATTTTGACAAATTTACCCAACATGATTTTATAAAATTCATATCGGACCACTTGAAATTTGCGAAAGCTCGCATGGGTTTGGCTAATAAGTAGGTTTATATAAAGCTCGCATTTCATTTAAAAATGTTCTAATAATTCTTTAAACTTTTACAGCATCGCTAATTCTCAGAAACGTCAACGTTCTAAGAATGGAACCCCAACGCAAACGCCATCCATAACATAAAAAATTCAAAAAGTTCAGAAGGCGGAAATTCTAACAGTTCAGCAGAAATGTTCAGTTTAAACAAACAGTTGTGCAAAAATAAAATGCCGTACCAAAATGTCTTATGTATTTGTTAAAACATAGTCCTAAGCAATTTATGTATACATAATTAGTAATATATATATTTATATATATATATATATATATATATATATATATATATATATATATATATATATATATATATATATATATATATATATATATATATATATATATATATATATATATATATATATATATTATCTATATATATATATATATATTTCAATTTTATGATTAAATAATCAATATTTAATATCTATTCGACTCTCAAAATTATTATATTAATTTATTTGTTTAAGCTGAAGTTTTTATAGTCGAATTGTAAGTTTTTTAAAATAAAACAATTATTTTTATTTTCAAAAATTACCTATATTTCGATTTGTTAATAACAATCATCGTCAGGGTAAGTTTTACTACAAACAAAAACATATTAGAATATACAATAATATAAACAATTATAAAGAACGAAAATCAAAAACTTACATAATATCAAATGTTAAATTAATTTACTCAAACAAAAAACTATCAAAAATTATTTTATCAAAGCTTTTAAAAATCAATAAACAATGAAAAAGAAAAACTGCATACTAGAAAAACATTTTCTAATTTAAAATTGAAAGGAAAAGAAAAAACTAGTATGTTTTTATTTTGTCAATTTTGAAGAAAAATGTTTTTTTAAAACGGGGAAGTAAATATCACTGACTTTTCTTATATCCGTTTTTATATTAATGCTGTTGTTGTTGTATTTAAGAATCTCAGTAGATTCCAAAAATTCTCTTTTTTCTTTGTTTAGTTCTGTAAATAATATTTCAATTTCATCAAAATCAAAATGATTATTGTCACCTTCTTTAAATTTTTCAAGACCATGTGTAACCAATGCAGTGTGTCCATGAGTTGTATATGATTTATGATCAGTGTATTTTAATTGTTTTAAATTTAAGGTCTTTCTTTTATTTTGTTTTTTTATATTTGGATTTTGGCAATTTTCAATTATCATATTCTGATAATCAGTTAGATGTTGTTTGGATCTGGTAATTAATTTCTTGCTTGTTTGTCCAATATAGCATCCATTACACGGTGGTTTGCATTTAATTTTATAAACTAAATTAGATTTATCCCAAATATTAATTGGATCTTTAATTTTGGAATAGATTTGTTGCAATTTATTTATAGGTTTAAAAGTTATTTGAATGTTAAATTGTTTTGCTATTGATTTAATTTTCTCAGACAAATTACATAAATATCTTAAACTAAAATAATGTTGTGTTGTTTCATTTTGATCTACTATATTTTCTGTAGTTAGCAAATTATTTTCATGTTTCACTTTCTTAATTGCATTTTTAATTACAAAATGTGGGAAATTGTTATTTTCCAATATGTTACTAACAATTTTGATATTTTTTGAATGGTGCTTTTTATCACTTAACATAAGTATTCTTTTGAAAAAATTAACAGCTATATTTTTCTTCATGGAAAAAGGATGGTTTGAATTAAAATTTAGTATCCTACCAGTTGTAGTCGGTTTAAAATACCAATCTGTGGTTAATTTTTGATTTTCCCTTGTTACCAACAAGTCTAGAAAGGGTACCGAAAAATTATTTTCAGTTTCTGTTGTGAACTGAATTCGAGGATGAAAAATATTTATTTGATTCAATGTTTGGTTAATCATTTCAAAAGGGATATCTGTGATAATATCATCAACATATTTAAAAAGGAAAGTTGGAGTATACAACATATTTGTAGTTGTAAATAACTCCTCCAAGACAATATCCGAAAGAATTGGAGAAAGCGGATTCCCCATAGCAAGTCCAAATTTTTGTTTGTAAAATTGCCCATTAAATTGAAAATAGTTATTATCCTCCACGCAGAATTTAATTAGTTGAATGAATACTTCCATAGTGATCTGCGTATATTGTTCCATAATGTTCCACTTATTTTTAATGATGTCACATGCCAAATCCACCGGAACATTCGTAAATAATGAAACAACATCGAAAGAAATTAACTGTCTATCTGATGGTAGAACTATTGTCTCAATTTTTTGTTTAAAAATAAATGAATTTTTAATATTTATTGAACTATTTTTTGTCAAATTATTTAGAAAATTAGTTATAAATTTTGAAAGATTATAACATGGAGAATTTATATTACATACCACAGGTCTAAGTGGATTATTTTCTTTATGAATTTTAACAAGTCCGTATATTTTAGGTGAAACATATATATATATATATATATATATATATATATATATATATATATATATATATATATATATATATATATATATATATATATATATATATATATATATATATATATATCGAAAAAAAATTGATTTTTTTGAGTATTAATAGAACATTTGATTTACATCAATTTTTTATGGTTTTGACTTTTGAGTAAAGAGGCCTTCCTTCACATTTCCTTCACCCAAAACCATAAAAAATTGATGTACATCAAAAACAATAACAACAAAACTTAATTACAAAAATATTGATCATCGAATTGCTGATCATGATGAGCATATGTATGCCTATGTATGTATAAATCAATTTTTTTTTCGATTTACATCAATAACAAAAACTGTGCATTCTTTTGTAATTTTTTTTTACATTACTTTACTATATAATAATTGAAGAATTTTTCAAAGAAAATTTGAAAAATAAAAGTTTTTTCTATGAATCATTTAATTTTAAGGAAGTAATTTTTTTATTTTATATAATATATATGCAATAATATAACTAACATTTTATAAAATAACTCCAAATAAATAAAAAAAATCTCAAATGGATTTATTAGAATTAAAATATTATATTTTATTTGTGGATGAAAAATCTACAAAAAGCATCATAAAAGAACGAAGGTGCTTTTCTCTAAAATGACACAATTTAAATTAAAAACAAATATAAATCAATAAAACAAAACTAATTAATTTATAAATTAATTAAATCTACCAATAAATAAATAAAAGAAATTAAAAGAAATGAAATATTGCTTTTTCTTCTATATGCACATTTAGGTTGGAACTACGTTATGTTGTAACGTATGTTATTTAATAACAGGCTATTAACATGTCCTCTAGTGTTTAGACTACCTTTTTTCAACGTAAGTATAACACATTCACAATGTTAAATATTTGTTTTCTCAACGATTACATTTTGGTTAAAGCTGTGTTATTTTATGACGTAAGTTTTTTAATAACTGGGCATTTACAGTTGCTATTATGTTTATACTGAGTTTTATCATCGTAAATATAACCAATTTATAACTTAAACAGGTTTCACAACTTCAGTTATATTACTATAAAATAACGGTAATATAACTTTGATTTGTTGCTTGGGCAGTATCTAATTTGCTACGTATCAAATTTGCTAGCCATTTTCACCATCATACTTTTTAAATTTGATACGGTGATGTAAACTCTTATTAATTAGGTATGACATATTAATTTTTAGCGCGTCCTTTTCATTGTTAATTTTTTGGTTAGGAAAAAATAATTTCCATATATATTTTTTATAAAAAACTGAAAACATTTATTATATTAATGCTTAAATTTATTTTACTTTTAATTTCAGCAAAAAAATCACATCAAACATAAATACATATTTATAAAATAAGTTGATTTATTTTTATTTTCAATGTCATACCTAATTTTAGTGTTCACACCGCAAAAATAATACCTATTTGCTACGTACCTAATTTGATACGTAGCAAATCATCCTACCAAATATTTGGTACGTACTTTTTTGATAACTGTTTACATCGACCATAGTCGACCTAATAAGTATAGTATGTACCAATTAGGTCCTGGTGTAAACTTAGTATTAGTTCCTAATATAAAATCTTATTTTGTTTGTTTCTTAAAATTCTTTGAAAAACTGGACACTGATCACTTTTTGTTACGTGATCTATTATTAGATCTTTTAGACCTAATTTATCTTTCATTCTCACACAATTTACACAAGTTTTTAAAGGATTATCACATGAATTTGATAAATGATTTTTATCACAACATTTATAACAACATGCACCTAAACTACAGTTATCAGATTTATGATTAAATCCTAAACATTTGTGACATCTTAGGACTGAAAAATGTTTATACACCACACATCTATTCCACTGTATATTTAATTTGTTGTTTTCCATGATATTTTTGAAAGCATCACCATCTACTTCAATTATTGCATTAAACACACCTTTCTTCTTAAACGATTCATAAACTTTATGACATTTTAGTTCTTTAAATGTGTAATTGTTCTGAGCTTTGATCGCGTCTTCAATCGTATTTTTTTGTAGTTCCTCATTCATACCAACTACCAATATTTTTGGATTTTGAAATTTAGGCATATTTATATCATAGTTATTACCCATTTTTTGTACGAGCTCACTTTGAATTTTTTCCGCTGATTTTCTATTTACACAGTTTATTATAACACCATCATTATTTTTTAATTCATGAATATTATTTATTTCTACAGAGAGGGTGGATGGGTTAATTGAATTCTTGATTTCTTGCTTTGTAATGTTATTTAATTGGTTTTGATTTTTGGATTTTATAACAACCGGTAATTTTACACTGTCTGCATATGATAACTTTTTTGTTTGCTTTTCAGATTTATTATCAAGATTAATAACGGTATTCTGCAGTTCTTTTATTGAATCAATAACAGTGTCAACTTTATTATCGACTTTGTTGAAATTGAATATAGATTGATCAATAGCCTTTAAAATGTTAGAATAGTCTTTTTTAATTATATCATATTTATCCACGCAATTTTCACATAAAAAATTTATGCATTTATTTTTAATTTTTTTTTAATTAACTCCACATCATATTCAGCTAAATGTACTAGTGATGGGAACAATCGAATGATTTCAACAATCGAATAAATAGTAGTCGACATGTTGTAACAATCGAATAATTATTCGAAGTGTTTTTTTGTCGTCAACAAAGTAGAACACACCACCCCTAGGGTCACAAAACTAAAAAACTCGTTGGATTTTGGCCACTTCATTTTTCAGTTTAAAAAAAAAATTTAATAATAAAAAAATTATGTTTCTATTAGGTAAGGATGAATATGTCTATATGCGTATTTTCAGTATTGAGTTAAACGATCGAGCTACATTTTTTGAAAATTAATATCACATGGGCTTTCAGTATTTTATTCTAAATTGTTTGGTTAGCACTTTCAAAGTTTAAGTGTAATGGATGAGGACATTTTATCAGTCCCCAATGGAGTAACACTAGACAATTTTAAATTTAGAGTTTTAAGAACTCAGAAATATAGTTAAAAATACTATCTGCTGGTTCATTGACACTTTTGTAAAAATCAAGAAACTTATGTTGTAAGCCAGTTAAAAAAAACTCATAAAAAGTACTGTATTGTAATAAAACAAGTTTGGCTTCTTTTGCTTGACGAATCAATCATTACATTAGTGAAAACAACAAATTTTGATCTTTTATTGCCACTATGATGTCCTCCAATATTTTAGGACCCAAAACATTCTCAACGTTGCTTCCGCCTTCGTTCTAACACTCTAGAAGATGGCCTAAGTGAGAATCCAGAAGATGGCCTAACAAGGTAAATATACATAAAGTAACAGTAAAATTATAAAAAAACTTTGTTTTCTTTATTTTTTCCATTAATCTTATTAAATCGGTTATCTGCGTAAAGTAACAACAGATTAACATTATGTGATTTGTCCATTTTATTCATTTGAAAAACATTTTTATTGAATACTTGTTTACAGTGAAGACCTTGCCTGCTTATCTATTCGTAAACTAATCAGCAGTTAATTCGTGTAAAATTATTTTCATCACAATCGGCTATAATTAATCTTTTGGTAGAGTGGTAAGGGTATCATATCTTAAACCTATAAATCCTACAATCGTTATAGATAAATTTCATAAAACAATATTTCAAAAAAATCTTCAGCAAACACTTTGAGTTTCACACTTTAATGTCTTGATACCTGTTACATCTAAAGTTTAATAAATCAACAGTCATAGCTCAACAATAATCAAACTACGCAAAACCAATATATTTAACAGACAAGTTTGTTTAATTTCTCCTACTTAATGAAATCACAAAATGGTAAGATTTAATAATAAACTAAAAATTCTAATTAAAATCCTCGTTTTAATTCCGTATAATATTTTTGTCAAAATCAATAAATCCAATTTTTTCAATAACAAAAGGAGTAATTTATTTACAACGGAAAAATATATTTAAATATAAATTAACAACGGATATATACTTTTACAATATGCATAAAATTCTTCTATTCCTTTTTTCCAAAAGTAATTCATTCACTACCAAGAAAAAAACATATTTAAACATAAATAAACAACGCACATACATATACTTTTACAATATTCATTAAATTATTTTACTCCTTTATCTCAAAAAACGAAACAAAATGTTTTACTATAATCTATTTATGACAAATTGAAGTATCCTCAAAAACAAAACACAAAATAAAATTTTTCTTCAAATACTTTTTCATTGATGTAATATTTTTTATTTCATTGTTACTGTACTACTATACATATAAATATATAAAGCCGATGTTTTAACAACTCGTTTTTAGGACCTAGATTGTTAGTTAATTAATTGTTGAATCACTAATTTCCAAATGAATGATAAACAAAACAAAACTACCAAGTACCTACGCCTATTATAAAAAATAATGTAAAATTATCATTCCTTGATATCATAAGGATATTGTTGTTCTATTTATAATTTTTCCAAATAATAACTCACATCAAATACCAAATTTTTCAGCAAAATATTTTTTGTAGGGATTAAAATACAAATATACACATACAAATATTTATCAATAAAATAATTTTTTAATTATTCCTTTTAAATTTTGATAAAATATTAAATAACTATAGCTCAAAGCTCTTTAGATTTTTCATTGTATACCCAGTAAAAGTGTTATACCAGATTTACTAATAACTTACTATTAACGCGTTATAGTAACAAGACCAAGACAAACCCAAGACCGCTCGAACAAAATGTCCCACCTCGTCTTGTATAACAAGTATAGGGTTTGTCTGGTAAGACGTGTCTTTTAGTTGTCTAGTCAGACATGTCTTTAGTTTGTCTTGGTTAACCTAAACCACAAAGCAACCTTGTTATATAAATATTGATTTTTGTAAATAAAATACATTTTTATAATTTTAAGTTTTCATTGACTAAATAAATTAATAGATATAAATATATATTATTTCTTAAAGAACTTATTAAAACAATAATACAACAATTAATATTATTAATATTACAATTCCATATTTTATCAAATAATATAATCTGCAAAACTAAAATGGCATTAAATTAAACTAAAAGAAATACATATATAATTTTCTTAATTTTAAACATATCAACATTTAATTCATTTGAATACTTACATTTATAGAATAATACTTACAACTATTGTATATTTTCCTTATTAATTTTTAAAATAAATTTGACTTATTCAATAACAAACATAAACTTTAACATGATTTAATTATGAAATGGCCGACATATATATTATAAAGTCGTAAAAAACATTGGTTCAAACCATATATTCTTGAAATTAGTTTTGATCTTTTTCATATCATGCGATGGCGCTATAAGAGATATATGTCTATCTCGCTTCCTCTAATGCACTCTTATGAATGACAACAAACTAAAGACCTGTTACAATAGTAACAAAAAATCTAGTGGGTAGTTGAAGTATTTTCAGCAACATTTTGCAAATAATTTTTTAAATCAAGAAAAGAAAACTACTTTTTTTACAAGCCTTTGAAAAAAGCAAAATCCATACAAAATTGCACTGTTTTCACAAAAATGTTTTCTATTTTTCTAATTTTAGCTTTATTTCCTATGTGCTTATAAGCTAGAAACACAACACGGGCGAAATTGTGCGACGACGACGTTAGTAACATTAGAATATACAGGATACATACATGTCAAACACGGAGAAAATTTAGATTCTATTTCTAATTTATCGTCGGCGATGATTATTGCTAGATGTCAATTTTATTTTTATTTGGCTGCAAGGATGTTTTTTAATATATATATATTATTGTGACAGTGCCGCCAACTTAAAAATATGATTTTCTGATGTTTTCGCGTTTCTGATGTTGTAATCGTTTTGTTTTGAGTTGTCAACTGAATTTTCAGTTTATGTTCAAAGTTTGGTTTTATTCATTTATATTTTTTCATAATTTGTATTTTGTATTTTATTTTTAAAATTAGTTATTAGTAGAAAAATTATTATTATTTATTTATTAGTAAAAATTAGTTATTTTTAAAATTGAAATTTGTAATATTCATTTTGACAAACAATAAAGTATTTTATTTTATGCAATTTTATTTTTGACAGCTTTTCACGCTGACGCCTTTGTTGTGGTTACAACAGCGAAATTGTAGACGTTTTTTTATCGTCCGACGTTATCGTCCGTGTTGTGTTTCTACCAGGGCTGGAAACCGGTTTTTCAAAACCACAACTAAAATGGCAAAACCAGAACACCACACCAAATTAGAAAAACCAAAACCGAAACTATAACCTCGTTCTAAAAATGATCAAAACCGGAACCAAAACCACTTTTTAAAAATTATCAAAACCAAAACCATAACCGAAACCAAATTTTAAAAATCATCAAACCAAAACCGAAAAAAAAACCAAATTTTAAAATAAACGATACCAAAATCAAATCTAAAAATTTAGTCAAGTTCAATAATATTGTTAAAAATTAAGACAACAATAAAATGCAACAACAAATACTGCCGTGCTAAACACAGAGGTGGTTGCTTACTTTTTTGTCAAAAATCCATTACGAATCTTACATGATATAAAAATAGTCGATGGATATTTTTTTCATATAATTAAAACATTTACATATTTTCTTTTTTCATCAAAAAATTATTCTATAAAGATGTCGTATCTTAATATTTGTCAATTACTATAACAATTAGCTGTATCTATCAATTCCTAAGCTATTTCAGTCGTAACTTTACAGTCTTACAGTTATTATACTGTCTCTCAATAACTTTCCAACCCAAAGTATGACTTACCGATCAGTTGAACAGTAAAAATGATTTAGGGCCATATCGACAAACCCAACTAAAATCGCAACTACAACTAAAGTGTCAGTTTTGGTATTTTTAAACCACATTAAATCGTCAGTTTTAAATGTAGATTAAAGTTGTAGTTGCAGATTTAGTCATGGATATCGGTGATTAAATTTGCACTTACAATTGACGGTTAAAATTCGATGATGTATTTTTTTAAATCAATACGTTTTCAAATAATATTTTATAATAAAATGTTTTGAAACATTAACATAAATATGTATTTCAATTGTGTTCTTTATAAAAATTCTTAATAATTGAAAACTCTAAATAATTGTTAATCTTGCAAATCAATATTGTTTTGTGTTGTATTTAAGTTTTCTTTACTATAGTTACATTATTATTAATATTGCAATAAATTTTAATACATAATTACTGATTTCTAATTATTGCTGTGTTCTAAAAATTATAGTTTTAAATCACGTTTAAGAATACCATCAAAATCTCAACTAAATTCGTAGTTTTAATGTGGTTTAAAAATACCAGTTTTGAACATCAATTTCGAAAAAACTGTGACTACAACTAAAAGTTGTAGTTGCGTCTGTCGATATGGCCCTTAGTGATTATGTTTTTAGTGTGATTTTTGTTAATATTTGATTAATTTGGCTTTGCAAATTATTGTTGTTAGAAATAACATTTCGAATATAAATTTAAAGTTAATGTTTTAAAATTTTAAATTTATTTTAAATTCTTTTATTTGAATAGCAATGAATAAAATAGTAAACAAACCACGCCCACCAAATTTTTTGTTACTTGTAACATGTTATTAGTCGGTTACCATGCGTAAGAGTCCATTAGTTAAAGCGAGACAGACTATTATTTCTCATAGCGCCACAGCATATTTTAATAAATGCGATAGAAATCAAAACTATATTTCTAGTTTTCTGTAAATGTTTGTTCAGCTTAAATGTCAATCTACTGAATACGCGTGAACACGTAATTTAAATAATTAAATTTTGATTAGCAAATTGTAATAACAGGTTGTAAGTATTATTTTTTACATTATTGTACTATATTTTTGCTTATTTATTTATTTATTGTCCTTCCACCATAGCTTCACATAAACTAACCAATAATTATAAAAGCTGCTGTGGAAAAACATTAAACTGGTTCAAACTTGTAACGTCTATAACGAATCGTCTTCATCACAATTCACAAGAATGGTGTGTTTCAAATATTAAATGTAAAACCATGTAAACTAAATAAAATTAAAATTACAAAATTTTTATAACATATTTCATTTAACCTGCTAAATAAATTAAAATAACAAGGTTATTTGGCAATATAATAGGTTGGAAAAAACAAACTAAATACCAGTCTGGCCAGAAAAACTACAGACTAGTCTTGCAAGACAAACCCTATACATGTCTTGCAAGACGAGCTGTGACATTTCTTTGGAGTTGTCTTGTGCTCTTATAACCCTTGTTATAATAACGCGTTGCAAGTAAATCTTTGGTGAGTCTGGTGTAACACGTTTGGTGGGCGGTAGCAAGTTCGCCTTGTCATATCTTGAAATGCTCTAGGCGCTACGCAGAAATGAAACACTTTACCCTATTTACCTATAAACCAAAACCGAGACCAAAACCAAATTTTGACGTTTAGAAAAACCAAAACCGAAACCAAAACCAAAATATGTTGCATAGTAAAACCAAAACCGAAACCAAAACCAAGATTTATTATCTAGAAAAACCAATACCGAAACCAAAACCATAATTGGCCATTGAGAAAAACCAAAAACCAAACCATTACAAAAAATTTATGGTTTCCAGCCCTGGTTTCTACCTATAAGATAAACGATCAAAACTGTCCCTTTTACTAAATTTTCTTAATTTACGATAAAAATAATAAAAAAAAATCCACTCGCGCCTAAGTTAAAGTAATCTTGCCCTAAGCATAAATAAAACAAAACAAAAAACGTAAACAACCAAGGTAAAACGTACCGTTTTATCGACACATACATTCTATTGAATTGAATTGACTCACTAAATAAATTATAAAACGCATTCATTATGTATTCAATATTTGTTTTTTGACAGTCTGTCGTTGATCAGAGTTCATCGTGCTCATATGTATTTTTGATTCAATAAAAACAAAGCAACTTTTATTTTATCAGCAGTAAAACTATTGTGTTTTATTTCATAATTATTTATTATAGATCTCTGAAATAGAACAACAGGTTATAGGCCCGGATTACGCAAATAATAAATAATTAATCAGTGATTAAAAATAAAACACATTCTATTTAATTTAAAAAGCCGTGTCGCCGTACCGTGAAATTAAATAAAAGAAAAAGAAAAGTGAAAATTATTCAACAAGCCATCTCGTCGTAGTGTACGTTGAATAAAAGTAAAAAGAACAGAAAATTTTAATTTAAATTTAATACTCGTAGTGAAATTATTTTGTGTATATGAAAATCAATTTTTAAAAGGAGAAAATTGATACAAAAGCGATTTCATAACAATTAAAAGTGAATTTCATCATAGTCAACAATTATTACGTCGTAGCAAACGACGCAGTGAAACAAAGAAAAATTGTTTACAGTTATTCAACACAAGCAGTGTGTGTGATCTAGAATATTCGATTGTCGTCGAACAGTGAATAAATTTTTATTTCATTAGCAAAATGCATAAAAAGGAAGAAAGTTTTAATTTTTCTGGTTATAAATTTGATGGAACAAATTTTCGATTATGGAAATTTCAAATTGATGCTTATATGAAAGCAAATGATTTAACCAAAATTATTGCAGGTACAATACCGGGTGCCAATGCAAAGGCTGAAGAAATTTCATCATACGATAGAAAGGATGGCAAGGCTATGAGTGCTTTAATACAGTCATTAGATTTAGAACGTGCAAATATTGTCTTATCATGTAAAACGGCACATGAAATGATAACTAAATTAAGCAATATTTATGAGAAAAATTCTGATATTCGAGTGATGAATTTATATGAAGAATACTTTTCGCTAAAAATGAAAGAAGATGAATCAGTCACTAGTTATGTTACAAAATGTAATACATTAGCATCTGATATTGAATCACAGGGTAAAAAGTTGTCGGATAAATTGAAAATGGTTCGTATTATCAGCAGTTTGGCATCAAGATTCAACAATTTTAAAACTGTTTGGTACAATGTAAAAGAAACGCGTTCACTTGATACATTGATGTCATCATTACAACTTGAAGAAGATAATTTGAAGAAGAATGATGCAGAAGAACGATGCAAGAATGATGCAGGAAATTCGAATGTGGCTTTTGCAGCAAAAACAAAGTCAAAATTCAAACAAAAGGAACGTGTAAGCATTGATGAATTAAAGAAACGAACTAAATGTAAAATCTGTGGAAAGATTGGTCATTGGGCACGGGAATGTAAAAATAATCAACAAAATCAAAGTCAAGCTGAAAGTACATCAAGGCAGAATAACAGTAAAGATAAAAAAGAAATGGCTTTTATTGCAAAAGAAAATTCAAACAAATATGATGCAAATAATGTTTGGATAGCTGACTCAGGTGCATCAAGTCACATGTCTTATCGTTTGGAATGGTTTTCAGAATATCGCAAATATACTGAGAAAAAGGTGGTTCAAATAGCAAATAATGAACAATTGGCAATTCAATAATGAAATGAAATAATGAACAATTGGCAATTCATGGTATTGGAACGATTTTAATTGAAGCGAGAATTAACAATCGGTGGGAGCCAAGACGATTAGAAAATGTTCTATATGTTCCAGAACTGAAACAAAATTTGTTTTCAACAGCAGAAGTAGCTAACAAAGGTTTCGATGTGTTGATCACCAAAGATGGCGGTAAGTTAATTAATATTAATAAAGAAATAGTGGCTGTCGGTAGCAGAGACGAACGTAATCAAATAAGAATGGGGTTTCGTCAACGTATTGATGAATATGCAAATGCAGCGGCTGTATCCCTTCAGCAATGGCATCGACGTTTAGGCCATATTAATGTTGACACAATCAAGAAAATGTGCAGCGAAAATTTGATAAATGGTGTATCTTTATCAAACAGTGAAAATTTCTTTTGTGAAGATTGTCAACTTGGTAAAATGACTAGAGCAACGCATAAATCAGCAACTGAACGTTCAACTGAAAAAGGTGAATATCTACATATAGATCTTTGTGGTCCAATGGAACAAGAAGGAATCAATGGTCAACGGTACTTTATGCTTATCAAGGATGAATTTACGAGGTTTAGGTACGTATACTTTTTACAATCAAAGGATCAAGTATACACTAATCTGATTGATTTTATTACTTTGGTACACAATTCAACTGGAAATCGAATTAAAAATGTACGATTCGATAATGGACGAGAATTTGTTAATAAAAATATCATCAAGCTGTTATCGAAAAATGGTATTACATGGAAACAAATTTCAGCATATACTCCAGAGCAAAACGGACGTATTGAAAGAGAAAATAGAACGGTTCAAGAAAGTGCAAGAACAATGTTAATCGCTAGTGGTTTAGAAAAATATTTATGGCCTGAAGCAGTACGAACAGCAGTCTATATATTGAATCGTACAACAAACAAAAGATGTATTGGTAGCACACCATACGAAAAATGGTTTGGTTCTAAACCAGAATTAGGTCATGTTAAGATTTTTGGTACGGAATGCTTTATGCAAATTCCAAAACAATTTAGAATGAAGTGGGATCCAAAAGCAAAGAAAGTATTTCTAGTTGGATTCGAGCCCACCACCAAAAACTTTCGTTTATTTGATCCAGAAAAGAGAAAAATCATTGTTGGTTGTGATATTCGATTTAACGAATTTAAATCAAATACATTTGTGATCAATGATAATGACAATAATGAAGAAAGTACTGTCGATAACACGATCAATGAACAACAAGATGTTGTAAATGAAGATATTAATCAAGATCAAGAAGCAGACTTAAATGAAACTCATAATCATCAATCGCGCAATGATTCAATATTAACTGGGGATGATGATGATGAAACTGAAACAAGAAATGGTTGTAGCAATGCAAGATATGAACTTCGAAAAGAAATAAAAGCGCCAGATCGGTTAATTGCAACAGGATATTCAGCAGTTGTTGCTGAACCATTAAATTATGAAGAGGCAATTAGTTCATGTGAACGAAATCAATGGTTAAAAGCAATTGAAGAAGAGCTGGGTTCACTAAATACAAACAACACATGGAAAATAGTAAAGCGACCAAAAGATGCAAATGTTATCGGATGTAGATGGGTTTTCAAATTGAAGCCAGGTTCAAATGGCATGAGATGCAAGGCTCGTTTAGTGGCAAAAGGTTATTCACAGCGTGAAGGCATTGATTTCAATGAAACTTTTTCGCCAGTCGTTAGATATGAGACAGTTCGCGTTATACTTTCAATTGCAGCAGCAGAAGATTGGGAGATAATGCAATTTGATGTAAAGACGGCATTTTTATACGGCGAATCAAATGAGAAAATCTACATGAAGATTCCAGAAGGAATTGAAGTCAGTAATGAAGATGAGGTATGTGAATTAAAGAAAAGTCTTTATGGATTGCGACAGTCTTCGAGATGCTGGAATGAAAAATTCACTGCTCTTCTAAAAGATTTCAAAATGAAGCAATCTCATGCGGATAATTGTATTTTTAAAGGTGAAATAAATGGTCATGTAGTGATTTTGGTTCTTTATGTTGACGATGGTTTATTGTTATCGCCAAATGTTGAAGCAATGAAGATTATAAAGAATCATTTATCAAAGAATTTTCATATTACTGAAGGATATGAAAATCATTATGTTGGAATAGAATTTGAAAGAGATCGTAAGAATAAAAAGATTTTTATTCATCAAAAGGATTATGTCAAAAAACTGATCAACAAATATGAAATGGGTAATTGTAACAAAGTTTCTACGCCAGCTGATGTTAATGTGACTTTAAGTAAATCACAAGAAAAAGAAAATGAACCATTTCCGTATAGACAAGCAGTTGGTTCATTGTTATTTGCAGCAAGAATATCAAGACCACACATTTCATATGCAGTGGGAGCTGTTAGTCGATATTTGGAAAATCCAAGTTCATCGCATATTAATGCAGTCAAAAGAATTATTCGATATTTGAAAGGAACAATTGATTATGGTATCGAATATTGTGGTTCAACAGTAATATTGACAGGTTATACTGATTCAGATTATGCTAGAGACATTGATAACAGACGTTCTACTACTGGTTATGCTTGTTTAGTGAACAATGGAATTGTTACTTGGAAAAGCTGTTTACAGAAAACAGTAGCGGCTTCAACAACAGAAGCAGAATATATTGCAATAGCTGAAGGAACCAAAGAAGTACTATGGTTAAGACAATTGTTGAAAGATGTTGGTTATGAGCAAAATGGTCCGACAACAATTTATATCGACAATCAAAGTGCAATTTTGTTAACTAGGAACGCAGAATTTCATCAAAGAACGAAGTACATCGATGTTGAATATCACTTTACAAGATATCATATCAAGCGAAATGATATTGTTCCGGTTTATGTGTCAACAGATGATCAACTAGCAGATGTGTTTACCAAGCCGTTGGTAAAACAGAAGTTCAACAGGAATATCGAACTGTTTGGAATGAGAGATTTAGTGATCAATTAGTGGGAGTATTGAATTGAATTGACTCACTAAATAAAACGCATTCATTATGTATTCAATATTGTTTTTTGACAGTCTGTCGTTGATCAGAGTTCATCGTGCTCATATGTATTTTTGATTCAATAAAAACAAAGCAACTTTTATTTTATCAGCAGTAAAACTATTGTTTTTTATTTCATAATTATTTATTATAGATCTCTGAAATAGAACAACACATTCAAAACATTTTGACGAAAAACTGATTTTTTTCAAGTTTAATGGGTGCGTTCATACTATTTTTAGTACAGAAAAATCATGTTTCTTTTTATCGCAATTTGTTTAAACACTACATAGGACTATTGTCCAAACTCCAAAACCCCATTTATGTGTTCGAGATCAGGGTTTCGATAATGTTGTTGCCCCATCAAACAATTTCACGTACGTACCCAAAAGTATACGATTTTGCACGGAATTCAATACCAATTTTTCATTTATGTATGAGATGTATATGAGCTACGAATTAAAATCAAAGTTTATCTCAAGCTATTGACGATTGGAGGAAACTTCTGGTGGTAAGAATCAGAACTAATACTCCAATATAAATTTTGACATTTAGTTCATTTTTGTATTGACGATTGGAGGAAACTTCTGGTGGTAAGAATCAGAACTAATACTCCAATATAAATTTTGACATTTAGTTCATTTTTGTATACATTCTAAAATTTGTGTTTACATTAGTAAGTTTTCAAGCCGAATAATAATAATTTAATCTAAATCCAAATGAAATATGCATTTATAATACTTCTGTTTTTCCAGGTGTTTTGTTACAATTACAGAAAAACTGCCAGAATTGTATATAAAAAGAATATTAAAACAGCCATCACGGCAACACAAAATCCAGTTCACAAAAGAACTTGGATATTACATTGTGGGGTAAAATAAAAATTTAAACTAAATCTAATTGAAATATACATATATAAAACTTGTGTGTTTCCAGGTGTTTTGTTAAAATTACCAGAATTGTACATAAAAAGAATATTAAACGTATTATCCTGATGAATGGAAAGACGATGTAAGAATCGATGCTTTGTTCGCTCCATTCAGAGTTCGAACAATAAATCCTGTTAATTGCGATTCTAAATTAAAATTTTGGAAAAATGCCATAACAAAATATTGTTTGTATAAAGGGGAAAGCAAAATAAATATAAAAGAATTGAAAAATGCATTTCAGCGTAATAATAAAATTCCTTATGTATTTCTAACGGTATTAGAGGATATGTTTCAGAAAGAGGAAGTTAAATTAACAAATGATTTCATGGAGATTCGACAATATACATGGAGTGGAAAAAGGGTTTTAATTCGTTGATAAAAAAGTATTTCAAAGAGTCTCAATAAATTTAAAAATTTAATGATACAAACAAAAGATGATTTCACAGAATATGTTAAAGGTGAGTTTTTATTTAAGATTCTGTTGTCTCGAGGTTTAATTTCTATTCTTATTTGTAGAATCAATCAACAAAAATCCAAAGGGAAATGGAATATTTAATCGAATCTGTTATGTTCTTAGCCGATGCAATCGAAAAGCTTACCAATTCTAATTTAGACTTTAAATTAACAAATGAAGGTACTTGTTAGCAATTCAACAGTTAGAAAACGAACAGAGTCGATAGATAATTACTCAAAAGTTATAATAAAATTCGGTGCCACCGCACAAAAAGTCACACCAATCAATGAGCTTGAACGTTCTATTTATAATCTAGAGAAAACAGAAAAACATTTATTGAAAATTATTGATGAAATTGAAAATGAATTAAAAGATTTAGACATAAAAATATGAGGGTTGATTAGAGATGGCAAACGAAATTCAGCGAAATTTCATCTTCGTTAGATCAAATACAAATACTCCAATCTCGAATTCAAGATACAACAAGTGATGCTAAAGTGTTGGAAGCTTTTAAAATTGGTTCTAAAACTATCAAAAATTTGCTTTCTGATTCGGGAATTACGCTGGATAGCGTTGATGAGGCATTGGCAGATGTCCAAGAAAAGTATGAGGTACAGGATGATATCTAATCAACGTTGGGCGGTGGTAACACATTTAATATAATTGATGTTTCTATTCTGAAAAAAGAATTAGAGGAATTGTTATTAGAAGATGCCTTCCCTGATGTTGTACTGTCTGATATTAATAAAAACGACGGAAATGAAATGGAGAAACCAAAGGATGCAATATTAAATATGGATGACTCGATAGAACGTCGTATGAATGAATTAAGAATTGAGTTTGGTGATAGATGTTTCTTTTTTTAAAAAACAGCCTCAGTGATGATAATTATCTCCTATACTGATGTAACATCCCTTTCAAATATTCAAGCAATAAACAGGAACTAAATTAGATTAGCACCAAAATAAAAAGCAATGGCTGATGACGCCCATACAGCGTGGTGATTTAATTCTAACAAGTATCATATATCATTTACCTCACCATCAAATAATCGGGAAAAAAATGTGAAAAACGTGATTGATTGATTGATTGTATTTTATTTAGTAATTAATTACCAATATTATAGTTACATTATTTATAATTAATATTCATAAATTAGTTAAAGAGCAAAAAACAAAATGTAAATATACCACATTAAACAAATAAAATTTTTGATAATAAAATCGTTTAAATTTGTTGGTTCTTATTCTTCATTTTAACAATAAGTTTCACTAACCCACTTTAACATTTTGAAAGTTGAATGTTTTATTGTTTATTTTTAGTAAGTCATTGTATTTTTAAATTGTTATAAAATTAAAAATATTGTACTTACTTTAATTGAAATTTAATTTTGCCCTCAATTACACAGAAAATATACTTCTGTGGAAAATCTTATATGGGAGTAGTAGTCATAAAACCTGCCACCAGCAGCGCGATTTTTTAGATTCCAATCGTCAATACACTTACAGGCTGATTCCGAGTTAAGAGGTCTTAGCTATGATTATTTTTGTTATGACAATTTTTTTAAGAGGAATATCTTAATTGCGATTCTGTGAACGTTGTCATAAAAAACCTCATAATAACTCTACAAATATATTATGGAGATCTTTCAAACGGCTATTTTTATAAACAAAAGTATTATAAAATGTCATATTTTCTTTTTAAATAATTTAAATACAAATTAAAATACCATATAAATTATTATTAAGAATTATGGATTATATAATAATTTTTTATAAAAATCAAGTTTATGTTTTATAAAATTTTTTAAGGTATCAATAATTTTTGTTTGTGAAAATACCAAACGCCATTTTCAATAATCAAAAATGTATTTTATTTTATAATAATATTTTATATACAATTAACATAAAATTATACCATATATTAATTATTTTGCAATAAATTTGTAAGAAAATAATTATTGTTTTAAAGTTTATATAAAATTTGCAAAATTTTCATAAAACAACATGAGACGTAAAAGTTTGATATTGCAAATATGAAATTTTCAATCGCCATTTTATTTAAAATCAATATATATCAACATATATTTTGTTTTATATTTTTGATTCAAACTAAAATAAAATATTGATTGATTGATTGATTGATTGATTGGACTGTAGGACCAAGCACTAGGCGAGACTCCCGGATTACGGCCGGGCCACTTCCTACAGTCGTTTTACATATAACAATAGGTAAGGATAGGTAGGTAATTGTTAGTTAGGAGTGAACGACCCGGTTACAGACACCTGGCAAATCGTATCTAGCTACTACTGTTACGAGACAATCACAAGGACAATCACCTATACATATAATCTGCAATCGCCAATCAGCAATCCCGTATCTAAAATTTCTCGCCTGCAATCTCCGGTCGGAAACCTGTTATTTATTTAATTTATTAGTATAATAGGACCTGTTATTTAATTTATTAGTATAATAGGATGATGACTAAATTGTAGTCCTCTGCACTCTCCAATCTGAATTCATGTTATTAAAATCAATTAAAGCAAAAAAATTAATTGGTGTCCACCTATTTATATCAACGGAGCAAGCGCCAAATCTATTTTGGGTTTAATAAAAAAATTTCTCGAACGAAGTTAATATAAAAATCCATAACACGGGTTATGGTAAATTAAAAGTATTTCTAGATTCAGTAGATATCCACGCAAAGACAATTAATTTTTTTTTTTTTTTTTTTATTTTTTTTTTTTTTTTTTTTAAAGACCGAAAAGCGGACGCTTTTACGTTCACGTCTAAAGAACTGAGAAAGGAGATACTACTACTTAAAGGAATAAGTGGCGGATATACGGAGGAGGAGATAAAAAATGAAATGTTGGCGGAATGTCCGAATATAAAGTTCTCTAAAATTCAACAATTTACAACTCCCTATACAAAAAGAGCTAACACACAACTGAATATGTACACCTTACAGCTCGAAACAGGTCAAAACCTCAGTGAATTGTTAAACATTAAATACCTGTTTCACCAGAGGATTCATTTCGAGAAACTAAAAAAATAGAAATCATACAATGCTTCAGGTGCCAAAGATTTGGGCATATAAGCCAAAACTGTGCATTTAACAAGAGATGTGTGAAATGTGGAGATAACCATGAAGCAGGCCAATGTGCAAGAGAAAAGGGAAACCAAGAAAATAAACCGGCTGCCTGCATAAACTGCGGCAAGGAAGGTCACCCGGAAAACTACCGAGGATGTGAAGCATTTATTAAATTCAAGAACAACCGGGATATAAACAAAGGAAAGGTAAGAGACCTCCTAAACGCTAGAAAGGAAAGCGTCCTTAGGACCATAAACAACTTCACAACGCCAAACAGATCATTCGCAGATGTTATCAACCCAAATAGAGATAAAAACCCTGACAACAGCGAAAACTACATTTCAGACTTCTTTAATGAGTCCAACAAATTATTCTACATGCCTCTTGGTACTTTGTTAGATAAAATCAACCAATTCTGGCCGAATTACATGAGAATCGAAAACAAAGGTCAAAAAACAGCTGAGTACCTACAATTCATCATTTCTCTTACCCCAAAAATAAATATGAGCTGTAACAATATTTCAATTTTAGCTTTGAACGCCAACTCAATAATATCCAACCACAAACGCCTTCAACTTTTTTGAAACAATTAAACACATCAACCCGACTGCAGCTCTAATCTCAGAAACCCACCTTAATGGCAGACACAAGCTACACCTCGAAAATTTCAACATCATCAGACAAGATAAAAATGTAGGCACAGCAATATTTATAAAAAAGAACATAAAGTTCAAAATTATTCCATTCGAGAGCCTGTCAATATCGGCAACCTTTATAGACATAAATTACATAGATGCTCAAAAGAGAAATCGCTCTCTGATAATAGGGGCCATCTATATCCCTAGTAACCTTGGTCAAGGTATGAAACAGGACCTAGATAACATTTTGAATTTATGTCAGAATAAAGACGAGGTAATCATTGGAGGGGACTTCAATGCCAGAAACAAAAGATGGGGAGATAGCGTAAATAACGTGAATGGCAATCAATTATCAAATATACTTGAGGAACCAGACTGGATGAACTTCGAAATTGTAAACCCACCGGACCCAACGTTCCCGAGATCGGGTTCCTTCATTGATATGTTCTTAATATCGTCCAATTGTCTTCATAAAACGGACAATCAATTAAACTATAAGTGCTCTACTTTACCAGGAATATCTGACCATTTTGCAATACAACTAAACATCACAATTAAAAATTTTAACCCGTTAACAAACACTAAGAACCACATTTTATCTTTCAAACAAACAAACTGGGATACATACAAATCTGACCTAAGCTTTGCCCTCACGAACTTAACTATATCTCACTCGAGCACTCGAGGAGTTTATCTAACGACGAAATTGAAAAAACTATTAATGAGATCAACGTAGCAATTATTAACACAAATCTTAAACATGCCAAACAAATGAGACCTAAGGATTTAAAGTACGCCAATCTATCTGAAGTTGCACAGAAGATGCTCAAATTAAAACAAATCTGGTCCACCAAGCTAAAGAGGATATTTAGCAAACACAAAAACAAAATCAATGCCGAATACAAAGAACTCAAAGCGAGAATCGATTGTCTCAATACCTGCCTAAAAGACAAAATTTCGAGTGAACTAAATACTAACTTCAGACGAAGACTCGAGGCCATCAAACCTTCGCCTCGAGTTTTTAAGGAAATTAATAAGATTACCGTAGGGAAATGCGACAAAATAAATGTATCAAGAGACCCAATCAAAAGAGGTGATAACATCTATATCGACCTAAACGAAAAACTAAACGCGTTTGCCGAATTCTACAAGGAAATATATAAGGAAAAATCCCAACTTATAATCTAAACACAACAAATGAGGTCATAAATTTATGGAATAACATCTCAAGAGACAACGAAAAATAATTGACGGAATTCTCTCAGCAAAACTCTGCGCTGAATCCGGGTAATCTAGAACTCTTCTGTAATACAAAGATTACGTCGGACACAATAAAAGCCCTAAACAATTAAAAAATCGATGGGACCGGACAATATTTCAAACTACTTCATCAGGAAAGGTGTTAAACAACTGGCAGAGCCCCTAACGATCATGTTTGGATAACGGTTTCTTTCCAAATGCATGGAAGATAGCGAAACTTATACCTATCCCTAAAACTAACGCGTCACACGACATCAGAGACTTCAGGCCAATTTCGATGCTCTCAAATATGGGAAAAATTCTGGAAAAATTCTGGAAAAAATAATAATGTTTAAATTGCTTTGATAATTTTGATATCATCCCTGATGAACAGTTCGGATTCAGGAAAGAACACTCTACAGAGCATGCGCTCTTATATCTCCATGACAATATCGTCAAAGGACTAAACAACAGAAAATGCACAGTCTCTTGCACTTTAGACCTCGAAAAAGGTTTTGACCTCACATGGCCGAAAGGTCACATATACAAACTGCACAGGGCCAACACCCCGCCTTACTTAGTCCGCATTATAAAAGTTTCCTCACAAATAGAAAACTTTTTATTGAAATTGATAATCAGAAATCTAACACAATACCAGTGAATTCAGGAGTTCCGCAGGGATCCATACTTGGACCCTGGTTATTTAACACTTATATTCATGACATTCCAACTAGATTGTCCAATAACTCCAAAACAGTTCTTTATGCTGATGACACTATAGTTTTCGCACAAGACGAAAGACCACATCTTGCATTAGATAAGATCTTAAAACACATTACATTCATACAAAAATTCTACAAAACCTGGAGAATAAATATTAATGTCGAAAAATGCCAATTAATTTGCTTTAGAAACTCAAGTGGAAGAGGACACCATCTAGCTGTACGAGAAAGTAAACAATTAACTCTCCAAATCAATAATAGCGAAATCAAAACCGTCGATAAGATCAAATATCTAGGTGTTAATATCCAAAACAAAACTGTTTCAATCAACATATGAGAGCCACTATAAACAAAGCTAAAGGTGCAGCCGCGCTGCTAAAACCAATTCTGTCATCTAACAATGTTGAAAGCAAAACTAAGCTTCTTGTATATAAAACATTAATAAGACCTATTTTAACTTACGCTTGCCCTATCTGGTTCACAATTAGTCCCACAGTAGCTAAGGAACTCCTTGTCTTCGAAAGAAAAATCATCAGACATTGTCTCTCCAAATTTAGAAGGAAAAATAAAAAATATATACACAACAAGATTATTTATAAAGATTCGGGAATAACCCCTATTCTTCAATACTCTTACAATCTAGCCGTCACTAGACTAAAAAGACTACAACATCACCCCAACCCTCTTATGAGGAGCATTTACCACGACAATGTCACAACTCCACTGGAAAACGGTACCTACTACGTGTCACCGATCAGTTTAATAAACACAGAATCTCTCGTGTCTTTGCAAGCTAATAACTGCCTAAATCTTAATAAATTCTACGAATCGAAAAATACCAGTCACTTGAGAGGTTAAAGTACACACCCTGGCTTCGTGCTCCGTGATCTGAATAGGCGTGCACCAACCAATCTAAATTAGTACAATACTTTATTGTTCCCTGTAAATATGTAAATAAATTAGTTTTGGTTTTAGGTAGTTCATAAACAGCGCTCAAATGCTGAAAAAAACGTTTCATATAATGCCCTGAGCAAGCATAAATTTTTCTAGTAAATAAGATACAGTTCATAATAAGTTGAATTAGAGAAAATACTGTAAATTGAATTAAAACAATTTTCATATATCAAAAAATCAATTTTTGAAAAACGGTAGCACTTGACAGTTCTTGTCAGTGTATCCAACATATAAAACCAAACTATGTTTAGTTTTTTTTTTTTTAGTAACCGCTGTAAAATATACTTGTAAAATGAATGTTTCTCAATAAAGGAATTGAATTGAATTGAAATTAACAAAATTCAACACTCAATTTCAGTGTCAGCTTCACAATTCAAACAAATTTTATATATATTTTTGAACACACTAAAGCAATTTGACAGTCTTTATAAACATGTATAATCACAAAAATAACTTATTGAAAACAAAACAAACAATTGAACGATTAATTTATATATAACAAACTACATTGTATTAAAACATATACCTGATAAAACTTTGTAGTATAAAAATGTTGATTTTTCTGTAGTTGTTGGTAATCCACTTTGATATTTTCTCATTGTAATTCCATCATGATTTTCTGTATCATTTTTTATTACAACAATATCATCATTAAAACTGTTTGAATTACATAAATCACATTTTTCCTCAAATTATTAAGATAATAATATGATATTATTCAATAAATAAAATAACCAATAAATTATTAATAAATGAACAAGAGAAAATTTAAATATTTATTTTGTTTTATATTAATTATATTAAGAGCAAAAATTTACACGTCTATTCACGATGAAATCACTTTCTCCTCCTCTTGATTCAAACTAAAATAAAATATAGATAATTATTATAAATTTTATAACAATTACATAAATAATTCATAATTTATTAATATAATTTTTCATACAAGAATTCAAATAAAACATATGAAACTTTAAGTTATGATGCTTAAGATGACCATGTTTGATGGTCTTACGTTAAGAGGTTTTTTTTGACATCTCACAATTGTGACTACATACAGAATCGCATTTAAGAGGTTTTATTCTTAGCTAAGAGAAAAGTCTTTGCTATGACTATTTTTACATCTGTGAGGGTATGTCAGAATCAGCCTGTTATTATAATAATTTAAATTCCAGCAAAAATAATAAGTTTCTTTACGCATCGCATTGCGTCATAAATATTTTGTTTAAGTAATTGAGAAACAACATTAATACTTAAAGCGCGCCTGGCGGGAAAAATGGGAAGAAAAATATCTGGATTTATAAAAACGTCTGTTCAACGTAGTTTTTTAGAGTTGTCAAATTGTTGTTCTTGAAAATTAAGGTTTTTTGACACGCGATTTTTGCATTGTAATATTGAGAAAATCAATTTACGCAAAAGCATTGTTAAATACTCCAGATGTATAAACTAAAGATTTCTATTTATTATTTAACTAAATAATCATAAGTATAGTAGAATTTTTTTGCCAGCGAACACAAAATTTGTTTGTTATGCGCATATTGTTTGCACATGCGCATGCACATGCGCATATTGTTTGCACATTCAGTGTCTCGATAAAAATATTAAAAAAAACTATTGGGGTCCCACTGAAATGGACAAAAAAAATGCATAAAATTTATAAATTACTATTGAAATTCAACCAATTATAATAGAAACCCAAAAACTAGTAGAAATATTAATGATTTGGTAGGAAATATAACAAAATTTTGATAATTAAAAATAATTATAATAAAAATAACGACGCCTATGGAAACAAATATCACAACAAACAAATGGTACGAAATAGAAGTAGAAATTTAACTAATATAATTGTTTTGAAAATAAATTTATCCCAAAATAAATAATACATCTCTGTTTTACTTTTTGTCTCATCTTTTATCTCTTGCTGCGTCGTAGCTGTCAGAAATTCGCTGGCAAAAAAATTCTACTATATATTCATCGTTGTTGTATAAAATAAATTGTAGCTTGTCATCAATAAAAAAACTATTAATACGCAGAAAGCAATGTACAATAATTTAATGGAAATAAAAATATATTTTTTGTAATGTCAAAACGTGTCTCGAAGTTTTCAATAAAATAAATGAGCTGATTTGTTGGATAACGAAAAATACGGTGCAAATTTAGATGATATATTATATTTAAAAGAAAATGGTGAACAGGTTGCCCTAATTCACCATTAGGAAACTCCATCAGAAATGCTTTTGAACAACGCTTCTAGCAGTCACCTCCATAGAATCAAATGCAGCTACCAAAAATTATATTAAGTAATTTAATAAATAAACGATCAAAACAATTTAAAAATTTGTTTAATTTCCACTAGATTTTTTGTTACTATAGTTGTGGCGTATATTAAAGCTAAAAATTTAAAATCTTAATCTAGTAGATGAAAAAAATGTAAAACAAAAGGTTAGTTTTAAGTTTCTTTTTAATGTTGTTGTTGTTGTAGTGACGGTGCGGTGCTACTCCTCCGGCTCCATGTCCAGATTCAGGAACTCTGCTACTGCTCTTGGGCGGTACCACAAATCTTCCTTCGTCAAGTTGGTTGGTTTTCCTGGACAATTAAATAGGTGGTCTGCATCATGTGGCGTGCTCTCACATATGGGACGCTTGTCAACAATGTTGTGGTCAATTCGGTTCATGTAATTGTTTAAGATGCGTGACCAACCGGATCTTAACTGCGCTAGAGTGGGTCTAGTGCTGCGCGGTAGTTTGACCTCTTCCGCAGCGACCTGTGGCGGCTTACTCTGGAGGACTCATTTGGAGCCTAGTTCTTTAGTGTTTCCTCAACAACCCTCGTGTGTAGCGTTCTTAAGCCCGTTTTATATGTAAGCTCGTCAATGTTGTTCGTTATTTCGCTGCCTCTGACATCACTCAAGAAGCATTTCGCAGTACGCCTTATGTCTCTGGGTGGTGTGGTTGTTGATAGGGTGTTATTGCAGGGATGTTGCTCTTTGTGACAAGCCCATAGATATTGTTTGGTGAGCATTTCATTGTGTTGACGGAACGGCAATATGTTACATTCCTGGTGCAGGTGATCTCGATGAGCCATCATATGACATCCGGTTGCTGTTCGCAACGCTGCGTTTTGTGTTACTTGTAGCTTATTCCAGTGGGTGTCAGCGACTTGAGATGTCCATATGGGTGCAGCATAATTCAAAATAGGTCTTCCTATTGCTTTGTATATTGTTATAATTGTTTCTTTATCTTTCCTCCATGAACTGCCAGCCAGTGCTTTCAGAGCATTGTTTCTATTTTCAATCTTGCGTTCACCTGTTGAGCATGTGCATTGAATTTAAGTAGTGGGTCGAATGTGACCCCCAACAGTCTCGGATTTTTGACCGTGGGAATAAGCACGTTGTCAATGCAAATGTTGAGTGTTGTGTTCACCCTCTTCGTCTATGTGGTGAAAAGTGTAGATGTAGACTTTTCGGTAGAAAGTATTAGTTTTCTGGTTTTAAACCACTCGTTCAGGATGTTAAGGTAGGTGTTCAGAGCATTAGTGAGTTGTTCCAGGTTATTCCCTGTTGCAAGCACCGTGCAGTCGTCTTCGTATGACGTGATGGTTATTCCTTCTGGTGGTGTAGGTAAGCTGCTTAGGTAGAGATTGAACAATGAAGGTGAGAGAACTCCACCTTGTGGAACTCCTTGTTTGAGCACTCTCATCTTAGATTTGGAGTTACGGAACTCAACGAATGTTTGTCGGCCTCTTAGGTAGTTGCACAACCAGCGTTTTATTAAATCTGGCAGGTTGGTGTTGAATATATCATTTAATAGTTCAACGTGCGACACTGTATCGAATACTCTTGATAGGTCGAGCGCAACTAATATTGTTCTGGCACAAGGTTGTTTTTGGTTTAATCCATCACTGATTTGGTCTTGTATCTTGTGAAGAGCGGTGGTTGTACTTGCGGCGCCAAATTGCAATATCTGGATAACCGAGGTAACAGAAGCGCTTCAATCAGTTTTGCAGCCGATGAAAGGACGGAGATCGGTCTGTAAGATTCTCCCTTCTCTTCAGGTTTTCCAGGTTTCAAGATGGGGCTTATTCTAGCTGTTTTCCAGATGTTTGGTATCTGAAGAGTATTTAGCGATGTGTTGAGTGTAGTAGTGAGAAAGTTCAATCCTTTGGGTCCAATATGTTTTAGCATGATGGCTGAGATGCCGTCCGGTCCAATAGCTTTTGATGGCTTTGTTTTCTTTATAGCATTCTCAACTTCTTCTTCGGTGAATGTGATATCTTCTAGATGTTCAGTGTTTACTTTGCGCAGATGTCTCAACACTAACCGTGTTTTCTTTTCATGTTTACTTGGCTTTTCAGTAAACTGTGTGTTAAATTTGGTCGCGCATTTCCTTTGGTTTTCGGTTGGGATATCATAGAAGGAGATCATGCAGTTATTATCCGGTTGTCGGGGATGCGTTAAGCCTTTTATGACCTTCCAGAGACTTTTGCTTGGGCCAAAGTTTGACTTACTCACTAGCTCTCTCCATTTATTGCGTTTGTGTTCCGTAACTAACTTATTTATTTGGTTGTTTAATTCTTTAATTCTAGTGTCGGCTGGATCTGCTTTGCGAATATCATCTCTTAATGTTGAGAGAGCACAAGCTTCCTGTGGGAAGTTTGGTTGCATCTTTTGTATTCTGCCAGCTGGAATGAAGCGAGATCTGGCTTTGTAAAAAATTTCTCTGAATTTTTTCTCCCCAGAGAGGGCGTCAAGTGGTAAAAATTGCTTACTGAATTCTTTCTCAGTAAAATTTGTAAAATTTTGTCAGTCAGCTTTGTTAAAATTAATATATGTCTTTTTCTCGGACTTTATTTGGTTAATTGAACGGCTTAAGGTGATTATTATCGGCACGTGGTCTGATCCTAATGCGATATCAGTTCCCCATTCAGCAATTGGCATTAGTGACATGCTGGCAAGGGAAACATCTGGAGAAGAATATGAGTTATTTGTTACCCTTGTTGGTTGTGGTTCGTTGAGGACTCCAAAGTTGGAGCCGTCAATTCGATCAGCAATGCTTTCACCTCGTGAATCAGTGTTCAAGTGTGAGTGCCATAGATCATGGTGAGCATTCACATCTCCGAGAATTAGACAGTCTTTAATATAAAATAGGTGTCCTATGGACGGCTCATAACCTCTATCACAGCTGCTTACAGGTGGTATATAAATATTGACTAGTGTTATCTCCGTGTTTCCGGATTTCATTATGATACCCAGTTGTTCTAGGTGATTATCAGTTCCCGGTACTGCTGGTAATGTGGTTGTACGGAAGATAGCGGTTTTGTGAATGATAAAGGCAAGGCCACCACCTTTGTCCTTCCCTCTATCCAGCCTTATAATTCTATAATCACAGATATTATCACTAATTTTAGATCTAGCGTTTAGTTTGGTTTCTTGTAGAACCGCGACTAGAATATCATTATTGCACATATAGTTTATTATGTCATCGATTTTATTTATGAGACCATTGCAATTTAATTGCATTACTTTCACATCGCTTGGAATTTCCGGATGTGTGTTCATTTGCATTGTGTTCTGTTGCGAGTTCCTGTTTGACTGTTGACTTGATGTTTGGCAACATGGCGCTATATAGTTTTTAGTCCATTGCTTATGTGTGGCAAGGCCTGAGCAGTTCTTGAGATGACACCATTCCTTACAACTGTTACACTGTAAGGATATAGTGTTTGCCCTTAAAATGTTTTTACATATTGTACAGTGCCATGTTTTAGTTGGTCCAGGGTTTCTTTCAATACGAGTCCTTACAAGGAGAGTTTGAAGCAGTGAGGCCAGTGACAGCTGCTTCTTTATCCAAAAAATGGAGCGGCGGAGTTGCACCTTTCGTCGAAATTGTTGCGATGGTCCTTGGTCGGAACTGTGTGCCGAGTATTTCTGGGGCGTAGACTCGTCCATCTTGAGAAGCGTTTCTTTTTAATAGAATAATTTAATGTTTTTCCAAATAGTTCAGTTTTTACGTTTTTGCAATGGATTTACATTTTACCATTTTTCTTGTATTAACTGTAAGTTCAGTGAAATTATATTGAATCTAAAAAGCACTGTTGGAAAGTTATTCTATTAATTATTATTATTTCTAATATTCGATTAAATCGTTACAATCATGTTTAATGTGATAACAACTAAAAATTACTAAAAATGTATAATCATGTTGTATTTTAATGGAAACTTAATCAATACATTATCATAAGAAGTTCAAGTTGAATAACTGTTAAATGTTTTATTCAAATTTTATATTTTATTCCGCAAGTCTGTAATGGATATTTAAATATCAAAAGATAGTAAGGCAATTATTGTTTTGTCTATATATATCATATATATCATTTATTTCGACTTCTTGAGTTGTCTTCAAACAATTTGAGAGTATTGAAGAAAAATAATTGGAAAGAATTCGAATGACTTATGGCACATAAATTTCACTATAGCGAGAAACTACTAGCTATAGATTGAATCATATAGCGCGAAAATATTACAAGCTATGCCCAATTATTATATTATATAGCGCGAATTAACAAGTTATAAATTGGTGACCCCGATTTTCAAAAGGAACACATCAATTGAAGAAACAAGTATTTAAAAAGAAATTTTAGTTTTATTTTTTGCTTATTTTTTTTATTTTAATTTAACTTATTTAACTTCTTTAATTTTTAATTTAACTAACAGTATTAGTAATAATATTATTACTACAGTTAAAATTTATATCTACTTAATTCTAAATTTTAATTTTTAATATATTAACATTTAATTAATTATTTGCTTATCTTGTCTTAAGATATTCTGATTTGGATTTTTTATTTTTTGGTTTTCGTTATATTATTTTTGCTTAAATATTTTTTAAAATGCGGTTCCTCCAGTACCTGAAGAGACTTCCAAGATGTTTTCGCAACGCAAACTGAATGACGCGATTGCACGAGCTGTAGCACTAGATACCCAAAATAAAATTTCTCCTATTAATGACGATCAAGAACCTTGTAGCAGTAATGCTATACCTATTCCTAAAAGCGACATCGACATTAATGCCGTAGGTTTTACTCCTGCACCCTTTTGGCATACCCAACCCGATTTGTGGTTTCTTACACTTGAGGCTCAGTTCAGTAATGATCGAGTTACGAGCCAAAAATATAAATTTAGAACATTTTGTCGCATTCTTACCCCTGAGCTAGCCCAACTTGTTAGCGATATCTTCGCACATCCCGATCCTGATCATCCTTACGATTCAATTAAACAAGCAATTCTCACTCGGTTAGGAAAATCTAATACTGACCGCATTCGTACCGTGCTCCGTGGGATGGATCTAGGCGATAAACGCCCATCCGAATTGTTGCGAGCAATGCCAAGTGAAGCAAAACAAAATTTTTCTGATGACACACTGAGAGTTCTATGGAGCAAAAAACTTCCTCCTCTCATTAAAACCGCTATTGCTCCTAGTAATGACGTTCTTGACGCTGTAGCCGTCACTGCAGATGCTGTATTCAGTGCTTTGATGACTCCATCAATTTTTCAAGTTGCACAACCTTCGCAACACATTGAATCTTCCAATGAAAATTCTGCAAAATCAAATTTGGAAATCTCTTTATGCACAGCAATTTAAAAATTTAGAACTACAGAATAAAAAGCTGGAAATTCAATTATCAGCAGTTAGCCAAAAATCATCTAATTCATCTAGATCAAGATCTAGAACTCCCTCTAGAGGTAACGATCGCAGATCGCGATCTAACTCAAGACCTCCACAATTTTTTCAGGTCATTTGTTTCTATCACCATCGATTCGGTGACCTTGCTTTAAAATGCCGTCCTGAATGTTCCCGATATTCTTCATTCTCTTCTAACTCAAAAAACTAAATGGCTCACCGCATTTAGCGGAATGCGGTGACTGCCACAATAATTACCGTTTGATGGTTTATGATACCATCACAAATCTCAAATTTCTTATCCATACCGGTGCCGAGGTATCGGTAATTCCAGCTACTTCCGCTCAGAAGCTCAGTGTGAAATCAGACTTCACTCTTATTGCTGCAAATTCTACTACCGTGTCTACTTATGGGACGAAAACTTTAACGTTGAGTTTAGGTCTTCGACGTTCATTCGTTCACTCTTTCATCATCGCCAGTGTCTCTGTTCCAATAATTGGTGCTGACTTTTTAAACAAATACGGTATTCTGGTTGATATTAAACAGAAACGAATTATCAACCCACTGTCTGATATTTTCACATCAGCAGTCACAGCTCCTATCCCTACTCCTTCATTGTTCGTTCTTATCAATGATAAATTTTCTCGTGAAATTAACGAGCTTTTAAACGAGTTCAAAGAATTGACCTTTGACTCGGGTCTCTCTTCAGCTGTGAAACACAATGTGATACATGCGATAATAACTACTGGACCTCCAGTCTCCTGCAAAAGTCGCAGACTAGCAGCTGACAAACTTAAAGCTGCTAAGACTGAATTTGACCATATGCTAGAAGAAGGAATCTGTAGACCCTCTAGTAGTCAATGGTCCAGTCCACTCCACTTGGTCGAAAAGAAAACAGGTGGTATTCGTGTTTGCGGTGATTACCGTGGCTTAAATAAAGTCACAGTCCCCGACAAATACAACATTCCTTTTCTTCGGGATTTTTCGCAACAACTTGCAGGTTGCACTATTTTCTCGACTATCGACCTAGTGCGTGCTTACCATCAAATTCCTATTGAGCCGTCTGATATTCCTAAGATAGCTATTTCTACACCATTCGGACTTTTTGAGTTCACACGAAAGGGATTCGGTTTAAGAAACGCTGGTCAAACGTTTCAGCGACATATGCTCACCATTTTACGTGGTTTAGATTTCTGCTTCGTCTATTTAGACGATCTACTTGTCGCATCAAAGTTCTATGTCGAACACTTAGGACATCTTAAGGCCATCTTTCAAAAATTGCAAGATGCTGGTATGATCATTAACTTTAACAAGTGCAACTTTGCACAAGACGAAATTAATTTCTTAGGTCATACCATTGATTCTAACGGCATTAGACCAACGAAAGAACGCCTGGATGTTATTTCCGATTTTCCCACTCCTCAAATGGTCAAACAACTACGTCAATTTCTTGGCGAATGATCAATTTCTATCGACGTTTCATTCCTCACGCTGCTGGTGCTCAAGCCATCTTAAATGATTTCTTAAAATGCTCAAAGAAGAACGACAAATGACCTAACTGGTCAGAATCTTCTCTTCAAGCTTTTACAAATTGTAAAAAGAAACTCAACGATGCTACGATGCTCGCTCATCCTTCTCTAGATGCCCAAATTGCTATTATGGTCGACGGTTCCGACAAAGCAGTTGGTGCAGTCGTTCAACAACTAATCACCGATTCATGGCAGCCTCCCAATTTCTTTTCGGTTAGACTAACCGAAACTCAACAGCGCTACAGCGCTTATGATCGTGAACTTTTGGCAGCTTATGTAGCCATTAAACACTTTCGTTACCTTCTAGAAGGGCGAAATTTTATCCTATTCACGGATCATAAACCTTTAATTTATGCATTGTCGCAAAATCCAGACAAAGCTAGTCCTAGACAATTTAGACATCTGGATTTTAACAGCCAGTTTACAACTGACATTCGACATATTTCTGGAATTGACAATGTTGTTGCTGACACCTTGTCACGCATTGATCAAATCCAACTACCTGAGAGCATCGACTATTCGGCAATTGCTGATGCTCAAACTACTGATTCAGAATTGAAGGAACTACTTTCGGAAAATAGCACGACGCTTAAATTCCAACAGTTTCCTCTATTCCTTCACTCTAACAAATTTATCTATTGTGACGTTTCAACGAGGAAACTACGTCCATTCATTCCAACAGTTTCGCCAAAGCGTTTTCGTGCAAATGCACAACATTTCTCATCCCGGAATCAATGCTTCTATTAAATTACTGACTGACGCCGTGGTCTGGCCGTCAATAAAAAAAGATGTCCGGGAAATGACTCGAAACTATTTACAGTGTCAGAAATCAAAAGTTTCAAGACACACTCGATCTCCTCTATCTAATTATTCTTCAACTTCAGAACGATTTTCCGAAGTTCATTTAGATATTATTGGACCGATGCCATCATCTGAAGGACAACGGTATTGTGTAACTCTGATTGACAGATACACAAGATGGCCCGAAGCAATCCCGATCTCAGAAATTACGGTTGCAACTGTGGCCACTGCTGTTTATTCTGGGTGGATATCTCGCTTGGTGGATATCTCGAACGTTTTCATCGAACATTGAAAGCGGCCATAATGTGTCATGATCGACAAGATTGGACACGTACTCTCCCTACTATACTTCTTGGACTGCGTACAGCTTTTCGGGAAGATTTTAAATCTACCTCCGTAAGAATTAGTGTATGGATCTACCTTACGCTTGCCGGGACACTTTTTATCGGAACATACGACATTGGTTCCACAGTCAGATTTTGTAGCTAACCTCAAGCTACAGTTCAACAATCTCCGACCTGTTACTTCTTCTCGTCACTCGAATGATAACGTTTTTGTTTTCAATGATTTAAAAACCTGCTCACACGTTTTCCTCAGAGTAGACACGGTCCGAAGGTCATTGCAACAACCCTACGATGGACCCTATCTCGTCATCAATCGTGATTACAAAACTTTCACTATAAATATTAGAGGAAGAGTGGTTAAAGTTAGTATCGACAGACTTAAACCCAGCTATCAGGATAGCACTAAGTCTGAACGATCCCTGAATAACCATTCACCGATAATATCTAGTTCTCCTGAGCACTGTTCTTTGATATCTGTTTCGAATTCTACGGAACAGGATCACATCTCTAACTCCGATCCTTCTTCAATTTTAATTTCGAGCACTCCGATCAAAATTCAAAAAATAGTGCGATTTAACTTACAATCTCAAACCTTTGTTACTAGATCTGGTCGGATCACGCGTTCACCTTCCAAATTACTAACATCTATTATCAAATTAACTAATTAAAATTTTTGTTTAACGCAAAAAGTTTGCAATGCAAAATTTGCAAATATTTCAAAATTTATATTTTCTTTTATACGTCACTGTGTGTAAACACCTTTTTATCGTTATATTTCTATGCATCAATATCACTGGTAAGGGGGTGTATGTGGCGTATATTAAAACTAAAAATTTAAAATCTTAATCTAGTAGTTGAAAAAAAATGCAAAACAAAAAGTTAGTTTTAAGTGTCTTTTTAATAGAATAATTTAATGTTTTTCCAAATAGTTCAGTTTTTTCGTTTTTGCGATGGATTTACATTTTACCATTTTTCTTGTATTAACTGGAAGTTCAGTAAAATTATATTGAATCTAAAAAGTACTGTCCCAGCGAACACAAGACGTAAATATGACATCACACGAGTGTCATATATATGTGATGTAGTTGTTACGTAAATTTGACATAAAACTGACACTCGTCATGACTATATCCTGGTATCATTTATATGATACATTCATGACATCACACTGATCTTAAATTTGACTTTGATATGATGTCATAATTTGGACTTAAATATGACCTTATTATGATTTTGTTAAATTTCACTAGAGGTATATCCATTTTAATTGTACATAGTTTGAAAAATTTTGCGTATAGTTAGTTTTTGCTTCCTAGCAGGTTATAGAACAGTAGGTAAGTAGTGACCAATAAATGACTGACGGGTAAGTGTTTTTGTTTAAATTTGTTTGTTTTTTAAGTAAAGAATATTCTTTTCTTCATCACAAAAAAATGTATATTACTATGATATCAACCTTATATCATAACAACGTCACGAATATCTCCACAGACATCACATTTCTATCATAGTTATATCATTATTGTTATGTCATGTTCTTACGTAAACAAGTGGGAAATAATGATATACATATGACTTATATATGACCTAGATCTTACATAAGATGTGACTTAGCGTGATGTCATTTTGATATCACAATGACGTAAATGTGTTTTCTGGGGTGGGAAAGTTATTCTATTAATTATTATTATTTCTAATATTCGATTAAATCGTTTCAATCATGTTTAATGTGATAACAACTAAAAATTACTAAAAATGTATAATCATGTATAATCAAGTTCAAGTTGAATAACTGTTAAATTTTTATTCTTCAAATTTTATATTTTATTCCGCAATTCTGTAATGGATATTTAAATATCAAAAGATAGTAAGGCAATTATTGTTTTGTCTATATATATATATATATATATATATATATATATATATATATATATATATATATATATATATATATATATATATATATATATATATATATATATATATATATATATATATATATATATATATATATATATATATATATATATATATATATATATATATATATATATATATATATATATATATATATATATATATATATATATATATATATATATATTGTTACGATTGCAGAAAAATCTAGACGATTACAGAAAGATCTAAACGATTACGGTCACTTCCAGGAAGGTGGAATCAACAAAACACAACAGAAAGTGAATGAAATAGTGTTGTTGTTGTTGTACATGTTCTTAGAATTAAGGTCTATTTGTTTTATGATTTTATAAATCAAATCAACGTAACGTGAAATAATCGAGTGTTCTAATATTTTCTCAAGGTTTCTAAAAAGTTACCTAGAAATTTCTGGAGATTAAGCAGAAGGTATATAAGGAAATTGTTTCTTGTAGTTTTTAATTAGTTTATTTTAAACCTGCGATTGTGAAGTTAAAAATTATAAAAGTGATCTTTAAATTAGTTTTTGTGTAAAGTTTTTGTAAATAAAGTTATAAGTGTTATTAAATAGAAATATTTTGTGTATTATTTTGAACGTTGTGAATTGGAAATTTCTACAATAAACCGTTGGAGTTTCGAAGCTGTTGGAAGAATATTCTAGTTAAGAATATTGTTTGCTGCATTGTTTTCCTGTTGTTGTGAAACAATTAAGGTGTTGAATACTTAATAAAACCTGGTGTGTTTGCTTACTAATCAGTGATCGAACTCAGAAGAGATTGGGAATTGCGTTTATCGAATTGTGAGTTAGGCCAATTCGAAGAAGGTTAAGAAAAACGTAACATTGGTGACATCGGCGGATTAGTTAGCTGTTAATAATGGTTTTATTAAGTGATTTGAAGGTTCTTGAGTTAAAGAAAGAACTAGAACAACGTGGATTGTCAACAAGTGGAAACAAAACTGAATTAATGCTACGACTTCGACAAGGTATGGAAGCCAATGGAATGGACGTGGAAAGTTACCAGTTTGGAGTGATTAGTACAAATGCTGATTCAATAGCAGCTGATGAGGAGAAAAGTTTTGTTGCGGAAACAACATCTTCATTGCCACCTGCAAATTGTGATTTTACGCAGTTAATGGCTATGATGCAACAAATGAGTTTGAACATCAGTCAACAGATAAATTTGAATTTGAATCAAAAACTGGATGTTGTAAACGCTAATATGGTTGCCAATAAAGACGACATCAATCAACAAATGGCTGCTACTAAGGAAGAAATTAGCTGTAACATCAATCAACAAATGGCTGCAACTAAGGAAGAAATTAGCTGTAACATCAATCAACAAATGGCTGCAACTAAGGAAGAAATCAGTAACATTAATCAACAATTGGCTGCTAACAAAGAAGAAATTAGTGAAACAATCAGCCAGCAATTAGCTTTAAATCGCGATGAAGTAAAGCAAATTATGGATGAGAAACTTCTCCAAATCTCGACGGCATTTGATGGAAAGGTCGAGAAGATTCAAAGTGAAATTCAAGATTTTGAGCATAAGGTTTTATCGAAAGTTGATGATTTCGAAAAACGGTTGCAGGATGTTGAAACAGCTAAAGTTACTTCACAGGTGGTACGACAGATAGCAAATATTAAATTAAAACCACCGTCATACGATGGAACAACATCGTTCGGCATCTTCAAGTTCCAGTTCGAGACTGCAGCAGATCAAAATGTTTGGAACGCCGAAAATCGTCTTGCTGCATTGATAGTTGCACTTAAAGGGGAAGCAGCTGAAGCATTACAGGCAGTACCAGAAAACGATCGCAAAAGTTATGCGGAAGTGATGAATGCGTTGGAACGAAAATATGGCAGCGACCACAAAAAGGAGCTATACCGGATCGAGTTAAAGGGTCGCTTGCAACGGAATGGAGAAAGCATTCAGGACTATTCTTCGGCAGTAGAACGCCTTGTACATTTGGCACACTCGAATACTCCACCGAATTTTATGGAGAAAATGAAGATCGAGGCGTTTACTGATGGTATTCGTGATCCAGAAACACGAAAAGCAGTAATGTTGTCGCCAAAAGCAACATTCGCAGAAACTATTGCTTATGCCTTAACAAATGAAACTGCACAAGCAATTATAAAACCATCAATCAAAATACGCCGAGTGGAGTTGGCTGATGACAACGGTTATAAACCAAGACTACGAGAGATTGTCAGAGGTGATAGAATCCGATGCTGGTTATGTGGCAAGTTGGGTCATATTTCGAGGGAATGCAGAGATGTGAGAAGGAAACGAGCAAGATCAGCATCACCTATGCAGCGACGTCAAGCAGAAGAACGGGTGCAGCAAGCTAGGGAAGACGATAGAGCAGCACCGCATCAGTTAAACTACAACGAGTCAGCCTAAAGGGGCGTAAGCTGGCTCCCACAACCGATTGCCCCATAACCTTCATCCATGTTTCGAGATTAACAAGGAGAGGTGACAGCCTTACTGTTAGGGCTAATATTGATGGAAAAAGTTGTTTCATCACGTTAGATACGGGAGCAACAAATACAATTGTCCGCACTGATGTTGTGAAAGGGAAACTAAAACCAGCAGGAAGATACCGAATACAGACAGCTACTGGCGAAAGTGCAAGTATTAAAGGAAAGAAAGTGGTCAACTTTGAAATCGGGAATACTCACTTTCAACATGAAGTGGTTGTAGCTGACATTGTGGATGAAGTAATCCTGGGAATGGACTTCATGAGGCCAAATGGATTCGTTATTGATGCTGGCAAAGGAGTACTCACGTACGGAAATGTTGAGTTGCCACTCCAATTTAATGGTGAAGATTCAAATTGTGTTCGTCGAATAATATTAGATCACAGGGAAAAGCTGCCACCCCAATCAGAAACAATCATTTGGGGAAAATTGGAAGGAGGTTCTGGGTCACCCAGGTTGTGGGTTGTAGAAGCCAACAAAGAACATCAAAATTTTAAAGAAGTCGTTATAGGGAAAACTTTAGTTAGATCGGATGCTGTTTACAAAATACCAGTAAGAGTTTTAAATCTGTCAGATACGCAGAAAACAATAAAAAAAGGATCAATCATAGGACAATGTGAAGAGGTAGCTAAAATAATAAAGTGCGAGCAGAAAAACATCAATTGCACGGTCAACACAAAACAACAAAAGGCAGAAATGGAGCAACTTGTGCAGAAATGGACAGAAAGGCTTTCAGAAGAACAGAAGAAAGCAGCACGTCAATTGTTGGAGCGGCACAAGTCTGTATTCTGTCGTACACCTGAAGGGAATGGCAGAACCAATATGGTAAAACATCGTATTGACACCGGAGCAGAAAAGCCGATACGCCAGGCACCAAGACGATTACCATTAGCTAAAAGAGAGGAAGCTGATAAAATGGTGAGAGATATGAAAGAAGCTGGTGTAATTGAGCCTTCAGACAGTCCCTGGAGCTCACCTGTGGTGTTAGTTGGCAAGAAAGATGGGAGCTTGAGATTTTGTGTTGACTACAGGAAACTAAACATAGTTACGAAGAAGGATAGCTACCCATTGCCTAGGATTGATGATACACTGGATACATTATCGGGCTCAAAATTGTTTTCAACATTGGATCTACAGAGTGGTTACTGGCAGGTTGAAGTTGCGGATGAAGATCGGGAGAAAACAGCGTTCAGCGTAGGGAATGGACTATGGCAATTTAATGTCATGCCATTTGGGTTATGCAACGCGCCCGCAACTTTCGAGAGATTAATGGAACGGGTACTAAAAGGCTTGCACTGGAAAACATGCCTTGTATATTTGGATGACATCATCGTCATGGGAAAAGACTTTGATGACCACTTGAGGAACTTGGCGGAGGTACTGGAAAGGTTGCAAGAAGCTGGTTTAAAATTAAGTCCCAAAAAGTGTTCACTTTTCAAGGAAGAAGTAAAATATTTGGGACACAAGGTTACGGCAATGGGAATTCATACAGATTCTGACAAGATTGCAGCAGTTATGAACTGGCCAAGACCAAAGAACCTACATGAACTACGAAGCTTCCTTGGATTGTGCACATATTACAGACGGTTTGTGCCAGGATTCGCCAACGTTGCCAAAAGTCTGCATGAGTTAACCAGAAAAGATAAGGCATTTGAATGGAATGAACCTCAAGAACAAGCATTTGTGGAGCTCCGAAAGAGATTATGTACGGCTCCAATTCTGTCCTATCCTATACCAAATGTTCAGTTTATTTTGGATACTGATGCCAGTAATGAAGGTATAGGAGGAGTCTTGTCGCAGAATATAGATGGTCAGGAAAAGGTGATAGCTTATTTCTCGAAAATGCTATCCAAGCCGGAGCGGAATTATTGTGTAACTCGAAAGGAATTATTGGCTATTGTGGAATCCGTCAAACATTTCCATAAATACTTGTATGGTCAGAAATTTCATCTCAGAACTGACCATGGTGCGTTAAGGTGGTTACTCCAGTTCAAAAATCCAGAAGGACAAGTAGCACGTTGGATCGAACGGTTGCAGGCGTACGATTTGGACATTGAACATCGAAAGGGTACTGCACATGGGAACGCTGATGCATTATCGAGACGACCCTGTCAAGTTGAATGCAAGCATTGCAGTCGTCAAGAAAATAAGGAGAACATCATCGATGCACGATTACTACAAGTGCTACCTGACGATGAATGGACTGCTGAAGCCATAAGAAAAGATCAATTAGAAGATCCGGATCTTGCACCCATCATCGAGTTCAAGGAAAAGGGCTGCAAACCAGTATGGGGAGAAATTTCTGATAAAACTCCAACTTTGAAGGCGTACTGGGCGCAATGGGACAGTCTCCAGTTAGAGGATGGATGTTTAAAGAGAGTATGGGAAAGCTCAGATGGCAAGATAAAGCAATCCCTTACAGTGGTACCAAAAAGGAAAATAGAAGCAGTACTAAGGGAGTATCACGAAGGAACGAGTGGAGGTCATCTTGGGATCAATAAAACTCTTGCAAAAATACGACAACGGTTTTACTGGGCGGGGACTCGGCAATCAATTGTGGAGTGGTGTCAAAAATGCGATAAATGTGCGGCGGTGAAAGGACCCGCACGAAGAAGTCATGGAAAAATGAAGCAATACAATGTAGGTGCTCCATTTGAAAGGATCGCAATGGATGTAGCGGGACCATTTCCAACAACTGATAATCAGAATAAATATGTGCTTGTGATCATGGACTACTTCAGTAAGTGGCCGGAAGTGTGTGCGATTCCCAACCAGGAAGCAACCACAATCGCTGAAGCTGTGATAAATAATTGGATCAGCCGCTATGGAGTTCCTATGGAGATCCACACCGATCAGGGACGGAACTTCGAGTCAGCTGTATTCCAGGAAATTTGTCAAATGCTGGGGATTAACAAAACCAGGACGACAGCTTCACACCCACAGTCAGATGGGATGGTTGAGAGATTCAATGCTACGTTGGAAGAATTTCTAGCTAAAGTGGTCAGTAAGAATCAACGTAACTGGGATCAACACATTCCTTTATTTTTGATGGCATACAGATCAGCAGCTCATGACACCACGACCATGACACCAGCTCAAACTATTTTTGGAAGTGATTTAAGACTTCCTGGTGACCTCAAATTTGGAGCGGTACCATCAACATCATTGTCTGCGCAAGAATACGTCAACCGAATCAGGAAGAACCTTGAGGATATTCACAATCTTGTTCGGCAGAAGATACAACTGACCAGTGATAAAATGAAAGCCCGATATGATATACGATCTAATAATAAAGGTTTCGAAGAAGGACAATTAGTATGGCTACACAACCCACAACGAAAACGAGGGTTATCACCAAAACTGCAAGCTGCATGGGAAGGACCTTACAACATTATAACGAAGTTAAATGACGTAGTTTATAGAATTAAGAAAGGCCATCGAGGCAAAGCGAAAGTAGTACATTTGGAAAGATTGGCCTTATACAAAGGAGAGCTAGATCCTGTTCGGGACGAACAGGCTTAAGTGGAGGGTATTGTTACGATTGCAGAAAAATCTAGACGATTACAGAAAGATCTAAACGATTACGGTCACTTCCAGGAAGGTGGAATCAACAAAACACAACAGAAAGTGAATGAAATAGTGTTGTTGTTGTTGTACATGTTCTTAGAATTAAGGTCTATTTGTTTTATGATTTTATAAATCAAATCAACGTAACGTGAAATAATCGAGTGTTCTAATATTTTCTCAAGGTTTCTAAAAAGTTACCTAGAAATTTCTGGAGATTAAGCAGAAGGTATATAAGGAAATTGTTTCTTGTAGTTTTTAATTAGTTTATTTTAAACCTGCGATTGTGAAGTTAAAAATTATAAAAGTGATCTTTAAATTAGTTTTTGTGTAAAGTTTTTGTAAATAAAGTTATAAGTGTTATTAAATAGAAATATTTTGTGTATTATTTTGAACGTTGTGAATTGGAAATTTCTACAATAAACCGTTGGAGTTTCGAAGCTGTTGGAAGAATATTCTAGTTAAGAATATTGTTTGCTGCATTGTTTTCCTGTTGTTGTGAAACAATTAAGGTGTTGAATACTTAATAAAACCTGGTGTGTTTGCTTACTAATCAGTGATCGAACTCAGAAGAGATTGGGAATTGCGTTTATCGAATTGTGAGTTAGGCCAATTCGAAGAAGGTTAAGAAAAACGTAACAATATATATATATATATATATATATATATATATATATATATATATATATATATATATATATATATATATATATATATATATATATATATATATATATATATATATATATATATATATATATATCACTGGCGGGCGGTACAAAGAAAGCAGGGTCATACCTGCTTACCCAAACAAAATTTAAAATAGTCTTAACAAAAATTTATATTAATTAAAAAATATAAAAACATTCTAAATCGATTATTAATATCATTTACTTATTAACGATCATTCTAATACTCCAAAAATCTATATTTAGATGTCAGCCTTTTTGAATTTTCAACACTCCAAATCTAAAATGCACATTTAAATAAAATATAAAAAAAATTTTGTTTTTTGGCAGATTTTATCTATTCTTTGTTCTTTGGTCATCAGTAAAATTTCTGCTTTCAATCGCTATGTATTCCTTAGAAGTTGTATTGAAAAACAAACAATTAAAGTCCCAATAAAATGTGTGAAAATAAGCAGAAGATAATTCTGCTTTTAAAGTTTTTTCTTTCCTTTCCTTTTGTCATTTCACATTTGGTGTACATTTTGTAACACATGTTTTTTAGTTTTGTAGTATGAAGAAAAATGTTTGTTAGTTTTTTCCTGATAAAATTGAAATGATTTTCAATCTATTAGTTGTGTTATTAAAATTAATAACATTATTAATTTATAGTTTTGATGGGTGTAATATTTCGTTTATTTAAATGGTGCAACCATTAAATAATATTGTTTCCAGTGATTTAAATAATGAAATTATTGGATCTTTCATTGAAGGTTTTTTATGTATGTTTCTTGAAAACGGCTCATTCGATTTGAATGATTTTAATTGTATACTGTTAAGGTAGACTCCCAAGTGGTCCATTTTTTTATGACGTGAAAAATACCGTTTTCTATGATAGCAGAGGAAAAGTTTATTTTCAAGCAGGATTAATCCCCTGTGAGGTTTTTTTTCCTCTAGTGTAAAAAGAATAACAAATTCTAGTTGCTATGGTATTTTCATATAATTTTAAAACAAAGCAACCATATTTAAAAATAGAATATGAATTTTGAATGTTATTTTGTCGATTTCTAATATAATAAATTCTAATAAATATCATTTATATATTTACTATCATAGAAAAAAATGTATTTCCTACGCGAGATAAAAATATTTTACGTTCGTGAAATTGTCCCACTGGACGTTAACTGTTCTCGTGAACAAATTTTCACTCACGAAAAAGCAGCGTTTTCATCTCTTGTAGCAAAATGTACTATTTTCAGAAAATTGGAAAAACTATATTTTTTTATGTATTTTCGCCGATTTCTCGAAAATA
>OY856186.1:232848629-232966129 GCA_963693315.1 Diogma glabrata | reverse complement strand
AGCATTACCTACTAAGATTTTAAATTTCACCGTAAACATAAGGGCGGGCGAAATAGCTAATTATGTATTAAGGGCGTAAAGTAGGACTTTTTTGCTTCAGAGTGAAATCAAAGAAACACTAGAAAGCAAAAATAGTACATTATGATGCTAGGACGTAAAGCTAAAGATTTTGGACGGATGTGGAGTTTGCAAATCGAGGCGCTAGCCGAGATTTGCACCCACATTAAGTCCAAAATAGCTTACGTCCGTGCATCATATACTATTTTTTATTCGCCGCAAGCAAAATATTTTAAGAAAATTTGTTTATTCTAAATTAAAATTACAAATTTTCATAAATTTTAAAATCAAAATATGTGGAACAAGTAACCTTTGAAAAAATATTTATTATTTTTTCCAAATTCTATGACAACAAATGATAACAACTATTTTAATTGGATAATGAAATTTTGAATTTGCGGGTTGCTTTGATAAAAAAATTTATTTTTCATAGAATTTAAACAAATACAAATGCTTTTTACTTTTTTGGACGTAGCTATGACGACAAAATAAATAGCTGAAAAGTGATACTTTAAAGCCGCAAATCACAGTAATAAAGTAACACTTTAATTTATAGGCGAATAAAAAAAAATTTATATCCGAATTACGTACAAAGTTTGTTGTACGAGTAAGATTCTATAACATTTATGCTAAAATAATATACAATACCAAACACAAATTTTGGCATATTGAATCATAATGAAAAACATAAATTTTTAGAAAAGCTCACAATTGCTCCTATTTAATCCTGGTTTCAACAAGGTTGTTTTTATAGATAAATGGAAAGATTGGATCCTTTGCAACATTTTGCATTTGTGAACAAATTTTGCGCAAATGCGGTGGCCAAAGTTATATGGTGTCAAACTTTCAACTTCACATTGGCCCCCTTTGAGATTTAAAATAAATTTAGATTTTTACTAAATTCTCAAACTATGAAGCTCCGCTAATCTGCTTCAAAACTGAGTGATTAACTATCGGATTAAGGTGTAACTGACATTAAATGATTATTATATGCTTTTGTTAAAACGCAACGTTACCTTTTCGGAATATTCAGAAATTTTGTTTGACTTTTGTAACTTTCGCCCTTTTGAGTTTCCGCCAAATTTAGTTTTCATATTTATCATGCAGAGAACCTAATCTATCTATTTACAAAATCGCTATTTTGAATACCGAAATAAAATAGGATTCGAAAAAATTTTACGTGCTCAATAATCAGATTTTTTCTTAGTTTTTCATAGTTCATAAACATAATTTTTCAGATAAATTCATAATTGTTTACCTAATTTTCATAGAAAATAAGAGATTTTAAAAAAAATTAACATGTTCATAGTCATAGTTTTTCATTTTTAGAGACATACTTTTGCAGAGAAATTCATACTTTTTCCTAAAAAATTATATTTGTTCCTATTATTTTCTATGAAAAATTATTATTGTCTATGACTTTTCGTTTCGTAGCTTTTCATTGAATTTCTTTGAATTTTTCATAGTTTTTCATAGATTCTTTTCCGTCAGGGTAAATATTAAAATAATAAATATCAAGTGGTTTGGTTTTGAAGTATGGTGTTTTCAAATAAAGGCCTTATTCGAAAGCATAAATGCATGGAAAATTATTAAAGGTACAGAAGAAAGGCAGGTGAATGATAATGCGAAACAAACAGATTTCGATACGAGATGTAGTAAAGCTAAAAGGATTTTAGTTTCTTCTTTAGAGCCATCAGAACTAAGAAACGTTTTAAATTACGAAACACCGAAACAAATTTACGACAAATTATGTTTACTTTATCAACAGAAAGATGAAGCACAGTTACTGTTTTTGATGAAAAAATTTTTTAGGTTAGGGTTTTCATGTCACGTGAAAGATTTTTTGGATGATATTGAAACGCTTTTAGCACAAATAAAAGCGCAAGGAGAGGAAATAAGTGATACAATGGTAATTAATAAAATTATTTCGAGCCTTCCAGTTGCTTATTCTTATTTTAGTACGGCTTGGGAAAGTACAGTAGCAGCCGAAAGAAATTTAAATAATTTAACTAGTCGACTCCTTAAAGAAGAATCAAAATTAAATGAAAAAACCTCGTCACAAGTTAATAATAATGGTGCTTTTCGTACAAGTTTCCAATGTTACAAATGTAAAGCTGATCATAAGATTATAAAGATTGTCCGGAAATGAAAAATGTGAAATGTTATATTTGCAACAAGTTTGGTCATACAAGCAAATATTGTAAAAATAAATTTAGGGGCTACAGAAGAACTAATAATTATGGTGGTGGTAACAGAAATGGAGGAGGTGGTAATGCTAATTGTGCAGATTTTAACCTAATTATTTGTAATTGTGAAGTTGCAGAGAATGAGTGTAATTCAGTGAACTACGAACTGTCAGGGAAATTTATTTTAGATTCAGGGGCATCAAACCACATGGTTAACGAAAAATGGTTTAGCAATATGAATGATGTTCGTCAATTAAAACAGGCAGCAAAAATAAATATTGCTAAGAAAGGTGAACATTTAATGTGTAAAAGTGAAGAAAATTTATTGTTAAATACTGAGGCAGGTCCAATCTATTTGACTGATGTTTTAATGGTACCGGGCTTAGAGAAAAATTTAATTTCTATAAAAGAAATTACTAAAAAGAAGTATAATGTTAATTTTTATGGTGATACCGTGGTCATTAAAAACGATGTAAGTAGACAAATTTTCAAAATTAAGTGTTGAAACGCTTGAAATTGAAGCTTCTTCAGGTAAAAGCGAAGTACATAGAAAATTTGGTCACAGTTATCATGATGATAATGACGGAGATTGCGAAATATGCTTAATGGGTAAAATGACAAAATCACCATTTAAGGGTACCAGAGCAATAAGATGTGGGCAAAAAATGCATAGTGATGTGACCCATGAATTATTCAGCCCATGATAGTAATAAATATTTTGTTACGTTTATAGATAACTACTCACATTTTGCAGTTGTCTATACACTACGTAATAAGTTTGAGGTCTTCGATGCATTCAAGGATTATGCTGAAAAAAATTTATAATAGATTTGATCAGCGAATTGAAGTTTTAAGAATAGATGGTGGAACGGAATACAAAAGTAATGAATTTTCAGATTATTGCTCAAGAAATGGTATAGCTACAGAAACAACCATACGTTATTCATCGCAACTAAACGGTGCTGCTGAAAGATTTAATCGAACCGTGGTAGATAAAGCGAGATGCGCATTATTAGAATCTCTCTCTCTCTCTCTGGCGTTTACATCCCATGAAGGGATTTTGCCGTCTGTGCAATAAGCTTCCAATCATCTCGTTCCATGACCAGTTGACCCCAGTTTCGACATCCTATATCAAGAAGGTCTTGGATGATGTCATCACGGCAGTGTTGTCTAGGTCTTCCTCTTCGACGAACACCAGCTGGTTGTTGTTGGGACGCTTTTTTAATCATTCTATCTAATGGTGCCCTTTCTACATGACCAAACCATCTAATCCGGTTAGATTTAATGAATCCGATTACATCGCAGCCTCCAAGGAGCTGTCTGATTTCGTGATTCATTCGGATTCTATACTGATTTTCAGCAACTTTACATGGACCATAAATTGTTCGTATGACCTTCCTCTCGAATGTTGATAAAATTCTACAATCGGAGGAAGTCAGTGTCCAGCTTTCACTTCCAAATGTAAGCACAGGTCGAATTAATGCTTTGTAAAGTGTGAGTTTACACGACCGCGAAAGATGTTTTGATCGCAGAAGTTTTGAGTATGCGTAGAAAACTCTGTATGCGGCAGAGACAGGGGCTTTGATATCTACCTGCATGTCATTTGACGATGTTATTACAGACCCGAGGTATTTGAAGTTTTCCACGCGTTCCACTTCGTAGTCGCCAGTATCCAGATTTCCGGGAGGTTTGTTCTTAGATGTTGTTAACACTTTAGTTTTGCCGGTGTTGATGCATAATCCAAGTCGTTTAGCATTTCTTTCAAGCTGAGAGAGACTATTTTTAATATCGCTCGTTCTACGTCCGAGAAGCACAATATCATCTGCGTAGCCAAGAACTTGACTAGATTTATTATATATGCAGTTTTGCGTCTCAATTCGGCTTTTTCTTATCGCATACTCCAGCGCCAAATTAAACAGTACAGGCGCGAGTGCATCACCTTGTCGAACACCTGATGTTATATCGAAAGGATCAGAGACTGACCCTTCGATTACTATTCTACAATTTGATCCCGATGTTGTGAGTTTGCACAGAGAAACAAGTTTCTCTGGGATACCAAGGCATATGAGTGCGGACCAGAGGTTGTCGCGGATGATACTATCATATGCTTGCCTGAAATCAACGTAGAGCTGGTGAATGCTGATGTTGTACTCCCAACATTTTTCCAGAATCATCCTTAATGTAAAACATTGATCTGTGGTTGAGCGGTTGGGACGAAAACCACACTGATAGTCACTGATGATAGATTCGGCGAACGGGATGAGTCGAGCAAGTACGACATTAGCTAGTATTTTATATGCAGTGCTCAACAGTGCGATGCCACGATAATTCGCACACTTTAGACGGTCACCTTTCTTATGTAGCGGAACAATGAGAGCCGTTTTCCATTCAGCAGGCAGTTCTTCTTGGTCCCAGATTGCAAGAATCAGATCGTACATACGTGAGATCAGAGCTGCTCCTCCATTTTTAAGTAGTTCTGCGGGAATTCCATCGAAACCTGGTGATTTGCCATTTTTCAGTTTTTTAATTGCAGCTTCCACTTCCTCTATTGCTGGGTAAGGGACAAAAATTTCTTCAGTTGATGGAGCAATTGCTCGAATAGGATGAACTTCATTCGTCCTATTCAATAGGTCTTGAAAGTGGGATCGCCACACTGCCAGCACATCACGTTCACTTGTTGTAAGTTCATTATTTTCATTTTTGATGGCTGTAGATCTTGGGTGGAAATCTTTTGTCAGATTCCGTGCATTGGCAAAGCACTCTTTTGAATTTCCGTTGGCCGCATGTTGGTTGATGTCTTCAATGCAGCTCTTCATGTGTTCGCGCTTCCTTTTACGTAGAAGTTTTGTTGAGGCTTTCCTGGCGCATAGATAATCAGCTTGGGAGCTTCGGGTGTTCCTTGTTAACCATTTTTCTCGCAGTTTTTGTTTATGTTCAACGGATTGGCGGCACTCGTCGTCGAACCATTCGTTGTGTGATTTCGGTGGCCGCTTTCCGATTGTAGTTTGTGCTGCGGCTATAATGGTTGATTGAAGCGTTTGCCATTCTTCTTGTATGTTTAATGGCATCTCAGAAGAGATGTCATGCTCTTCTATGTTTTGTGTTATTATTTCCTGATATCTGTTCAGCGTTTCCGGATGTTTAAATGCATCGACGTTCCAGCGCACGGTCGTTTTTGCTTGTCTATTAAATGTAGATGATAATTTGCACTTGTACTTAAAGATGACAAGCATATGATCAGTGTCCATATCAGCACCTCTGTATGATCGAACGTCAGTTACACTTGTGGAGTGTCTCTTAGAGATCATGACGTGATCGATTTGATTTTCCGTTCTTCCGTCATTTGATTTCCACGTTGCCTTGTGAATTCTCTTGTGAGGGAAGAAAGTGCTGGAAATTACTAGATCATACATCATAGCCAGCTCGGCTGCGCGAAAACCGTTATTGTTGCTGGTATGATGCAAGCTGTTAGGGCCGATATGTGTTTTAAGTTCTGCAATCCTACCAATTTGAGCATTAAAGTCACCTACCACGATTTTTATATCGTGCCGCGGGATTTTATTGATGACTTCTTCGAGTTCTAGGAAGAACAGGTCTTTAATATCATCTGCTTTATCTTCAGTAGGTGCATGAACATTGACGATCGTTACATTGAATTTTTGCGTGCGGATTCTCAGTGTGCAGAACCGCATATTAATTGGGCAGAAGTCGATAACATGCTGATTCACGCGACGGTGTATAAGAAAGCCAACTCCAAATTCTCCTCCGTTTTGATGACCGCAATAATAAAGAGTGTATCCTTTTGCTGTTTCATGAATTCCACTACCTGGCCATCTTAGTTCTTGTAATGCCACTATATCCAGTGTGTAGCTCTCGACTTGTTGTGTGAGTTTTAGGAGATCTCCTGGTCTTCTAAGGCTTAGCACGTTCCAGGTTCCCATTTTTAAATCGTAGTCCGGGTACAGTTTCCGAGGTCGTTCCAATAATGAATCCAAGATATTCCGAGGCCTGTGTACAGAATTCATGACAATAATTTTTTTACGGAAATGGGGTGTTAGCCCTTCGCCCAACTCAAATTTTCGTGAATGGGTTCGTTCTGCATCTTAAGGTCACCAGAAACAACCTTTTTACATGTTTATATAGCGAGCCGCTTGATCCAAGACAGACGCCCACTGAAAAACGCCCCTTACATGGAGAACAGACGCTTTCTACACATTTATATAGCGAGCCGCTTGATCCAAGACAGACGCCCGCTCCAAGCCGCCCCTAACATGGAGAACAGACGCTTGAGTTGCATTGGTTTTATGGCGCCAAAGACTCGCCATGGTGCAGAATCATTGAGTATAAGCAGTATTTACTCTGCCCCTCTCAACTACACCAACCTAATTCTGTTAGCGTTACCCAGGTAGCACGGCGTGGACGTAGAATTTCGGATTTTCGCTACCCCATTATTAGAATCTAATTTACCGAAATATTTATGGAATGAAGCAGTTCAACATGCTACGTACGTAACTAATAGATGTCCTACAACAGCAATTCAAAAAGACAAAGCTCCTGCAGAGTTATGGTATGAGGAAAAGCCAGATTTAAATAAACTACACCCTTTCGGAAGTGAAGCATTCGTGAACATTCCTAAACAAATTCAGAAGGGTAAATTTGAGGCTCGTTCATTAAAAATGAAATTAGTTGGTTATACAGTTAATGGTTTTAGGTTTTATAATGAGAAAAATCATAAAGTAATAAGTAGTCGAGATGTCAAATTTATGAATTATAATACAGCAAAAATTCATTTGTACGTAAATAATGACAGAAACGGCGAAGAGGAGATTAATGAAGAAAACAATGATAATGTAAATGATGATAAGGGCGGTACAGAAGGTTTAAATGAAGACGATATAGGAAAAAATGGTTAAAATAGTAAAGTCATTGAAGATAATAATCAGGAAGGAAATACAAGAGTAAGAGCAAAACCAACGTATCTAGCTGATTATGAACTGTATGATGCTGCAATGTGTGCTTATACAACAATCTTATCCGATGTTCCACATACGTTCGAAGAAGCATATCAAGATAAAGAGTGGAAAAAATCAATAGACGAAGAAACAACAGCAATTGAGCAAAGAAAAATATGGACAATTGTTGAAGATGAGGGTCAAGATAGAATAGATGCTATATGGGTGTTCAACATAACAAAGAATGCAAATGGCAATATACGTAAAAAAGCAAGACTAGTTGCACGTGGTTGCAGACAGGGAACTGATTCTTTTAGTAATGTATATGCGCCAGTAGCAAATAGCATAACGGTACGCACCTTTATATCAATGGCATTGCAAAATAATTTTAAGATTCACCAATTAGATGTCAAATGTGCTTTCTTAAATGGAGAGTTAAAAGAGGATATTTTTATGATAGTGCCTCCACCATTTAAAGGCAATTTGTGTAAATTAAATAAATCTATTTATGGTCTAAAACAGAGTGCAATGTTATGGAATACTGAATTTAATACAAAGATTTTAGAGTATGGTTTTGAACGATCAGAAAATGATTATTGCTTGTACAAAAAGAATTATATATTTTTACTTTTATATGTTGACGACAATCTTTTGTGTGGGGACGACGAAAATGAAATTTCAAAGATTATATCTTTCTTGATGAAACAATTTGAGATGAAAGATTTGGGTGAACTAAAAGAATTTCTTGGAATGAAAATAATAAAACAAAAAAATGGGAATTTAAAATTATCACAAACTGAGAACATTATGAAATTATTAAAACGTTTTGGTTTCAATAAATCCAAATTTAAAGATACTCCAATTGAAAAGAATTGGAACAAAGATGATGTTAAATCTGACTCTTCTGAATGGGATCAACAGAAATATCATCAGGCAATTGGTAGTTTGCTATATTTAAGTATTTGGATACGGCCAGACATCACTTATTCGGTAAATACATTAAGTAGATATCAAGAAAACTTTACCAATACACATGTCAATGCTATTAAAAGAATATTGCGTTATCTTAATGCAACCAAAGAATTTGGGTTAATCTACAAAAGCTCTAAACAAAATTTGGCTTTATATGGCTATTCAGATGCAAGTTGGGGAGAATCAGAGGACAGAAAGAGTATGACTGGTTATTGTTTTTTTTTTTTTTTTTTTATTAATTAGTTAGACATGTTTAGCACACTAAATATGAAATATTCATTATTTAGACTCTTTGAATATCCGAAGATACCATGTCAACTATAAAGGAAGGAGATGGGGAAAATGGAAGGAATGAGGATATAGGAATAACTATACTGATTCTTTTAAATGACGATGGACATTTTCTTTAAACATCTGAGGAGAATATTCATCGGGAAATACGGAGCCGGGCATTGAGTTCCATAATTTTACCACTCTATTAAAATAATCGTTCTGGAAGGACATAGTTCTACAACGGGGTATTTGGACAGCAAATGGGTGAGATAACTCTGAAGTTCTTGTTCGCCGATTAAATTGCGCACACAATGGAAGGATGTTTTGAATTTCCTTAGAGGAGAATTCGCTAAAGTTATATTTATAGTAGATTGACAATTCAGCCACATTTCTTCTGTGCTGGAGTGAATCAAGCTGATCCGTTAGCTCGGTATTACCAATCAACCGTATTGCTTTTCTCTGTACAGAGTCTAGACATTTTATTGTTGACTGACAAGCACCTCCCCAAACATGACAGCAGTACTCCATACATGGACGAATAAATGACTTGAAGATTAGCAAAATTTGCTCGGGATTGAAATACTTTTTACATCGACTCAAGAATCCTAATTTTTGCATTGCAGATTTAGCGAGGTTGAACACATGTTTATTCCATTTCAGGTTATTTTGAATATCCACTCCAAGAAGTCTAACTGATTCAACCTCACGCAATTCCTCATGGTTTATCTTAATGGGGAAATTTTTATGTCGCTCTATTCGTGAAAGACGGCATAGTTTTGTTTTGGTTGGATTAAATGAAACAAGATTACGATCACCCCATTCCATTATACGAGCCAGGTCGTTGTTGATAGAATCAATTAGCAGCTCTCTATCAGTGGTAACTGCAGTATGAGATCGAAATTTAGGAGATGTATGTGATGCATGCAATGTGCTGTCATCAGCAAAACTATGGATTGGGTGCACTGTGGAATTAAGTAAGTCATTAATGTATAGAAGAAACAAGGAACAAGAAACATGTTTTAAATCTAATGAAAATTTACTCTCCTGGAAGACAACAAAACAAAAACTATAAGTTTGTCATCGACTGAAGCGGAGTATGTCGCGTTAAGTACAGCGGCACAGGAAGGTATCTGGTTGAAAAGGCTGTTAGAAGAATTTAAAATTACATTGAGTATATTCGTTTGTTAATATTCGTTTATTATAAATAATATTCGTAATAAATAATATTCGTTTGTTATAAATGTGGATAACCAAGGTGCTAAATGTGTTGCAGAACAGTTAGAAACAAGAAGATCAAAACACATTGGTTTAAAATACCACTTCATTAGGCAAAAGGTTCAAGATGGGATGATAAGTTTGAAGTACATACAATCAGATGAACAGATAGCAGACATTTTTACAAAGCCACTGGCAAAGATAAAATTTTGTTTCTTTAAAAATTTATTAAATATTGAAATGTAATTGAATTAGAACAATAAGATTATGGAGGAGTGTTGCATATGGTAAACTTATTACTATATTTTAATACTGGCAACACTGTTTCCGGTTTAGTTTTTATACTTCTTGATATGTGTTCTGTTGTATTCTTGTAACGATTGTTCTAATTCGTCTCAATAGATAATTAAAAGCGCATATATCCCATTTCAGAATGTATTTTTTTTAATTCATCTCTTCTATCGTAAATGAAAACTCCTAAATTCATTTCCTTAACAAAACAAAGAAAACTTAATTTTCAAGTTTAAATTTCCAAAACGGCTAAACATCAAAAAATAAAAACATTTAAACTTACTCATTTCCCTTAAACTGAACGAAAGAATGTTTTTGCTATTTCAAAGTTGGTAGTTTGTTTTTGGTAGAAAAAATTGAAAATAAAACGAAATGTCAAAGAAATCACGTTTTTTTTAAGGCATTCCATGTTTTGTTACAAGACAATCAATATCAATAGTTTTTTTATTGAAACAATAATTATAATTGTTGGAAGCTAGTGATTTAATTAGGAAATTAAGTCAAGTTTTTTTGTTCAGTTTGATTGGCATAAAAAAAAATTAAATAAAAAAATAATCAAACCTCATTTTTGGAAATAGTAACCACAAAAACTGTGATAAATAATAGAATTTTGAGGGATAGTTTTTTGCTGTGTATAAAGTTGCATAATACTAGAGGTAATAAAAGAAATTATATTTTGTGGAAATTATAAACATTGTTCATAATTATACCAAGTGATATGTATCTTATACCCGTACCTGTGAACGATATGAATACAACGAATTAGTTGATAGTAAAGCCATGGGGATTTCCTTTTTTTTGATATTACGTCATTGATCAAGATTTGGGGGAATATATATATATATATTTTATAATTGGAATGAGGATAAAAAGACAAAGTACGTTGAAGTCATTCATATGAGGATGAAACGAGGGATATTGGTGTAAATTGTGCCGGAAATAAGAAGCAGGGAAAATTAGGTCATTGATGGAAGAACACAAAGGTGAATTCTGTGAATATTATGCCAGTACTATCTTGCTGGATTGAGGACTGGCTATCAACACCCAACAAGGTTAGGTTTTTTTTGTATATAAAATTTATTTTGTAATTATTAGTATTAAAATGATAGGCTAATGTATGTAGTATTCTGGTAAGAGATTTCCCAAATTTGGATTCGTTGGGGCCAAAGTTATTCCGGCTTAATATTGTAATTTTGTGTGCGTAGAAAGGTCCAGATAACATTCTGTGTGTTAAAAAAAGTTATTAAAGGATTCAGAGATTTAGTTATAAATAAAATATATTGTATTCACTGTAATTGCCGAGTTTTATTTCAACATATACGTTTCTAATATCTAACCTAAAATTTAATGAATCTTAATATTTCAATTCATACAAATATAATAGTTATATTTTTTTTTTTAATAAAATGTGATGTGTAGTAGGCATTACAATATGTGTCACAACAACACATAAAAACCTTTTAAGACCAAGGTCCCACAACAACATGCGTTCAAAGGATGTTAATGGACGCAAATCTGTTTTTTTTTTTTAATATTTTTTTGTTAAATAATGGATAACTAAACCATAAATCCTATCACATATAAAATATGACATAGGCCAATATTTCGTGATAGGATTATTATGGCCCTAATACGGAGCCACGTATAAGCTTTGAACTTTTGTCAACAAATATATATAATAAAAATATATGCACGGAATAGACGATCTATCCCCACACGAATCTTAAAATTTTTGGGAATCTCTTATCGAGAACTTATCCTGACATTTCAGAAAAAAAGAATATTTAAAATTTCAATAATAATAATACTAATAATTTTAAAATGACTTCCCTCTTGATCCTTGTCGGAGCTGATTGTTGTCTTCTAAATAGGCTAATGTCAAGTTTAAGTACATCAGAAATTTTTCTCTTTGCGTTATTCCAGCTTTCACTCCATAAAAAAAATAGTTGATCCCGTTCAAATAATTCATCCAATTCAAAAAAAAAATTATCTCATTTCTTGTTGATTCGTAATGAAGATTGCAAAATCATTTATTTTCCTTTATTCCGTAATTTTTATTTCTTTCGGTTTTAAGACCAATGACGTATTACAAACATTTTTAACATTAACAAATCAAGGTTATTTTTAATTTTATAAATTCAAGGAAAATTTCCTTCGTCACTACATATATGACTAATTTAACCTTTTCTTTGTTTTAACGATTTCCAAAATTTCACTATTATTTTTCACAAGTGATTATTATAAAAAAAATGTAATGATAAACCATACAATCACTTTTATATTGAAATCATATTGATTGCATTTTTCCACAAGTGATTATTATAAAAAAATATAATGAATAAAACATACAATCACTTTTATATGGAAAATTATATTAATTGCAATATTTTTACTATTTTTACTTTGACTAGATGTGATCTTTTTAAAAATCAAAACCGGAATGAATTTCTGTTATCTCCGATTTTTAACATCGAAAAAAACTGATTAAACAAAAAATGTGATTTTTCTTTGACATCTTCTAATGAAAATCGTGCAACACCAAGATTCAGCAAAAATTAGTAACGACATCTGTTCGTTAGAAATGAAAATAAAATTGGTACGTTCGTTTATTTTTATAGTATATTCGAAATTTAACTAGCCGTTAAGTATTAGAAAATTTTAAAATTATTATTAATGTAAAAATGAACTGAAACTATTGAAATAAATTTTTATTGAATTAGAAAAAGAAGATGAATTGGTTTTATTATTGTTTAGGTGAATATAGCGGACGTTACACCATGAATTCAAGGTAAAAACCAAGATATTTACCCTTGAAATCACAAAAACGTCGTCACCCCCTCTACGTCAGAAACCACCGAACTACGTCCCACAACTAATCTGTATCTGGGATCGAGTTATCAATGGCGACCAACGCCAGGGTCGATGATCAATTTCAATACTCATGAAGTTCCTAGGAACTATCAGTGAGTACTGAAATCAATAATCCATCCATCTAACGTTAGCACCATTGAACCCTTGATACAACCAGTAAAATATGACACTGAAGGTGTGAACCCCAGAGACGACAACCAGGCAAAGGAACTACCCTACCGAACGTAAGACATCATTCCCTGATGTCTTTCGCGTGATGGACTCCAAGACTCTTACCGCTCATATCTATGCACTCGTAGAGTACATTTCCAATCTTAGTCTTAATCATCGCAGGTAAGAACTTTGGAGCCAATTTTGCCGAGAATTTTTTTGTAGCGTCACTCAAATGATGTTGCTGTACAAACACACGTTGTTGTGGTTGAAAAGTCCGTAGTTTAGATCGCAGGTTATACTGATGTTGCGATTTCTTGAAAGGTACTTTTAAATTTTCCTGAACCCGGTTCCTGAGCAGAGTCAAATGATCAGAGCGTTCTATTTCCTCACAAGCATCTTCACCAAGCTGGTGTAGTGATCTCAACAAATGGTAAGTATTTCCATCCGATATTGGATGTTGACCAAATAATAGATAGTACGGTAAGTACTTGGTAGCAGAATGTACTGCAGCCCGCAGTGCATATGCGATTTCACCAATTTGTGAGTCCCACTTGGTATGTTCACCTTTTATGATCACTCGAATTGCTGCTAGAACTGATCTATTGACCCGCTCTGACGCGTTGCTTTGAGGACTATAGACACCGGTCCTAATGTGTTTAATGCCGAAATCTGACAAAAGACTTTGAAAGTTCCTACTAGTGAACTGTTTGCCATTGTCACTGTGTAGAAACTCTGGTACCCCATATGTAAGAAACACTTCGTTCCTTAGAAAAGCATTCACCTTTGGTGAAGTTGCGTTTCTAAGTGGTTTCAGTAGTACAAACTTCGTAGCATGATCCAGAACTATCAATAACACCGTATTCCCAAGTGTAGAACGAGGGTACGGTCCCAAAAAATCTATATAGACTCTCTGCCATGGACGTGCTGTTTCGAATTGATATTGCATCGGAGGACGCAATATCTGATTCGTGGCTTTTGTTTGTTTACATGTGTCGCAGGACACAACATAGTTGTGTACCTGTGACGCCATGCCCGGCCAATAATAAAGACGTCGAAGTAATTCTAATGTCTTTTTAACACCTCCATGAGCAGCAGTACTATCATCATAATGTTTCTGAATCATGTTTGAAGTCATCGGTTTTGGTATCCAGAGTTTCCACACAGGAACATCGTTAGGTATTGCATCAGGTCTTGGCTCAATACGTATGAATAGCTTATCATCCACGACTTTAACTGAAGGAAAGTCCTTGGGTGATGATTGAACTTTAGCTATCATATCCGTATATTCGTTGTGCCGATAACCCTCATTGTCGATTTTAATGTCGTTAATGTGATGTGTTAATGCTTCCGTCAATTCCTCGTGTGTATCGTCATAAAGACGAGATAGAGCATCAGGGACTATATTTTGGGTACCTTTTTGGTGGACAATGGTAAAATCCATATGTTGGAGTTTTAGGCTCCACCTAGCCAGACGACCACTCAAGTCTTTCTGTGACATAAGCCACTTCAGACTTGAGTGATCAGTCACAATTGTAAATCGGTGACCTTCAACATAGCCCCTGAATTTCTTCACACTCAGAATTGCCGCAAGACATTCCAGCTCAGAAACCGAATAGTTTCGTTGAGCTTTATTAAGTTTTTTCGACATGAAGGCTATCGGACACTCTTGTCCGTCAGTATCAACCTGATACAACACACTACCTATCCCTGTCAGACTCGCATCGCATCTAATAAAGAACTCTTTATTATAATCAGGGTTTATCAACACTGGTGCTGTAGTCAGCAATCGTTTTAAATTTTCAAAAGCTGCTTGAGCTTCCAATGTCCATTTCAATTTCCCAGAACTTTTCTTTAATAAATCCGTAATCGGTGATACCACGATTGCATAATTTGGTATGAAACGTTGGTACCAGCCGGCCATTCCTAATAATCTCCGTATTTGTTTTACTGTTGAAGGAGCTGGATACTCAGCAACAGCTCTTACTTTCTCAGGATCTGTTCGAAGACCATCTTCACCAACCAAAAATCCCAAGTATTTCACCTCTCTCAGAACAAATTTACTTTTCTTGAGGTTTATTGTTAACCCAGCCGCTCTTATCAATGAAGAGACTTTGGACAGCAATTCCATATGTTCCTGGAACGTGGAAGAGACTACCAATAGATCATCTAAATAAACAAAGACATTTTCGTGATATTGATGTGGTATCACTTTGTGCATTAGCCGACACATTGTCTGGGGAGCATTGCACAATCCAAAGGGCATAACCCGGAATTGATACAATGGACGACCAGGCACTGTGAAGGCTGTCTTGTCTCTAGATGCTTCTGCCAGAGGAATCTGCCAGAAAGCATCTTTGAGATCAATACTTGAAATGTACTTTGTGCTATTTAGACGACCTAGTAAGCCATCAATCAAGGGAAGTGGGTAAGCGTCCTTTTTCGTTAGTGAATTGACACGACGGCTATCAATACATAATCTGTTTTTACCAGATTCTTTTTGTACCAAAACCACTGGCGAGCACCAAGAACTGTTACTCTCTTCGATCACGCCCATTTGAAGCATTCGGTCGAGTTCGGCATAAACCTTTAGTTGAACAGCCGGCGATGTGGGATAGTGCCTCTGTTTAACAGGTGCATTATCACCAACATCGATGACATGTTCAACCAAAGAAGTCTTCCCGAGCCCAGACACTTCAAATGACGGGAAAGAATCCTTGATCATATCCAGCTCATGTTGCTGATCAGTGGTGAGGTTGTGTGTATATAAAGTTATTGGCTCTGTACGAGTCAGTTCACTAACAAAAGAAGGAACAATACCGAATTTCTCCCAGAAATCTATGCCCAGGTAGAGCTCTTCTCGTAAACCAGGGACATTTCGCCGTGTTCGTATTTGTTAGTCGCCGTACCTAAGTTAAAAACTTTTACCGGCAGACGCCCACTCACATAGGGGCACAGGTTATTTTCAACTGCACCACACAGCTTGAAACCGTAAGGTTTCCTCCAAATTGCTTACTTTCCGATCTCACAAATAAGTAAACCAGCATTGGTATCGCTGCCGGCAATCTAGCGTATGCCAGTACCAGATCCCATCTGGTAGGGAGCTCATTAAGCAGGCTCACCTGCTCGGGTTCCCTTACGGCAGGGTAACCCATTCTACAAAAAAGACTACTGATAATGGTTCCACATAGCGGCCCTAGAGCCTCCCATATATCAGAATTTCTCCAACCACAACCACTACGAGTCCAACCTCAATGTAAAGCTGTGGCTAACATTAATGCTTTACCCCATAGTACCCGAGAAAGCCGATCGGGTAACACTTTTGGCTTGCGCCTCTCCTATTCACCAGTGAGCTGGTCCGGCTGGATCGACCGGTTAGCTCAGGTACCCCGGGAGCGCAAGTTCCCGTGTCAAGTGACCCCTGGGGGCCGTAAACCAGGGACTATATGGAACCGCATTGGTTTAGTGGAGCCATTCACAGTTATTGGAATTTCAATGTAACCTAAAATTTTAGTTGCAGTACCATCCGCCGTACGAATACACGAAGTGTATTTACGGTAGGTTGTACCCGATGATTCCAATAATTCCAAGGAATTTCTTCCAAGTATTGTGATTGACGCTCCACTATCCAATAGTCCTGCGATATTTTTGTCCAAAATCCTAATTGTTAATCGCGGCCGAGGATCCGTTGTTTCTGAAAGGATAGATGAAATACATGCTTTACGAAATAATTTCCTCATCCTCCAATATCTAATGTTACGTTCAAGACGTCTAAAATACGTTCGATGTAATGATGGGAAATTAAATGTGTTAGATGAATTTATTCGGGTTTCTTGAGTGGTGGCAGATCGTCCTGCGTTCCTACATCTCTCGTCGCTTTCTTCGGGCTCATTGGATGTTGAACCGAGGGTACCATCCCCGAAGCATGTACTCTCGGACGGTAGTTTAACGACGGGTGACAATATGAACAATTTGCATAAATTACATCCGGTTTGTTACATTTCCAGCAATATAATTTTATCCGATTCTTAGAGCAATCAGGAGCTCGATGACCGTTTACTCCACATCTGAAACATACTATTGGTTGTCTGGATATTGATGGACTAGGTTGAATGTTATCCGATGTTATGCCAGGTCGCTGCAATATCCGTCTCTGTGTTGAATCCATCGCTTCAATATATCCATGTTGTTCAGGTTCAACTTCATAATCATCCATATGCTGTAGCTCGCTAATTCTTAAATTTGATGTCCTGGTCGGAACTGGTGTGGACCACAAACCTTCAAACTTCTGACATAAAGTCCGAAGTTCATCAATAGAATGTATTGTTGCTGCTAGCGTAGCATTCTTGAGCTCCACACTCAGTCCCTCCCGAGCAATCTCCAACATTTCACGGTCAGCAAATGGACGTGCTAAGCGACGGTTTAACGAACCAATCTCCACCAGATACTCGTACACGCTCTCCTTTGACTTTTGTTTGCGGTTCAGAAGAACTCGCAAGATCGCCTTATCATCAGTGAGCGTAACGAAGGTTTGTAGGAGTCCCTCCCTTAGCACTGGGTAAGTCACCACCTCATATTCATGAGTTAAATTCAAATAGTATCTGTCGGCTGCTGCTTTCAGATACCGTGGTATGATAGACCTAAGGTCGTCCCATGACACACGGTCTCTTCTGGCAGCCGCCTCCACTCTATGAATAAACTCATGAACATCAGGAGAGTGACCATCCCCTGTGAAGGTTGGAACCCAATTTGAGTCATAACGACTCAAATTGTTCCCACGAACCCCTCGGTACTCCACTGGTGCTAACGCTGGAGCCGCGTCACGCCATACCTGAGGAGGTTGGTTGTATGGAGGTGGTGCTGTTAGTGGAGCTGGTGGATATACTGGTAGTGGTTGTACCTGTGGTACTGATGGATAATTTAATTGTAATTGCGGTTGTACTAATGCTGGATTATTGTGTGTGTGTTCAGATTGGAGTGATGGACCCAATTGTGGTATTACAAAGTCCTCAGCTCTCAAACCCGATTGCTGGAAATAAGCCGGTGGCAATTGATCTGACCGTCTCTGTTGTTGCTGGTTTGGTCGATTCAGACTATGTATTGTTTCCGATATTGGCCGTACTGGGATCGGTGTGGATCTCTCATCTGGTTGAAAGGCAGGTGAAGCAGATGGAGCAGATGATACTCCTGGTTTACTCTGCATAATTGGACGTGTTGACAACGATCCTATTATATTCCAAGCGCGTGACAATTGCGAGATAGCGTAGGTGCCGGCTTCTTGCAAGTCATTGCGAGGACCCAACCTATTCATCCTACCCGTGTAATGTAACACTCGATTCGCCAAACCATCTAAGAAGGTCTGATTAATCGGTGACTGAAGTCGTCGTACTTGATCTAAAATAAGTTGTGCTGCCGGCACCACCATTTGAGATTCCTCTATCAAATCTCTCGCATGAGACACTGTTATTGGAACTGACCCATGATCTGCATGGTTTCGCAGTTCCTCTGCCCAATCGGCCCCCCCCCGAAGTTCACACCCCGAACCAAACATTCGACCTGCAGTTCGGTGGGTTCCAAACCATAGAACGGATGGTCAACGTCTAACTGGCTTGACATTTCGATGGTAAAACCCGTAAAATTATGAACTCGCAATCAACAACAATATTAAAACCAATTCCCCAAAAAAAAATGTAGTTAGTACGATGGAAATGTAAAGAAAAAAAAAATGAAGAACGCAAAAACGAAAAAAACAACGAACGCCCAATTCGAAAACACAAAAATTTTTGTAAAAACCAAATTTCGTAAAAGAACAAAAAGATTACTGACGTACCCAATTTTGCTTCACCTTTCACAAAAATTCCTAAAATATTGTATATGTAAAATATAATTTATTTATTTAATTTCAGATATGCTGAAATTCAGAATTAATTATATACCTAAAATTATTTATTGACGACAACACCCCTAAATAAAATATTTATTTATTTTTAAAAAAAATTGAAAAATAAAAAATATTTAGAAAATTGCTTAATTATTGGATGCTCCGTCTTAGCTCAAAAATTGATTTATTTTAATAAAAAAAAAAAAAGAATATTTATTTAAATCTTGATGTGTTTGCTTATTTACGAAAAATTTATTTATTTAGCTACCTAAAATTATTTAATTCTAAAAAAAAAATTATTTTATTTGATAAAAAATTTTTATTTATTTAATTTTCAAAAAATTTATTGTTTTGATTTAATATATAGATAAGAGATTCCCAAATTCAGATTCGTCTGGAGACAACATAAAAGTAAGTATGGTTACAATGACCATTTTATTTAGTATTTGAATTATCGCGTTCGCGAGCCCACTCCAACAATGCATGTGAGAACCGACTAGAAAAGCCCATAACGACCAGATTCTACAGAACAGTATCTCCCCAACCTAACAAAAACAATCGCAACTGTCACGATTAGACCCTAGGCCCATTTCTACTGACCCAGCTGCGGTTGTTCTACCTAAAAATAAATTATCATTAAACTAATGCCAAAGTTGAAGAACGCTCCCGAGCACCAGACTTCAAATCCTAAACTCCATGAAAACTGTCTATTGCAAGCTAAATGTAAGAGTGGAAAAATTTTGAAGTTGTGTGAGGTGAAGCCTCGATCCTGATAAAAAAAATAGATTGGTTCTCCTCTTCATTTCGTTAAAGAAGCTTCTGTGCAGGGAACGGTACTACTGGTTTGTACCTAAGTACAGACCAGCAGTAGTCATCCCCTTATCACCAGAAAACTCCTTCTGAAATGAAGAGAAGAAACCAATGAACTTCGATCGCATGTCCATAATGGACAGAGGCGATCTAAGAACATAAATATGTTAAGGGGATAAGCCCCATGGATGGCTTGTTAGGCCTACCGCTGAGAAAAAAGATTTATTTACTAATCCTATATACAAAAATATGTACGTATATGTACAATTCTACAACAATTAACCTACTATATACAACTATATACAATTTGTAACGTCCGCTATGTTCGTCTAAACAACAATAAAACCAATTCATCTTCTTTTTCTAATTCAATAAAATTTATTTCATTAGTTTCCGTTCATTTTTACATTAATAATCATTTTAAAATTTTCTAATACTTAACGGCTAGTTAAATTTCGAATATACTATAAAGAACAAACGAACGTACTCAATTTTATTTCCAATTCTAACGAACAGATGTCGTTGCTAATTTTTGCTGAATCTTTGGTATTACACGATTTGGTTTTTGATTAGAAGATGTAAAACAAACAAAAATCACATTTTTTGTTTTGGTTGATTAATTTTTTTTGATGTTAAAAAATCTAGAAAATAATAATGTCATTCTGTGTTTAACTTTTAAAGAATAAATTATAAAATTCAACAAAGATTGATTTTCTTGCTAAATAAAAATAAACGAATGAGTCGATTGATCTTTTCTTTTTTTAATGAAGATAAAGAAAGCGAAACGTAAGTTATAAGAGTGAAGAATAACCTATTTTTACAAAAGGAAGCAATTTTCTGATATTTGTGTTGGCATTGGTTAGCGTTTCACAACGTATATTGTATAATTGGTGATAATCCGTCCAGAAAAAAAATTGAAACCTAATGTGGCGATGTTTTTATAAGAACAAATAGTTAAAATGTTCTATTTATATAACTAATGGTGGTCACGTATCAGACGATTTTGTATATATATATAAAAAGAGGCCGGAATTTGTCTGTTCATGAATTGCCTTTATGAGGAAAATATTGGAAACTGGATTTCACTGGAGAGGATTTCAACAAAGGAAATAATTCAAATTGCTGTTATTTGATTAGAGAAAATGGCTACTATGGGAACGCAGTCTGGATGAACTTACCGTCAGTTGACTCCAATTAATTCAAATAAACAAGCAAGTTTTTTTATTATTATTATCTATACATAATTTTCTATTGATTTTATATATATATGATTTTTATAATTTTCGTTTATATATATATATATGTATATATATGGATATATGTATATAAATACATTTTGTTTAGGAATGTTGTTAGGCTAGGTAATTAAAGAGTAGGAGATTCCCAAGGATAGATTAGTCTGGGGGCAACGCTGTCTTCCGCCAAATTGTGTTTTTTTTTAAATGATAAATCAAATATAGTTGTAATTAGTTTGAAAAGTCCATATAATTCATGCTCTGTAATACGTTATGAATCTTTCCTAGAGTAGGATTGTTGATAACGTAAGATTTAACAACGTGGCTCCGTATCAGGGCCGCATATAACAAACGTGGCGCCGAAACAGGGACCTTGGTTTTTGTAGATTTTTTTTATAAATGAGTTTAGTGATATTTGTTTTGATGAGTCATATTTTTTTTAGCGCAAAAATAGATAATTTTTATTTATGGCGCAATTATTTCTAGAAAACCAGTTTAGGTTTTGTCATATTTTTTTTTGAATTTGTAACGCAAATGGGGCGTTGTCAACCAGTTTGGATTGAGTTGAAGATTTTTTTTGGATAAACCAATTTTGGTTCTTTTTTTGGGTAAACCAGTTGTGGTTTAATTATTTTTATGTACAGTATTTGTACAGGTTTTCGTAAATTATTTTTTTTGATAGTGTATGACTTTGGTAAATTAATTAATAAGGTAAATTAATAATTTTTTTCTCAGCGGTAGGCCTAAAAAGCCATCCATAGAGCTTCACTCTTTAACATTGATGTCGTTCTTAGATCGCCTATGGCCATCGGGGTTATGCGATCGAAGAACATTGGTTTCTTCTCTTCATTCGGCGAGGAAGTCCTCAGGGACGAGGAGTGGTGTTGCTGTGTTTGTACTTAGGTGCAAACCAGTAGTACCATTCTTTGCTCAGAGGCTTCTTCGGTGTAATGAAGAGAAGAACCAATTGTACTTTGCTTTCAGGATCAGAGGCTTCACCTCATACAAATTCAAAAACTTTTCCACTTTTCCATTTAGCTTTTCAATAGATCAGTTTTTCATAGAGTTTAGGATTTGAAGTCTGGTGCTCGGGAGCGTTCTTCAACTTTCGCATTAGGTTTAGTTGTAATTTATTTTTAGGGTAAACAAGCACAACTGGGTCAGTAGAAGTGGACCTAGGGTCTAATCGTGACAGTTGTGATTGTTTTATTAGGTTGGGGAGAAACTGTTCTGTAGAATCTGGTCGTTAGGGGCTTTTCTAGTCAGTTCTCACATGCATTGTTGGAGTGGGCTCGCGAACGCGATATTTCAAATTTAAATGAAATGGATATTGTAACCATACTTACTTTTTACAATTGTCTCCAGACGAATCTTGATTTTGGGAATCTCTTATCTTATTAAATAAAAATAAAATAAATCAAACAAATTTTTCAAAAATTAAATAAATAATTTTTATTAAATAAAATAATTTTTTTTTAGAATTAAATAATTTTAGGTAGCTAAATAAAATAAATTTTCTTAATTAAGCTTTACGTCAAGATATAAATAAATATTCTTTGTTTTTTTAAAAAAATAAATAAATCAAAGTTAAGACGGTGCATCCGATAAATAAGCATTCTTTTGAATATTTTTTATTTCTCAATTTTTTTTTAAAAATAAATAAATATATTTTAGGGGTGCTATCGTCAATAACTAAGTTTAGGTATATATATATATTTCAGTATATCTGGAATTAAATAAATAAATTATATTTTTATATACAATATTATAGGAATTTTTGTGAAAGGTGAAGTAAAGATTAGCGGCGACAGTGGTTTTTTTGTTCCTTTACAAGTTTGTTTTTACAAAATTTTTTTTGGGGGGTTCGTTGTTTTTTTTCGTTTTGCGTTTTTCATTGTTTTCACTTTTACAGCGTACTAGCTACATTTTTTTAGTTGGAATTGGTTTTAGTATTGTTGGTATTTTCGAATTCTTGACTTTATAAATTTTACCATCAAAATGTCAAGCCAACTAGACGTTGACCATCCGTTCTATGGTCTGGAACCCACCGAGCTGCAAGTCGAATGTTTGGTTCGGGGTGTGGACTTTAGGGGGGTCGATTGGGCAGAGGAACTGCGAAACCATGGAGATCATGGGTCAGTTCCAATAACAGTGTCTCATGCGAGAGATTTAATCGAAGAATCTCAAATGGTGGTGCAGGCAGCACAACTTATTTTAAATCAGGTACGACGACTTCGGCCACCAATTAATCAGACCTTCTTAGATGGTTTGGCGAATCGAGTGTTACATTACACGGGTAGGATGAATAGGTTGGGTCCTCGCAATGACTTGCAAGAAGCCCGTACCTACGCTATCTCGCAATTGTCACGCGCCTGGGATATAATAGGATCACTGTCAACACGTCCAGTTATACAGAATAAACCAGGAGTATCATCTGCTCCATCTGCTTCACCTGCTTTTCAACCAGGTGAGAGATCCACACCGATCCCAGTACGGCCAATATCTGAAACAATACATAGTCTGAATCGTCCAAACCAGCAACAACAAAGACGGTCAGATCAGTTACCACCGGCTTATTTCCAGCAATCGGGTCTGAGAGCAGAGGACTTTGCAATACCACAATTGGGTCCATCACTCCAATCTGAACACACACATAACAATCCAGCATTGGTACAACCACTACCAATATATCCACCAGCTCCACTTACAGCACCACCACCATACAACCAACCTCCTCAGGTATGGCGTGACGCGGCTCCAGCGTTAGCACCAGTGGAGTACCGAGGGGTTCGTGGGAACAATTTGAGTCGTTATGACTCAAATTGGGTTCCAACCTTCACAGGAGATGGTCACTCGCCTGATGTTCATGAGTTTGTTCACAGAGTTGAGGCGGCTGCCAGGAGGGACCGTGTGAATTGGGACGACCTTAGGTCTATCGTTCCACGGTATCTCAAGGGGGCTGCCGACAGATACTATTTGAACTTAACTCATGAATATGAGGTGGTGACCTATCCAGTGCTAAGGGAGGGACTCCTACAAACCTTCGTTACGCTCACTGATGATAAGGCGATCTTGCGCGTTCTTCTGAACCGCAAACAAAAGTCAAAGGAGAGCGTATACGAATATCTAGTGGAGATTGGTTCGTTAAACCGTCGCTTAGCACGTCCATTTGCTGACCGTGAAATGCTAGAGATTGCTCGGGAGGGACTGAGTGTGGAGCTCAAAAATGCTACACTTGCAGCAACAATACATTCTATTGATGAACTTCGGACTTTATGTCAGAAGTTTGAACGTTTGTGGTCCACACCAGTTCCAACCAGAACATCAAATTTAAGAATTAGCGAGGTACAACAAATGGATGATTATGAGGTGGATGCTGAACCAGACAAACATGGATATATTGATGCGGTGGATTCAACACAGAGACGGATATTTTAGCGACCTAGCATAACATCTGACAACAGTCAACCTGGTCCATCAATATCCAGACAACCAATTGTATGTTTCAGATGTGGAGTAAACGGTCATCGAGCTCCTGATTGCTCTAAGAATCGGATAAAATTGCACTGCTGGAAATGTAACAAACCGGACGTTATTTACGCAAATTGTTCATATTGTCACCCGTCGGTAAACTACCGTCCGAGAGTACATGCTTCGGGGATGGTACCCTCGGTTCAACATCCAGTGAGCCCGAAGAAATCGACGAGAGATGTAGGAACGCAGAACGATCCACCACCAAGGAAAACAGAATAAAATCACCTAGTACATTTAATTTCCCATCATTACATCTCACATATTTTAGACGTCTTGAACGCAACATTAGATATTGGAGGATGAGGAAATTATTTCGTAAAGCTTGTATTTCATCTATCCTTTCAGAAACAAAGGATCCTCGGCCGCGATTAACAATTAAGATTTTGGACAAACACATTTCAGGATTATTGGATAGTGGAGCGTCAGTCACAATACTTGGAAGAAATTCCTTGGAATTATTGGAATCAGCAGGTACAACCTACCGTAAATACACTTCGTGTATTCGTACGGCAGATGGTACTGCAACAAAAATTTTGGGTTACATCGAAATTCCAATAACTGTGAATGGCTCCACTAAACCAATGCGGTTTCATATTGTCCCTGGATTACGAGAAGAGCTCTACCTGGGCATAGATTTCTGGGAGAAATTCGGTATTGTTCCTTCTTTTGTTAGTGAACTGACTCGCACAGAGCTACAAACTTTTAATACACATAACCTCACCACTGATCAGCAACATGAACTGGATATGATCAAGGATTCTTTCCCGTCATTTGAAGTGTCTGGACTCGGAAAGACTTCTTTGGTTGAACATGTCATCGATGTTGGTGATAGTGCGCCTGTTAAACAGAGGCACTATCCCACGTCGCCGGCTGTTCAACCAAAGGTTTATGCCGAACTCGACCGAATGCTTCAAATGAGCGTGATCGAAGAGAGTAACAGTTCTTGCTGCTCGCCAGTGGTCCTGGTACAAAAAGAATCTGGTAAAAACAGATTGTGTATTGATAGCCGTCGTGTCAATTCACTAACGAAAAAGGACGCTTACCCACTTCCCTTGATTGATGGCTTACTAGGTCGTCTAAATAGCACAAAGTACATTTCAAGTATTGATCTCAAAGATGCTTTCTGGCAGATTCCTCTGGCAGAAGCATCTAGAGACAAGACAGCCTTCACAGTGCCTGGTCGTCCATTGTATCAATTCCGGGTTATGCCCTTTGGATTGTGCAATGCTCCCCAGACAATGTGTCGGCTAATGCACAAAGTGATACCACATCAATATCACGAAAATGTCTTTGTTTATTTAGATGATCTATTGGTAGTCTCTTCCACGTTCCAGGAACATATGGAATTGCTGTCCAAAGTCTCTTCATTGTTAAGAGCGGCTGGGTTAACAATAAACCTCAAGAAAAGTAAATTTGTTCTGAGAGAGGTGAAATACTTGGGATTTTTGGTTGGTGAAGATGGTCTTCGAACAGACCCTGACAAGGTAAGAGCTGTAGCAGAGTATCCAGCTCCATCTACAGTAAAACAAATACGTAGACTATTGGGAATGGCTGGTTGGTACCAACGTTTCATACCAAACTATGCAAGCGTGGTATCACCAATTACAGATTTATTAAAGAAGAGTTCGGGGAAATTGAAATGGACATTGGAAGCGCAAGGTGCTTTCGAAAATTTAAAACGATTGCTGACTACAGCACCGGTATTAATTAACCCTGACTATAATAAAGAGTTCTTTATTAGATGCGATGCGAGTCTGACAGGGGTAGGTAGTGTGTTGTATCAGGTTGATACTGACGGACAAGAGTGTCCGATAGCCTTCATGTCGAAGAAACTGAACAAAGCTCAAAGGAATTATTCAGTTTCTGAGCTTGAATGTCTTGCGGCAATTCTGAGTGTGAAGAAATTCAGGGGCTATGTTGAAGGTCACCGATTTACAATTGTGACTGATCACTCAAGTCTGAAGTGGCTAATGTCACAGAAAGACTTGAGTGGTCGTCTGGCTAGGTGGAGCCTAAAACTCCAACATATGGATTTTACCATTGTCCACCAAAAAGGTACCCAAAATATAGTCCCTGATGCTCTATCTCGTCTTTATGACGATACACACGAAGAATTGACGGAAGCATTAGTACATCACATTAATGAAATTAAAATCGACAATGAAGGTTATCGGCACAACGAATATACGGATATGATAGCTAAAGTTCAATCATCACCAAAGGACTTTCCTTCAGTTAGAGTCGTGGATGATAAGCTATACATACGTATTGAACCAAGACCTGATGCAATACCCAACGATGTTCCTGTGTGGAAACTCTGGGTACCAAAACCGATGACTTCCAACATGATTCAGAAACATCATGATGATAGTACTGCTGCTCATGGGGGTGTTAAAAAGACTTTAGAATTACTTCGACGTCTTTATTATTGGCCGGGCATGGCGTCACAGGTACATAACTATGTTGTGTCCTGCGACACATGTAAACAAACAAAAGCCACGAATCAGATATTGCGTCCTCCGATGCAATATCAATTCGAAACAGCACGTCCATGGCAGAGAGTCTATATAGATTTTTTGGGACCGTACCCTCGTTCTACACTTGGGAATACGGTGTTATTGATAGTTCTGGATCATGCTACGAAGTTTGTACTACTGAAACCACTTAGAAACGCAACTTCACCGAAGGTGAATGCTTTTCTAAGGAATGAAGTGTTTCTTACATATGGGGTACCAGAGTTTCTACACAGTGACAATGGTAAACAGTTCACTAGTAGGAACTTTCAAAGTCTTTTGTCAGATTTCGGCATTAAACACATTAGGACCGGTGTCTATAGTCCTCAAAGTAACGCGTCAGAGCGTGTCAATAGGTCAGTTTTAGCAGCAATTCGAGCGTTCATTAAAGGTCAACATACCAAGTGGGATTCACAAATTGGTGAAATCGCATATGCACTGCGGGCTGCAGTACATTCTGCTACCAAGTACTCACCGTACTATCTATTATTTGGTCAACATCCAATATCGGATGGAAATACTTACCAATTGTTGAGGTCACTACACCAGCTTGGTGAAGATGCTGGTGAGGAATTAAAACGCTCTGATCATTTGACTCTGCTCAGGAACCGGGTTCAGGAAAATTTAAAAACAGCTTTCAAGAAATCGCAACATCAGTATAACCTGCGATCTAAATTACGGACTTTTCAACCACAACAACGTGTGTTTGTACGGCAACATCATTTGAGTGACGCTACAAAAAAATTCTCGGCAAAATTGGCTCCAAAGTTCTTACCTGCAATGATTAAGACTAAGATTGGAAATGTACTCTACGAGTGCACAGATATGAGCGGTAAGAATCTTGGAGTCCATCACGCGAAAGACATCAGGGAATGATGTCTTTTCGTTAGGTAGGGTAGTTCCTCTGTCTGGTTGTTGTCTCTGTGGTTCACATCTCCCGTGTCATGCTTACTGGTTGTATCGGGGTGTCCGCAGTGCTGACGTTCGGATGGATGGTCGGTATCAGTACTCAGTGAAGTTCCTAGGGACTTCATGAGTGTTGGAACCGGTCATCGGTCTTGACGAAAGTGGCTGTGGGTATCTCGATCCCAGATACAGATTAGTTGTGGGGAGTAGTTCGATGGTTTCTGACGTGGAGGGGGTGACGACGTTTTTGTGATTTCAAGGGTAAATATCTTGATTTTTACCTTGAATTCATGGTGTAACGTCCGCTATGTTCGTCTAAACAACAATAAAACCAATTCATCTTCTTTTTCTAATTCAATAAAATTTATTTCATTAGTTTCCGTTCATTTTTACATTAATAATCATTTTAAAATTTTCTAATACTTAACGGCTAGTTAAATTTCGAATATACTATAAAGAACAAACGAACGTACTCAATTTTATTTCCAATTCTAACGAACAGATGTCGTTGCTAATTTTTGCTGAATCTTTGGTATTACACGATTTGGTTTTTGATTAGAAGATGTAAAACAAACAAAAATCACATTTTTTGTTTTGGTTGATTAATTTTTTTTGATGTTAAAAAATCTAGAAAATAATAATGTCATTCTGTGTTTAACTTTTAAAGAATAAATTATAAAATTCAACAAAGATTGATTTTCTTGCTAAATAAAAATAAACGAATGAGTCGATTGATCTTTTCTTTTTTTAATGAAGATAAAGAAAGCGAAACGTAAGTTATAAGAGTGAAGAATAACCTATTTTTACAAAAGGAAGCAATTTTCTGATATTTGTGTTGGCATTGGTTAGCGTTTCACAACGTATATTGTATAATTGGTGATAATCCGTCCAGAAAAAAAATTGAAACCTAATGTGGCGATGTTTTTATAAGAACAAATAGTTAAAATGTTCTATTTATATAACTAATGGTGGTCACGTATCAGACGATTTTGTATATATATATAAAAAGAGGCCGGAATTTGTCTGTTCATGAATTGCCTTTATGAGGAAAATATTGGAAACTGGATTTCACTGGAGAGGATTTCAACAAAGGAAATAATTCAAATTGCTGTTATTTGATTAGAGAAAATGGCTACTATGGGAACGCAGTCTGGATGAACTTACCGTCAGTTGACTCCAATTAATTCAAATAAACAAGCAAGTTTTTTTATTATTATTATCTATACATAATTTTCTATTGATTTTATATATATATGATTTTTATAATTTTTGTTTATATATATATATGTATATATATGGATATATGTATATAAATACATTTTGTTTAGGAATGTTGTTAGGCTAGGTAATTAAAGAGTAGGAGATTCCCAAGGATAGATTAGTCTGGGGGCAACGCTGTCTTCCGCCAAATTGTGTTTTTTTTAAATGATAAATCAAATATAGTTGTAATTAGTTTGAAAAGTCCATATAATTCATGCTCTGTAATACGTTATGAATCTTTCCTAGAGTAGGATTGTTGATAACGTAAGATTTAACAACGTGGCTCCGTATCAGGGCCGCATATAACAAATTAAAGCTACCATAGTACCACCTAAAAAAAATTCGTTTAAAAAAAAATGTGGACCCAAATCGGTTTTTTTTTTCAAATACAAAACAAATAAAAGTTTTCAAATATGCACACAATTTCCCGGGGCCACTTGCGGTGACAACCACCGTCGAGGGTTCTCCTTCCTGTGGTTGGATTCGAAGATGGCGCTCTCCTCAGCCAATGTCTCCGCATAAGCGTGCATGACTGAAGAGAACTCCACCTCCTCTTCCAACCACGCCGCCTTCTCATTCACTTCCTCCACTCCATGCACTACCTCATCTGCCAACTCATTTATCTCCTCATTCATCACTCCATCCGCCAACTCATTCACTTCTGGCTTGACCACTGCCTGACCCAACTCTCCTGGCCCCGGCCGACGCTTGCTCCTAAACGAGCCAAAATTTCTAACTGTGTGCATTTTTGAGTGTAAGAAATATAGTGTTAATCCAAATAAAATTCTACACTATTGTACAAACCAAATTAAATGTTAGAAGCCGAATTTAATCTTTAAAATATTGTATTTTAAGTATTATGCGATTTCCCATGAAAATGCCATAAATTAGAGAAAAACAATTGATGGTATTTTTAACACTGGCTCTACCAAAAACTCAAAGACCAAAAGGTTAATGCGAAAGCAGAATACAGTTTCCTTTCAAATCTATTGAGCAAATTCCAAAAAAAAAAATTAATTATATTCAAAATTAAATGTACATGAGCAGCACTTAATGGTCATTTAAATTCGTTATAACCACAAACATTGTATTTATAACTATTTTCATACAGCCTAGATTCTTTGTTGTAAAAATTCCAATCTAAACTTCCTTATATATATATTTATTTACATTTATTCCAAAATTTTAATTACAAAAAATATCAAAACCAATAACTGGTTTCACCACACTGGTTTTATGATTTATTGACCAAACCGGTCGACCACACCCAAATGTTAATTTCGAAACCGTAATTACGTTATATTATTACAAATTTAAAATATTCAAAACCTAAACTGGTTCCACCAGGGTTTCGTTTCGGCTGCCACTTTTTATTATGGCCCTAATACGGAGCCACGTATAAGCTTTGAACTTTTGTCAACAAATATATATAATAAAAATATATGCACGGAATAGACGATCTATCCCCACACGAATCTTAAAATTTTTGGGAATCTCTTATCGAGAACTTATCCTGACATTTCAGAAAAAAAGAATATATAAAATTTCAATAATAATAATACTAATAATTTTAAAATGACTTCCCTCTTGATCCTTGTCGGAGCTGATTGTTGTCTTCTAAATAAGCTAATGTCAAGTTTAAGTACATCAGAAATTTTTCTCTTTGCGTTATTCCAGCTTTCACTCCATAAAAAAAATAGTTGATCCCGTTCAAATAATTCATCCAATTCAAAAAAAAAATTATCTCATTTCTTGTTGATTCGTAATGAAGATTGCAAAATCATTTATTTTCCTTTATTCCGTAATTTTTATTCCTTTCGGTTTTAAGACCAATGACGTATTACAAACATTTTTAACATTAACAAATCAAGGTTATTTTTAATTTTATAAATTCAAGGAAAATTTCCTTCGTCACTACATATATGACTAATTTAACCTTTTCTTTGTTTTAACGATTTCCAAAATTTCACTATTATTTTTCACAAGTGATTATTATAAAAAAAATGTAATGATAAACCATACAATCACTTTTATATTGAAATCATATTGATTGCATTTTTCCACAAGTGATTATTATGAAAAAATATAATGAATAAAACATACAATCACTTTTATATGGAAAATTATATTAATTGCAATATTTTTACTATTTTTACTTTGACTAGATGTGATCTTTTTAAAAATCAAAACCGGAATGAATTTCTGTTATCTCCGATTTTTAACATCGAAAAAAACTGATTAAACAAAAAATGTATTTTTCTTTGACATCTTCTAATGAAAATCGTGCAACACCAAGATTCAGCAAAAATTAGCAACGACATCTGTTCGTTAGAAATGAAAATAAAATTGGTACGTTCGTTTATTTTTATAGTATATTCGAAATTTAACTAGCCGTTAAGTATTAGAAAATTTTAAAATTATTATTAATGTAAAAATGAACTGAAACTATTGAAATAAATTTTTATTGAATTAGAAAAAGAAGATGAATTGGTTTTATTATTGTTTAGGTGAATATAGCGGACGTTACAGGATAGGGAAAATAAAAGTAAAATAAGAGATAAAAAGCAAATTTGTTTTAAAAATTTGCAGGAACAAAACTAAAATTGGTTTGCCAATAGTCCAGCTAATGGCATAATCCTTGAATATGGGACGCAGTATATTTTTCAATGATTAATTCTCAGATACGCTCGTTTCTTCGAGCAAGCTACAGCGTTCCAGCATCAAGGAATATTCATTAGCTAAGATTGAGAGTGCTACCGTTGACTGAATACAGTTCATCCGCCAGCACCCCTAAGATATCACCTAGGCTAGTGATATCTCACTGCTATTGCCAGTGGTATGTGATATCTCACGTTAACTCATATGCCAATAGCAGGGACTGGAGTACGCGGGGTTGTCACACCCGTGGATCAAAAAATAGAAAAAAATTAACAAATTAATAAAAACTGATCCCTCCATGCGTACATATATATAATGATATATATGTTATTTTATAAATAACATATATATAATGATATATATGTTATTTTAAAATTGTTTTTATTTATTTATTTATAGAATGATGGTAAATAGACAGAGGGGTTAACCAATGTCCAGAATTACACAAAATAATTATGAAAATAATTACGGATTATTTAGGAAAAAACTTATTTATTAAATTATTTCTTTATAAAAATTATATTTAAATAAAATTTATATGAAATTAAAACCACCCCGTTTTTTAATTATTATTTATATTAAAACCTTATATATGTATTATCACAACATGGTTTCAATAACGTTTTCAATAACAATTATTCTCAATGACATGAATTGATAATGATATCGATAACATCTAACTGGTATGTTATTGATAGTTTTCATCGATAATGTGGTGCCACAGATTAGAACAAAAATTATCGATGATATTCCATATATGTGCCCATAATTATGAAAGTGGTCTAAGTCATACATTTCTTGTTTTGAGATATTTAAAGTTTTGCAAATGATTAAACTAAAAAACATTTCTCTATTATGAAAAATTTTATTTTAGGGCTTTGTTAGTCTTCAATAATGAAAGTTTATTATGCATGTGAAATTTTGTATAAATCTCATTCCAAAATATGCTTTTTACAGTTTAAATTGACTTAGACCATTTTCATAATTAACTGAACGGCGTATAAATGACTTACGCAAAAGCAAACTTCGAAATTCTAATGTTATTTATTAATTATTTTCCCAACTCATTATTTTGTCACCATTAACTTTCACTTAAAAAAGAGCAATTTTGACATTTAAGAGGAACAGCTCATTTTTATGGGCCTATGGTCCGACTATATAAAAACATTGCAACACAACGTTTTGGCAATTATTTTTGACATTTTGTTCGACTTTTTTGTTTTTTTTTCTTTAAATTTCGTCTTAGATTACTATCATAATTAACTCTAGATGAATTACATTTTTGTTGAAATAACAAGTACTATATAACGGGTCTTTTTTGACAATATCGTACAAATTACATTGGACTAATTTAGTTTGAAGTAATTTGATGCGATATAACGGATAAACTCATTTTTTCAAATTTTGACTTAGACCACTTTCATAATTATGGGCACATATATAGGCCGTGGCCCATTTCTCAAAAATGCCGATGAAATTGAAATTTTGACGTTTCGCGCTGAAATATAATTTTTTGTTTTGCTTTATTTCCTTCCACAAAAATTAAATTTTGAAAATATAATTATTGGAAAACAAATATTATTTGTAATTTCAACGAAATCTGTCAAAATTTACTCAAGTAGGATAGCAGAGTAAATTGAAATTGTTTAGTCGATTTGCAGATTCAAATTTAATTTCATCGAGAAATGGGCCACAGCCATAGTTGATAATGCGTTATATCGATATGTAGATGCTGCATTATCGAGTATTTATCGATAACACTTCTAACTGGGTATTATTGCACACAATCTTTACATATTTCATTCGGAAAGCGCAAGGATTTGGTACGAAAATGAGCATTGAATGGGTCTGGAATGCGCACGGAAAATTCGTACTCACCAATACATACATGCAATCAGTGGCGGTTTTAAGCACAGGCAAACCAGGCATTTGCCGGTGGCCTCGCATTTTTTTTCCTTAGTACACGTAATATAAACAATTTTTCTTAGTACAATAAATATAAACAACGAAACTCATTTATTAAAATTCAATATAATGTATGCGTACAGTATTTTTATAAACAGTATTTTATAAAATATTTAACTTTACATATACATCTATTATTATGTATGTAGCAATTTTTTTGCGTTATACATAATGCCTGGCAGCCATATGAAAGAGTATGCGGTTTCTAGTCTCATATACATAAACGAAATTTGAAATTTTTTTTAAGCCTACTAGATTTTTTTTAACATTTCACAGTTATTATATTTTTGTGAATATATGATTGCTATAGCTATAGTATGATTGTTATTGGTATAAAAAATGTTGTGTTATGATTGTGTGCGAGTTACAATTTTTTGGTATAATGTAAGTAATGAATGATGTAAAAATAGAGATTATTTGTTTTCCATTTCACTTCTAAATTATAATTCTTATAGTTCAGACGTTCTTTTTTGGTGTTCTTAGTAATTTATGCGATTTTTATATTGACGATTTTTGCTTTTCTCCTGGTTATTCTTCTAATTATACATTTTATATCGACATTTTATATTATTCTTCTGATTATTCGCTTTTATATTAATATTATTATATTATATTATATTATATTATTATATATTTATAAATAAATATCAAACTTTAGAAAAAGTTTAAATTTATACTCATCGTAATTTAACTATGAATCCTCATCGTGATCGAGACACTGGAAGAAAATGGGCTTCGGGTGCTGAAAAAAAAAGAAATAAGAAAAAACATATAGATATGTTAAAGAAAATTAAACCATTGACAAGTTTTTTTAATATATCATCAGGTACTAACACAACTTTTGATGCAGGTGCTAGTACTTCGCAAGATGTTTCAGAAAAATTGGTAGATATTTTATCTGACCAGTCTGAAACATCTTTAGGGTCTTCATCTTTTGTTGTTTCAAATTCTGAAGTTTCTGCTGTCCTATTACCGGACACCCATGAAAACGATTTTGAAATGAATTTTTCTCAAGTGTCTTCATTAGCTTCCAATGATTTTGTTTTATCTTCGAATCCCAAATTAAGCACAACAAGACATAACTGATGTGGTTATTTTTTCCGACGACCCGGCGTTATGGCCCATTTCGTTTAATGAACGAGAAAGAGTCGATATTGTTAAAAAAGGACCGAGTCAGGTTAAACAAATAAATTTTAAAGCCGATAAATCGGGTCGCAGATTTAATACTAGTTTCTACACGAGAGTTCTTGCTAATGGTGAAGAAGTTTCTAGAAGTTGGCTAGTGTATTCTATACAAAATAATTCGGTAATTTGCTTTTGTTGCAAAATTTTTTCTACCCGAAAAATATGTTTATCGTCGACTGAAGATTATTCAGATTGGAAAATTATAGGTTCTAGCTTAAAACAACATGATAAATCTCAGGATCACATTAGCTGTATGCAAAAATGGATGAATATGTCAGTTAATTTAAAATCAAATGCAACAATTGATCAAAATTTGCAGAGAACGATAGAAAATGAGAAGAAATATTGGTGCTTGGTACTTGAACGTCTTTTTGCTATAGTGCTAATGTTAGCTGAAAGATCACTACCTTTTCGTGAACACCGTGAGCAACTTTATCAGCCTAATAATGGACACTTCTTGGCACAAGTAGAACTTATTGCAAAATTTGATCCAGTTATGTTAGAGCATCTCAAACGAATAAAAAATAAAGAATGCTTTGACACTTATCTTGGAAGAGATGTGCAGAATGAAATAATTGGACTTGTATAGAGAAGAATACTGAAAACTATCGTATCTTCTGTACAGTCATCAAAATATTTTTCTGTTATCATGGATTGCACTCCTGATGTAAGCCATAAGGAAGAGCTTTCAAGAAGTACAAATTGAAGAATTTTTTTGTGGTTTTTTTCACATAACTGATAGCACTGGTTCAGGTTTAGTTGAAATTTTTTTAAATTTATTAGCTGAGTATAATTTGGATCTAATGAATTGTCGCGGGCAATCGTATGATAATGGTGCTAACATGTGAGGACAATACAAAGGGGTTCAAGCTTTAATCAAAGAAAAAAATCCCAGAGCTCTTTACGTTCCATGTGCTAACCACACATTTAATCTAATGGTATGTGATGCTGCGAAATCAGTATCAATTGCAATTAACTTTTTTGGTACTGTTCAACGAATTTTTACATTTTTTGCTGCATCAATCGTTCGATGGGACATACTGCAAAGTGTTTGTAAAATGACTGTTAAATCATTATCAGATACGTGTTGGGACAGCCGTATAAATAGTATAAAAGTTGTAAAAGATAATTTGGTTCAAATTATAGAAGCTTTATACAAAGTTGCAGATTCAAGTTCAATTGGAGTTGCTGTTTCTGAAGCTAACGGTCTTGCGAATGAGATATGCTCATATCATTTTATACTTTCACTTACAATTTGGCATGATATATTGTATGAAATTAACAAAGTAAGTAAAGTTATGCAGAATCCCTCAGCAGATATTTCTATTATGATAAAATTGGTGGAAACTACGAACAAGTTTTTAGAATCATTCAGAAGCGATTATTAAAAAATCTGAAGAAATAACTATAAAATTAGGTACTGAGCCAGTATTCCCTCAAGTGCGGCTTAGCCGAAAACGAGGTTTTTTTGAATATGAAAGAACTGATACACCTCTAAGTAGAAAGTCTAAATATAAAGTAAATTTTTTTAATGCAATAATTGATGTTGCATTAGTAAGCTTAAATGGAAGATTCAAAATGCTTGATTCATACAACAAAATATTTGGTTTTTTAACCCGTACCGAAAAAATGCGAAGTTTAGATGCAAGTGAATTGTTGAACGATTGTAAAAATTTAGAAATATCACTGAGAAATCCTAGTACAGAAGAATCGGACGTGAACCATGAAGAGTTATAATCGGAAATAAATACATTTTTAAGAATGGAAGCTTCGCCGAAATCGAAAGATGCACTGGAAATTTTGAAGTATATTACGGAAAATTCTTTAATCGAAATTTTTCCATATTTATTTATTGCCCTACGAATTTTACTAACTTCCCCTATTTCAGTGGCAAGCGCAGAGAGGTCATTTTCCAAATTAAAACTCTTAAAATCCTATTTACGTTCCACTATGGGTCAAGACCGCTTATCTGCATTAGCTTTGATTTCAATTGAAAATAAAATAAGTCGGTCCTTGGACTGTTCTGATTTAATTGATGAGTTTGCGTCCTTAAAAGTCCGAAAGGTTAAGTTTTAAGTCAATGTAATCGATTCTCCTAAAATCTGCGAAAAAAATAAATGGTACCGCATTTTGACTACACTTAGGCCCGCTATACACCTGAGCTAAACTATGCGAACTATGTTTTTAAAAAATAATGTATATAACGTAATTATAGAAAAAAACATTACGGAAACAAAACATTTAAAAAAGAAAAGAAAAAGGGAAACATTACATTTTTTTAAAAAGCTTTATTCGCATTAAAACATTACTTTTTTAAAAACATAGTTCGCATAGTTTAGCTCAGGTGTATAGCCCGCCTTATTAGTGCATCTTCATCCAAAATAAAAAGAATGCTTTATGTACATTTAAAACCTATGTGCGTTTTTTGTTTCGTTACGTTCTAATAAATATCCAAAACACAATAGAACACAAGAATTAAAAACTCAACTAATATAATAGAAAACTTGCCTATGGCCTGCATATGGTAAATCCGCCACTGCATGCAATATTAAAAATATTGGACTTGGAAAATTGTGCAGAGTTCATCCGCCAAGGGTACGGAAATTCGTGCTCTGAGAGACACCTATTCCAAGTAGTCTGTGCAATTTTCAGTGCGAAAAGTATGACTTTCCGTGCGCATTGCTTATTGGGATTCGTTTGTGCACTACCCAGTAAAAGTGTTATACCAGATTTACTAGTAACTTACTATTAACGCGTTATAGTAACAAGACCAAGACAAACCCAAGACCGCTCGAACAAAATGTCCCACCTCGTCTTGTGTAACAAGTCTAGGGTTTGTCTGGTAAGACGTGTCCTTAGGTTGTCTGGTCAGACATGTCTTTAGTTTGTCTTGGTTAACCTAAACCACAAAGCAACCTTGTTATATAAATATTGATTTTTGCAAATAAAATACATTTTTATAATTTTAAGTTTTTATTGACTGTAAATAAATTAGTAAATATAAATATATATTATTTCTTAAAGAACTAATTAAAACAATAATACAACAATTAATAATATTAAACAATTCAATATTTTATCAAATAATATAATCTGGAAAACTAAAATGGCATTAAATTAAACTAAAAGAATTACATATACATTTTTCTTAATTTAAAACATATCAACATTTAATTGATTTGAATACTTACTTTTATAGAATAATACTTACAGCTATTGTATATTTTCCTTATTAATTTTTAAAATAAATTTGGCTTATTTTTTTTTTTTTTTATATTATCATTTTATTTGGTTTAGGCACAAGCCCATATCACCAAAGATGTATAAAATTAGACGCCCGATCTGTAGGTTGATGTATTAATGCTATGTCTCTATGATTAATTAAGAACCCAATTAGGCTATTGGTCTCAATTAATTCACTGAAGATAACATGAATCTATCCTCCTACCATCGGGCTTACATGGTTATGATTATATAATGTAATAACTAAATGCATTAATAGCCATGACATTGTAACACTTAAGTTAAACCCTTTTATAGTCGTGGTAGGACTAGAACAATTGCATCGAGATGACCTGATTGGTCAATTGAGAGACTTGTCCTTCAGTGGTGTCATGTACAAGACCAATACATAAATGCATTGTATCTGCCATGCCGCCAAGGAAAAAGAATCTCTCACTTGACCAAGCACCTCACGATGCAACTGTTGTAATGTTGAACTGACCTTGTACAATTATGTGTTTAATTTTATCTTTAGTCATATATTTTGCATTTTATTATTATGTTTAATTTAATTTTAGTTATATTTTTGGATATTATGTTTTGCTTATTTATATATTAATTTGAAATTAATGATAATGAACTTAAAAAACTAATTACAGTGAGTGAACAATTATAGGTTCTATTTCATATATTCAATATTTGATTATTTGATTCATATTTAATATTAAAATAACAAATGCATACACTATCCACTACAATTCATCACACTATTTTCTTTATATCTAACTAGAATTAATATTCATTTCTTATGATGAAAATTGTAAATAATTTTAAATTTTAAGCCTATGTTAATATTACTATGAACTTTTGAATATTATTATTTGTCTGATTAATGTCGTACGTTGACCTTCCTTCATATAAATCTGTATAAAAATAAAATTGTAACTTTAGTATATTTGATTTTAAATATTCTGGAAGATTTTTAGTTAATAAACATGAAACTTAAGTAGTAGTTTTCATATATATAATGTCAATAAATAGGTATGTTTATAAAAGTCATTTTTTTGCTATTTTACTGAACTAATTGTGTACCGAACTCTTGTAATATTTTGTATTTTAATGGACACACATCATCATATTTATTTATTAAATTCAATGAGTCATTTACTCAGCTTATTTGTATTGAACCATTTATGTAATTTGGTAGAGACATATCACTATGTTTATTTATTACAGTCAATTTTTAGATTATTTATGTCATGATGACTATATTATTGTTATGATGTATTTTAATAATTGTGATTTAAACTTTTTTTATACGATTTTTTGTTGATAAACATGAAATTTAAAGTTTATAATAGTTTTCACACATATGATATTAATTAATAGGTATCTTAATAAAAGTCATTTATTTTGCTATTTTTACCGAACTAATTGTGTGTTTTTGTAATATTTTGTAATTTAATGGACACACATCACTATATTTATTCATTAAACTCAGTTGAGTTCTTTACTCAGCTTGTTTGTATTGTACCAATTATGAAATTTAATAGTAACACTTCACTATATTTATCTATTACAGTCCATTTTTTAGGTTATTTATATCGTGCAGATTATGTTGATATTGTAATGTTTGAAATTGAATTAGCTCAAATAATTAAATTAATATATTATATCAAAGTCTTCCATCATAATATTTAAGAATAACATGAATTTTGAATTTTAACAGTTTCCACTCATATGATATCGATTAATTATTATTTATAAAAACGTCCTTTACTCCTTTATTTTGGGTTGCTTAAACTGGATTAATTATGTATTTTGATAGTGATTTGAGATTTAATTGGTAACATCACTACATTTATTTTATGAAGTCAATTATTCAGGTTTTTGTATTGTACTAATTATATATTAAAATTATGTTTTGTGGTTCGAATTAGCACACATAATTATTTATTTGTTGATTATTTATATCAGAGTAGTGTAATCAGGAAATTTATGAAATATATGTTGGTAATTAAATTGCAACTAGGAATTGCCCCAATCACGATACAAAGTTTTGCATGTTTGTAGCCCAACATTGAATATTATATGTCTAAAGCTGCTACATCTTTGTTTTATATCAACCTTTAGTGTTAACAAACCTTAAACTTATCATTAACTTATATAATAACTTATGATTAAAAACATAATCAAACGTATCATTAAATTAGGTATGCAAATCTTATTTTAAAGAAGAAATTCAGTTAATAATTCAGTTTGACAAAATATTAAGAAAATCAATTACTAATTTGATAAGTCAAAATATCCAATTCAATTAATTCAATTTGACAAAATATTAAGAAAATCAATTACTAATTTAATAAGTAAAAGTATCTACTTCAATTTAAAACAATTATCATTATGCTAGGAGATACCGTTATCTTCAACATTACAGTTACATGTAACAACAATCGAATAAAAGAAAATTAATTACACTCTAGTATATATAACTGTAATTTATATGTTTATGCACATCTTTCTACAAAGGAGTGCAAAACAATCAAAATTACTCAATATTCAGACATAAAAGAATCTTGGATTAACAAGATAATATATGAATAACAGAAATTAAATTTATAATGCAAAAGTTAAAAATCAAAAAGACAAACATATACTTACAGCTACCCGCCACCAAGTTTGATCGAACGTCTTATCACCGTGAACGTTCGATCGGGAATGTTGGCTTATTTAATATCAAACATAAACTTTAACATGATTTAAATGAAATCGCCGACTTATATAAAGTCGTAAAAAACATTGGTTCAAACCATATATTCTTGAAATTAGTTTTGATCTTTTTCATATTATGCGATGGCACTATAAGAGATATATGTCTATCTCGCTTCCTCTAATGCACTCTTATGAATGATAACAAACTAAAGACCTGTTACTATAGTAACAAAAAATCTAGTGGGTAACAATGCAATATTTCGCTGTTATGTGAACCAATTGTTTTTATACTATCTACATATAGTATAAACTATATTAATTTACATATGACTTTGGCAGTTCAAATTGAACCAATCAGAATTTTTTAAATATATAAATGCAAGCAACGGTCTTTAATTTGTTACATTTTAACTAGGTAGTTCCAAATAGTAGTATATTATTATATATTTTTAGCATATTTGCTGTGTATATCTTTTAATTAAAAGAATTTATTTAATTTAATTAAAGTTGTTGATTTGTTAATAACATAATGGCTGATTCGAAAAGAATGGCGAAGTCTGATGAGGTATATTAATGGTTTTAGTAGGTTTACAGAATATTATATTATAAATTTTATTGTTTTAGAATGCAATTGGGGGTTCGATTCCAAGTAGAACGAAAAATTCTAAAGATTTTCCTTCAAAAGAAGTAAAAAAACGTGCAGCACTTGGTGATTTAAAAAATAAAGTACTACCGGGACCTGCACAACAACGAAAGGAAGCGTATGTTTGTTTTGATTAGTTTTTCATATATTTTAGTTTAATTAATATTTTGTTAATTCGATTTAGTGCGGCTACTGATTCAAAAAAAATCAACGACTTTAAACATATTAAACCTCGTGTTGATTGTCACTGGAAAAATCCCGTGACATTCCCGGACATCCACATTGATTGATAAAGATAAACGTATAATGAAATGTTTTATTGCAAATTCTTCGGTATTTATTTAAATTTTTTTATTTTCTTTCAGCTATTCCTAAAATAACAATTACACGTCCTTCAACATCAGGTGAAACTGCTGAATTTGATAAAAAGTGTGATGCTACACTTAAACGATTTATGAACCTTAAAAAGAAAAATGCCAATATAATAAGTAATGAAATAGTTAAAAACAGTTATGATTTTGAATCTCATTCTGAGTCCAGATTACGGCAACGAATTCAGGACATTGATATTAACGATAAAGGAAATGCACTTTTGATACCAGAATATATCAATTACATTATGAGCTATTTAAAAAAAGTGGAAATGAAATTTATAATTCCACAAATGTTTTTATCAAAACATGTCGAAATCAATTCAAATATGAGGGCAGTTTTAATCGATTGGATTAATGAAGTTCATTGTCAATTTAAACTTGTTCTAGAAACATATTACTTAACCGTATCGTTAATTGATTCATGTTTAATGGTATTGTTACTTTTAATTTTAATCTTATTATTAGAATATTAAAATAACCGTGTCTTTTTAGAAAGCTCCACGTACCAAACGTGCAAATCTGCAATTGCTTGGATGTGCTGCATTATGGGTAGCGTCAAAATATGAAGATTGTTATCCACCCGAGCTTGATGATATTGTTTATATTGCGGATCAAACATACAATAAACAACAACTTTGCGAAATGGAAAAATTTATTTTAAGAACTGTTGACTTTGAAATGGGTCGAGCATTTCCGATTCAATTTCTAAGACGTTATTCTAAAGCGATTAGTGGGGATGGTGGATTAAATCATTCAATTTCAAAATATTGCATGGAATTAGTATCTTTGGAATATGCAATGATTCATTATAAACCATCTGAGGTTCGTATTAATATTCGTTTGTTTATTTATCATTTCTTACAAGCAATCATAATATTTAGATTGCAGCTGCATGTTTAGCATTATCAATTCATTTGAAAGAAAAATCAACATACAACAATTCTCTATGGTCGCCAACTTTACAGCATTATACCGGATATACATTAGAGCATTTAAAACCAATAATACAAGAAGTTGTTCCATTACTAGTAAACGCACCAAAAGGTAAATTGAAATCAATCTATTCAAAATATTCATCCTCCAAACAATCACGAGTTGCTTTAGGACCAGAAACAACAAACTATGAATTGCTACAAAAATTATCTCAAAAATAATTAAAATTTTTATTACGTTTTTGTGTATCTCAATTTTGTGTTATTTTTTGTAATGTACGATGTAATTTAGATTGTAAGTAATATATGTTTTGTTCACATTAATCAGTTTATCTTCTTTTTAAAATGTTTATCTCTATTAAATAGTTGTCTTTTATTGATTATTCTACAATCTATAGTAAGACTGGGTGGTTATTTTGTAGTGTTATCTCACTAGGTGAGATAAATAGTGAGATACAAAAATTATGTTTAAATGATTTTTATCTAATATAATCGATCAAAGACAAATATTTTATCTCTCCTAGTGAGATAACACTACAAAATAACCACACTGGTTAATGTATAAACAGAGTAAATATAATTGTTTTCTTTAAAATATTTATTTTTGGTTATCTAAGTAATCACAAGGTTTTTTTTATTCTTGATTAATTGTGTCATCTGAAATCCACATCATTAAAGCTTCAGTTGTATCTTTATTCAACCAAAAAACCCATAATATTCCTACTTCTATGAAACCAAGACCAACACCAGCAACAACATCTAACAAATGATGTCTATACATGATTAAGCGAGATGCACAAACACTAAATGCCCATGCAAATATGGGTGGCCAAACAAAAATTGTTAACGGATATAAAATTGTAAAGAATCCTAGGATAAAAATGGCACGTGATGCATGTCCCGACGGAAATGAAAATTTATCAGGACCAATACCATACGAGTCATCAGATGGACGACGACGTCTCGTTATTGATTTTATGACCGCTACAAATACTATATCTAACAACAAACCAAATATCATATTTATTTGCATTTGATATAAGTCTTTGTTATCAATAAACCATGACCATGCTAGCCAACAAGCAAGCCATATTATTCCATGACACGAAAACTAAAATATGTAAAAAAATAAAAGTTGCATTTATCAAAAATGTAAATATTTGTAAATTACCTCTAAAAACTTGCAATGCCGTTTAAATGATTGAAATGCAAAAAAGTTTAATAAAAAGCTTACAAATTTTTTAGTTAATATAACATCTTGTTCTAATATTTTTCGAAGTATTGGATTAACATTTCTCTTACTATCATCTAATCTTGTCTTTGGATCCATTTTAATAATAGCTAAAAATAAATTTTAATTAAATATCTGGGGTCTTTATTTTAGTTGATAGAAATTAACGTTTAATGTTTGTAAATTTTATACAAAAAGAGAATTACACTGATTGATAAGTTTTAACTTTATCCGCAGTATCTATAAATATATATCTATAAATTTCAGTCGTGTGTCATTTAAAAAATGACATGACGGGAAATTTTTTTTATTTTATTTTTGACGTTTTTAAATAAATAAAGGGTTCGTTCGTAAGCACCAAATCATACCCAGGCAAGAAACTGTAATCGATTTGGAGAAAAAGAGGCATTCAACCGATCACCATCAGCCAAATTCTGTAATTGTGAAGAAGTGAAGTGTTAAAAATTTCTTCATTTCGATTTTATCATTAATTTTTTATCATTTTACCTTGTGTTTCTATATGCGATTTGAATGTTAAAAAATTTAATAGCAAGCGCCGCACTGTCAAACGTCAACAATATATAAAATTAAATGTTTATTTTAACTTTTAACACAATTTAATCTTTTACGGTTCAAATAATTAGATGTAGAACTGTAGCCTTCCAGCGCGACTTTTTCAACAGAGTCTCTCATCTCTGGAATTCATTACCTTCGTGGGTTTTCCCTGATAACTTTAACCCTCAAAAGTTCAAAGTCAACGTTCATAAATTTCTAAAAGAAACTTAATTCTCAATTGATTATAATCCCTAGTTGGCATGGTATCTTCGGATATTCAGAGACGTTAATGTATAAATAATTATATTAACACTAAACATGCCTAACTTCCAATAAAAAAAAAAAAAAAAAACTTTTACAAATTTTAATATATATAAATATTTTAAAAAGTAAATTTGAAAAATAGATCTGTATTTAATTTAGAAATACAGTTTTAAAAAATTAAATCACATTGACGTTATGGTGTTTTTTGACATAATGTCAATAACAACAAAAGAAACGATTTCATTTTATTGCCAAACAAAAATTCAGTGTTAACTTTATAATTTTAAAACTTCACTCACTTAGATATTTTTGCGGTGAAGTGATGAAAAACTTATCACTTCACCGCTTCACAGTTACAGAATTTGGCTGCAGGTGGTGATTGACCTGTGGTGAGAGAGAAACAGGTTTGTCTTCCCAAGGACGTGCGTAAATTTTTCATTTGATACAAAACTGTACAATTACAAACAACGGTCACAACGTGTTACTTCAGGCATGTATGCTTCTAGTTCTTCTCCTATTCTCAAAGGTGTTCCTCAGGGTTCCGTTTTGGGTCCTCTTCTTTTTTCGCTATTTATCAATGATATTTCGTCCCTTCCCTGTCATTCGATGCTGCACCTCTTGGCGGATGACGTTCAGCTGCTCCATGCTTGTCCACAATTTGACATCCATCGCTGTTTTCTTGAAGCTAATTCTGACCTCAAACTAATATCGGACTGGGCTGTCTCAAATAGGTTGGTTCTTAACCCGCTTAAGTCACAGGCCATGCTGTTTAATTGCCCCTCATCGCTCTATAATCATGGGTTGATTATCAAGACCGGTGATACTGTGATCCCTTTTGCTACACAGGTGAAGAATCTTGGCGTAATTTTGATAGCGATCTTTCTTGGAGACCTCATATTAATTATGTCATTGGCAGACTTGTTGTCATCTTGAGAAGGCTTAGTAGCCTGAATCATTTCCAGCCTGTGCATATTAAAAAACGACTTGCTCATGCACTTGTCATGCCTTTGTTTGATTATGGTATTGAGGTCTATTCTGGCTGCACCCTGGAGAATATCGGATTAATAAAGAAGTCCTTTAACTGGGTGGTTCGTTTCGTTTATGGTCTTAAAATCAGACAACACGTTTCTGGCTTTGCTATAAAGTTTATCAGCACATCATTTAACGATCACATTAGAATGTGACTCCGACTCCTCCGTATCCACCCTATTTGACGAAATGGTTTACTTTTGGTCCGTCAACTCGGTTGTATTTAATCACCCTTTCGTCCATAAGCTGCATTGGTGTTCCTTTTTCCACTTCCTTTCCTACTTCCTTCCTCCTTTCCTTCCTACCCTTAATTTCCTTTCCCTCTTTCCTTATGTTATGGTATTTCGACAACTATTAAGCTATTAAACCAGTAAGCCTATAGCTAGCATCCATCCCTCCCCCTTATATTTATCGTGTACTTTCGTTGGCTATGATTTATGTAGAGGGGGTATGGCGGCTTAATTTGGCTCTGGTCTACGCTGTCGTTGTTTTGTATTCTCAAGTATTTTTTTTTATATTAATATTTAAAACAATTTTTTTTGTTTGGTTTTTTTATATTTATAGTATGTATAGTATAGTCTAGTATGTATAGTTTAAGTATAATTCTTTTTTTTTCTTTATGGCTCCTGCCGTCAATTTGTTTTTCCTCTCTGGGCAATACATTATTGGGCCGTCATGTACAAAATAAATAAATAAAATAAATAAACTATCGTTACAATTAAAATTCGAAAATAAAGAAACTTTTTGATGAACAACATCCTCCTATAAACATTCAAAGTGTACATAAGTTCTACCCCAGATTTGTAAATCTCACAAGCATACAGTTGACAGATTCAGAAATTATATTATTATCTAAAGGTTTAAGTTAGAATATTCCTAGTTTTTATAAAAACGATCTAGAATCTGAAATTATTTATTGTGAAACAGCTATTAAAATGTTACCTACACTAAAGTGACCATTTATTTTTTTCGTCTTAGCAGTATATAATATGGAAGAGTGACCCCCACCCCTAATCCCATTTAAAAAATGTAACACAAAAATAAAAAATTGTTAAAAATTAAACTAAATAATTTCATTATTTGGTAATATGTAACAATTAAATAACAAAAAAAAAATAAATAGAATCCATACATAAAATATATTTACAAATTATTTAGTAATATCCATATTATATTTTCGAGTAGAAGCAATTTCTTTTTGTAAGTTTTCATTTTCTTTTAATATTTAATATTTTTATAAAATCTTCGCATTTGTATTGTAAATTTATTTTGCATACCACTCTAGCTGTGAGTCCTTCAATGCTCATCCTTGCCTTTTCTGGTGACCACGAATCGGTTATAATGGAAAATATCCGTTCAACATTTGCATTTGTGCCAGGAAGGCACAATGCAAATCCCAACACTATTTTTAAGTTTATTTAAGTTATTCCAAAATTTATTTTGTACTAAAAATTCAACTTATTTTGAAAGTTTTGTGGTAATTTTTTTGTGACTAAAATTGGATAAATTTTATAAAACCAAATATGTCTGGGTATATTTTTCACTATTCCCAATATAAAAAAATCAAAAAGCCCATTTTACATTAAGGGAGTATATAAGGAGTATATTTGTTGTGTAATATTATTATTGGACCTTTATCAACACAAAACTAATGGTTTTCAATGTCAAACCAATACAATAACAATTATTATGCACCTATGGGATAGCGAATTTTTCCCCAGATAGATCTAGATTTAAGAAATCTCTTAAACAATAGTAAATTAGCCTGCTATTTAAGCCGGGCATTCACATACAACAGAAACAGAAACCGAATTTCATACAAATTTGACAGATAAAAATTCGGTTTCTGTAAAACTTGTATGGAATTCTGTTTCTGTTGTATGTGGTTTCAAGCCTTTAGAACAAAAAAACAATAATAGAAATATTTGTATTGATGTATGAAAAAAGTAAAATTTATATTAGGTTACTTGAATAAGTGGATTGTAGTCCCTCGTTAATAACTGTGTCCAGCTTCGTGTTTGATGGATCTTCATGTGTCGACCTTTATTCGTCCTTATTTGTTTCATTCATCAGGATATCGGTATTAGAATCGTAAATGTTTTATTGCACCTGATGTTATTCAATCTCTATAAATCCACAGGTACCAGATCAAGTTAGCTACTATCGTTTTGGTCAACAAGACGTTGTCATTTCGTGATTCCTTATTGGAAGAAAACACCCAATTTGTGCGGTTCAACAAATGTATATAACCTTGTTTCACACATGACTCCACATTAAAAAAAATGCACAACGAACATATATTTATGGTTTTTAATTGACTTCTTCTTCTTCAGATTTATTTATTGATTATCACAAATTAACAAAGATATTGTAATTGTAGTTTTAATTAGAGTTTTTGATTTGTTACAAACTTAGCTTATTAATTGACACAAGCAAACGAATATATGGTAATTATAGTTTTGATATGTTTTAAGCTGAGTTTATTAATTGACACAAGTTAACCAACTTGATCGAAAATGATATTACATTTTCTAATTATTATGTTTCCTTTCTATTCATTTGAAGTCCAATCTGGACTTTTTCCACAATTGAAAAATGGAATCTTTGTTTTAAACGTTAAGTTATTTTTCACCTCACTAATTTTATCGTTTTTTTTTGCAAAAATAAACTCAACTTAGTTATATTCAAGTTCAACATGGAATGATGAATTGATTAACAAAAAAATAAAATCTGCTAATCTGACATTTTTTTTATCGAAAAAAACGATTTAGCAAATAGCAACCTTAAAAAAATACACTTTTTCGTTCAGATTGACGTTAAATGGATGAGTAGGTTTATGATGTATTTCGTTATTCAGCTGTCTGGAGTTTTATAATAATAAAAACAACTTAAACTCAACACAAAACCATCTTTATGTGCAATAAAAAACAATTATAACAATTTTAAAATGTTTAGTTTGATTTATTTTTGTAACTAATATTTAAAAATATAAATTAATTTCTAATAATATAAAAAATAAATTTTTGCTTTAATTAAACATAATAAATAAAACAAATAATTCATATGAAGCCATTTTTTGTTTGTGTTATAACTTACACGATTTAAGCCGTGCATTCACATACAACAGAAACCGAAACTGAATTTATTTCATACAAATGTGACAGCAACTGAAACAGAAACCGAATTTAGAAACTGAAAATTCGTCTGTTTTGTCTGAAACAGAAACAATTAACATTTTATTGTTTCAGAAACTGTCACATGACCAAAAACTGTCACATAATATTGATTATTATTTTAAATTTTGATAATAGAGTTTTGAATTTTGAATAGTTTTCAGTTTCTGTTGTATGTGAATGCCCGGCTTTACTCGAGCATACCATTCAGAGTAAATCCGACAACACCGTGTATTACACCAATAGAATTAAAAAACGAAGAACGTCAGTGCAAGTTTACACAGGTTTTATTTAAAAACTTAGTTCACAGGCTGAATTTACACTACTCCGCACCGGTTAAATTAAAAAAAAGACCCACAAACGTAACACAAATTACGGTTCGTAAACGGCTCACTTAAAGCCGTGCATTCACATAAAACAGAAACAGAAACAGAAACTGAAAATTTTCAGTTTCTGTTTCTGTTTCTAATTTGGTTGACGGTGGTGAATAATAAAACAGAAACCGAATTTTAAGATGGCAGCTGTCATATAATATTATATATGCCAAAATTAAAGTATATATATTTAACCCAATCCATATATATTTAACCCAATTAAAATTGAAAAAATTATATTAATATAAAAAAATATTGTAATTCAATAAACTGTGTATTTTATTTTTCATTCATATAAATACAAAAGTAACACAATTTTGTAATGTATAGTGAAGAAGAAATTTATTTTTTTCGTTATCGCACATAATAATATCCATCAAAAAAAATCGAGCTAAATTCAAAGTAAATTATTTTTGACTAAATATTTATTTCTTAAAATAATGTACAATCCCGTTACATAAATTTAAAATAATATGGTCACGTGACAGTTTCTGGACCAGAAACAATTAAATTTTAATTGTTTCTGGTCCAGACGAATTTTCAGTTTCTGTTTCTAAATTAGGTTTCTGTTTCTGTTGCTGTCAAATTTGTATGAAATTCGGTTTCAGTTTCTGTTTTTGTGAATGCACGGCTTAAGTGAAGAATTAATGATTCGCAACAATTTTAACTATCACAGGGTAGCGATTTTGTACCATTATTTCTCCTGTCATCTCTCTTTTGTAGAGAATTATCTCTCCTGGGGAAAACTAAAGAAAAATCTACATACCCACACTCAAATTTCTCCTTAATATAAATTCATATACAATACAAAAAGAAACCAATCACGACGTGACATTTGTGGACACGTGACATATTTACAATTTAATTGAATCAATCAAAGACAATTGTATATATTACAATTTATCTCTCCTTTTATTTCTGGATGGAGATGGATCGCAAACGTTACTTTTTTGTTTCGAAAGAGCCAAACGTTAGCGAGGAGTTATATGAAATATCCCACTAGATTTTTTGTTACTATAGTAACAGGTCTTTAGTTTGTTATCATTCATAAGAGTGCATTAGAGGAAGCGAGATAGACATATATCTCTTATAGCGCCATCGCATAATATGAAAAAGATCAAAACTAATTTCAAGAATATATGGTTTGAACCAATGTTTTTTACGACTTTATATAAGTCGGCCATTTCATTTAAATCATGTTAAAGTTTATGTTTGATATTAAATAAGCCAAATTTATTTTAAAAATTAATAAGGAAAATATACAATAGCTGTAAGTATTATTCTATAAAAGTAAGTATTCAAATCAATTAAATGTTGATATGTTTTAAATTAAGAAAAATGTATATGTAATTCTTTTAGTTTAATTTAATGCCATTTTAGTTTTCCAGATTATATTATTTGATAAAATATTGAATTGTTTAATATTATTAATTGTTGTATTATTGTTTTAATTAGTTTCTTAAGAAATAATGTATATTTATATTTACTAATTTATTTACAGTCAATAAAAACTTAAAATTATAAAAATGTATTTTATTTGCAAAAATCAATATTTATATAACAAGATTGCTTTGTGGTTTAGGTTAACCAAGACAAACTAAAGACATGTCTGACCAGACAACCTAAAGACACGTCTTACCAGACACAAGACGATGTGGGACATTTTGTTCGAGCGGTCTTGGGTTTGTCTTGTTACTATAACGCGTTAATAGTAAGTTACTAGTAAATCTGGTCATAGACAAATAATAATATAAGACAAATGAAGTAGAACAATATATTCTCTCACTATTTTTATTTTGTTTCAGGATATTAACTATCTAGTGACACCTGTACTCAAGTAGATGATTCGTAATATTTAAAATTAGTGTTATATGAGTATAAAGTTTAACGTTTTTGATTTTTGGTTTCTATTTATTCTTATATCTTTATGATTATTATTGTTTTTCTAAATGTATTTGTGTAGAACGTTTAAAAAAAACCATTTTTTTTCGGATCGTGTCATATCATCGAAAAATCATACCGTCGAAAATCGTTACATCGAAAAAAAGCTATAAATTGAAAAATAAAAATCATACCGTCGAAAAATCACACAACCGAAAATCGCAACATCGAAAATCATATCACCGAAAATTCATTACGTCGAAAAGTCATAGCATTGAAAAATCACATCACCGAAAATCATATCATCGAAAATTTGATTCACAAAATCGAAAAATCATACCATCGAAAATCGTAAAATCGAAAAAAAAATCATATCATCGAAATATCATTACATCGAAAATATTCGATGTAATGAATAAATCATTACATCGAAAAATCATATCATCGAAAAACAGGGTGTACTCTCCTCACAGATAAAACTTTTGTAAATTAAAATGTTAAATGTCAGCAGTATATGTTAATTGGGCAATTCGTTTGAAAATGTACATTTATTTGTGGATTTTTTTTTAAATCAAAATTTTGTATGAGTGGAACGAATGAAAAAATCTAAATTCTGAATTTTTTATTTATTGCTTTGAAATGCAGTTTTGCCGGCATACATTTTTAGTAATTTCTTTTGGTTTACATAGATAATATATTATGTGCTATCATATTTTGAAGATAAAGTTTTAGGATTCCAAACAGATTTTTCTACGTTTATTTGAATAATAAATACTATGCCCTATTGTATTATATTATATTCACCCTGTATTCTTTTGAAAATGCGCATGTTTTATAGTTTTTTTTTCAAATTACCTAAAACATTTGGTATGTTTAGTATTGACGAAATTTGTATTGGCGAAAGAAAGTGTGTGTCAAGTGTTTTTCAAAAAATAATGAAGTGTGTTAAAACACGAAAATGAGCATTTTTTGCTTAAAAAATCGATCATTCTAAGTGATTACGAGTAGTAAATTTGAATGTAGAGAAAATTTGATGGTTGGCATTGGTATGTGGGACCAGAACCTTGATTATTGTATTGTAAGTGTGTCAAAAAATACTGTCAAGTTTGTCAAAAGAATGATTTTCATTTATATTATATGGGATTTTTTGCATTAAATTTCTAGACAATACTTTGTGTGAATTCATAGAATGGGGAACATTTCTATTCTAATTAACATCCTAAGTCACGATTGTATAGTCATTATTGATTGTTTCCAATCAATGTGAAATCAATGGCTGACACTTGGTCAATTTGTAGTTCTATATGTATTAATATTAGACTACATTAAGGGAATTTCAATTTTATTTTGGATTTTTGAGATCAATTAAACTCAAGTAAGTAAAGAAGTAATTGGAATATTTTCAATTCAAAGGTATGGTTTGAAGTTTCTCAGAAAAAAACTACAATTCACATTTTTTACGTGTTTCGGATCGGATTCGAACCTACCCTCGTCAGTGCCCGGCTCGAATCTTTGGGCAGACACGCTATCGATTACGCCGTTGAGGCGATGACAATTTCAAAGTTGAAACTTCTTCATCACTTATTTATTTTTACTTAAGTTGAATTTTTCCACTGTCATTAGACACCATATTATGGAAATGCTTTTACATTATATGGGATTTTTTGCATTAAATTTCTAGACAATACTTTGTGTGAATTCATAGAATGGGGAACATTTCTATTCTAATTAACATCCTAAGTCACGATTGTATAGTCATTATTGATTGTTTCCAATCAATGTGAAATCAATGGCTGACACTTGGTCAATTTGTAGTTCTATATGTATTAACATTAGACTACATTAAGGGAATTTCAATTTTATTTTGGATTTTTGAGATCAATTAAACTCAAGTAAGTAAAGAAGTAATTGGAATATTTTCAATTCAAAGGTATGGTTTGAAGTTTCTCAGAAAAAAACTACAATTCACATTTTTTACGTGTTTCGGATCGGATTCGAACCTACCCTCGTCAGTGCCCGGCTCGAATCTTTGGGCAGACACGCTATCGATTACGCCGTTGAGGCGATGACAATTTCAAAGTTGAAACTTCTTCATCACTTATTTATTTTTACTTAAGTTGAATTTTTCCACTGTCATTAGACACCATATTATGGAAATGCTTTTACATTATATGGGATTTTTTGCATTAAATTTCTAGACAATACTTTGTGTGAATTCATAGAATGGGGAACATTTCTATTCTAATTAACATCCTAAGTCACGATTGTATAGTCATTATTGATTGTTTCCAATCAATGTGAAATCAATGGCTGACACTTGGTCAATTTGTAGTTCTATATGTATTAACATTAGACTACATTAAGGGAATTTCAATTTTATTTTGGATTTTTGAGATCAATTAAACTCAAGTAAGTAAAGAAGTAATTGGAATATTTTCAATTCAAAGGTATGGTTTGAAGTTTCTCAGAAAAAAACTACAATTCACATTTTTTACGTGTTTCGGATCGGATTCGAACCTACCCTCGTCAGTGCCCGGCTCGAATCTTTGGGCAGACACGCTATCGATTACGCCGTTGAGGCGATGACAATTTCAAAGTTGAAACTTCTTCATCACTTATTTATTTTTACTTAAGTTGAATTTTTCCACTGTCATTAGACACCATATTATGGAAATGCTTTTACATTATATGGGATTTTTTGCATTAAATTTCTAGACAATACTTTGTGTGAATTCATAGAATGGGGAACATTTCTATTCTAATTAACATCCTAAGTCACGATTGTATAGTCATTATTGATTGTTTCCAATCAATGTGAAATCAATGGCTGACACTTGGTCAATTTGTAGTTCTATATGTATTAACATTAGACTACATTAAGGGAATTTCAATTTTATTTTGGATTTTTGAGATCAATTAAACTCAAGTAAGTAAAGAAGTAATTGGAATATTTTCAATTCAAAGGTATGGTTTGAAGTTTCTCAGAAAAAAACTACAATTCACATTTTTTACGTGTTTCGGATCGGATTCGAACCTACCCTCGTCAGTGCCCGGCTCGAATCTTTGGGCAGACACGCTATCGATTACGCCGTTGAGGCGATGACAATTTCAAAGTTGAAACTTCTTCATCACTTATTTATTTTTACTTAAGTTGAATTTTTCCACTGTCATTAGACACCATATTATGGAAATGCTTTTACATTATATGGGATTTTTTGCATTAAATTTCTAGACAATACTTTGTGTGAATTCATAGAATGGGGAACATTTCTATTCTAATTAACATCCTAAGTCACGATTGTATAGTCATTATTGATTGTTTCCAATCAATGTGAAATCAATGGCTGACACTTGGTCAATTTGTAGTTCTATATGTATTAACATTAGACTACATTAAGGGAATTTCAATTTTATTTTGGATTTTTGAGATCAATTAAACTCAAGTAAGTAAAGAAGTAATTGGAATATTTTCAATTCAAAGGTATGGTTTGAAGTTTCTCAGAAAAAAACTACAATTCACATTTTTTACGTGTTTCGGATCGGATTCGAACCTACCCTCGTCAGTGCCCGGCTCGAATCTTTGGGCAGACACCGATCCGAAACACGTAAAAAATGTGAATTGTAGTTTTTTTCTGAGAAACTTCAAACCATACCTTTGAATTGAAAATATTCCAATTACTTCTTTACTTACTTGAGTTTAATTGATCTCAAAAATCCAAAATAAAATTGAAATTCCCTTAATGTAGTCTAATGTTAATACATATAGAACTACAAATTGACCAAGTGTCAGCCATTGATTTCACATTGATTGGAAACAATCAATAATGACTATACAATCGTGACTTAGGATGTTAATTAGAATAGAAATGTTCCCCATTCTATGAATTCACACAAAGTATTGTCTAGAAATTTAATGCAAAAAATCCCATATAATGTAAAAGCATTTCCATAATATGGTGTCTAATGACAGTGGAAAAATTCAACTTAAGTAAAAATAAATAAGTGATGAAGAAGTTTCAACTTTGAAATTGTCATCGCCTCAACGGCGTAATCGATAGCGTGTCTGCCCAAAGATTCGAGCCGGGCACTGACGAGGGTAGGTTCGAATCCGATCCGAAACACGTAAAAAATGTGAATTGTAGTTTTTTTCTGAGAAACTTCAAACCATACCTTTGAATTGAAAATATTCCAATTACTTCTTTACTTACTTGAGTTTAATTGATCTCAAAAATCCAAAATAAAATTGAAATTCCCTTAATGTAGTCTAATGTTAATACATATAGAACTACAAATTGACCAAGTGTCAGCCATTGATTTCACATTGATTGGAAACAATCAATAATGACTATACAATCGTGACTTAGGATGTTAATTAGAATAGAAATGTTCCCCATTCTATGAATTCACACAAAGTATTGTCTAGAAATTTAATGCAAAAAATCCCATATAATGTAAAAGCATTTCCATAATATGGTGTCTAATGACAGTGGAAAAATTCAACTTAAGTAAAAATAAATAAGTGATGAAGAAGTTTCAACTTTGAAATTGTCATCGCCTCAACGGCGTAATCGATAGCGTGTCTGCCCAAAGATTCGAGCCGGGCACTGACGAGGGTAGGTTCGAATCCGATCCGAAACACGTAAAAAATGTGAATTGTAGTTTTTTTCTGAGAAACTTCAAACCATACCTTTGAATTGAAAATATTCCAATTACTTCTTTACTTACTTGAGTTTAATTGATCTCAAAAATCCAAAATAAAATTGAAATTCCCTTAATGTAGTCTAATGTTAATACATATAGAACTACAAATTGACCAAGTGTCAGCCATTGATTTCACATTGATTGGAAACAATCAATAATGACTATACAATCGTGACTTAGGATGTTAATTAGAATAGAAATGTTCCCCATTCTATGAATTCACACAAAGTATTGTCTAGAAATTTAATGCAAAAAATCCCATATAATGTAAAAGCATTTCCATAATATGGTGTCTAATGACAGTGGAAAAATTCAACTTAAGTAAAAATAAATAAGTGATGAAGAAGTTTCAACTTTGAAATTGTCATCGCCTCAACGGCGTAATCGATAGCGTGTCTGCCCAAAGATTCGAGCCGGGCACTGACGAGGGTAGGTTCGAATCCGATCCGAAACACGTAAAAAATGTGAATTGTAGTTTTTTTCTGAGAAACTTCAAACCATACCTTTGAATTGAAAATATTCCAATTACTTCTTTACTTACTTGAGTTTAATTGATCTCAAAAATCCAAAATAAAATTGAAATTCCCTTAATGTAGTCTAATGTTAATACATATAGAACTACAAATTGACCAAGTGTCAGCCATTGATTTCACATTGATTGGAAACAATCAATAATGACTATACAATCGTGACTTAGGATGTTAATTAGAATAGAAATGTTCCCCATTCTATGAATTCACACAAAGTATTGTCTAGAAATTTAATGCAAAAAATCCCATATAATGTAAAAGCATTTCCATAATATGGTGTCTAATGACAGTGGAAAAATTCAACTTAAGTAAAAATAAATAAGTGATGAAGAAGTTTCAACTTTGAAATTGTCATCGCCTCAACGGCGTAATCGATAGCGTGTCTGCCCAAAGATTCGAGCCGGGCACTGACGAGGGTAGGTTCGAATCCGATCCGAAACACGTAAAAAATGTGAATTGTAGTTTTTTTCTGAGAAACTTCAAACCATACCTTTGAATTGAAAATATTCCAATTACTTCTTTACTTACTTGAGTTTAATTGATCTCAAAAATCCAAAATTTTCATTTATTTTTTAACCCAATTTTTTGGAAAAATATAAAATTAAGTATGTAATTATTTTTATGAGTTGAAATGTATTTGAACATGAAATTGGACATGTTTCTATCCAGTTTCAACTCCTCCCAACTTATAGGAACAATTGGGAAATATCAAGTTGTTGCAGATTGAATGTCGTTTTTAAAATGATTGATTAATTTTTGGAATATTTTTAGAATTTTGAAAAAGTTTTTATTTTGTTTTGATTTTTGCAATATCTTTAGAATTTTGAAAATAGTTTCAATTTTTGATTTTGTAATATTCTCTTGAATATGTTTGAACTTTTGAAGAAAATTGAAATTTATGATTTTGTTATAATTTTTAGAATCTTAGAAAAAGTTTGAATTTTTGATTTTGTTATAATTTTTGCAACATGTTTGGAATTTTGAAAAAAGTTTCAATTTTTGATTTTGTAATAATTTTTGGATTGTTAGAATTTCGAAAAAGTTTAAATTTTTGATTTTTTTAAAATTTGTGGAATATTTTTAAATTTTGAAAAAAAATTTAAATTTTTGATTTTATGATAATTTTTAAAAATTTTAGGATTTTTGAAAAAAGTTTGAATTGTTTGTTTTGTAATATTCTCTTGAATCTTTTTGGATTTTGAAGAAAGTTGAAATTTTAGATTTTATTATAATATTTGGAATTTTTTTAAATCAATTCAATCAGAATTCCGGCAATGTTTCCGGTCTGAAAGACCTAAGTATTACATTCATGAACCAAAAGTGAAATTCTAACCCCCACTGTTTTTTGCATTTCTCGACGTTTTAGGACCTACTGATTCTAAAAAAGCAAAAAAAAAATGTATGTCTGTCTGCCGGTCGGCCGTCATTACCTACGAAATCTAGGAAACCGCTAGAGCGATTTCAAAAATGTTGGTTCCTAAAAATAGGTATACTCTATGGACAGGTCTGAAAGGACGCTGTGTTTGATAACTGTACTGGAAGTGTGTCAAAAAATCATTAAGTGTGTCAAAAATAGCAGATTTTCATATTTTTGGCTTAAAAAACATTCGTTTTAAGTGATTACGAGTAGAAACATTGAATTTGGAGAAATCTTGACTGTAGAGATTGGTATGTGAGATAAAAAACTAGATTATTGCATTAGAAGTTTGCCAAAAAAAATGTTGTCAAGTGTGTCAAAAGAAAAAGTTTTATATACTTTTTTACCCAATTTTTTAGAAAAAAATAAAATTAATTACTTGTATGACATGAAATTTTATTATTATTATAGAGAATTATGGTATCATAAGTTTGTCGAAATAATGTTGTTAAATGTGTCAAAAAAAAAGATTTTGCTTCGGTCTGAAAGACCTAAGTATAACATACATGAGCTCAAACTAAAATTCTTACCCCCACTTTTTTTGGAATTTCTCGACGTTTTAGGACCTATTGATTCTAAAAAAGCAAAAAAATGTATGTATGTCTGCCGGCCGGCCGTCACGACCTACGAAATCTAGAAAACAGCTGGACGGATTTCAAAAATTTTCTAAAAATAGGTTTACTCAATGGGAAGAGCTGAAAGGACGATATGTTCGATAACTGTACCGGAAGTGTGTCAAAAAATCGTCAAGTGTGTCAAAACAAGGAAATTTGCATATTTTTAATGAAATACTTTCATTTTAAGTGATTGCGAGTAGGAATATTGAGAAATTTTGGAGGAATTTTGATGGTCGGGATTGGTATGTGAGACCAAAATCTAGATTCTTGCATTATAGGTTTGTCAAAAAAATGTTGTCAAGTGTGTCAAAAGAAATATTTTTATTTATTTTTTACCCAATTTTTTGGAAAAAAATAAAATTAATTACTTGTTTGAAATGAAATTTTATTATTATTATTGAGAATTATGGCATTATAAGTTTGTCAAAAAAATGTTGTCAAGTGTATCAAAAGAAAGATTTTTATTTATTTTTTACCCAATTTTTTGGAAAAAAATAAAATTAACTATTTGTTTAACATGAAGTTTTATTATTATTATTGAGAATTATGGCATCATAAGTTTGTCAAAAAAATGTTGTTAAGTGTGTCAAAAGAAAGATTTTTATTTATTTTTTTATCCAATTTTTTGGAAAAAAATAAAATTAATTATTTGTTTGACATGAAATTTCATTATTATTTTTGGGCATTATGGCATTATAAGTTTATCAAAAAAATATTGTCAAGTGTGTCAAAAAAATGATTTCATGTATTTTTTTAGATAATTTTTGGAAAAATAAATTTAGCTGTTTGTTTACGTAAATATAATTGAACATGGAAATTTTTGAATTTGTTATAGTTTTTGAAATATTTTTGGAATTTTGAAAAAAGTTTCAATTTTTGATTTTGTAAGAATTTTTGGAATATTTTTAGAATTTTGAAAGATTTTAAATTTTTAATTTTATTATAATTTTTTTTAATTTTGGAAAAAGTTTCAATTTTTGATATTGTTATAATTTTTACAATAATTTTAGAATTTTGGAAAAAGTTTGAATTTTTATATTTTTTAAGAATTTTTGGAATATTATTAGAATTTAGAAAAAGTTTAAATTTTTGATTTTATTCTAATTTTTGGAATATTTTTAGAATTTTGAAAAAAAAAAAAAATTTTTGAATTTTATATATATTTTTAGAATTTTGAAAAAAGTTTCAATTTTTGATTTTGTAAGAATTTTTGGAATATTTTTAGAATTTTGAAAAAAGTTTCAATTTTTGCAATATTTTTTGCAATACTTTTAGAATTGGAAAATTGGAAAAATGTTTTGATTTTTGATTTTGTTAATAATTTTGTCCTCGTACAAAGCTTTTGGTGAGAACTATATAAAAAGCCTTAACACAAACACAATCCTTATTGTTTTATTATTTTAATTTGTAATGTCATAAAATAAAAGGAGAAAAATCAAATTTGCTTAAAAAATTTTTGCAAGAAATGCAAAAAAAAGTGGGGGTAAGAATTTCACTTTTGGCTCATGAATGTAATACTTAGGTCTTTCAGACCGAAGTAATATAAATACATAGCCGGAAAAAAGACGCCTGATTGAATTGATTTAAAAAATTCCAAATATTATAATAAAACCAAAAATTCCAACTTTCTTCAAAATCCAAAAATATTCAAGAGAATATTACAAAATAAACAATTCAAACTTTTTTCAAAAATCTTAAAATTTCAAAAAATTATCATAAAATAAAAATTTAAAAATATTCCAAAAATTTTAATAAAATCAAAAATTTAAACTTTTTCGAAATTCTACACAGTCCAAAAATTATTACAAAATCAAAAATTGAAACTTTTTTCAAAATTCCAAACATATTGCAAAAATTATAAAAATCAAAAATTCAAACTTTTTCTAAGATTCTAAAAATTATAATAAAATCATAAATTTCAATTTTCTTCAAAAGTTCAAACATATTCAAGAGAATATTACAAAATCAAAAATTGAAACTATTTTCAAAATTCTAAAGATATTGCAAAAATTAAAACAAAATAAAAACTTTTTCAAAATTCTAAAAATATTCCAAAACTTATAATAAAATCAAAAATTAAACTTTTTTCAAAATTCTAAATACATTCCAAAAATTAATCAAAAATCAAAGATTGAAATTTCAAAATTCTAAAAATATTGCCAATATTATAACATAATCAAAAATTCAAACTTATCTTCCAACTGTTCCTGTTATTCAGAAGTCGTGGAATCACTCAAAACGATTACAAAAGAAATATCTTCTCATAATTACATTGTTTTTAAAAACATTTAATCTGCAACAACTTGATATTTCTCAATTGTTCCTATAAGCTGGGAGGAGTTGAAACTGGATAGAAACATGTCCAATTTCATGTTCAAATACATTTCAAGTCATAAAAATTACTTAATTTTATTTTTTTCCAAAAAATTGGGTGAAAAAATAAATGAAAATCATTGTTTTGACACCCTTGATAGTATTTTTTGACATACTTACAATACAATAATCGAGGTTCTGGTCCCACATACCAATGCCAACCATCAAATTTTCTCCACATTCAATGTTACTACTCGTAATCACTTAGAATGATCGATTTTTTAAGCAAAAAATGCTCATTTTCGTGTTTTAACACACCATTATTTTTTGAAAAACACTTGACACACACTTTCTTTCGAAAATACAATTTCGTCAATACTAAACATACCAAATGTTTTAGGCATTTTCAAAAAAAAACTATAAAACATGCGCATTTTCAAAAGAATACAGGGTGAATATAATATAATACAATAGGGCATAGTATTTATTATTCAAATAAACGTAGAAAAATCTGTTTGGAATCCTAAAACTTTATCTTCAAAATATGATAGCACATAATATATTATCTATGTAAACTAAAAGAAATTACTAAAAATGTATGCCGGCAAAACTGCATTTTAAAGCAATAAATAAAAAATTCAGAATTTAGATTTTTTCATTCGTTCCACTCATACAGAATTTTGATTTAAAAAAAAATCCACAAATAAATGTACATTTTCAAACGAATTGCCCAATTAACATATACTGCTGACATTTAACATTTTAATTTGCAAAAGTTTTATCTGTGAGGAGAGTATACCCTGTTTTTCGATGGTATGATTTTTCGATGTAATGATTTATTCATTACATCGAATATTTTCGATGTAATGATATTTCGATGATATGATTTTTTTTTCGATTTTACGATTTTCGATGGTATGATTTTTCGATTTTGTGAATCAAATTTTCGATGATATGATTTTCGGTGGTGTGATTTTTCGATGCTATGACTTTTCGACGTAATGAACTTTCGGTGATATGATCTTTCGATGCTATGACTTTTCGATGATATGAACTTTCGATGATATGAAATTCGGTGGTATGAACTTTCGGTTTTGTGATTTCTGGTGATTCGACGATTTGATTTTTCGATGTTATGATGCGGACTCTTTTTTTTAACCAGATTTTTTTTCGAAAGGACAAATATTTTTTGTTGTAATTTCGTATTGTTTTACGTTATGTTATGTTCGTAGTCGTGTGAAGTGATTTCAATGAAATTTAAATTATTTAGTTTTTGAAGAAAACTTTTTGTTTACATTTTGTTTTGGGAAGCAATTAAATTATGATAAAGATTTTGTTTTTTTATCGAAAAATTAGACAAAATTTAGTAAAATATTTATTTATGATTTTAGTGAATGAAAAGTATAATCGGTTTTTGGTTTTGTTCGAATTATTTTGAATAATTTTCGGATCAAATTTTATTAGATTTAAAATAATAATATCATTTATTGATACAAGGTTATAGCATAACGGAAGTATTTTGAGTTTAGTTTTTAATTGTTTTTATAGTTTTTTTATAATACAAAAAAATGACAATTTGAAAAATCAGTTGGAAGCACTAGCAGATCTCAGTAATTGGGGATCCTGTTTTAATTGCAACGCTAAATAGATGGTTAACTTAGCCAGCAAGACGCGGTGCGCTAAAATAATTTTACAGGACTAACTATTCTAAGCGAATTAGATAAGCAAGAACTTTATGAAGTCCTCGATGATCGGTTATACCGCCGTTACTCGGTCGTCAGAGCCTCGTCAGTTAACCAGCAGGGGAGATTCAAATGCCGTAAATCTCTCGTAATCATTTTTATTATCATATATTTGATCAATTTCTAAGTATAGAATGTCCTGTCTGGATGTATTGGTTCCGGATCTTCATTAGACAGCTTTTTACATTCTAAAGAGATAATTGCGCCTTGAATCTCTTTAAATTGAGCTAAATCATAATCAAATTGAGAATTTGCATCATTTGCTTTTAACTGAGGAGTTATAATTTTCATATTTGCTATATCGTATCGAGTTGTTAAATTCTCGAGCTGAAGGATACTTTTTATAACTGCCGTTACCTTTAATTAAAGCGAACACATTTTAGAAAAATTTAGAAAGGCGAACACATTTTAGAAAAATTATTAATAATATCTTGATTTAATTGAGCAGTTAATATAAAATTAATATTTTCATTATATTTAAAAATTTCATCGGATAGATAAAGTAACGCTGATATATTTTGAGGAAATCCATTAAAAGCATAAATTGCTTTTCTTCGCCCATTGTGATTTTGAATCAAAGTTAAATTTATGGTTATATTATAACCATAAGGTTATATTATAACTATAAGGCATTTCTATTAAAAAAATTTTTTGTTGAATATTATTTCTCGAAAATGGTGATTTATACATATCAGGAAAATCAATGGAACGACTGTTCAAAATGTCAAATAGCTTATCAAAATTTTCAATGAAAATTGCTGTTGCTTCAGCGTTTGCTTTACATGTTTCATCAAACTTATCGAAATACGATGCTGTTCTTATTCCAGCAGCAACAGATCGGCTTAATATTTGGGTCGCATAGCTTACTCTCATTTTAACTAAATTATTTGGAAAAAAATGATTTTGTGTGATTTCAAGAATATTTTTATTGAATCTGGGTGAGCATTCTTTAATCGGCAAACATTTTAATAGAGTTGAACAAGATGAAAGATTGAAACCCAAATATCTCAAAAATTGATAATACGAGGCCGATTTAAAGTATAAAGTATGCCGCTAAAAGTCTTTGGTGCTCAGGCCTTTTTTTGGTTTTCGGTTTTTCTGTTAGTCTTGTTTTAATGAATAATTTGGGAATATCTGGGACATCATCAAACTTTTTTAAAATAAAATTTATATCCATCTTTTTATCAGATTTTTGGTTTGTAAAATAAACTGTATCTTTTAATACTAAATAATCTCTTTTTGGCTTTCTGGTATAAATTCTTGAATTTTAACAATCTTTTTTTGTAAAATTTTAAACTTTTCTTTAGACAAACAATTTTTACAAAGTAGTAAATGGTCTAGTGATGATTTATGGCTTGTAGACTTTAATAAATAATGCTCATCAAAAGTATCAAGGATTGATTCTATTATATTTGAAAATGTTTTGGGTCCGTAATAACTTTTAAGCATTTTATTGGGGTTTTAATAACATCGAGTTGTGATGTAAAGCATTTGGAAGTTGATGGGAATTCGGAATTGATAGGAATATTTGTTTTCAGTAATGAGTTTTTCGTAAGCGTAGTAGTGCTGTAACTTTTAAAATTGGGGTTGGGTGAAAAAACTGATAAAGGAAGTTCATGATTTTCTGCTGAAAGCTCAATATTTACAGATGGAAAACAATTTTTTTATATGACATCCTCCTGGGCCAAAATAATACGATGTAAAATGACGTCTATATTAATATAATGGGTGTATTAGTTTATTATATTAAGTATGTTGAGCTTCCTCTTACTACACGTTAAACATCATATTATATATTTTTTGACACATTATTTATTTGGTTATTTATTACATTTACTTAATGTAATTACATTGTAACACATAACAATATATAACACTGTATAACTCAGGCCACTATTTGAGTGAAACTTTCTCTATTAACAACATCACGTACACTGAATATATATTAGTTTTATTCTTTCAATTTCTTTCGTAAGAAACTGCAGCGTCAGGCGCTTGGAATATGATATGATTTTATGAATATACTTTAATGCTGATAATGTTATTAAAGTATAGTGTAACCCTTATGGTCAATCACTACACGTCTACATAAGAAATGATTACCTTTATCTAAATCGTTTAGGTTTGTTTTTTTAATCCACAGATAAAAGTCATTTGTCCCAAATTTTGAAAAATAAACAAATTTTTCCTCTGGATGAGTTTCACTAGACACTTCACAATATTTTAAAATACATCGTTTTTTAAAGTTATTTTTCATTTTATTTAGAAAAATTTTCTCTTTCGTAAGGTAATTAAATAAAATAAAATGAAATGAATCACAATCGTTTAAGATTTGGCAATTTAAACAATTTTAAACTTAAAACAAATAAAACTTTGAAAAAAAATACATATGTATATTAAACTGTAAGTTCAACTATCACTAAGATTTTGTAGTTTTTACAAACATTGAAATATTTAAAATTTAAAACTTTTTATAATATGTTTAATTAAAACTCTCGTAATTAAGCTTAATTGTCACGAAAATTATAAACAAATAATAGACTCTGGAAAAAAAGTTTAGTTGCCATACCAGTAAAAATACAGAAAAATTTAAAAATAACAGGAATAATCAAATTCAAATTTTTATAAAATTTTAAAATTAAATGTCAGCAATGAATGAATGGGTCCTCAAACATTAATTATCAGTTATTTTAGGGTTTTCTTGCCAATATAAACAAACTGTAGATAATAATATTTTGCCGGTTTTTGTTTGTCTTTCCTGATATTAGTTTTCAGGCTTATATACTTATGTAATTATATTTTTACTTAAGCAATGGACTTGGACCAATGGAATTTTTACATAAGCAACGGTCTTGGATCAATGGACCTTTAACATAAGCAATGGAAAAAATGGATTTAAATATCATTAACAATTGAGAAATTATAATTGAAATGAGAGGGTTGGGCAACGCTTAAATATATTATACTTGAAAATGTAACTGTAACAATGTAATGTCAATAAATTTCATTGTTCGAATAAATTAATTATTAATTTATTGGTTTGCTGCTCCTTTGTTACGTTTACTTGTGGAATATGGTTGGGTTTCTGTTCAATGTTCAGTTATTTTCTGTCTCGAGTTAAATATGTGATCGTTTATGTTAGTAAGGATAAGTAGAGAATTATTATTTAAATTTAAATATATAAATCCCTACAAATGTTTATAGTGACTAATTTCTAACTAATTTCCTGTTTTTTTACTAACCAACCCTAGCCAAATCATTTTCCTTACCAATCTTATCCAAAACCAGAACCTATTCTAATCCAAAATCCCAGGGGGTGCAAGGAGCTATCCATAAGTTAGATCAAACGCCATCCTCACCTGCCTGCCGTGCACCCTGCTTGTAACTGACGAGGCTCTGACGACCGAGTAACGGCGGTATAACCGATCACCGAGGACTTCATAAAGTTCTTGCTTATCTAATTCGCTTAGAATAGTTAGTCCTGTAAAATTATTTTAGCGCACCGCGTCTTGCTGGCTAAGTTAACCATCTATCTAGCGTTGCAATTAAAACAGGATCCCCAATTACTGAGATCTGCTAGTGCTTCCAACTGATTTTTCAAATTGTCATTTTTTTGTATTATAAAAAAACTATAAAAACAATTAAAAACTAAACTCAAAATACTTCCGTTATGCTATAACCTTGTATCAATAAATGATATTATTATTTTAAATCTAATAAAATTTGATCCGAAAATTATTCAAAATAATTCGAACAAAACCAAAAACCGATTATACTTTTCATTCACTAAAATCATAAATAAATATTTTACTAAATTTTGTCTAATTTTTCGATAAAAAAACAAAATCTTTATCATAATTTAATTGCTTCGCAAAACAAAATGTAAACAAAAAGTTTTCTTCAAAAACTAAATAATTTAAATTTCATTGAAATCACTTCACACGACTACGAACATAACATAACGTAAAACAATACGAAATTACAACAAAAAATATTTGTCCTTTCGAAAAAAAATCTGGTTAAAAAAAATGGTTTTTTTTAAACGTTCTACACAAATGCATTTAGAAAAACAATAATAATCATAAAGATATAAGAATAAATAGAAACCATGGTAAAATGAAAATAAGGTATTCTCACTAGAGTGACAGCGATGCCATTTTGATTTTGATTGACGTCATTCAGAGTTTTATATAATACGTTTGTTGTAATTATCAATGAGAAAAGCTATTGTTTTTAAATTAAAAATATATTTAGTATGATTTATAAGTTAATTTATTAGTTAATGAAATGATTGAAATTAATTCATTCATTTATTAATGAACTTTAGTATTTGTTTTACTATTAAAACATATACAAATTTAAATGCCAAACTACGTTAAAACCTGCAAAAGTTTTCAACAAATGTGAAAAATCATACCCAAAACATAAGGTTTTTTAATTTCCAGAAAAATAAATCAATTTGTAGTGGATAGAATCATGTGGAAAAAGAAAATGTTCGTATTTATTATAAGATAGTTTGTTCCTTACACTTCACTGAAAATGATTGGACTTTAAAAGACAAGCTTTTAAATACTCTAATGAGTAAAAGATCGTTGAATTGATCGTTGAATGTGGAACCTTATCTTAGAACATACAAGGAAGTGGTTACTTCCAATATTTGCACATCTAAAGGAACGCACATCCGAATCGCTCGAAAAGAAACGTGCTATTGCTAGTACTTGATCAATTTGACTTCAACAGTTTCCATTCGGTTTAAAAGTCTGCTTATGAATCGATCGATGCGAAAAGAAAGTACTGGCGATTCTCAAATTATTTGATAATGCAAACTCAGTCATTCTCTCACCATTATCATTGTTGGTGTTGATTTCATAACCTCCTCCAGTGCTATGTAGAAAATATTGATGGTCTTAACTTCAGTAGGTGCATGCAAGGCAATAAGAGAAATATTGTTTTATGTACCGCGTACCCCTAAGTAGCAAATCCTCTCATTGACCAGGATGAATTTCAACACGGCTTCTTGTATGCGTGCACCAACAAGGAAATCAGTACTAAATTCATTTTAGTGAGAGAATGACCACTACTGCCTTAAGAGTGACAATTCGAGTTTTGTTTTCCGATTATTGGCTGTCTAATTTCTTGCAGAGAAATGATATCTATGCTATGCCTCTCAGCCTCTGTCTCTAGGCTTATTAAAGCATCATGAGCGATCAGGCTGCACACGTTTCACGTTCCGATTCGGTAGTTTGGTTCTCTCTCACGTCCAGGTAAAACTTCTGTTGTTTTGTTAGTGTCTGGTATTCTTTTTTTGGTTATCAAATTTAACAAAGCTTTTTTTTCGGAGTGATGGTATTAACCTCAGTCCCAACCCAAATTTTCGTTAATGGTTCTGTTATGATGTTAAGGTTATAAGAAGTTTTAAGGCGCCAATTCGCCGTGATGTAGCGTAATAGACTATAAGCAGTTTTTCTCTGCTTGTCTCCGATACACCAACCTAATTCTGCACTGAAAAAAACGTGTCCTTTTTCCAATCGAAATGCAATTGTCTCAACCTCACCGAGCGGTCACATATGGCGAATCAAACTACGAAATTGCTTCAACAACTTTACAATTATAAATCGATGAAGTTGAGACAATCACACGAAATATTTATGTGAAAATAAAATATAGTTCAACTAATCTCAAATACTTAAACTTTAAAATGAAAAATTCATGATATAAGGCCAAAGAAAATTTTTTTCAAGGAAATAGTAATTACCTTTATTCAACTACTGTTATATTGGATATAACACTTTATATTTTAAATAAACCTCAATCTGTTGTTAGGAAAATGTTAACGTGTAGTTGTCCCAATCACAGTGAAATTGTTTGCAAATCATTTTTCTTTCCATGAATAATCAACTGCCAACTTCGAGATGAGGTTGTCATGAACTTCAACTTTTTTTTCAGTGTGTCTGCATTACCCCTGCAGAATGGCGTGGACGTCGAATTTCCTACCCTGTAAAATGTTCTTTAGAGTTAGAAAACTTAATAAACAAATTGTTAATGAAAAAAATAAGGAAAACCATAACGTAAACATTATGTTTTCTCTAATTTTCAAATTAAAACATTTTTTGTTTCTTTATATTTACGCCGGATGACGTCACACAAAATTTTCGATTAGCTGTCAAGAATACCTTATATTCGTTATACCATGAATAGAAACCAAAAAACAAAAACGTTAAACTTTATACTCATATAACACTAATTTTAAATATTACGAATCATCTACTTGAGTACAGGTGTCACTAGATAGTTAATATCCTGAAACAAAATAAAAATAGTGAGAGAATATTTTGTTCTACTTCATTTGTCTTATATTATTATTTGTCTATGATCTGGTATAACACTTTTACTGGGATGTTCTTCGTTTATATTACATTTACGTAACGCTTTGCTTAAAGAAAACTGTGAATGGTGTTTTTTAACCAATTAAAAATAAGAATTTTGTGGTGAATATAAAATTATCTTCTCTGATTGGTTAATAAAAAATTTCAATAGCCACAGTTCGCATGCTAAAATCCAGCTTGACCGTGGATCGTCTGTAGGGCTTAATTGATAACACACTAAAGACAAGTTACTACCAACAAAAAGTTTATTGGGTTATTTATTTCATTTTTTTATATGGTTTCTATTCCATATATGTGTATCAATTTGACGTTAAATAAAACTGTCAAATTTTTCCTGTTTAAATTTATAATTTATTAACTTAAAATAAACATGTTTACCTTATGGACATTAATTGAAGCATCTTTATTATGCTTAAATGCTGTGTGCATACTTCATGAAGAACGATTTCTAGCAAAATGTATGCATTCTAACCTTACAATATTAGTATTCCTAAATTGTTTTATTTTATTTTAGTCGGTTGGGGTGCTGCAAGTAATGTGCAAGGATTTGGTGAACAACCAACAACAAAAGGACAAATTTTGAATTTGGTCAGATCAATCAGAACAGTTGCTAAAAGTATGTTCCTGTATTAATCCTTAATGAATTGAATTTGACAGTGTTTATTCTATTTTCAGTTCCGTTAATTTTCTTTAATGTAATCGCAATAATTTTCAAACTACTGCTTGGATAAAAGTATTTTTATAAGATTAGATTATTTTTTAAATATACGGTATATTTTTATAATGAAAAAAATGTTGGGGATATTACTTCTACTTGGGCGACACGATTTTTTTTAATTTTTTAATAGAATCACTCACTGAAGCAAATAAAACCAAAACGAGATGTATATCAGCCCCGGAGTCCAAGCTACAGGCCTTTAAAAAAATCAAAATCCCTAAAAATAATAAAAAAAGATCCTCTTGCGCCTAAGTTCAAGTAATCTTGCCAAAATGTTTTATTAACAAAATAATATATTATTTTTTCAATGTTGATAATGTTTTAAATTTTTCCTCTAATCTTTTTGTATACGCATCTAATTGATAAGCAGCTACTTCTAACCGATCAACAGTTTTATCAATTTCATCAATTTGCTCCAAATAAGGAATCTTACCAATTTAAATAATTTGATTAAAATTAATATTTAAAACATTTTTATTTCATCTTACCAAACTATCAAATTTTTGTTTTAAATCCACTGTTGATAAGGCTAAACTGTTTGCAATTTGTTTCATATCCGAATATTTTGTAAAAGTGGCACGATTTAAATTTTCTAATAGTTTATAATCTTCAAGAGGTGATGATAGCTCATGAGATATGTATTCTCCTGTTTTTTGAAACATTTTTGTAGCTAAACGGCTTAAATTTGGATCATGTGGATCGAGTGCTTCAAAACTTGATGTACTTGTTGATAATGTTGGTCCTCTTTTTGGAGAATCGGTAACACTAATATTTTCTTCCATTTATATGATTATAAAAAAACAATATCTCACTTTTTTTTGAATGGTTTACTTTATTTGTTTGGTTAGAACACTCGGCTCATATCACCAATAATTATAACTTGTTACTTTTCTCTCAGCTAAGACTGAAACCTCTTAAATGCGATTCTGTATGTATAGTCAAAACTGTGAGATGTCAAAAAATAACCTCATATGCTTTGTGCGAACAAAAACAAAATTTTGACATTAGGTGAAAATTTTTATGTTTGCTGTTAATAAATATATATAATATATATACTTATATAAATATTACTTTGGCAATTAAAAAAACTTCTGTAATAAATTGATGTTCCTTATGACATTATTTGTTAGCATTTTTTTTTTTTTTTTTTTTTTTTTATTTTCCAGGATTATTTGGCTTAGGCCTATTGGCCCATATCACCAATTACATAGTCTTATTTAATGTCTAATTTAGACAAGTTTTAATTGTAAGAAAATTATATAAGATAAATAATGTTGATTGTATAATATAATGTTTTCTAAGTGAGCACAAAAGGAGAGTATTAATCTTAATCATGTGCGTGCCCTCGTCCAAACGCGGCCGAAGACCAGGGGAGACCCTATCATCCGGAGGAAAGTTGTGAACATGTTAAACTCTATACATATGTCGAACAAGAACGCAAATTCCCCCATCAAAGTGGATCCACCCCCCACCCCAGCCAACCCCGGGCGGAGCACACCAACCCTATATTATATAGAAAAATCAGCCATAATTGGATAATTTTTAAATTAAATTTCAAGATTACTAAAAACTATAGTAAAATAGGATAATTCAGAAATAAAATTCTCTACTATTTGCTAATCTCAGGTAGCTCATGTTGATTGAATTAATTTTGTATATTATTTATAATATATTTAATTGTTTGTTTGCTAATCAATTTGTTATATTTGATGAGAAATTAGGATATTGACTAATTCCTGATTAATGTCGTACGTTGACCTTCCTTCATATAAATCTGTATAAAAATAAAATTGTAACTTTAGTATATTTGATTTTAAATATTCTGGACGATTTTTAGTTAATAAACATGAAACTTAAGTAGTAGTTTTCATATATATAATGTTAATAAATAGGTATGTTTATAAAAGTCATTTTTTTGCTATATTACTGAACTAATTGTGTACCGAACTCTTGTAATATATTGTATTTTAATGGACACACATCATTATATTTATTTATTAAATTCAATGAGTCATTTACTCGGCTGTGACTATCTGCACGGTCCGCGGTATATGCGCGGTATACCGCAATAATAACGCGGTATGCCGCAATAAGAAGGCGGTGTACCGCAATAATAACGCGGTATACCGCACTATTACTGCGGGCTCTAATATATTAACGCATTGCATCGCTATAGTAATACGGTGTACCGCATCGACTATCATATCAATAAACACGCTGATCGCTTGGAATACATTTTTGATAAGTAGACAATAGAATTTATTGACAATTTATATAATGGAAAAAAATTTGCAATTCTATTCTATTTATTAATTTATTATTCAATTTGTGGGACTTTTATTGGGTCAAAAACCCAATTTAAGATTTAATATATGCTGTGGTTGATTATTTTTAATAAGGTAGTAAAGTTTGTGGAAGAAAGCATTGTAAAGGCTAAAATTCACAAAAACAATGAGAATTCCATACAAATTTTACTGAAACAGAATTTTTTGCTGTCAAATTTGTATGAAATTCAGTTTCTGTTTTATGTGAATGCCCGGCTTAAACGATGAATTTTGTGTTAAATATGACAAAAATGTCAATGTTTATGCTATGTGCATGCCATATATTAAAATCATATGTATAAGACAAAAGGTAATCTAGATTACAAGCTTGTATATGTGGGCACGATTACTTGAACTTTAAGGCGCAAGCGGATTGTTTTTTTTAGGATAGCTTGAGAAGCAAATTACAAAAATTTTGGCAAGATTACTTTATCTTAGGCCCCAGCCAATTTTTTGTTTTTCTTTTTAAGGGCACTTTTATAAGCATATTGCAAAAAAAATTTTTTGAAAATCAGTCCCGGGGACCAAGATATAGGCCTTTGAAAAAAAAAATATCGTATAAAAGTACACTTTTTTTTACCGAATGTTGCAATCCAAATGACGTTTAATGTTATTTTTGATATATAATTTTAAAGAATCAACATGAATAACTTAAAAAAAAATAATTATAACCTTAGGGGCCCGCGTTATGACCATTTGAGGCAAGATTACTTTAACTTAGGCGCGAGTGGATTTTTTTTTTATTATTTTTATCGCAAATTAAGAAAATTTTGTAAAAGGGACAGTTTTGATCGTTTATCTTAAAAGCACATAGGAAATAAAGCAAAAATAAGTAAAAAATAAAATTTTTTGTCAAAACCAGTGCAATTTTGTATGGATTTTGCTTTTTTCAAAGGCCTGTATCTTGGACCCCGGGGCTCCGATACAACTCGTTTTGGTTTTATTCGCTTCAGTGAGTGATTCTCTATCAAATAAAAAAAAATTCTTGGGGCCTAAGAAAAAGTAATATCCCCAAAATTTTTTTTGAAAATCAGGTCCCGGACTAAGATAAAGACCTTAGAAAAAACCGTACAAAAATACACTTTTGCATATGTTGCAATTTAAATGACGTTTAATATTATTTTTGATATACATAATACAATTTCAAAGAATCTACATGAATAAATTAAAAAATAATAATTATAATTTCGGAGGCCCGTAAATGAAGTAAAAGGGACAGTTTTGATCTTGATCAGTGAGTGATTTCTATATCAAATAAAAATCTCGTCGCCTAAGTAGAAATAATATCCCCCGAAACGTATCCTGGTCTCGTTCAAATCTTCAATATGTTTCAACTACCGTTTTCTTCACCTTGGGATAAACCGGTTGCCGAAGAACAATTTACAGAGTAATTTGGAATAAATTAAAATCAAATATGATTTTCATTTTTTTCCAGCCTATATTATCGGACAAGGGCATAATAAAACAAACAAAAAACTATATATTTTTTAAATGTTAGGTATAGCAATTAAAAAATATTATCATGACTCGACATGAACTTCCAACTTTTTACAAATTCTACAAAATTACGAGCATTCAGCAGAGTGTGGATTCTAATCGATTTTGTCAATTTTTTGTCAACGTCTAGACAAAAATAAGACATAATAAAAATTTGTTTTTGCTAAATTTACACAAGAAAAAAACTAAACGATAAACGTTTGTCTGAAAGAAATTCATGCAATTTAAATGTTTTAGTTTAGCGGGGTTTTTTGCAGAATTGACAAAATAGTTTTTGCAGAATTAGACAAAAAATTCACAAAACCGATCAGAATCCACACTCAGTAGCAGTAGCAAATATAATTCATATATTACTTGAAGAAAATGGAACTGCAAGTCTTTTTCCAACTCTAGTTAAAAAAATTGTTGAGGATTATGGACTAACGAAGCTCGTTTTCAAACTTCTAAAAACTATGGTTGAATGTGATCTCTCCCGAACTGATAATGTCGCATTTACAATACAACAATGATGAACCGGGAACCAGATTTTGAAATGGCACAGTCAAGATAAAATATATATATTTTGGGCCCTTTGTTGTTTTCAATGTTTATCAATGATATTTCCAAAGTTTGTCGCTTTTCTATGGTTCATCTTTTTGCTGATAATATCCAACTTCTGTATGCTAAGATCAGGGACAAAAGGGGATATATGATCTCTAGGTTTTAAGCTATATACAAATTTAGTAGTATAATTAAAGGCTCTCCGCTGCACTATAAAGGTATCATTCATAGAACCCGAAACAATCTCAAGACCATAGTCAATAAGGGGCCATATCAGTGACAATATTAGCGCTTCTCAAGATGAACGGAAGGAACGCAGTTTCGACCCAGGTCCATCACAACAATTCTAACGGAAGGTGCAACTCCGTCGCTCCAATTTTCGGATAAAGAAGCAGCTGTCACTGGCCTCGCTGCTTCAAACTCGCCTCCTCGTCATGGCTGGTATTGAAAGAAATTCTGAACCAACTAAAACATGGCACTGTACAATATGTAAAAACATTTTAAGGCAAACACTTCATCCGTCCAGTGTAACAGCTGTAAGGAATGGTGTCATCACAAGAACTGCTCAGGCCTTGCCACACATAAGCAATGGATAGACCAAAAATTATATAGCGCCCTGTTGCTATGTATCAAGTCAACATTCAAGCATGATCTCGCACCAGAACACAAAGGAAATGAACACACACCCAGAAACCCCAAGCGATGTGAAAATAATGCAACTAAATTGCAATGGCCTCATAAACAAGATAGATGACATAATAGTCGCGGTTTTGCAAGAAACCAAACTAAATTTTAGATCTAAGATTAGTAATAATATCTGTGATTATAGAATATTAAGGCTAGATAGAGGGATGGACAAAGGTGGCCTTGTCTTTATCATTCACAAAACCGTTAGCTTCCGCCCATTGCCAGCAGTACCGGGAACTAATAATCACCTAGGTTGTTAATAATAAAATCCGGAAATACAGAGATAACTCTAGTCAATATTTATATACCACCAGTAAGCAGCTGTGAACCGTCCATAGGACATTTGTTTTATACAAAAGACTGTCTAATTCTCGGAGATGTGAATGCTCACCACGATCTAGGGCACTCACACTTGAACAACGATTCACGAGGCGAAAGCATTGCTGAACAACACCCTCTCTGGTGGAAAAAAATTCAGACATTTTTAATAAAGCTAGATCTCGCTTCCTTCCAGCCGGCAGAATACAAAAGATGAAAAAAACGTTCCACAGGAAGCTTGTGCTCTTCGAAAAGATGACATCCGCATCTTCGGAAGATGACATCTTCCCACTCGAAAAGATGACATCCGCAAGGCAGATCCAGCTGACACTAGAATAAGGACCTAAATAATCAATTTAATAAGTTAGTTACGGAACACAAACGTAATAAATAGAAAGAGCTAGGGTCCAAGGCAAGTCAAGTTTTGGTCTCTGAAACGTCATAAAAAGCTTAACTCATCCTCGACAACCGGGAAATAGCTGCATGACCACCTTAGATGATATCCCATCCAAAAACCATAGGACATGCGCAACTAAATTTAACAAACAGTTTACAGAAAAGCCAAGCTGTAAACATGAAAAGAAAACAAGGTCAGTATTGAGACATCTGGGCACACTAAATACTGAAAATTTAGAGGATATCACATTTTCCAAAAAAGAAGTTAGGAATGCTTTAAAGAAAACTAAGTCATCCAAACTATTGGACCCGACGGCTTCTGAGTCATCATGCTAAAACACATTGAACCCAAAGGATTGAACTATCTCACTACCACACTCAACACATCGCTAAATACTTTCCAGGGACCAAATAACTGGAAAACAGCAAGAATAAGCTCCATCTTGGAACTTGGAAAACCTGAAGAAAAGGCGAGAATCTTACAGACCGATCTCCATCCTTTCATCGGCTGCAAAACTAATTGAAGCACTTCTGTTACCTTGGTTAACTGGATTTTGCAATTTGGCGACAAACCAACATGGCTTTGGGACAGCACATAGTACAACCACCGCTCTTCACAAGATTCAACATCAAATCTGGATGCTCTGAACCAAAAACAACCCTGTGCTAGAACAATACTAGTTGCGCTCGACCCATCAAAATCATTCGACACAGTGTAGCATCCTACACTACTAATTTCCAATTTCTTCACACAAAGTTAAACCTTGGTTAAATCTAACTCGAGTTTAAACTAAGTTTAATTAAGAAATTAGGTTTTTTCGCAACAAAAAATCTTGAGTTAAATTTAACCGAAAGTTAAACTACTTCTATTAAACAGTGTTTTGTACTTGTAGAATCAATTTTTTGAATTGTAATACATCTTGAGAATCTAATTTTTCCGATAAAATTTTAAATTTTTCGTTTTTAATTTTAATATGTTCTCAAATGTTTCAATTTTATTATATGATTGAAACCTAATACTTAAAAATATTAAAACAAAAAATAATAATTCTTCTAAATAAATTAGAGGAAATTAAAGAAAATAATAATACAATAATCTAATATCAAAAATTGATACATATATACACAACCAGAATCAGAAGTGCAGATTAATTATTATAATCAGAAGTCCATGTTATTATTCCATATGTTAGAAGTACGTACATGTTAAATTCTACAATCAGTTCTTGTTTTTATTTGAATAAAACATCAAAATATTTTTTTAAATGACATTTTATACTACGGAATTTTTCAAATAATTATAAACAACATACATAAGTACAAATATTCATCCATATTAGCGTTATTTTCCAGCGTTGCGGTAGCTTAACTTTGGATTTCAGTCATTCTATCACCATTATCATTCGAATTCAATTGCATTCTGTTGGGACCCACCACATTTCCATAAGAGATATCTCTTCCAACCTGCCCATTAAAGTCACCAAAAACCATAATTAAGTCACGTGTTGGTGTTTGTTTCATAACCTCTTCTAGTGCTATGTAGAAATTATCCTTCTCGTCAACAGTCTTAGCTTCAGTAGGTGCTCGCACGGCAATAAGAGAAATATTGTTATATGTACCGCGTACACGTGTTTAGTAGGTTTAGCAGATCCTCTTACTGCCCGGGATGAATTTCATCACGGCTTCTTGTATGCGTGCACCAACAAGAAAGCCAGTTCCAAATTCTCTTCGAGAAGGATGACCACTACAGTATAGAGAGTGACTATCCATATCTTGTTTTCCGTTTATCGGCTGTCTAATTTCTTGCAGAGGAATGATATCCATCCTATACCTATCAACCTCTGTTTCTAGACTTATAAGAGCATCAGGAGCGCTCAGACTGCGCACGTTCCACGTTCCGATTCGGTAGTCTGGTCCTTTTTCACGTCCAGGTAAAATTCTATTTTGAAATCCAGGTCTGTTATTCTCTTTCTGATTTCTAAATTTAACAAAGTTTTTTTTCCGGGGTTAGGGTGTTAACCTTAGGCCCAACCCAAATTATCGTGAGTGGGTTCGTTCTGCATCTTAAGGTTACCAGAAAAACCATTTTCATATGTTTATATAACAATTGCCGCTTGATCCAAGACAGACGCCCGCTCCAAGCCGCCCCTGACATGGAGAATATGCGCTTGAGTCGCATTGGTTTTAAGGCCAATATGTAGGCAATTTGCCATAATGTAGCGTCATTGACTAAGCAGTTTTTACTCTGCTTGTCTCCAATACACCAACCTAAATCTGTCAGCATTACCCGGGCAGCACGGCGTGGGCGTCGAATTTCGGATTCCGCTACCCATCATCTTTTCACTAAATTATATTGATTTATGATCTGTTGTGATTTTCCGGCAACGTATTGATGTTTCGTGTTAGTTTTGCAATAAATTTCTAAACAGAAAAAACAATAATGTGAAAAAACCCATTGAAAACGATTCAGAACGATAGGATATTGCACTAAAATTCGCCTTTTACGATAAGAAACGATTAAAACGGATACTAATAAACAAAAAAAATAATGTGAAAAAACCCATTGAAAACGATTCAAAACGATAGGATATTACACTAAATTTGCCTTTTATGATAAGAAACGATTAAAACGGATAGAAATTAACAGAAAAAAAATAATGTGAAATAACCCATTGAAAACGATTCAAAACGATAGGATATTGCCCTAAAATTCGGCTTTTACGATAAGAAACGATTAAAACGGATAGAAATTAACAGAAAAAATAATGTGAAATATCCCATTGAAAACGATTCAAAACGATAGGATATTGCACTAAAATTCGGCTTTTACGATAAGAAACGATTAAAACGGATAGAAATTAACAGAAAAAATAATGTGAAATATCCCATTGAAAACGATTCAAAACGATAGGGTTGTGCACTAAAATTTGGCTTTTACGATAAGAAACGATTAAAACGGATAGGAATTAACTGAAAATAAAATAATGTGAAATATCCCATTGAAAACGATTCAGATAATCTACCAAAAACGATAGGAAACGATTAAAGCTATACAAACATTCTAACGGAAAAAAACGATACAGCCCCATCCATTTTCATTCAAAAACCGCATAGGAAACGATAGAAAACGGTTCTATTTTTTCACTAGATTTTCATTTCTATTGGAAAATAACGATAAGAAACACCCAAAAACGATGAAAATTGCATCCGCCACAAACGGCAAAACGTAAGATTTTGCATCCGTTTCTATGGGGAAAAACGATTCCAACCCAGTAATTCTCATTCAAAAACCGCATAGGAAACGATAGAAAACGGTCTTTGGGTTTCTATCGTTTTCTATCATTTTTTTTTACAAGAGGGCAAACACAACACTTACTGCATTGACAACGTGCTCAATCCCACGGTAAAAAATCTGAGACTGATGGGGATCATATTCGATCCACTGCTTAAATTCAAAGCTCAACAGGTGAACGCGAAATTGAAAAACAGGAACAATGCATTGAAAGCATTAGCTGGTAGCTCATGGGACAAAGAAAAAAACACAATCATAACAACGTACAAAACGGACTTTAAAATAATTCATACGAGAGTTGTTGAAGACACAATAAAGAACTACGCCTCAAATCGAGTTCTCAATAGTCGCTGCGGAAGAGGTCAAATTACCGCGCAGCACCAGATCCATTCTAACGCAGTTAAGATCCGGTTGGTCACGCATTTTAAATAACTACATGGATAAAATTGACCAGTACATTATTGACAAGTGTCCCGAATGTGAGGGCACGCCGCATGATGCAATTTCAATTGTCCAGAAAAACCAACCGACCTGAGGAAGGAAGATTTGTTGTACTGCCCAAGGGCCGTAGAAGAGTTCCTGAATCTGGACATGGTGTCGGAAGAGCACCATCACACCGTCACTACAACAACAATACTAGCTAGCTTCCTAAAGGGCAAGTAATAACTGACACAACGCAGCCTTCTTAGAATACCAATAATTTTACCAGCCAGTGGGTTAACATGCGGTTTCCAATCCAACCTATCATCAAAAATAACACCCAGATTCTTGGCTCGAGATGAAAAGGATATTATATCATTGCTCAGCTATATAAATGAGCAGCAAGCAGCTGCTTCAGGGCAGGAGTTTGTAACGATCGCAATAATCGCAAAACAATAATAAAACCAAATTCATCTTCGTTTTCAATTCAATAAAAATGTATTTCATTAGTTTCCATTCATTTTCACATTAACAATAATTTAAAATTTTCTAATACTTAACTGCTAGTTAAATTTCAATTGTACTATAAAAAGCAAACGAACGTACTAAATTTTTATTTCCAATTCTAACAAACAGATGTCGTTATTAATCTTTATTGAATTTCTTTTTAGTATTACCCGAGCTATTTTGACATGACAAGATGTCAAAAAGAATTAACAAAAAACACATTTTTGTTTGGAAAGATTGTCTTTCTGTTTTTGGGTCTTCAACCAAAATGTTGAATTGAGATTGTTATTAAACACTCAATAAAACGTATTAAAGAAAAAATACTAATTCCATTTTATTTTGAGTTTAAAAAGAAATTGTTTTAATTTATACAGAAAAAAGGTTAACTTTGTTTTCATTAGTGTGTGATTTGGATGAAATATATATATATTTTTTAACAAAGTGTTTCATTCTGTTATCATTAAGTTTATACTCAATTTATCATAAAGGAAAAAGATTGCTTTATAAAAGTGGCAGTACATGAAAAATAAAGTATCCAATGATGTTATCGAAAGTATGAGTAGTAAGGATAACAGTGATCGAAGCATATTACCACAGTTAGAAACAGTCGAGTGTATGGTGGATTTTCCGGTTGTAGAAACCGTATGGATTTAAAGCAAAATATGAAGTGGAAAGTTAAAGGATTAAAGGCAATGTTCAATTGGGCATTTCGAACAACGAAGGTGTAATTCAGCAGCAGCAACTGATGTTCACAAATTAGTTCATCCAATACAGTTGGTTGATTAGTCAAGGGAATTGGAACACATAGACCAAATCTTCAATCAACAGTTATAAGTTAAGGTACTTACAGTAAATATATTAATTTTTTTTATTTATTCCTCGTTCCCCTTTGGAATGATAGGCTAGATTTTTTTCAGATAATAAGAGATTCCCAAATTTAGGATTCTGTGGGGATAAACGCTATCCCGTAGCAATATTATTAATATTATTTTGTACGAAAGGTCCATACTAACAATCTGGCGCCGAAACAGGGACGGACCGGGGGAATATTTTGGTAATATAATACCGTGATTACGGTGGAGTTTTGTTACCGTTAGGTACGAATTTGTTGTGTTATTTAGAGCTATTTTCGGCGCGAAAAATATTTTTTTTCATTTTTTTTCATGTATTTGGGCGGTGTCAACCGGTTTGGTTGACTTCGAACTTGTTTGGATAAGAACCAGTTGGGTTTTTTTTATATGTATATTTTTCTTTTACATATATATCAAATATATATAGAATTTTTTCATTTTTTTTAATAATTTTTAAGAATTTCACAATTTGATAAATTTAAAAGGAATTTTTGAGAATTGAATTCAGCGGTAGTTGCAATAACGAATTCAAATGACCATTAAATGCTGCACAGGTACATTTAATTTTGGGATATATAAATATTTACTTGAAGAAGACAAATAATAAGCAATTCTAAGACTTATTAGAATTTGAAAGGAAATTGTATTCTGCTTTCGCATTAACCTTTTGGTCTTTGAGTTCTTGGTAGAGCCAGTGTTAAAAATACCATTATTTGTTTTTCTCTAATTAAATATAATATTCTAAAAGATTGAATTCTAATTCTAACATTTAATTTGGTTTTTACAATAGTGTAGAATTGTATTTGGATTAACACTATATTTCTTACACTCAAAAATGCACACAGTCAGAAATTTTGGCTCGTTTAGGAGCAAGCGTCGGCCGGGGCCAGGAGAGTTGGGTCAGGCAGCGGTTAAGCCGGGTGTGAATGAGGTAGATGAAGTAATGCATGAGATTGTGAGTTTAGTGATGAATGTGGTGAATGAGAGGGAACAGGAAAAAATGAATGCAGAACGGAATGAGAAAAGGAATCAACTATATTTAGAATTGATGGATGACATAGCGAATGAGCAGTATGATGAATGGTTGGATGTAGTGATAAGTGAGATTGTAAATGAGGAAGTGAATGAGTTGGCGGATGGAGTGATGAATAAGGAGATAAATGAGTGGGCAGATGAGGTAGTGCATGGAGTGGAGGAAGTGGATGAGATGAATGAGGAGTTGGTAGGAGAAGTGGTAGTTGATGAAGTGAATGAGTGTGTGGATGAAGTGATGGATGCGCGAGAGAGATATCGATTGAGGAGGCTAGAAAGGGATAGGAAAAGGTGGAGGGAGAAAAAGAGTAGGAGGAAGAAGCAGAAGGCAGCGTGGTTGGCCGAGGAGGTAGAGTTCTCGTCAGTCATGCACGCTTATGCGGAGATATTGGCTGAAGAGAACGCTATCTCTGAGTCCAATCACAGGGGAGAGAACCCTCGACGGTGGTTGGGACCGCAAGTGGCCCCGGGAAATTGTGTGCATCTTTGAAATGTATTTTGTTCTGAATTTGGAAAAAAACCGTTTTGGGGCAGTAATTTTTTTCGGAGACTGTTTTTTTATACTGTCATTGTACATAGTGTATATAGTAGGTTAATTGTTGTATAATTGTACATATTTGTACATATTTTTGGTATATAGGAAGCGGATGTAGTGGTTTGTGTGGAGTGTTATGTTACAATAGCACCAACGAGATGAAATTAAGAAACCAAACCGATGAAACGATTTAGCCATTTGAACTTTTTGTGAGTAGCTTTGGCAAATATTATACATTGATAGGAATTGGATAGTAGATCATATTTAAATATTTATACATTAATAAATTAGATCTGGAATCTGATGCTCGTTTTAACGGTGCATTTTGGCCTGCGTGAAACAAATACATGATTTTAATTTCTTTACCACTAATGGTTATAATCGGTGAAAATCCTGTTTTGGTTGTGGTAGATTCGAACTATTTTTAATTTCGCGATGAAAATATTGTACATTCCACTACAGTTGAGCGTTTGTTAGAATTAATTGATTTTTTTTTTGGGTGTTAATTTTTTTATTGTTGTGTAATGATTACAAGTGTGTAATTGATAATTTCTCTCAGCGGTACCTCTATCAAAGGATCCATGGGGCTTATCTCCTTAACATAATTATGTTCTTAGATCGCCTCTGTCCATTATGGACATGCGATCGAAGTTCATTGGTTTCTTCTCTTCATTTCAGAAGGAGTTTTCTGGTGATAAGGGAGTGACTACTGCTGGTCTGTACTTAGGTACAAACCAGTAGTACCATTCCCTGCACAGAAGCTTCTTTAACGAAATGAAGAGGAGAACCAATCATTTTTTTTTATCAGGATCGAGGCTTCACCTCACACAACTTCAACATTTTTCCACTCTTACATTTAGCTTGCAATAGACAGTTTTCATTAAGTTTAGGATTTGAAGTCTGGTGTTCGGGAGCGCTCTTCGACTATGGCATTAGTTTAATGGTAATTTATTTTTAGGTAGAACAACCGCAGCTGGGTCAGTAGAAATGGGCCTAGAGTCTAATCGTGACAGTTGCGATTGTTTTTGTTAGGTTGGGGAGATACTGTTCTGTAGAATCTGGTCGTTAGGGGCTTTTCTAGTCGGTTCTCACATGCATTGTTGGAGTGGGCTCGCGAACGCGATAATTCAAGTACTAAATAAAATGGATATTGTAGCCATACTTACTTTTATGTGTCTCCAGACGAATCTAGATTTTGGGAATCTCTTATTATATTAAATAAAAATAAAATAAATCAAACAAATTTTTCAAAAAATTAAATAAATAATTTTTATTAAATAAAATAAATTTTCGTAAATTAAATTTTAGGTAACTAAATAATTTTTTTTAAATTTAAATAATTTTAGGTAATTAAATAAAATAAATTTTTTATTAATTAAGCAATACGTCAAGAAATAAATAAATATTTTTTATTTTTTTTAAAAAATAAATCAATATTTTGAGCTAGGACGTTGCATCCAATAAATAAACATCCTTTTTGAATATTTTTTATTTTTCAATTTTTTTTAAAATAAATAAATATATTTTAGGGGTGCTATCGTCAATAACTAATTTTAGGTATATATATATATTTCAGTATATCTGAAATTAAATAAATAAATTATATTTTAATATACAATATCTTAGGAATTTCTGTAAAGATTCAGCAAAGATTAGCTACGACAGTTTTTTTGTTCCTTTACAAGTTTGGTTTTTACAAAAATTTTCTGTTTTTTTGGGGCGTTCGTTGTTTTTTTTCCGTTTTGCGGTTTTTATTGTTTTCACTTTTACATTTCCGTCGTACTAACTCTACATTTTTTTTTTGGTTGTTGAGAATTGGTTTTATTATTGTTGTTTGATTTTGTGAATTCTGGATTTGATAAATTTTACCATCAAAATGTCAAACCAAATAGACGTTGACCATCCGTTCTATGGTCTAGAACCCAGCGAACTGCAGATCGAATGTCTGGTTCGGGGTGTGGATTTTGGAGGGGTCAGTTGGGCAGAGGAACTGCGAAACCACGTGGATCATGGTGCAGTTCCAGTAACGGTATCTCATGCGAGAGACTTGGTAGCTGAGTCTCAAACGGTGGTGCAGGCAGCACAAGTTGTTTTAGATCAAGTACGTCGACTTCAGTCACCGATTGATCAGACCCTCTTGGATGGTTTGGCGAATCGAGTGTTACATTATACGGGTAGGATGAATAGGTTGGGTCCTCGCAATGACTTGCAAGAAGCCCGCACCTACGCTATCTCACAATTGTCACGCGCTTGGAGTATAATAGGATCATTATCAACACGTCCAATTATGCAGAGTAAACCAGGAGTATCATCTGCTCCACCTGCTTCACCTGCTTTTCAACCAGATGAGAGATCCACACCGATCCCAGTACGGCCAATATCGGAAACAATAAATAGTCTGAATCGTCCAAACCAGCAACATCAGAGACGGTCAGATCAATTACCACCGGCTTATTTCCAGCAATCTGGGTTGAGAGCCGAGGACTTTGCAATACCACAATTGGGTCCATCACTCCAGTCTGAACATACACATAACAATCCAGCATTGGTACAACCACAACCACAATTAAATTATCCATCAGTACCACAGGTACAACTACCACCAATATATCCACCAGCTCCACTAACAGCACCACCACCATACAACCAACCTTCTCAGGTATGGCGTGACGCGGCTCCAGCGTTAGCACCAGTGGAGTACCGAGGGGTTCGTGGGAACAATTTGAGTCGTTATGACTCAAATTGGGTTCCAACCTTCACAGGGGATGGTCACTCTCCTGATATTCATGAGTTCATTCATAGAGTGGAGGCGGCTGCCAGAAGAGACCGTGTGTCATGGGACGACCTTAGGTCTATCATACCACGGTATCTGAAAGCAGCGGCCGACAGATACTATTTGAATTTAACTCATGAATATGAGGTGGTGACCTACCCAGTGCTAAGGGAGGGACTCCTACAGACCTTCGGTACGCTAACTGATGATAAGGCGATCTTGCGCGTTCTTCTGAACCGTAAACAAAAATCCAAGGAGAGCGTATACGAATATCTGGTGGAGATTGGTTCGTTAAACCGTCGCTTAGCACGTCCATTTGCTGATCGTGAAATGCTAGAGATTGCTCGGGAGGGACTGAGTGTGGATCTCAAAAATGCTACATTAGCAGCAACAATACACTCAATGGATGAACTTCGGACTTTATGTCAGAAGTTTGAACGTTTGTGGTCCACACCAGTTCCAACCAGAACATCAAATTTAAGAATTAGCGAGGTACAGCAAATGGATGATTATGAGGTGGATGCTGAACCAGAACAACATGGATATATTGATGCGGTGGATTCAACACAGAGACGGATATTGCAGCGACCTAGCATAACCTCTGACAACAGTCAACCTGGTCCATCAATATCCAGACAACCAATAGTGTGTTTCAGATGTGGAGTAAACGGTCATCGAGCTCCTGAGTGCTCTAAGAATAGAATTAAACTATATTGTTGGAAATGTAACAAGCCGGATGTTATATATGCAAATTGTTCATATTGTCACCCGTCGTTAAACTACCGTCCGAGAGTACATGCTTCGGGGATGGTACCCTCGGTTCAACATCCAATGAGCCCGAAGAAAACGACGAGAGATGTAGCAACGCAGGACGATCGATCACCACTCAGGAAACCAGAATAAAATCACCTAGTACATTTAATTTCCCATCATTACATCGAACGTATTTTAGACGTCTAGAACGTAATATTAGATATTGGAGGATGAGGAAATTATTTCGTAAAGCTTGTATTTCATCTATCCTTTCAGAAACAGAGGATCCTCGGCCGCGATTAACAATAAGGATTTTGGACAAACACATTTCAGGACTATTGGACAGTGGAGCGTCAATCACAATACTTGGAAGAAATTCCTTGGAATTATTGGAGTCAGCAGGTACAACTTACCGTAAGTACACTTCGTGTATTCGTACGGCAGATGGTACTGCAAATAAAATTTTGGGTTACATAGAAGTTCCAATAACTGTGAATGGCTCCACCAAACCAATGCGGTTTCATATTGTCCCTGGACTACGAGAAGAGCTCTACCTGGGCATAGATTTCTGGGAGAAATTCGGTATTGTTCCTTCTTTTGTTAGTGAACTGACTCGTACAGAGCCACAAAATTTAAATATACATAACCTCACCACTGACCAGCAACGAGAACTGGATAGGATCAAGGACTCTTTCCCGTCATTTGAAGTGTCTGGGCTCGGAAAGACTTCTTTGGTTGAACATGTCATCGATGTTGGGGATAATGCACCTGTTAAACAGAGGCATTACCCCACATCGCCGGCTGTTCAACTAAAGGTTTATGCCGAACTCGACCGGATGCTTCAAATGGGCGTGATCGAAGAGAGTAACAGTTCTTGGTGCTCACCAGTGGTGCTGGTACAAAAAGAATCTGGTAAAAACAGATTATGTATTGATAGCCGTCGTGTCAATTCACTAACTAAAAAGGACGCATACCCACTTCCCTTGATTGATGGCTTACTAGGTCGTCTAAATAGCACAAAGTACATTTCAAGTATTGATCTCAAAGATGCTTTCTGGCAGATTCCTCTGGCAGAAGCATCTAGAGACAAGACAGCCTTCACAGTGCCTGGTCGTCCATTGTATCAATTCCGGGTTATGCCCTTTGGATTGTGCAATGCTCCCCAGACAATGTGTCGGCTAATGCACAAAGTGATACCACATCAATATCACGAAAATGTCTTTGTTTATTTAGATGATCTATTGGTAGTCTCTTCCACGTTCCAGGAACATATGGAATTGCTGTCCAAGGTCTCTTCATTGTTAAGAGCGGCTGGGTTAACAATAAACCTCAAGAAAAGCAAATTTGTTCTGAGAGAGGTGAAATACTTGGGATTTTTGGTTGGTGAAGATGGTCTTCGAACAGACCCTGACAAGGTAAGAGCTGTAGCAGAGTATCCAGCTCCATCTACAGTTAAACAAATACGACGTTTACTAGGAATGGCTGGTTGGTACCAACGTTTCATACCAAACTATGCAAGCGTGGTATCACCAATTACAGATTTATTGAAGAAAAGTTCTGGGAAATTGAAATGGACATTGGAAGCGCAAGCTGCTTTCGAAAATTTAAAACGATTGCTGACTACAGCACCGGTATTAGTAAACCCTGATTATAATAAAGAGTTCTTTATTAGATGCGATGCGAGTCTGACAGGGATAGGTAGTGTACTGTATCAGATCGACGAAGACGGACAAGAGTGTCCGATAGCCTTCATGTCGAAAAAACTTAATAAAGCTCAACGAAACTATTCTGTTTCTGAGCTTGAATGTCTTGCGGCAATTCTGAGTGTGAAGAAATTCAGGGGCTATGTTGAAGGTCACCGATTTACAATTGTGACTGATCACTCAAGTCTGAAGTGGCTTATGTCACAGAAAGACTTGAGTGGTCGTCTGGCTAGGTGGAGCCTAAAACTCCAACATATGGATTTTACCATTGTCCACCAAAAAGGTACCCAAAATATAGTCCCTGATGCTCTATCTCGTCTTTATGACGATACACACGAAGAATTGACGGAAGCATTAGTACATCACATTAATGAGATTAAAATCGACAATGAGGGTTATCGGCACAAGGAATATACGGATATGATAGCTAAAGTTCAATCATCACCAAAGGACTTTCCCTCAGTTAAAGTCGTGGATGATAAGCTATACATTCGTATTGAGCCAAAACCTGATGCAATACCCAACGATGTTCCTGTGTGGAAACTCTGGGTACCAAAACCGATGACTTCCAACATGATTCAGAAACATCATGATGATAGTACTGCTGCTCATGGGGGTGTTAAAAAGACTTTAGAATTACTTCGACGTCTTTACTATTGGCCGGGCATGGCGTCACAGGTACACAACTATGTTGTGTCCTGCGACACATGTAAACAAACAAAAGCCACGAATCAGATATTGCGTCCTCCGATGCAATATCAATTCGAAACAGCACGTCCATGGCAGAGAGTCTATATAGATTTTTTGGGACCGTACCCTCGTTCAACACTTGGGAATACGGTGTTATTGGTAGTTCTGGATCATGCTACGAAGTTTGTACTACTGAAACCACTTAGGAACGCAACTTCACCGAAGGTGAATGCTTTTCTGAAGAACGAAGTGTTTCTTACATATGGGGTACCAGAGTTTCTGCACAGTGACAATGGCAAACAGTTCACTAGTAGGAACTTTCAAAGTCTTTTGTCAGATTTCGGCATTAAACACATTAGGACCGGTGTCTATAGTCCTCAAAGCAACGCGTCAGAGCGGGTCAATAGGTCAGTTCTAGCAGCAATTCGAGCGTTCATAAAAGGTCAACATACCAAGTGGGATTCATTAATTGGTGAAATCGCTTATGCACTGCGGGCTGCAGTACATTCAGCTACCAAGTACTCACCTTACTATCTATTATTTGGTCAACATCCAATATCGGATGGAAATACTTACCAATTGTTGAGATCACTACACAAGCTTGGTGAAGATGCTGGTGAGGAAATAGAACGCGCTGATCATTTGACTCTGCTCAGGAATCGAGTTCAACAGAATTTGAAAGCAGCTTTCAAGAAATCGCAACATCAGTACAACCTGCGATCTAAACTACGGACTTTTCAACCACAACAACGTGTGTTTGTACGGCAACATCATTTGAGTGACGCTACCAAAAAGTTCTCGGCAAAATTGGCTCCAAAGTTCTTACCTGCAATGATTAAGACTAAGATTGGAAATGTACTCTATGAGTGCGTAGATATGAGCGGTAAGAGTCTTGGAGTCCATCACGCGAAAGACATCAGAGAATGATGTCTGTTCGTTAGGTAGGGTCGTTCCTCTGGCTGGTTGTCGTCTCTGGGGTTCACATCTTCAGCATCATATATTACTGGTTGTATCGAGGTTTCAATGGTGCTGACGTTAGATGGATGGATGATCGATTTCGGTACTCACTGATAGTTCCTAGGAACTTCATGAGTATTGAAATTGATCATCGACCCTGACGCTGGTTACCATTGGTATCTCGATCCCAGATACAGTTTAATAGGTGGAAGTAGTTCGGTGGTTTTCTGTCATGGAGGGGATGGCGACGTTTTTGTGATTTCAAGAGTAAAAATCTTGGTTTCTACCTTGAATTCATGGTGTAACGATCGCAATAATCGCAAAACAATAATAAAACCAAATTCATCTTCGTTTTCAATTCAATAAAAATGTATTTCATTAGTTTCCATTCATTTTCACATTAACAATAATTTAAAATTTTCTAATACTTAACTGCTAGTTAAATTTCAATTGTACTATAAAAAGCAAACGAACGTACTAAATTTTTATTTCCAATTCTAACAAACAGATGTCGTTATTAATCTTTATTGAATTTCTTTTTAGTATTACCCGAGCTATTTTGACATGACAAGATGTCAAAAAGAATTAACAAAAAACACATTTTTGTTTGGAAAGATTGTCTTTCTGTTTTTGGGTCTTCAACCAAAATGTTGAATTGAGATTGTTATTAAACACTCAATAAAACGTATTAAAGAAAAAATACTAATTCCATTTTATTTTGAGTTTAAAAAGAAATTGTTTTAATTTATACAGAAAAAAGGTTAACTTTGTTTTCATTAGTGTGTGATTTGGATGAAATATATATATATTTTTTAACAAAGTGTTTCATTCTGTTATCATTAAGTTTATACTCAATTTATCATAAAGGAAAAAGATTGCTTTATAAAAGTGGCAGTACATGAAAAATAAAGTATCCAATGATGTTATCGAAAGTATGAGTAGTAAGGATAACAGTGATCGAAGCATATTACCACAGTTAGAAACAGTCGAGTGTATGGTGGATTTTCCGGTTGTAGAAACCGTATGGATTTAAAGCAAAATATGAAGTGGAAAGTTAAAGGATTAAAGGCAATGTTCAATTGGGCATTTCGAACAACGAAGGTGTAATTCAGCAGCAGCAACTGATGTTCACAAATTAGTTCATCCAATACAGTTGGTTGATTAGTCAAGGGAATTGGAACACATAGACCAAATCTTCAATCAACAGTTATAAGTTAAGGTACTTACAGTAAATATATTAATTTTTTTTATTTATTCCTCGTTCCCCTTTGGAATGATAGGCTAGATTTTTTTCAGATAATAAGAGATTCCCAAATTTAGGATTCTGTGGGGATAAACGCTATCCCGTAGCAATATTATTAATATTATTTTGTACGAAAGGTCCATACTAACAAGTTGTACAACAATGCAATTTATAGAAGGGTTTAAGGAAAGCCGATTTTCAACGGCCCAAAGCAGAATATACTTAAGATCACTATTAAGTTCTTCAATGTAGTCATTTAAATTCAGTCGGGGCTTAGTATACAGAAGTTGGACATTACCAGCAAAACGATGGACCATAGAAAAGCGACAAGATTTGAAAATATCATTGATAAACATTGAAAACAACAAAGGTCCCAAAATAATAAATATATATATTTTGTCCTGACTTTGCCATTTCAAAATCTGGTTCCCTGTTCATCATTGATGTATTGTAAATGCGACATTATCAGTTCGGGAGAGATCACATTCAATTCATTCACAATCAACCATAATAGACCGGGAGGCAGCGTTGCATTTTGGTTAGTGATTTTGTAACGTCCGCTATATTCGCCTAAACAACAATAAAACCAATTCATCTCCTTTTTCTAATAAAATTTATTTCATTAGTTTCAGTTCACTTTTACATTAATAATAATTTTAAAATTTTCTAATACTTAGTTAAATTTCGAATATACTATAAAAAACAAACGAACGTACTCAATTTTATTTCCAATTCTAACAAACAGATGTCGTTGCTAATTTTTGTTGAATCTTTGGATTTACACGTTTTGATTTTTTTTGATTGGAAAATGAAAATCAAAAGATCACTCTTCTCATGGATGTCGAAATTGTCGGAAATTTTGCATTCATGCTTTTTTCCTTAAAATTAAGTGTAAAATTAAGTAGTTCAAATTTTAATTAAATTCAATTTTTCAATTAGTGCAATTAGTTTCAATTCATTTTAAATGTCTCTGTCCCATTAGTAAAAATTTAAAAATAATTTATTTGTTTTGTGTGTTGTGCAAAAATAAAGAAAAAAATAACAAATATATAAAGGAAATATAAAAAATTATTTTCATGTTGTGTGCCGTTGCAAACCAAAAAAAAGAAAGGAAAATAAAAACACTTTTTGTTCGATTTTTCCAACATTCATTCTGATTTGGATTAAAGGAAAAAACAATACAGTTTTTTTTGATATAGTTTTTTTAATGGTTAACATTATGCGGTGTATCATAATGGTGCGATATTGATATCAATAGAGTTTTAATTAAAAAAAAAAAATGAAAGAGTTAATTTCAAGATATACATAAAATACCTCGTAAGATATCAATTAATGTAATATCCAAATGTATTTAAAGTTACTGTATCTATTTTAAACGTATCAAATTAAGTTTCATACGCAGTGGATTTTAGCTACAAATTTTGTCCAATTTTTCATACTCCATGTTATAAATTTATATAAACCAGAAATTTTTAAATAATTCGTCTTGATTTATAAGATCATTAGTAAAGAAAATAATTAATTATTATTAATTAAATAGTATAATAAATGTTGGTTCGTAAAGCAACTTATAATTTTTATTTGAATTACAAACAAATTGGAATATTCACGCCGCAATGGGGCACAAAAAATACGAATAATAGTTTTATGTGCCAGAAACCTCGCTCGAAAGATCTATTTCATGCTGCTGAGTTTTTGAAAATTAAACTTTGAAAATTAAAAACAACGCTGGAAGTGAATCACCAATCAACAGTTGTAATTTAAGGTATTTTTAGATTATAGATATATTAATTTTTGTTTAATTATTCTTTTTTCCCCTTTGGGATGTTAGGATAAATTTAGAAAAAACGTATGAGATTCCCAAATTTAAGATTCGTTAAGGGGAAATTGCATCCCGGGCAGATTTTATTAATTTATATAGTAGTAACAAAGGTCCAATTATTACAATTTGATGCCGATTGAATTTACTTTTTATAGATAGATTATTTATTTGTGATGAAGAAAATAAGAGTCAGCCGTCAGTCTTGTGGGGGGTGTGGTTGTGGGAGACTTTTAAACTGGTAAAAAAAACGAATTCCAAAAGTAATTTGATGCCGCTTCAAAATTTGTATGATGCATGTTTACACCATAACAATTGAAAAAAAAAGTGATCAGCTGATTGGCGGATGGGGGATTATACGTCAGCTCCTCGTATATATCAGTATACAAATGCAATATAGTCAAGAGCTTTCTGTATAGGATCTTGATGAAACTTTGGCAAATGATCCAGGTTCACTTGAAAATGGAAAATCTAAATTCATTTTAAATTTGAACAAAATGGCGGGGGGTCTCCCGAACACCTCTAAGTTTAAATCTTCAATAACCTCTAATCCAGACTTATGATCTTATAGAAACTAGGTATATAAAGTTTTAGTACTTTTTCCAATATTTCTGCATTCCATTTTCCGGTTTGACACTTCCGGTTAAATAGTTTTTTTTCCAGGTGTTTATCCCTACTGTAGCCTACAATTACCGTTCGATTTTCATGAAACGTTGGTAAAAGATTTCAAGTTATATAAGAAAGATTTTATTAGCCTTTGGAGTACATTGGATAAAGGGTGGGGGGGTCCACCATACAACAGGTGGTTTTCCCACAATGTTTTTTATGTTTGTTGGGAGCATAAAACATTCGTTCCGAAATGAATTTTGACGACACTTTGGAAAAAGATGCAAATATGTATGACAAGAGATTAGTTTTTGAGCGATAGTGAACAAAGTGGTGGAGGGTCCCCCAGACACCTGTTCTTTTTAAAGATTAATAACATCTGTACCTGATAATCGAATTGGATGAAACTTGGTACATAAACATTTGGTACGGTTCACAACAGTTCTGCATCCCAATTTCCGGTTTTTCATTTCCGGTAAAAAATTTGGGTTTGTAATTTTTTGAAGTTTTTTCAGTGCGTACGATAATGAAGTGATTATGATGAAACTTATGGAAAAGTTTCAATTAGTGAAAAATAATTATCTTCTTTTGGGACACATTGATCGAAGTGGCGGGGGTCCACCATACAACTGCTGACTTTTCGCACTTGGTTTTTAAAGTTTGTTGGGAGCATACAGACTTTATTCATTAAACAATTTTTGTGACACTTTGAAAAAATATGGAGACTTAAATGACAAAAAACTGATTATTTTTTGGACAATATTGAGATAAGTGGTGGGGGCCTCCCGAACACCTGCTTATTGTGTCACCATTTTTCAATGTTTGTTGGGAGTACCAAAATTTTTTACCGGAAATGAAAAACCGGAAGTTGAGATGCAGAACTTTTGTGAACCGTACCAAATGTTTATCTACCAAGTTTCATCCAATTCGATTATCAGGTACAGATGTTATTAAGCTTTAAAAAAACAGGTGTTTGGGAGACCTCCCACCACTTTGTTCACTATCGCTCAAAAACTAATCAGTTTCTTGCCATACATATTTGCATCTTTTTCCAAAGTGTCGTCAAAATTCATTTCCGAACGAATGTTTTATGCTCCCAACAAACATAAAAAACATTGTGGAAAAAACCACCTGTTGTATGGTGGACCCCCCCACCCTTTATCCAATGTACTCCAAAGGCTAATAAAATCTTTTTCATGTTACTTGAAAACTTTTACCAACGTTTCATGAAAATCGATCGGTAATTGTAGGCTACAGTAGGGATACAGATTGACACTTTCGGCTAAAAAAAACTTTTTAGCCGGAAGTGTCAAACTGGAAGTTGGTATGCATAAATATTGAAAACAGTACTAAAACTTTATATACCAAGTTTCCATAAGATCATAAGTCTGGATTAGAAGTTATTGAAGATTTAAACTTAGAGGAGTTCGGGAGACCCCCCGCCATTTTGTCCAAATTTAAAATGAATTTAGATTTTCCATTTTCAACTGAACCTGGATCATTTGCCAAAGTTTCATCAAGATCCTATACAGAAAGCTCTTGACTATATTGCATTTGTATACTGATATATACGAGGAGCTGACGTATAATCCCCCATCCGCCAATCAGCTGATCACTTTTTTTTTCAATTGTTATGGTGTAAACATGCATCATACAAATTTTGAAGCGGCATCAAATTACTTTTGGAATTCGTTTTTTTTACCAGTTTAAAAGTCTCCCACAACCACACCCCCCCACTACTTTAGCCGCTGACCGCCAGATTTATCATCAGCTGGAGTTAATTAAATAAAAATCAACCGGCATCAAATGACTTTTTCATTTGCAACGCTGCCTCCCGGTCTATAATATTTAGAAGTTTGAAAACGAGCTTCATTAGTCCATAATCCTCAACAATTTTTTTAACTAGAGTTGAAAAAAGACTTGCAGTTCCATTTTCTTCAAGTAATATACATATGAATTCTATTTGCTACTGGTACTGAGTGTGGATTCTGATCGGTTGTGTGAATTTTTTGTCTAATTCTACAAAAACTATTTTGTCAATTCAGCAAAAAACCCCGCAATATATATAATTAAAACATTTAGAATGCATGAATTTCTTTCAGACAAACGTTTATCGTTTAGTTTTTCTTGTGTAAATCAAGCAAAAGCAAAATTTTATTATGTCTTATTTTTGTCTAGACGTTGACAAAAAATTGACAAAATCGATCAGAATCCAAAATCTGCTTAGGGTGACCAACCGTCCCGGATTGTCCGGGACAGTCCCGGATTTAAGTCTGCCGTCCCGCATTGAAAATGTCCCGGAAATTGTCCCGGAATATTAAAAAAGTCCCGAATTGTTCCGTTTTTCTAGCACCAATGAGATGTTTATGAGATATTAAAAAAAATTCCAATAAAATTTGTTTGACTTAGCATAAGTTTGACTCGTTACCATACAATATTTTTTATGAGATATTAAAAAAAATTCCAATAAAATTTGTTTGACTTAGCATAAGTTTGACTCGTCTACAGCTTGGCGCAAGCAAAACAAGATAGTTGGCGGTTATGCTCCCAATAGAAAGAATTTTACAATTATTTCAACGGTTCGGTTGGCTCAGTATGACTTTTTATTCCTGGTGCAGAAGAAACAAATTAAGCTTATCGGAGCAAAAACCTGTTATGCTACAGCTAAAGGGCAAGTACGACAGAGCTAGACCACCAACCATTAAGGTTAATAGAAAAACAATCAAAATCGTCAGCTCTACCAGATACCTTGGTGTTGACTTGGATGAGAGGATGAGCGTATCAAGTCATGTTACACGAATATGCTAGAAATCCAAGTTCCTCTTCCACAGCTTCACAAGGTTATCTCATGAATGGTGAGGTCTTGATAGAAATACACTCCATCTTATTTATAAGATCGTAGTGGAATCTATTATGTTGTACTGCTCAGCTGGCTAGTATGGGCGGACTAACGTTAAGTATAATGCACAGTTACTAAGCGCTCAAAGAAATATGTTACTCCGCATGATCTGAGGTTACAGATCCATTTCTACAACCCCGACTCAGGTCATTACGGGCACAATCCCAAATTATACAACCGTGCTGTCAGCACAAACAGTAGAGTTGAAAGGAAGCAAATAAACAAGGGACTGCACCAGGAGACCCTCAATGAATGGAAGGCACGTTGGGAGGTCTCAGATACGGGAAGGTATACGTATCTTTTTATCAACGATTTAACTTTTGCTTTAGGCACGAATAAGGTAGCTCTGACATGTCCTATGGTCCAGTTTATAACTGAACACGGCAAATTTAGAGAGTACTTGAAGCGTGTTGATGTTACGGACAATGCTTTAGGCACAACATGTGATGTGGATGATACGCATTACATGTTCTTCTGGATTTTACTAATTACGAGACCTTAAGGAACGATCTTAAATCGTCCTTACTTGAAAATGAATTTGACGGTTGTTTAGCAGCAGATACACTTAGTATACTGCTGAACACAAAAAATATGATTGCGCTTAAACAATTTTACATTAAAGCTCATGAACTGCTCGCATCAGTTAAACAAATCATGTCTAACCCTTCAGGTTAGACTACTTTCTGACATAGTTCTTAAATAGAACATACAGTTTATTTGTATGTAAACCATCAACCTCCACGAGGTTAGGGATCGAAACGAGCAACTAAATAAATTTGAATGAGGTAACAATATATAACTATTTTACTTTCTGATGACAAATAAATGTTTTAGACACAGTAAACAGCTTATGAAAAACCTTGTAAAGGTTTTTTGAACTTAAAACAGAGGTGCTTGCAATAAAGGGCTATGGTGGTGTTGCGAAAAATGCCAAGAACCATTCAAGTTTTTTAAGATGAGAAGTCTGGGCTTTGGCTTTTCTTTCTACATAATCAAGCCTCCGTTTTTCATAACGCTGTAAAACGTGTTGAATAAGAAAAAGACTGCAGTGGAAGTTTCAGAAGATATACGTTCATTGTGAAGTGTCAAGCACGTAACTCGAGAATGGTTTATTGGCCATGTGTAAATTTTTACTCCAATTGTGTGGAATATTGATAGCTTTGAAGCACTCAATTTTCAGAGAGTTGTCATTTTAAATGAATTATTAAACTCATTAGTGATGTTAAATGGAGCGACATCGAATCGAAAAAAACATGTCCATGTGTTCGTAAATATTTTGATATGAACGAAATTACCGAAATGGAAAATAATTTATTCCATGATTTGACCTATCTTAAACAGTATGTAAACACTGAAAAACTAGCGAATGGACCAACAGCAACTTGAGGATTGATACAAAATGGGCCGACCATTTGGCAGATAATCACATTCCATTCAAAAATATAATAATATTAGTGGAACTATGTTCGTGCCTGCCGGGAATAAATGCAGCGACTGAACAAGTTTGATGCTTTAAAAGCAAAGGTTATTTCAAGATGCAATATCGCTTTGTCTTGCTGCAAGACTCTTACAAAGATTTCAAATTCACGAAAAGTAATTTGCTAAAAAAAACGAATATAGAACATTATACAAAGTCATTATATAAAAAGTCATTATACAAAAGTCATTATACAGAAGTCATTATACAAAAATATACCAATAAGGCTTTTTTCGTCCCGGATTGGCTAAAATTTATATTGGTCACCCTAACTCTGCTGCATGCTCGTAATTTTGTAGAATTTGTTGATAGTTGTAAGTTCATGTCGAGTCATGATAATATTTTTTAATTATACCTAAAATACCTAAAATTTAAAAAATATATAGTTTTTTGTTTGTTTTATTATGCCCTTGTCCGATAACATAGGCTGGAAAAAAAATGAAAATCATATTTGATTTTAATTTATTCCAAATTACTCTGTAAATTGTTCTTCGGCAACCGGTTTATCCCAAGGTGAAGAAAACGGTAGTTGAAACATATTGAAGATTTGAACGAGACCAGGATACGTTTCGGGGGATATTACTTCTACTTAGGCGCCAAGATTTTTTTTTATTTGATATAGAAATCACTCACTGATCAAGATCAAAACTGTCCCTTTTATTTCATTTACGGGCCTCCGAAATTATAATTATTATTTTTTAATATATTCATGTAGATTCTTTGAAATTGTATTATGTATATCAAAAATAACATTCATTTAAATTGCAACATATGCAAAAGTGTATTTTTGTACGGGTTTTTCTAAGGTCTTTCTTCTTAGTCCCGGGACCTGATTTTCCAAAAAAATTTTTGTAATTTGCTTCTCAAGGTATCCTAAAAAAAAACAAAATCCGCTTGCGCCTTAAAGTTCAAGTAATCGTGCCCACATATACAAGCTTGTAATCTAGATTACCTTTTGTCTTATACATATGATTTTAATATATGGCATGCACATAGCATAAACATTGACATTTTTGTCATATTTAACACAAAATTCATCGTTTAAGCCGGGCATTCACATAAAACAGAATTTCATACAAATTTGACAGCAAAAAATTCTGTTTCAGTAAAATTTGTATGGAATTCTCATTGTTTTTGTGAATTTTAGCCTTTACAATGCTTTCTTCCACAAACTTTACTACCTTATTAAAAATAATCAACCACAGCATATATTAAATCTTAAATTGGGTTTTTGACCCAATAAAAGTCCCACAAATTGAATAATAAATTATTAAATAGAATAGAATTGCAAATTTTTTTCCATTATAAAAATTGTCAATAAATTCTATTGTCTACTTATCAAAAATGTATTCCAAGCGATCAGCGTGTTTATTGATATGATAGTCGATGCGGTACACCGTATTACTATAGCGATGCAATGCGTTAATATATTAGAGCCCGCAGTAATAGTGCGGTATACCGCGTTATTATTGCGGTACACCGCCTTCTTATTGCGGCGTACCGCGTTATTGTTGCGGTATACCGCGCATATACCGCGGACCGTGCAGATAGTCACAGCCTTTATATTCATCATAACGAAACGTCAAAATTTGATGTAGCTTTTTAGTATCATCAAATTGTGACAGTAGGCAACAAAAAATTTCATAAAGAACATCAATTTATTACAGAAGCTTTTTTAATTGCCAAAGTAATATTTATATAAGTATATATATTATATATATTTATTAACACTTAACAGCAAACATAAAAATTATAAAATTTTTCACCTAATGTTAAGCATTTCAACATTGTTCGCTACGAAATTTATTAAAATCTGCCATTGCTGCTTTGAAGGCCATCAGTAGTCCTAAACTCATCTTATCTGTCTGAGGGCTTTTTGTGTGGATCAAGAAGAAATTTGCTCCTTGGTTTTTATTTACTATAAGTTATTCATTATATACCATTTGTATTATTTTTTCGTTTTAGGGAGCTGCAGTGTGTGCATACTGTCGCCTCAAGGTGGGAGCGATACCTGTTTTTTCGTTTCACAGCTTTCTTTTTCACTTCTGCTCTCCCTCTCTCTCACAATGCCGCCCAAGTCTGATGTTGGCTCAGCCTGTCTTGTCTGTAATAGGAAAGTTCAGGATGGTATTTGCTGCGATATTTGTTCTGGATGGGTCCACTTTTAAATGTTCGGGTCTCTCGCCTAATGATGTTAAGACTCAGAAGTCTAATGTATCCAAAGAATGGTACTGCTCTACTTGCAGCAAAATTAGCTGCGACCCAGTTGCTCTTATGAAGTTTCAAATTGCGAATATTAACGCCTTTCGCTTATCAACTGATGCTGCACATCAAACTTTTTCGCAGGAGATCTCTAAGCTCAAGGCATCTCAAGCCGGTCTTGCCTCTGACTTTCAACACATGTCAGTCCTTTTCAAAACATGCTCTCAGGAATGGTCTGATATCAAAGTCTCAGTAACTGATTGTACAGCTGAAATCAATTCCATTAAATGTGATTTATCCAAATTCAAGGATAAGTCCGAGTTCCTTGACTCTGCTCCTGCGGCTATTGCTCTGATGCAGTCTAGAGTTCAGTCTCTTGAAGATGCAAATGTTAGATCGTTAAGGTTCCATAGGCGGAATGATATTATTATTTCTGGTTTTCCGAATGCTGTACTGGATCTACATAGTATTCTTTTAAAAATTTTTCGCATATATCGGCCTGGCTTTGACGAAAATCTAATCACATCTTATCGTTGGCTGAATTCTAACAAATCATCAGCGGTTGTAACAATATCTCACACTCTTGTTCGTGATAGCATTATTGCTGAATATTTTAAAAAGAAGAAAATCTTAGCTTCTGACTTAGTGGCGTTAACGATCATTCCATTATCTATCTTAATGATAACCTACCACCATCATTGGCTGCTCTTGCAAAGCAAGCAAGGCTTCTTAAGAAAAGACAACTTATCTCTAGTTTCCGCATCGGTGTTGCGTCCATTATCGTTAATAGTGATTGCAATTCTTACAATTTTGCTGATCTCTCTACTTTGAATCTACAATTTCCAATTACTTGAATTTCTTGCCATGGCGCATTTTATTTTATTTCTTGTTCTTGCTTTTTCTCATATCTTCCATTGCAGCTTATTCATATGTTTATGAACTATTTCCTCTCCTCTGTGTTCCTTCCTCTCTCCATTATTCCCTTTCCCCGTCCTTGCGTATGTGGTTTTCTCTTTTCCTTTTGCCTTCTTCATGGCAGGTAGTCAGTTGATTCAACCACTTGGCCCAAGAAGCAGTATAACCAGTCTCTTAGGTGGTCCCAGTGATTTTCTTATTTTAATGCGCAGAGCCTTAGTCCCAATATTAATTCCTCTAAGCTCGAAGAAGCTAGACTCTTACTCAAGTACAACTGTCTTGATCTGGTGGGTGTATCTGAAACCTGGCTCAAGCAATATACTTCCAACACTGCAATTGCCATTGATGGTTATCGTATACATCGCCTAGACAGGCCTAGGATTGGTGGTGGTGTTGCACTCTATATCAGTAATAGGCTCAAATCTAAAGTCATCCATACACTATCTGTGACTGACGCCGAAGCGATATTTGTTCAAGTAACAGTTGGATCGTTGTCCCTTCTTGCAATCGTTTCTTATTTTCCAACGGGCAGTACAGAGTTGCTAGAGGAGGCTATTGCTGAGTTTGCTATTAACTACCCGAATATTGTGGTTATGGGTGACTTTAATATTAATCTTCTGTTTTCCCAATCACTTGCCACTTGTAATGGCTTTGCCGACAGGCTGGGACTCGCTATAGTTTCTAACAACTGTCCTACACACCATGCTCCTTCTTCGCTTCTACTTCAGGCACAGAGCAACATGAATGTTACTTCCGGGTCTTGTATTTATTTTTTCTTGGTGAGTGATGTCTGTCTAGTTAGAGCTCAACATCAACTCTGGATCCCTGGGATCTCGCATCACGCGTTTATAATTATGTCTCTTTGGATCTCCAAAGTACTCCAAGCCTCCTATAGATATGTTCCTGATTTTGGTAGGGTTGATATGGCGGGCTTGCTGTCCTTCGTAAACACAGTTAATTTTTCTCTTGCCTACTTTCATACCGACGTCAATGTTAAATTGAATTGTCTAAATGAGGGTATCTGCCAAGCTATTGATAAGTTTCTACCATATAGGAGGATTATGTGCAATAAAGTTTCCACCATTCATCTGTCTCCTGAAATGCTTAAAGTGAGATCTATGTGAGATTCTGCCTATCGGGAATTTTTTAGAAGTGGCACAGGTGATAATTGCGATGTCTTTCGCTTGCTTCGAAACAAGTTTAAGGCTATGGTGCGTAGAGCCAAGCTGGACTATGGTGACAGAATATTCAAAGGAGCGCACTCCTCAACAGATCTTTGTAGAAAAATTAGGAGCACTGGTGTCCTCTCTGACCAAGTGGAAGCCTCCTCCCTAAGTGAAGCAGAGCTCAATAACATTAACGGAACTTTCGTCAAACCTAACAACTTTCCTGCTCTAGACCGGTCTGATTTTGATCTACCTGAGGATGCGACGGCCTTCTCCTTTCGTTCCGTCTCCTGTGAAGAGCTATTGTTAGCATTTCAATCGATTAAATCCAACTCAGTTGGGTTGGACAATATACTTTTGAAGTTCTTGAACCTTATCCTTCCATCTATTCTTCCCCATATCCTACATTTGGTCAATTACGCTATTATGGTGGCATGTTTTCCCATGGCGTGGAAACTTGCAAAAATTCTGCCTATTCCAAAAAAGGGTAGCGTTGATTTTCATCCTATAAGCATTCTACCTGTCTTTGCGAAGGTCTTCGAGAAGCTTATCTATTCCCAACTGTCCGATCATGTTACCAAACATGAATTGATCTTTCAAAGACAGTCTGGCTTTCGCAAACATCATAGCACTACATCCACCCTGATAGACGTCTCCGACCAGATTAGATACAACATTGACAGGAAATTGCTTTCGATTCTTCTGTTCCTCGACTTCAGCAAGGCCTTAGATTCCGTAGATCATTCTTTGTTGGTCTCCAAATTAAAGTCCCAGTTTCTGCTATCGGCTTCAGCTTGCTCCCTCATCTACTCCTACTTAACAGGCCGTTTTCAGTGCACCTACTCCGATGGCAAGTATTCCGATCTATTGCCTGTCAATAAGGGAGTTCCTCAGGGCTCGATCCTGGGCCCCTTGCTCTTTTCACTCTTTATTAATGACTTTGCTTTGTCCTGCTCATTTGTCACTGTTCACCTCTTTGCAGATGATGTTGAAATCATTCATGCGGGGCCACGGTCAAGTCTGAATGACTGTATTGAGGAGGTAAATCTTGACCTTCAGTCAATCTCTGAGTGGGCTCGTGTTAACCGTTTGGTACTGAATCCAGTAAAATCACAAGCAATGCTCTTTAACTCCAATCCTGCTGTTTCAACAAATCATATACAACTTAGACTGGATGGCAATACTATCTCTTTTAGTAGTCAAGCCAAAAACCTAGGGATTATCTTTGACGACAAGCTTAGCTGGAGGCCGCAAATCAATGTCCTGGCTGGAAAGATTTTCTCCATCATCAGGCGGTTTCGTTGTTTAAACAACTTTCTCCCTCTACACATTCGGAAGCATCTAGTCCTTTCACTTATACTTCCGTTGATCGATTATGGTATCGAGGTCTTCTCCGGATGCTCAGATGAAACCATCTCTATACTTAAGAGAGCCTTCAACTCTGCTGTCAGGTTTGTCTATAATGTGAGATTACGTGATCATATCACTACCTTCGTTCTGCAACTTCTTGGGACTTCCTTTCTCGCGTCAAGATTCGTCTACTGTGTCAACTATATAGGGTCATTAAGTATCAATCACCTTTGTTTCTTCTTAGATGCTTCTCGGTTGGCCACTCTAAAAGGCAATTGAACTTGATATTTCCCCGGGTGAGTTGTGCCACCTGGGATAAATCCTTTGTGGTGAGAGTCGTCAGGCTCTTTAATGATCTTCCTTTGCCTCTGAAACGTTTTAATCTTTCTCTAGTTCTTTTTAGAAGGGAACTGGCTTGTCTTTTTGGCTCTGTTTAGATCTAGTAGAACTGGTTGTCTGCTTCTGGTACCCTTATAATGGTTATCTATCTCGCTCTTGCTGCCTCCACTATGCTCTATTTTGATAGGGACCTCCACTATGCTCTATTTTGATAGGGATAGCTGTGATAATTCAAATCTTGGACTGTTTAATTAGTCAACCAAAAAGATGAAAAATAATAATTAAATATACTTAGTATATCTAGTGTTATCTAGTTAAATCGTTTTATGTAATGTTTTTGTGATACTTCAAGTCAAAATTAAAATAAGTGATAATCAAACAAATCTCTAATTAATAAATACGTAATTTTAAATAGTCCAAATGTGTAGTATACACTTGGTGTTAGTTTAATTGATAGAACTAGTTCATATTTCTGTAAGAAAATTATATAATTTATTGAGTGCAAATCTATGTTACCAGTTATTGCAAACGAACAAAGATATCTGTTAAATAAAACGCTGAACCACCCAAAATTTATAACAATAAAACTGTTAGTCACAATCCTATATGAGTTTTGTCAATACTTGTTAACCTGTATGCTGAAGATTGTTAGTGGTGTCGTCAACGAGTTATTATTGAATCAGTACTACCACCAGACCGCCGGCCTGTTTGTGGAATTCGAGGTTCAAATAATTGGATGAGGATGCGGGTGTAGCCTAGCATTTGTGGTGTAGCATTTTTTGTATTAATATACAATTTATCAGTAATCGCCTATTAGTTGCGGCGCAACATTTTTTGCATCGTTATACGAATTATCAGCAAACGCCTAGTTTTGTTGGCACAACATTTTTACATTATTATACGACTTCTCAGTGATCGCCTAGCATTGGTGGCGCAAAATTTTTATTGTATTATTTATACAAGTTATTACTACAATTTATCAACAATCGTCTAGTATTTGTGGCGCAACAATTTTTATATTATCTATGCAAGTTATTACTGCAATCTATCAACAATCGCCTAGTATTTGTGGCGCAACATTTTTATACATCTTATCAGCACAATTTGTCAACAATCGCTTTATTTTGTGGCGCAACATTTTATTGTATTTAGTCAAATTTATCATTAATCACCTAGCATTTGTGGTGCAACCTTTCTGCATTAATATACATATTATCAGTGTAATTTGTCAACAATCGCTTTATCTTGTGGCGCAACATTGTATTGTGTTTAATCAATCTTACCAGTAATAGCCTTACTGGTTTTAGCGCAACCCATGCTTATGATTATATAACTACTCATCTCATCATAATTTATATGCTGGAGGATACACCGATAATGGTGTGCTGAACAAGAAGACATTGAGGCCGGTCAGGATATAACAAGGGGGTGAGTGTTCTTTAGTTTACTTTTTTAAATTAAAGGTATGAATGCGCGTGAATGAGTGTACGTATGGATGAATGTGGGCGTGACTGGCGATGCGTGTGCGTGAATGCATGGGGGTGCATGTGTAGGACACTACAAATTAAATTGAAAATGATTATAAATAATATACCTTTATCTGATTTAATTTTTTTTTGGATTTATTGTTCAATTCCTAGTAATTTTTATGCTACCTGTAACTGGCTGATAAGGAAATCAATCATGCCATGGCTATTGTAACCGACATAACTTAGCACTGCTAACCTGCTGTGAAAGAATTAGCCTAGAACTTCTAAGTATCAATCAGAACAAACACTATTATTCAATTTGGGATTATGATCGGATTTGGCGATGTGCATTTATTTATTCAATTTATTTTAAATATAGCGTGTGATGTTTTCACGTGACCTACGATTTGGTTGTCGGTTTACAATTAATGGTATTATTGGTCATATTATAAATGATGTTGCCCGATTCTGTACGTATATCCATAAATCCATAAAAGAATTTTTTTTACGAACATGGATAGGAACTTAGACCCGACCTCCATTTATTCTTGAGGGATAATGCCTATATCTCGTATCAACATATATTGGTGGTCATGCTAGGTCAAACATGAAATCTATTCTCTCCGACATATTTTGTGGACTTTATCAGAATGGTAAAATGTCAGTTATAAAAATTATTTGGACCTGAATAATTATTAATATAATTACTATAATTACCAAATTTCTTTGAACTTAATTGTCTTGCTTGGCTACATGGGTATGTATGTAGATATGGGTGTTTGTGTGTAAGTGTGGGTGTGTGGGAGGATGTGGGCGTGCATGAAGTGTGAGACGGTGGGCGTATGGGAGCGAATGTGGGGGTTGAACGTAAGGATCGCGGTTCTTTCGCAAACGGGGTCGCCAGAGTTTTATTTTTTTCATTTGCCTTCTTTCCATTTCTGTCTAATCAACAATTTGCGTACATTTCTGCATTTGTGTTGAAGAAGCAGGGTTATTTTTATCAAACCCACGAAGACTGAAAGCTAGTCGATCGGCGTTATAAATCTCCAAGGTGCGCAACCTGCTATGCGCTTCATTGGTTCGCCAATGAAGACACTTCATTACAATTTTCACATAAATATTTCATGTGATTGTCTCAACTACATCGGCTTATCATTGTACAGTTGTTAATGTTATGAATTGTCGTTCCCAAGGTTATGATAATGCAGCTGTTATGAGTAGTATATTATGAGCAGTATACATGGAGGAGTGCAACTGTAGTGTTTCTTCTCGAGAAATATTTCTCGAGAATTTCTCGAGAAATTTAACAAAAATCTAATCTCTATTTCTCGAGAAAATTTTTATTTTTCTCGAGAAAAATATGTTTCCTTTATTTAAAAAATTAAACGTTGAATTTACTAAAAACAATCAAAAATATAAATGTTTGCGCTTTTCGGAACAAAAGAGAACTAAAATTATGTTAAGGTAGATTCATGCACCGTTGCATTTTAAATAGTTTGACATTTTGTATGAAAAACAAAACAATCAGAAACAAAAAAATTTCAAGAAACAACATATATATAGTAAGTAAAATTGTTTTAAAAAATTTAACCATTTTCATCAAATTTCAACCCAAATCAATACGATGATGTTTGGAAACATTTTACCAAAAACAATAAGGATTCATTAAAACTGCAATATTTGCGGTAAAACGATATTATGTAAGATCTGCAACCACTGGTTTTCATCGGCATTTCAATGCCATACATTCTTTGAAAAGAAAACATCCAGAGTCGGGCACTGGTGGAAGAAGTATTCAGTGATATGCAAATCAACAGTGATATGCAAAATATCAATAAATTCATGTCAAGCCAGTGTCCGTCGATGAGTGAAGCAATTGCTCAATTAGTGGATGTTGATGGGTTTTCCTTCCACAGAGTTACAAAAAAAAAAGCTTTATTCGACAAACAATTTTCCGAAAAATCCTTCAAATGTAAAAGAACTAATCATTAAGTTTTTCGAAACTAAAAGTTTCAGTTGCTAAATAAAATTAATTTATTAAAAACAGTAACAAAAAGTTTAGCATATCCCTAGACGAATGGACTGACGTCAACAACAAAAGATTTATGGATCTTCAAATATATTGTAATATCACTGAATCGGATAATTTGGTGTTTGGCCCTGTAACTGGAAGTTGTTCGGAATTATTAAATTTATTATTTACAATTAAAAAATTGTTTAATTTAATATGCATAGTTAAAAAATAAGTGTAAAGATGCATTGGTTTTCCATTTGATGTTATAAACAAAGAATTCTAAGAAAACATATTTCTCGAGATTTCTCGAGAAATATGTATTTCTAGTTTTCATTCTCGAGAAATTTAAAAGTCGAGAAATCAGGAACACTAAGTGCAAGCTATTATTAAAGCAAAAAATAACAACGCAATTTTTGTGGGCTGCATAGATCATTCAATTAATTTATGAGGCCAACACTCATTTCCACAAAATGTAGCTTGTGTAACGTTTTTCGAAACAGTGGAAGCCATTTTTATATGTTTTTTTGCTTCGACTAGCCGCTGGGAAGTGCTTGTTAAACACAACAAAGCAACTGTTAAAAGACTCTTAACAACGCATTGGAGTGCTCATTATGCTGCAGTAAAAGTATTGGCCGAAAATATTGATGGGATTGTGGCTGCAATTGAGAAGTTAAGTGATCAACAAGAAAATGTAGACACTAGAGGCGCTGCACAGAACCTTATCCATGTAGCATATGATTTTACGTTTCTTTGCTATCTTTTGTTTTGGAATGATATTCTAAGGGAAATAATATATGTGCTCAGATTGGATTGCAAAGCAAGGGCTTGAATATTTATCAATTAGTTACAAAAATAGAGTTAATTCGTAACGAAGTCACATTGTAGAAGAGGCAATAGATCTTGCTGCGAAAAAATCGGAGAACTATGACATTCCAATGGAAAGCCGAATTCGTCGTAAAAACGTAAGAAACGAATGGCTGGTGAGTTTTCCCCTGATGTTGGAATGACACTGAGAGCTAAACTTAAAAAGGACATGTTGGAATGTCTTGACCGATTCAGTGTTGAACTCCGAACTAGACTGAAGTCAGTTCAAGATTTAGCCCATTGTTAGAGGTTGTGCAAACAATCACTTAGCTTTTGGCGAACAGTGAAGAGTTGAAATTATCTGTATCAAAATTTACTGGTTTTTATTATGAGGTATCGGCAACAGAACTCCTCATAGAGACACCAAGGTTGAGCATGCATTTAAAAGCAGCCAATGTTACAGTTTCTAACTGGGTTTATCTAGACTTTTTAAAATTTATCGTAGAATGGGATTTTTCAGAATTTCTTCCGAATCTTACGGTCGCACTAAAGTTATTTATGACTATTTGCGTATTAGTGGCTTCGTGTGAGAGGATTTTCAGCAAATTAAAATTAATTAAAAATTACTTGCGGATAACAATGACCCAATATAGCTTATTAATAATAATGCTCAGTTGTATTAATTAAAAAAAATTATAAATTACATTTATCGGTTTTTTATTATTATTGAGTTTTTATTTTTGGGGTGACACCATAATATCCGCCCCGGGTGCTACCCATGCTACGCCACTGCTTGTTTATATTACTATACCACAAATCAAGTTTTTAATTTGTTAGGGGAATATGTAATAAAGCGGAATGAAATAAATAAAGTAGAATTTAATATATAAAGTGGAATGAATACAATTACAATGAAAGACACACGCATGGAAAGTATATATTCTTTAGTAGCCGTGGATAAACAAACATACATTATCGTGATGAAAAATGTCATAGTGGAGACGTCGAGTAAATTAGCTTACACCATAAATATAAAAAATTGCTTATCCTTTGTATTTTATAAACTAAGGTCCAAACTGACGTTATTGCATTTTTTCAATAAAAATGAATATTATAATTTAATTATACCATAATAAAAATCTCTTAAACTCCCTCGGTTAATGCAGTAAACGCAAACCATAGTGTAATAAAAATCGCTTAAATTAGTTCGATGAGACATTTGTTATACTCAAACCCAGGCTTACGTGTGTATATATTTTGAATAATATGTTTGCTGCACGTCCAGTAGGAGTGTATCCTGGAAGAAAATGAATATAAATTAATTTTATTTATACAGCATATTTTTGTTACCGATTATTGGATTATTTGATTATTCGATTTGCACAATCCAAAATTTATGTGCGTAAATATTACTCGGTTTATGAGAAGTATAAGTAATAAACATAATAAGATTGATAATAAGGAAGCGCTATTACAATCCGGAATACAAAAAATTCATCAATCTTGTTTTTAAATTTAACTATTTCTTGAGTCCAGATCAAAAACTAAGCTCCTAATCGATATCTCAATCAATAAATGTGGCAAAAGTGGAAGCATTTGATGACGGTTACAATCACTTTTTTTGATAATGAAAAAATGCGCAACTATATCTACCTTTGGAAAAGATGCAAACATTTTTTTCGACGTTAACGACTTTTGGTGTTTATATCTTCTCTATTCATACATCTACCGTATTTTACGAACTCTTTAATAAAGGATCTGTGGAAAGGTTAGGATAGTAAAACATAGCATCATAGCGTATTTGTTTCAATTTATAATGCTCTTGTTCGAAGTCAACTTGAATATCTTTCTCCTATCAGGAATTAATGTTACCATACTTATATAAATTTAACTGAAAGAGTTCAAAAAAATTTCTTGAGATTTCTCATCTATAAAATGAAAATTTCGTATGAACCGTACTGTGATAGACCTAATAGATATGGTTTCCGAACATTGTTTAACAGGCGTATAATCTCAGATGAGTCAACATTATACAAAATAATAATTCTACAACTGGATACCGACATCGTTAACCAATTGTGATATCGTAATAATCATAGATACAACATAAGAAATCCTACATCTTTTTCTATTGCTACATATAGAACAAATTTTATGAAAAACTCGCCTATTGTAATATTGCAGAATTCTCATAATTGTTACTTCAATGAACTGAATTTGTCTTCGATTTTGATGCCATTAAAGAAATTCAGAACAGAAATTTTTCAATTGTTTTAACTGATCAACGATAAATTGTTTTAACTGATTCTTTTAACAAATCAACTGATTTTAACAATTTGTAAATCTGTTTTTTGTTTATTGAATAAATAAATAAACTGAATATTAGCGAATAACATTATTCAATATAAATAAAAGTAAAGTATAAATGGAGAAATAAGCAACAATATATTTACCTGCCATCATAACTGCAACAGGAACTACATCAAGCAACACAAATTTTGCGACACCCTAAATACACGTCATATTTAAAAATTAGTACAAATGCTGAATTTGTTTAGATAAAATTACAGAATTCTACTTACCATACATGTATCAATCCATGTTGATGATGCAGTATTGTTTGAAGGTAGTTGTCGATTATCCTCTAATAAGGCTTGTACTAATTCCACACTTCTTTTATTGTTTTCGTCGTATGTTTGTGCAAGTTGCAATAACAACCCTGTGTCTGTTTTATCCAATCGCTCACAATTATTCTTCTTTTCTGTGATTGCTGCAATTAATTCTTTTAATTCTTCAGCCACATTCGGACGATTTCTTTCATTATTTAATTTGAATAAAATTTCTTGTTGAGCAATTTTCTTATTAAATTCGTCTTTCCATTCTTCCTTTGTTTTATCTGAACTGCCAATTTTTATTTTTTGATCAAACATCGTTTTTGATACATTACCGAATTCTTCGAATTTTGCATTCAGTTCATCATCATTTAGAAATTGACTTTTTCCTATCTCCTCATCAACTAAATGATTAAAATGTTCGACTGATTCCTTGATTGCGATTAAATTTTGGGTTTCGGATGTTACAGATAGTATTGTTTTAGCTATAGGCATCTTTCCGTTATTTAATAAATTGAAATATTTTTCTATATAATCAGTCAAATATTTTGCTTTTACCTCAGCACCATTGATTTCCTTAATCACAAGATTGTTGGGACTTAAAATCGTTGGTATTAATTCCATTAAATGTATCATAAAATTTTTGTCAATATCTTGAACAGATCCATTGAAATTAGGATTAGTGGCCACAGCGTCTCCTGGATATGGCATCAAAAAACAATTTAATTCTTTATAACAGGATTTTATTTCCTCACAGATTTCATTAAATTCTAAGCAATCAGAGTTTCCATTAAATATTTTTTTAAGGTGTTCGTTTCCACCTTTAATACCATAATTCTGTTCTTCATGCCATTGCCAATCTCGAATTAAGAATAACAATGATTGAAATGGTTTAATAAATGTGTTCTCCGATGTTCCTTTCCCGTAGTTGAGAAACAACGACAAATTTTGTAAATCATTCTGTTGTATATTATGACTAACATTAAATATTTGGTAAGAAGATAGTAATGCGCTTAATGCAAATATTTTTACACAACTATAAAATTCCGTTTGGTTGTCGAACATTCCTTGGGTATCAATTAAGAGTAACGCGATTTTTCTACCATCTGAGTAATCGTAAATAAAAACATCACTCCATATAAGTAAACCAGTTGTATTCCTCTCGCTACCACATTTCCATGAAAAACCATTGAATGGTTCGTTTTTATCAGGATTCCAAGGAGTCCTAATCCTATCTTGATTATCGTACTGAAATAACAACAAAAATTCGTTTTATCTTTTTAATAATTATTATGAAATAAAATTCGTTAAACACGAATTGATTACACTACTTTATTCTCGGACAAAGAATTATGTGTTATATAAAATAAAAACGTTTCTTCAATTAAAACAATAAACCTTTATTGTTTTAATTGAGAAATCAAATTTTTGATTAAAAAAAACCCTGATGATAAAAAACTCCATTCCATGCAATCAACCAAATTCAACTAAAAGAAATAAGAGAATTTAACTTAAAATTTGATTTTTGAACAAAACGTATCAAAGTCTTTGTATTAAAATTATTTTCAGATTATAATTTGAAAATAATTTTAATACAATCAAAACAGTTTGACTAATTGAATCATACCAATTGAATAATAATAATTTTTTTATAGAAAAATTTTCATTCGACAAAAGGTTAAGTTCATTAGTCTATAGGTTAGAAAACAATACAATAATATACATACTATTATTTTTTTAAAATAATGAATGAAAAAGCACAAGAATAAGTGTTTACTGAATTTTATTATTTTTTACTGTATACACATTTCGAAAGCTATGCTATCATCATCTGTACCCAGTGAACACAAGACATAAATATGACATCACACGACCGTCATATATATGTGATGTAGTTGTTACGTAAATTTGACATAAAACTGACACTCATCATGACCATAACATGGCATCATTTATATGATGCTTTCATGACATCATACTGATATCTTATATTAGACTTTGATATGGAGGGCTCAGAATACAAGTGAACCAAGTCCATTTTGTGATTTTTTGTGCTACAGAGGTTTAAAGTTAAAGCTTTATAACAAAATTACCTATTAACGTTTTTTTAATTATAAATTAAATTTGTTAAACCTTATGTTTCGGTATTAACACCTTAATTCGGTATTAACACCTATTAACCTTATGTTTCGGTATTAACAAATTCGTTCCCTTTTCAATAATGAAACCCCAACAAAAATATTTGTTTTCGAAAGCAGCCAAATTGGCTCTTAGAAACAAACGTAGACTATTTAATATTTGGATTCATAAAAAGAACTCTGTTAATCGATCCCAATATTTAAAGGCTAATAAAATATCAAACCAGATAATTGAAAACGAAAAAGCAGAGATTGAAAGAGCGAAAGCGGCAAAACTTTCGAGTATGTCAATTTCTGAAATTCTGACAAAAGTTTTTACAGTGCCATTAATTCTTTAAATTGTGGTACTAAATCTTCTATCCCTCCTATCATTGATGGTGACTCAATCATTACTGAACCTGCAAGGAAAGCTACATTGTTCGCGGAACGCTTTGCTTCGAATTCAACAGTTTTAGAAACTCCTAAAGAAATACCCCAAATCCAGTCTTCAGGAGTTAATATGAAACAATTACATTTCAAACCCAAAATTGTCGAAAAACTTTTAAGGGGGTTAAACAACAATAAAGCTTCTGGTCTGGACAACATTCCTCCTGTTATTCTAAAAACATTTTCAAAAGAACTTGCACCAACCCTCGCCAAAATATTTTATAAATCCTATAAATCTGGTATTTATCCATCCTGCTGGAAGTTGGCCAATGTCCAGCCTGTCCCAAAAAAAGGAACAAAATGTGATATTTCAAATTATAGACCAATAGCTTTACTCCCAGTCATGTCTAAAATATACGAGCACTATATTAATTCACACATATCCAAATTTTTGGAAGACAACCATTTGATATCTGACAGCCAATACGGTTTTAGAAACAAATGATCAACAACCGATCTATTGAACTATGTGGCACATCTTTGGAATAGCATACTTGAGAAAGGTGGTGAAACGTGATCGCATTAGACATCTCAAAAGCATTTGATCGAATTTGGCATGCCAACTTGATCAACAAGCTCGTTGCGTACGGTTTTCATCCCGCAGTCGTGAAGTTGATTCAAAATTTTCTGTCTAACCGATACATCTCGGTATCTATAGATGGCTTTTCTTCAGAGTCTAAATTAATAACCGCTGGTGTACCCCAAGGCTCAGTTTTATCTCCCACTTTATTTTTAATTTATATCAACGAACTGTTGCAAATCACCAGTAACCCAATAAATAGTTTTGCAGATGATAGTACACTGCACAAGTCATTCGTCCCCCTATCTTCAAAGGGTAAAATGCATGAACGAATAAATCCCGTCCGGAGAGACACTGCCATAAATGTAAACGAGGACCTAAAAAAAGTCGCCGATTGGGGTGACAAAAATTTGGTCAATTTTAATTCCACCAAAACACAGCTTTTGATTGTTTCCAGATCAAAAACCGAGTTTCCCAACGATATTTCAATTAATATGTGTGACGACCAAATAGATGAATGTGAAAGCATTCGTTTATTGGGAGTCACAATATCCAATGATTTACTCTGGAACGATCATATAATGGCCATGGCCATAGCAAAGAGCGCGTCAAGAAAACTCGGCCTCCTCAATAGATGTAAAATATATTTTACTTCGCATCAATTACTCCACATTTATAAGTTCTATATTCGTCTCTGTATGGAGTATTGTTGTCAAGTTTGGGGCGCTGCATCTGTTACTATCCTGGCTCTTTTGGACTCTGTTCAAAAGCGAGCTATACGAATTGTTGGTGATCGAGATTTAACATTAGATCTTGATTCCCTACAACATCGTCGCACTGTTGCTGATCTCGTTGTTTTTTATAAATATCGTCACCAGCAGTGCTCGGATGAAATCAGGTCCATAATGCCTCAGACATATGTTTTTCCCCGTTTTACTCGTCAATCGGTTTGTGCGGGCGGTCGGACTGTCGAGATTACTCACTGTCATAGTAATAGAATGCAAAGGGATTTCTTTGTGCGTACATCGTACACATGGAATGCTTTGCCCGAATCAATAGTCTCGAGTGCCTTCAATCCACAAAGAGCGTCCACCTATACCTCAAAACGCATGTTGTTGTGGGACCTACGTCTTAAAAGGTATCTATGTGTTGTTGTGACACATTTTGTAATTCCTACTACACAACACTTCTTATTAAAAAAAAAAAAAAAAAATGTGGTCCAGCATATTGCGAACAAATGACAAAATGCCTGAACATATGCTTGAACAAAATGCCTGAACTTCTGCCTGAACAAAAAATTAAAAATGTACTTGGTTCACTTGTATTCTGAACCCTCCATATGATGTCATAATTTGGAGTTAAATATGACTTTAATATGATATGTTAAATTTCACTAGAGCTATATCTATTTTAAATATATATAGTTTGAAAAATTCTATGCATAGTTAGTGCTTTCTATCTTAAAGCATATGGAATAGTGGGTAAGTAAAAAGTAATGAATGACTAACGGGTAAGTCCTATTGTGACTGCGATACAACTTTTTTTAGGTAGATTTCATATAAAAATCTACCTATTGCAATGTCCGTCATCTCAGAATTTCAGAAAAATTTTGATGCCAAACGAAAAATTATATATATATATATATATATATATATATATATATATATATATATATATATATATATATATATATATATACATATATATATATATATATATATATATATATATATATATATATATATATATATATATATATATATATATATATATATATATATATATATATATATATATATATATATATATATATATATATATGTATATATATATATATATATATATATATATATATATATATATATATATATATATATATATATATATATATATATATATATATATATATATATATATATATATATATATATATATATATATATATATATATATATATATATATATATATATATATATATATATATATATATATATATATATATATATATATATATATATATATATATATATATATATATATATATATATATATATATATATATATATATATATATATATATATATATATATATATATATATATATATATATATATATATATATATATATATATATATATATATATATATATATATATATAGAGCAATTCCATCCCAAAGCGATCACTTTTAGGTAAAATCTGTCCATCAAAATTTTTTTTTGCCTAAAACTATTTTCATTCGGTAGAGTATCGAAAATGGTTTGGTAAAAAATTTTTTTTTGTTTTGAAAAACGCTTGGTTATCCTGTGCTGGTATAACCTAAAATAGCGATTTGTGCTTACACGCGTATCTTGAAAATGCCACCATTTCTGAACGGCTGAACCGATTTTGAAAACAGTAGGCGCGTTTGAAAGCAGAAACATAGTAATTTTAGGAAAAATTTTTATCTGAGCATGTTTTCATAGAACATCTATGAGAAAATTGGAAAATGGTCAGGAAAATCGTCATTTAACATAGCCTGAACTGAAATTTTGCCCGTTAAAAAAAGAAAAAAAAAACTTTCATATATTAGCTTTTTATTTTCCAAGTATAAAAAGAGGGATATTTTTCGTTCTCGAGTAACGATTTTTTTAAATTTTGTCCTACAAGTCTTTATGTGAAGCTTTAATCCAAATTTCACGCTCTTAAACCTTAATAAACTAAAAGACAAACATCTTGAAAAAGATAAAAACGAACTATCAAAATACTTTGTTTTAGTTAAAAAAAATATAATAAATTAATTAATTAAACCTCTTAATTTGAACACTAGAATACTTATTTGCATAATATTTTTTTTTTAATTTTTTTTATTTTAAATTACAATTTAAACCCAACACCAAAATATAATAGTATAAATATAATGACAATACAATCGTTTTCACATTATCATATTTGTTTTGTAATTTTCTCTCCATCATATCGTGTTCATATTGAGAGCAAAATATGGTGTTAATATTAGATTCTTTCTTTTGTATCCATTCAAACAAGTCTGTTGCTGTTAATATATGGTTCGCATACACACGTTGTAAACTAGCTCTAGTAGCCATACGTTTCAGAGTCCCTCCAATTGCATCGCATGGATCCTTTCCGTGGTAGGTAGCAAAAAAATGCCACTCAAAATCAATTTTTTCCGTTTGCTTCATTTCGCATAAATTGAAAAAGATTTTTTTATTTTTGTACTGAGAAGTTATAATTGTTAATTTTTATTGATTTTGTGTAATTGTAATTTGTTATTAGTATGCCATGCAATAGCATTTTTATTCGCCTACATATTAAAGTGTTACTTTATTACTGTGATTTGCGGCTTTAAAGTATCACTTTTCAACTATTTATTTTGTTGTCATAGCTACGTCCAAAAAAGTAAAAAGCATTTGTATTTGTTTAAATTCTATGACAAATAAAATTTTTATCAGAGCAACCCTCAAATTCAAAATGTCATTATCCAATTAAAATAGTTGTTATCATTTGTTGTCATAGCTACACAATAATTTGGAAAAATAATAAATATTTTGTCAAAGGTTACTTGTTCCACATATTTTTATTTTAAAATTTATGAAAATTTATAATTTTAATTTAGAATAAACAACTTTTCTTAAAATATTTTGCTTGCGGCGAATAAAAAATAGTATATGATGCACGGACGTTAGCTATTTTGGACTTAATGTGGGTGCAAATCTCGGCTAGCGCCTCGATTTGCAAACTCCACATCCGTCCAAAATCTTTAGCTTTACGTCCTAGCATCATAATGTACTATTTTGCTCATATGGCTATTTAAATTGTTAGGTTTCTTTTACTTAACAATAAAAATGAATAAATAAATAAAATACAACGGCTGTACAACGGCTTATAACACTTATTTGCGTTTAAATCTCGTAGACTATTTAATTGTCATTTGTCGATAGAGTATTGTCTCCGAAACGTTATTGAATAACCATGACAACAAATGATAACAATAATTTTAATTGGATAATGAAATTTTGAATTTAAGGGTTGCTTTGATAAAAAATTTTATTTTTCATAGAATTTTATTAAATACAATACAAATGCTTTTTACTTTTTTGGACGTAACTATATGACAACAATATAAATAGTTAAAAAGTGACACTTTAAGGCCGTAAATCACAGTAATAAAGTAACACTTCAGTATGTAGGCGAATAAAAAATCATTTTGATATTTCGTTTTATCTTTTTCAAGATGTTTGTCTTTGGTTTTTAGTTTATTAAGGTTTAAGAGCGTGAAATTTGGATTAAAGCTTCATATAAAGAACCCTATTTTTGTAGGACAAAATTTAAAAAAATCGTTACTCGAGAACGAAAAATATCCCTCTTTTTATACTTGGAAAATAAAAAGCTAATATATGAAAGTTTTTTTTTTCTTTTTTTAACGGGCAAAATTTCAGTTCAGGCTATGTTAAATGACGATTTTTCTGACCATTTTCCAATTTTCTCATAGATGTTC